>OY796880.1:58302350-58902350 GCA_963680785.1 Diplosoma virens | reverse complement strand
AAGACAATTTGCCTCGTTTTTTTAAATATGCAAACTACCTTGTTATTAAGTATATCAGGCTTAGGGTTCGAAGTTAGGGTTAGGGTTTGAGTTAGAGTTAGGTAGAATTTCCCACGGCAAAACTTCCAGACGAGATTTTTTCTACAGCAAAAACGTTTATGCAGTTGTTCCTAGACTCAGCCTTTCTTATAATAAGTTAGAGCAGTGTTTCTCAAACTTATCTTGCGAACCGATTTTTTTCTAAATTTGATAGACGGGCCAGAATGGCACAAACAAGTCATTCAATTTTTATTCATTTTTTAAATTCCAGTTGAAACAATCCTATAAAATGACGTAATATTGAAAATAAATTGTTTGGCGGGCCGGATTAATAAGTGAAAAGGGCCGTAAATGGTTTGCGGGCCGCGGTTTGCGTGACCTCATTAAAGAATTGGTTTTAATTGTCTCTTGTCTTGGTTTCGAACCTTAGGTTGTAAGATTTGCTAGTCTCGATCTCGGTCTTGGTCTGGGAAAAATTATCCGGCCTTAGTCTTGACGCCTTTGGTCTTGACTACATTATGTTAAAAATGTATTAAAGCCTTTTATCTTCAGTTGTGGCAGTCTTGCATACTACAAATGTAAAGGCCCGTTTCCACTACGAGCGTGGAAAAAAGCATTCTTTGTTTGTTTTATTGCTTTTTTTTTTGCCCTTGCTTCAATTTTAACCGCTCGCTTCAATCGAAGATCAATAAAAGAGAGAAAGAATGCTCTTTTCCACGCTCGTAGTGGAAAGGGGCCTTAATCGATAAAAGTTACGGATCAAATCAGCGCAAACATACCCTAATATTGTGGTAAAATTAATTATAACAATCATGGTCAAATAAATTTAAATTTAAATTTGAGGCCAACAATTGATTAGTAGTGTTTCTGCTTTAGTTTTTAAGATCTGAAAATAATTGCTACTTTATAACGTCACCTATTTCTTTTGCTAAAAATCTAAAAATTATTTCAAGCATTACATTATATTAAGTGCCAATAAACAAAACATAACCTTTTTTAGTCTTCACTTGACGTTGAAGGTAAACAAAAATTATTTAATGCAAGTGAAGACAAAAAAAATAAAGTCTTTGTCACAATTGTTTATTTATTTGGATTTTTTTAATTCGATTTTTTATCAAGGTCAATAGGGTCTTAAAAAATTTAATTCCCACTCAGTAATAGTTGCTATAATATTAACATTGCTTTTTTAGTGCAATAAAATAGCCAGAAATTCCTTAATGTTTTTCCTAACTTCTATTTTGTTGAGAAAATTGAAGTTCGGCTTACAAGTCTAAGATTAAATTTGAAGAAGTGTGGAAATCAAAGAAAGCAAAAAGTTAATTACTTAGGCCTTATCTACATTCGGCGTACTTTCTCAGCGTGAAAGTGTTTTCTCGGCCATTTATATTTCTAGGCCAGAACTGGCGTGGAAATATAATAAATTAACACTTCTACGCTGAGAAACTACGCCGAGTGTAGAGAAAGCCTTATGCAACTATAAGCAGCATTATACGCAGCAATATGAGAAGAAATGTAGCAAAAATTTTGTAAAAACTTTTCAAGGTCCCGATCCTAAATACAGAAAAACACAAATTTTTATTGTATCATCTCTTTTGCCCAACGTTTCAAAAGTTGGCGGTGCCTATCTGTGCGACATAACGACACAGAAGTATAGCCAATATTGAGATTGTGTAGGTTTAGTCCGCCTGCGAATGGAACCCACCACTTCCCGTGGCGTAGGGAGAAGCCATAAATAGAAGAACAATAGGAAATTCCAAATTATTTGTTTGTGATTGTTTTCATACGTAGCCTACAATACAAAATAATGGTTCCTAATAAAAAAAATTTAGATAATTTTTTCTTTTAATAGCGTAAATATTTCTTGACATTAAACAAGGCACAGAATAATGTAAAAATTAGTTGTGAAATCATAAAATATTTTTTCTCGTAAATTTTATTTTAATTGGTAAAAATACTAATTTTAATAAATAATTTTTATTTATTTCATTAATACCATCAAAAAAAGTTTATTTTGATTCTTTATAAATACAGAATAAGAACCCCAAAAACATAATAAACTGTTTGGAAAATTAATTAAAAAAAAATAAAATGTCAATTCAATAATGTAATCGTATATTACTATAGTTTTTTTAGCTACATCTCAAACAATCGTGCCTGTCGTGCAATTTTCTAAACATAAAAACATGAAAAGTTTTTTGTTGGTACAAAACTTTAAAATAGCTTTTAACAACAAATGCTTCATTTAAAGCTCTTTTGTTAATTAAGTAGCCTTAAAAAAGGTTGTTTTGAAAACTCGAACGTTTTCGTCTAGCTCTCAGGAGGTTTCGCTAGAATGAATTGTAGAACTGAATGTAGTATTTCAAAAGTTATAAAGCTGATTCTGATTGGCTAAAAATTAAGGTTAATAATAGTTATCATAATAATTGAAAAGTATTAATAAATAAAATCACGTTTCGTCAGCGTAAGAAATTTTTTGGCAAAAAAAAGGAACAAAATTATGCAAGCTTTGTGTTAAAATTTGGAACTAAAAAAGAAAATTTTTTACAATTATGCTAACAATTTATGTTTGTAAACAAACTCTTTCTGTCTACACAAATTAGGTTTTCGAAGAGTGATGAAAATTGATTCTAAGACTGATAAGTGGAAATCGGATCGTGCTTTAGAGAGAATAAAAAATTGATTGTCCTTATAGTGAGATGCACATTTTTGGTTATGTAACAAATGGTTTCCAATCGCTGAGTCACAGTGCGGTATTGAATTAGCTAGTTTACCTGGACGTTCTGGTTGTTTACGTTCTTTACTGGTTCTATTCCGAATAGACTTCGGCACATGCTGGCGGATTCTGTCCTGCAAATTATATTTCTAGGCCATGTCTAGTATTTAACATTTGCGAAACCCCCTGAAGAGAGCTAGACGAAAACGTTCGAGTTTTCAAAACAGCCTTTTTTAAGGCTACTAAATTAACAAAAGAGCTTTAAATGAAGCATTTGTTGTTAAAAGCTATTATAAAAACATGACTACAAATTTAAACAAAAATGACTTTACTTCATAAATGACTTATAGTTTAGTTTTGTCCATGGAAAGCATATTTAAAATTTATACACTTGCAAATCAATATGGCAAAAAGTAAAAGAAATGACTGAAATATAAAAACAAATAACCCTCCTCCAAAAATTAAAACAATGCGCGTTGTTTGAAATATTACTGCCATTCCGAAATATTTAACAATCCCCATTGACAAATTGATTATACCCGGATCTTTTGGATGCAAGTGGCAAAATGCTATATCATAAATACATACTGCAGCTAAAGCAGACGAAAAACCTAGAAATGAATCTAAAACATAAATTGCATACAAACTTTTATAGAAATAACTAACAGTGATGAAAACTTTAAAAACAAAAACCATTATAAGGGCTATTGTAGCTTGTAGCACATGCTTTTTATAATGATCTAAAATTATTCCGGAAAATATGCTTCCTATTAAAAAAGAAGCCTCGTATGTCAAAAGAGCATAGCTTGTTGCAATATTAGCTCCCGTATAACCAGACGACTCTTTAACAAGTTTTCGTAAAATTTCGCCCATGAAAATGCCTTGACTGCAACTGACACTACTTCGAATCGTTTCGAGCAAAGTAGCTTGTAAAACCATTTTATCAAACATTATTGCTTTGAATTCAAAACAAAATATTTTGACACATTCTATAAAGCTTTTTTTACGGATTTGTATCTGGGATTCGTTTGTTCTCATTTGAACTTGAGCAGCAGATGGTGATATGATTGGTTGATTTTTGGAATAAGCAATAAACAAAACCAAAATTATTACTATAAACGCTATTAATGGACTGTAAAAGTAATACAGTCGAGTCTTGATTATATTATGCCATGCCAAATTGCTACTAGTTGTGTTTATAAATTCATCTGTCGTAAAATTATGATAATTGTATTTAACATTTAGTACATAGCTTGGTAGAGTGTATGACAAAGTTGTAGCAGTTACAGAAGCGATTGTAAAAAACGATAAAGCAGTCCCAATTTGGTTCTCTGGAAACCAACGCTTGGCCAGTTGTGTTGACATTACTTTTGACAAAGCAAAACATATTCCATTTAAAAACTGTGATGCATAGGTTAAAATATATGCCTTAGAAAATGTAATGGAAAGTTGCAATAAAACATTTGAAACAACACTAATTGAGGCAGCAACAATTGAAAGCGGCCGAAATCCGTAGTTGTTCTCATAACCGAACACACCAATTCCAACAAATCCAGCGATGATTCCAGGTTGCTGGATTATCATAAACCAATCGACCGCAACGTACGGTAGCTGAAAATATTCCATAAAGACGTTGTTTACCATTCCAAAAGAGTACATGGGCAAGCGAAATGTAAAGACGTTGATCATAAGTAAAAATGCCAGAAACCACCTTTTTTTGGAAGGTTGAAAATCTTCGTTTGATTCCGAAACGTTTGCATTTACTAGTAAAGTATTTTCGGACATTATTGTTAATTATAAATTTTATTAAAATGTAAACTTTATAAGAAACATTAACAGGTTATAGTAATTATATGGATTTTACAAATCAACTTCACCATAAACCTTTGTAGTTATTTTAAATAAAATAAAGTTGCGGAAATTTAACAACCTTATTTTAGGCGGAGAAACTGAGCGATTTTGGTTGACTAGTAACTTTGTGACTAGTGAGCAATTTTGGTTGACTAGTAACTTTGTGACTAGTGAGCAATTTTGGTTGACTAGTAACTTTGTGACTAGTGAGCAATTTTGGTTGACTAGTAACTTTGTGACTAGTGAGCAATTTTGGTTGACTAGTAACTTTGTGACTAGTGAGCAATTTTGGTTGACTAGTAACTTTGTGACTAGTGAGCAATTTTGGTTGACTAGTAACTTTTTAAAAACCGTGCCTGCCCGTGCCCAGCCCTTAACTCATTCCGGTTGATTTTCTCTGTATATTTTTGTGAGCTATAAAGGGTATATAAAGAACTTTTGTTCTTTCATCACAGATTCTATTTCTCTGACAGATTATCCACAGCGGCATCACACTTCGTTCATAATTTTAACCTTAGCCTTATAATTCTATAGTTGAGTTTCAGTCTTTTCACAATAATTTTTAAGCTTTTGATTATGATGTCATCTTTTCCATTGTTACGCAGTGATTTTGCAATTGTTACACCCCTCCCCTACCTAATTTATTTTGTTTTCAAACTACTTTTATATGAGCATTATTGAGATTTTTTTACCATTTTAATTCAAACTCATCGATTGATTAAAGTTTTAAACCATTACGACGTTTTTGCATAATTTTTGACTAGAGCAGGGATGTCCAACCTTTTTCTATAACAGGCCAAATTATGAATTTAGTTCTAGTCAGCGGACTTCACTTTGAATCTCACTCTGATTTCTCGATTTTTGTCTCAAAAACGTAGTGATCTCTAAAAAAAGATCTTCACTTTATTCGCATTTTATTCGCAATATAATCTTGACCGCATGAATCTATTGTCAATTTTCTTTAGTAGTTTTAAATTTTAGTATGTCGTAATCTTTTGCATTGCGTAGTCGGTAAACCATACTTAATTCAATTTATTTAATTTATTTGCAACTTGTTTTAGAAGCGTAGTTGTTCGTTTGTCGTTTTAATTCTAAGCGCATTTGCGCCTTTTTCTTTTGTCTCTTTTATTTCGAACGCCCATTACGTGCTTTTGGAGTGTTCTAGTTTCTCAAACTGTGTTCCGCGGGCTTACGTAAAGTGTTCCGCTCATAGCTGTACCTGGCGGGAGACAGGAATTTTAGGACGAAAATCGAGAAATATGAGACTGATTTGCAGTGAGGACCTTTTTTTTGGAGAACATCTTGATTTTACGACAATTTTTGGTCTTCGTGCTAGAATCTTAGACAATTTTTTTGTCCTATCCGTAAAGTTCCGTGAGCAAAAATAATAAGACAAAGTGTTCCGTGAATAAAAGAATTTGAGAAACCCTATTCTAGTTAATTCGACACTACGTAATCATTCACTGGCGCGTCTTTGATTGGCTGTTGTAAAATGTGACTTTAATTTAATTGCTATTTAGAGAAATTCCACTTTATTCCACAAAATATTCTTATAATCTAGAGTCACGTGGCGTGATCTTACATTAGCATCTGTTTTGTTTTCATTCCAGATTCCACGTGAAATTTCAGTTAGCGATTTGAGTTGTTGCATTGCTGTTGAGTCGTTCGTGTTTTGTGGCTGTGTGACCGCAGCAAATCTACAGAAAGAGAGAATTGCTGAGTTTGAGTATCGGACGAAATATTAATGATTAATATTAGCCATCGGGGCTCTAATACAATCTTGTAGCTCGCTAGCAGAAAGTTGTTGCAGTGATTATTTGTAGTTGTGGCGCTGGAATCGTTTAAAGTTAGATAAAGCTTTGAAGCTAAGTTTTTGTGAATCGATCAAGTTTTGTGAAATTTGTAAATATATTCCTTATAGTTAGAAACAGTGGCTTCTGTCTGACTGCGGAGAGAAGTTTTTAAAAAAATATATTCGAACTTAGCCGGAACTAACTGTTTTGAGAACTTTAGTCTCACGGCAAACTATTTCTTGAGCCGGAATAGATAAAAAATAGACACAGTTTTACTTCAGCGCTGGTATTAAGGTTACCTAGTTTAACTGGTTATTTTGGATTTCAAAGTAAACTTTGTGACAACATTGAATCTGACTCTGATTTCTGAACTTTCGTTTTAACACGTGTTTTGCTAAACACTTTAAGCAAGCTCGCACAACGCAGTTTGAGAAAGGCTGCTATACAAGTATGGAAATATAACTAACAAATTTGATTAAGCAGTGGGCCACAGATTGGACATCCTTAGACATGAGTGTTCAAGATACTACTGGTACAATCTGTTACTATTAAGCTAATTTGGTATTATAAGTAATGTAACTTTTACCATTGTATAATATGATTGTATGGTGACAAAAACTACTTCGTCATATTGCTAGACCAACGATTAATTTAATAATTCTTGTTTTTTCCAGTATCTTCAGTTTTTATCTGTTAATTTTGGCTAATTTATTTATTCACTATGATTATATAGCGTTGTGAATTTTTTATCGATTCCAGTTAAGCCTTTCCACTTAAGTCAGTGCAGTTGAAAAGTGCTTACAAATAGTTTATTTTAATTGCCGTATGCGTGGAATTGTTTAACTGTTTAAGTCAGGGATGTCGAACCTTGTTTTATAATGGGCCAAATTTGTCGTTGTCGTCTTTTGAAAGGGCATCCACTCCAGGTCAGACACAAACAGGATTGGGGCCGAGGGTTTATCCTTTTACTACCCCAGGCTGGAGCCCGGTAGAATTTTTACAGTATTCCACATTCCATTTATGATTTGTCCACTCAGAAGCGCGGATGCCAAGTACGACAAGATTGTTCAAAAGATTCCGCGCTTCTGGCACAAATGGGCGTCTAGATCTTAGTCTCTCTTGGCGAGCATCTGAGGACCCACTTAAAAGACTATACAAGATATAATCAGAGTCCAGAGATCTACCGTGGGCCAAGGGGAGTTTCGCTCCCAGTCAGCGAAGCTCAGCTGGCTGGATGCTTGAAAGTATGGGTAGGTGGTCCGTTGGAGTGGAACGCAGGCATCCAGTAACTATGCACAAGGCGTCGTTCAAGACACTGTCTATGAGCAGATGGCCAAATGGAAGGTGCTTTTTCGCAGCCTAGCCGTAAGTAAGTTTTTTCTTGGTGTTAAGCATGACAGACCGAAACCAAATCTGCCGAAACGGAAGGGTATTCACCCATTTTGATGTTCAGCGAGGGTCTGCTAATCAGCAAACGTCTTTTTCAGGACGGGGCAATGCCTGGCCAAGTACTTAATTGAGCTAAAGTCGGCGGGCCCCAAAAAGATCTTCAAGTTAAATCAGACTCTAATTTGTCAATTTTTGTCTCAAAAATGTAGTGTTTTCTAAAAAAAAGGTCTTTGCTTTAAATAAGACTCTGATTTGTCGAGTTTTATCTCAAAAATTTACTAAGCAAGCTCGTGGAACACAGTTTGAGAAACGCTGCGATACAGGTTTGAAAATATAACTAAAAAATTGTAGTAGGTAGTGGACTGCATCAAAACCTTAAGTAAACTGCAATGCAGCCCGCGGGCGGCAGGTAGAAATCTCTGGTTTAAGTAGTTAAGGGTTAGCGTTGATCTCTGGGAAGTTAATTCCATAGTGAGATAGAATTGTTTCAGCTTGTGTGATGGATGAACTATTAAGCTTAATATAACCATCGGGGCACCAATTTATTCTTAAAATTGTCGAGGGATTATTCGCAGTTGGTGGCGCTGTGAAATGCTTTAAGTATTGTGAAGTTTAAAAATCAAGTTTTATAAGAATTGTTCAAGTTCTTTCAATTTTTGTAAGTATTATCTTTTTAGTCATAAACTCTGCTTTTTTTTATTTGTAGAGGAAAGTTTTTTAGCAAATTGTACTTAGCTATTAACAAACTAATTGTTTTAAGAACTTCAGTATCGCGGCAAACTATTTCTTGAGGCGGCATATATAAAAATAAACACAGTTTTACTTCAGCGCAGGTATTTGGGTTACCTAATTCAACTGATCCTTTGGGATTCCCGAGTAAAATTGTGACAAGCGGCTTACATGATTTTCAACAAAAAGTAATTTTTCCAATTGTATATAAAATTACGTCTTTTCGTTATGGTATAACAGTTTTATTGGTAAGTGAAGCCATCCACTTTTTAAATAGATCGGATCTATTTTTTTACCGCACTCTTTGTCACAGACTGTTTTAGGCCAATTTTTTGGTAAAAATAAAAGTATATTTGACCAAAAAAAGATTGCCAAATTGATGAAAGCCAAATTGCCAATACAAATTTATCCTAGCATAGTTAAAGATATTATCACTACCAATTTTTTTAATTCTTGTTTATTGCATACAAATTTATAGATCCTGTTCAATTAAATCCACAGCCTTTATATTTCAAAAATAAGTTTAAAAAATTCATTTAATATTTCACTTGTTGTAAATAAGCTTAGTTATTGTTATAATGTCCTGTAATTACAAAAAGAAAAGTAGTGGAAGTAACACCAAGCAAGACATACTGTAATGTTCAGTGCAATTCGACACATCAAAACAATGCAATAAGTTTTGATGTTAATTATGAAACACTATCATTTTATGTAAAAAATTTACTGAAGAAAAAATTGAAAGTAATTATCCATTTCTAACTACATCTGTTGGATAAGAACAAAACAGGCAGGTAGTTATAGACAATTAAAAAAAGGTGCTGATTGCGTATTGTTTTAGATTATCTCCGAATTATTTTGCAGATTTGCTGTAGCTAACGTAGTAGCAATTCCTAAAACTTTGTACAACGCACAGCAACTTAGTTCTGCTGGGTTTACAGTTTTTGAAACAACGCCATCAACCATCTCTCCGGTCCTTTAAAAATACCAGCTAGCTAGTCCAAGTAACTTCAATAAAACTACATGAAGGTTATTTTGAAAAATTTAAAAACAGTTTTAGAAACTTGCTGCCTTTAAACATTTGGAACATGGACAAGACAGATGTAATAATCATGCATATACCTGATTGAGTTATGGCAAGACAAGAAACAAAGCAAATTGACAAAATAACGTCGGCGAGGCAAAGTAAGCTTGTTATGGTTGCAGACACCGTATCGACAAGTGGCAGTTTTATTTCTCCGTGTTTTGTTTTTAAAGTTAGGTTTCGGGCACATTTTCTAAATGAAAATCCAAATGAAAGCAAAGATAAAGCAAATCATTTTGACTGATTGACGGAAGATCAATTTGTTGAACATGTGCAGTACACTCATGAAAGACCCTATCTTCTTTTGCTAGGTAACCACAATTTACACTTGATTGCAAGATTAGACTTTTGAAAAGTATACGGCATTGCATGCAGCCACTGGGTTGGTCTGTCTATGGACCGTTCAAAAAATATTTCGATACAGCAGCAAATGAATAATGTATAAACAACACTGAAAAAGCAAAGAAATAATACGATTAACTTGTTCTGGTTGAAATTGCTTTAAAAATGTTACAACCCCACCAAATATTCTTTCTGGCTTTCATTCATCACGGATATTTCCTTTTACAGCCGAATATTCACCGACGCAGAGTTTTTGCCAGAATATGGGACTGATCGGAACTCTTTATTGCTAGATACAGCAGTAAAAGACACTAGGCTTATCAACTAAACTTTAATAACTTAATTCGCAGCTACAAATGTAGTTGTCATAAATAGTGATCACGAAGGAAATCTTACCGCTTAAGAGAGCATTGCTGCTGTCGCTGCGCAAACTGTTACGTCATCAAACGTGTTTAATTCGAATGAAGCAGCATGCAACACAATTATGCCAATGGGCGTTTTTCCAATTCATTCACGACCTTTACCAAAGGCTCGGCCACGCAAATCAAAACCAAATCCAAAACGAAGAAAAGGAAACAGAAATATTAACAGACACTCCAGTTAAAGCTATTATAGCAAACAAGAATTTACTAGAAAAAGTAAACAAATCAAAAATATAAAAAGAACTTTATTTCAAAAAAATGCACTCCCAACCAAAAATAAAGCTTTGCCTATGATAAAACATAAAAAAAATTTCTCTGGACAGATTTGTATCCTGAGACTGGCAAATAATATTGTTTTGTATGTACTAATTTGAATTCCAGCAACAAGTCGAGAGAGGTTTCAATTCAGTGCGATGTATATAAAACTGGGCATATAAAAATTAAACTACTTCTTTCCATTATTTTTTCCGCAACTGCCTTATCGGGAAATTACTAGTAAAAATGTGCTGATCTGTGCAAACAGCTTATGACCTAGTATTTATTTGCTTCGTAATGGTTGTTTTATTTTCGGTGATTATTGATTTTGCAATTTTTTTGTTATTGCCTAAGTATTCGTTCGTTTTCTTATTGTTGATTGTCCGTCGTTATAGTCAATTGCAGTCACTTTTATACAGATTTCTAAACAAATTGGGCATGGCCAATACATTTTGTGCCACATAAAGATAGATATGAAAACCAGTTGAAAACCAAAACAGGTCTGTCCATGGTGACACATTTTTTTGCTCTTTTTTTTTACAAAAAAAAGCTTGTAAAAATATGTTTACTTTTGTTGTATACATACGAAACCTTTATGTGATAACAACTAAAGACGTTAACCAATCATACATAACATATATGATTTGTTAATTATAAAAACATAACGACTGAAAATTGAACAAGAACATTAAGGTAGAGAACAAAGTTTGAAAATTGTAACAACCAGAACCGGTCTCCTTACACGTTGACTCTGACTTCGATTCTACTACCTGGGTTCTTCAAAATTTGAAGAAACAAACCAAAAAAAGTTTTTAATCAATACTAACTTTTAATAAGAAAGAAAAAGCTAAACAAACGAATCAAGTTTTTATAAATATACAAGTATAAACTTCAAAATAAGTTGATAATGATCTCGTTGAATGTTTACTTTTTTACCTCAAATTACCCTTTGTTTTAATTTATATAACAAAGCTTGCATTTTGCACTTTTGTAATAAAAACACTCTGATACCTCAAACTAGTTTTTTTTAAAGTGGTACACTTACAAACAAAAAAATAAAGTTTAGTGAATCCCTAATTTAACATTCATTTTCGAGCCATTTTAAAAGGCTTTGCTGGCCGCAGATTGGGCAGCTGTGATAATTGTAAACTAGAAACCAAAAACTCTTCATAGAGTCCAAAATTATTTCATATTGTTTGACAAAAATATTGAATTTTTCTTAAAAAAGTCAAAATTATGTATGAGGATAATGATAAAAGAGGCGAAGAAATTTTTTTATTTTAGATTAAACCCACATGTTTCACCTAATTTCAGTCAAGCTCCATCCTTAAGAAAAATTGCTCTGGAATTATTGTGATACATCTAATTACCTTTATCTATGTCAAATTAACTTAAATTTTCAGTGAAAACTTGACAACTTGCTTGCTTGCTGCAGTTTACAACATTTGAACATAATCGCTATCAAGTAGGTCAGCGCTCTTTAATATTTTTTAAATCAAGGAACTCTTAAGCAAATTTTTAAAATTTTGCAAAACTTTTCTTTTAAACCTTCAACAAAAATTAACGGGGAATACTTAAAGTTACGGATCCCAGAGAATGTTTTAAGGTACTTCGGTTAAAAAGCACTGAAGTGGGTAACCAATATCAATTTCTAATACGCGTCTTATAATTATTAATAATTAAATAAAAAGCTACATTTCTTTCTTTTACTATGAATATACAATATATACATATTTGAGTTGTATTTATTTTTGATGCTGTTTTTTTAAAGCTTATAAAACTAAATTCAACCTTGCATTAAAAACAGAAAAAAAGGCTGTTTAAATTTAAAAAAGATTCTTTTCAACGCTTTAGAGAACTGATTTATGCTTTCAATATAGCATAAGCTTACATCAAATTTATACCAATTAAAAAACGTTTTTCACCCAAGTGTGGCTTTATTAAAACGCACAAAAAAGATACTCCATATAATTTTTTTTATTGAATTGTATATGATAGAATCTTTTATAATTTAAGAGAAAGCCAAAATCTATAAACCTTCACGTGTTGATCGTGATATACTCTACTTGTTTTCGCTGTCTAATGCAATTCACGTTTCAAAAGAAACTTTATGAAAGTTTTAAAGAGTTTTATAGATTTACCGCTAAATATTTTTAACCTACAGTATGATTTAAAATACTAACGATGCTGAAACAACAAAAATATGTTTGCCTAAATTTGTTCTAATTGAGCACATTGACGGTTGTAAACAAAACAAGAGATAAGTGCATTTTAACACTAAGAAAATGGCAAAAACCAATTTTTGGAAAAGCTTTTTTGTATTGCGTGAAATCCTTTGCTTATAAGAATGATGTGTTATCATGAAATAGAGCAGAATTATAACCTTTAAGATTACGATATTGATATAGCAACAAAGTTTGAAAAAAAATTGAAACAAATTTTTCCACACATGGCTTTATTGTTTTCCAAAAATCTACAGTCTGGTGAATGATTAAAAAGTTTTTAAAAAAACTTTATTTTTTTTATTTCCAACCAAATATCAGACTTTTTTTAGTTTTTTATATTATCTGAAAATTGCGATATTCAAGTCGTAAAACCTAACAAATTTTATTTTATATTTTTTCTGCTCTTACCTTTGCCAATTCAACTTTCAAATAGTGATGTAAGACTTTAGAACAAACCCCAAGGTCCTTGGGTAAAATTCCAGCTACCACTAGTTGCTTCGGTGTATCTTCTCCATCGTGTTGCAACGAGTTCCATTGTTTTTCAAAGATTGATGAAATCGCATCTTCCAAAAAGTGCTTTTTAATCTTTTTTCACAACGGCACACACTTTTGACTAAACGAAAGAAAATTGTACACCCAAGGTCTAAATCATGCCTTAAATCCTAAAACAACAGTATAAATAAAGCAAAGACCTAGTTCAAACAATGGTTTTCAATTTAAAAAGGCTTATTCAATTGATATTTTTTGTTTGTTTTATTAACTTCAAAAATGAACATTTTCAGTCTTTTTGGCTGGCATATTTTATTACGTCATCGAGCAATGCATGAAAAGTATTTTTCATAAATCCGCATATTTTGATGCGTAAACGTTGGTTGCAAGCCTCGACAAGCTTTTGTTTTGTAAAAAATGTAAAGTTATTTATTTTTTTATTTTTATGCGTCTTTCCACGTGGAAGCATTGGCCACCACGTGGTATATATTTGATGCAACCCGTTCAGGCGTGCATGATTGTGTCAAGGTCATTTAAGATATTTGTTTGCTTTTACCAAAAACATAAGCTTTTAATAGTTTGCACAAGGTGCCTAATGCACGATGGTATGCAAAGAAGGTACTGGGTGGGGGGCCGTGCTTTTCTCTCCCTAAAAAAATCAAAATCACTTCATTTTCAAAATTCACTTTGAGGATAAAGAAATTACTTTTTGTAAAGCCCAGTAAAGATTAAATAGCAACACAGAATTATCTTTATCGAAAAATCAAAATGTTTGTGTTTTTGTTTCATATTGGATGAAGCAGATTTAACATAACCCAAGTGCTGCAAATGCAGCTAAAAGTCAGTAAATAAATAACGTAATCATTCTTTTTTTATACATTTGAAATAATCTGCAGAAAGATTCCGAAAGCGTTACCTTTATGAACTTAATAAAATATAACCTTGACTTTTTTGCAATTTTGATGGGGCATGGTTTTTGTGTGACAATTACTGATCACTTCAATAAATACGTAGCTATAACAAGTTTAATCTTCCCAGTAAATGTTTTTCTTTTTATTGTTCATTGATATTGCATAAAATATAGCTTCAGATAAAGTTTAGAAGGTGTTTTACAGGCATTTGTTATAATTTAATTTAGTCAGAGAAAAATTAAATCAAGGCTATTTTACGTTTAGAGAATATACCGATCCAGAGGTTGAGAGACGTTAGTTTAAAAAGTAATTTTTTTACGGTAAAAGTAAAAAGTGACAAGGTAAGTAAAAGGAGAAAACCGAACAAGTGTTCACTTGGTTAAACTTGAAAAACTTCATAACAATGTAATGGTAAAGAAGGCGACCTCATAGATCAGTTACTTACCTTGTATTGGTCAAGCATTCGTAACAAAAATTATATATATTTTATTTTATCTCTATATTTATCCTCCTGACTCGCAGGAAAGCGACGGAGGCGCTAATACATAGGGTAGGCAATTACCCCGACCTGCTACCGGAGATACCAAGATATTGCTGTCCGCTTGTATTTAAGCCTTAAACGTCAAATGTTAACTTGAAGCAAAAAACTGAACTTTGAATTTGTTTTCACGTTTTCTTCTAAATTCGTGCGAAAGAGCGGTATTAACCCAAAACAACATTTGTATTTGTTATGTTTCTTAAACAGTTTTAGCATATTTTTAATTTTTGATCACGTTTTATCAAGTTTTTTGTTTGGTAATCATAAGTACGCCGTTTTAGACTTGAATGATTTTCAGAAGCAAAATTTGAAAGGTCGGTGGAAGTACAACTCCAATTTTTTTCATATTTAGAAAGAGTAATTGCTTTTTCAAATTTTACACTAGTTGAACATTTTTTAGGTGAAATAAACCATCACTTTGGAACAAAAATTTGTGTTTTTGTGACAAATGTTGCTTTGAGTTAACAAACCTAAAAAAATTGTTATGAATATTAATATTCAATTTTTCTTACATTTTATGCTTTATAGTGTGATTAAAGTCTCACGTAAATAAGCCAAAAATTTTTTTTATCAAAAGAAAAAATTTGGACCTTAAAGGGTTAATATAGATATGACCGTAATTTAGAACTGCTTGCCAGGACCACCAAGCAGGGGAATGTGCCGTAGAGTGTCTTTCCCAAGGACACAACAGAATGGCGCGAGTGGGTTTTTACCGGAGACCGTGTTGGTCACGAGCCCGGCGCTTTAACCACTTGACCACGCTGCCGACACACGATATTGACTTTGATAACAAGCGCTTTAAACATATCTGATATCGCGGCATGGCCACGACTGCTGTATTGTAATCGGATAAAAGAGTTGTCTACTTTTTTATCAAATCGATAAAAAGCACTGGGCCAAGTTAAACCAGCGATTAAGGACAACCAGAAAGAGAAGATTTCCAGAGCTTCCACCAGTGTTAATATTTAATGTCATTGGCCACATTACGGTACCTTGTAAACGAGGAAGGTGCAGAGTGTCGCGAAAATACTAGGTAGATATTTTCTAAAGCTTGTTGCCTTAACACAATGACCATATAACACGGTGTTTTGAAAGATACCATAGCAGTTAATTTTATGAAAGTATTGTGAATTACTTATGCATCTTTTTCGAAAATTTAAGTTTTTTTCTTTGCTGAAAAACGCTTTCTTTCAATATTTTTATATTATTACCTATTTGTAATTTTATTGTATCAGTTTATATTTTTTCCGATAATGAATGACGTCAATGATTTTGGGAAATAAAAGTCAGTAGATGCAAAACACCATATATGGTTGTGAATGAAAAGATTGATGTTCAATTAAATTTACAGGGAGTAAGGATTAAAAATACAAAGAACTTTAACATTTAGAATCAACTGTTTATTGCAATGGAAGGTGTACCTAATCGTAAAGTTAAAAGATGTCCCCAAACAGGTGTGGCATGACTGAAGGAAAGCAATAAGTGTAATTTGCGACAGAAGGATATCGGCTACAATGAAAAGGAAGTTGTAATGAGGTAATAGTGAAACCAGCAATGATGTATGGAGTGAAAACAATTGCACTTACTAAAAGACGTGAAGTAAAGTTAGAAGTAGCTGAAATAAAAATGCTGAGATTTTTGTGGGAGAAGCAAGATTAAACACAATTAAAAATGAGATAATTCGTAAGACAGTGCAAGTGACACAACTGTGTGATAAGCTGAAGGAATCAAGATTGAAATGGTTTATTCGTGTATAGAGAACACAAGAGAGCTATGTAGGTGAAAAATGCTAAAGCTAGAGTAATCAGGCAAAAGATCTACAAGCAGGCCAAAGCGAAGATTCGTGAATGAGATAAATAAGGATATGAAGATAGTGAGTGTGACAGTGAAAGATGTAAGTGACAGGGCAAATTGGAAAGACGCAATCTGTTGTAGAAACCCATAATCAAGAAAAGTCGAAAAAAGAAGAAAAATGTCTATGATTTTGCTGGTCCTAAAAAGTCATGATAACAATAAATTTTCAGTTGATTTACCACTAATCTTAAATATATTGTTAATTATTAAAGGCACTACAAACAATGCATATTTTTGATTATTAACAATCTCCATCATCAAAGAATAAAAAGTACTGCATTTGACCCATGTTTCCACATGTTAACATATCTGTATCTCAATAACTACAAAAGATATAAACTTAAAATTTGAAGCTTATCTAGTCACTAAGAAGATAGCAGTTTAATTGGCATTACAAAATTGAACGAATTTAGCTAGTGACGTTAAAGGGTTAACAATGTTTTTCATAATGGAAGAAAGACCAGTGAAGACAAAAAAAGGATTAATATATACCAGTTCTTTTTAGTCAAGTATCGTTGCAATAAGGTAAACAGCTTTATTATTCCAGTAGACACAAACAGTTATTTATTTAACCCCTACTCCAATTCTTGACTATTTATCGAGCCTTCTATGATTCAATTGACCCGTGGGAGTCAATGCAGACCACTTAAGAAGTACTAATCTAAGCGGTAGACCTTTTGTAACCTTTTCTTGGTTATATACCTTTGTTTTGATCTGGTCTACACTTGAGTACACAGTATACCTAATCAAAAACAACAAGTCTGGATTATCAGGAGGATTTAAGCTTGTTATTATTTTTGTTTAAAGATTTACGGAATTAGTTACAATTGTAATATAAAGCAATTTGATTTATTGCTTAACCAAGCTGCCTTTATGTACATAATGATAGCTTTAATTGTTAAACTTCTTTTTACGATAGTGATTCTTACTATATACTATTAAAACTCGTGATTCTTTTTTGACAGAAACGCATGCCTATAGTTTTTTCATATTGCTTTCGATAAGTAGAATAGTAGATCAAGTGAAAAACAGCACGATACGGCAGTGACGGCAGGCAAACAAAAAACAATCTACTTCATTCGTTGATGTGCAGTGGTGGTAGAGTGATCTTTTTCCGATCAACTAAGAGTTTATTTATAATATTCAATTCTTTTGGTTTTATAGTATTTTTTTTGGCCATTCTTTTCTTACCCAACGTCCATCCTTAGCTTAAATATGGCAGGAACATAAAAGACGGAAATATCTGGTATGACTTCCTTGTTGTCTCAGTAAAAAATTTACGCAGATTAACTACTAGTGTCGCAGTATTTCAATGTTTCAAGCACAACCTGGATATTTGCGTAGATTCTTCTTCAGGAGGCAGAATGTTTTATAGGAATAAATCTATACTTGTTTCCATAATCGAGTAAAACAAATTTTAGGCTTTTTTTCAAGCTATCAATAAACTTGAGTGATATAAAGCAAACACATAGCAAGAAAAAGCCTCTCAACATCAGTGCAGTAAACAAGTTGGCCATCAGAGTAGAAATACTTTCTCAATTTTGCCTTTCTACTACAATAAAATAAAGCACTTGCACGACTTTGAGAAGGTGTTTTTACGGTAGCCTGGAATCCAGCAGTTTAACAGATTGTTCAGGCAAATATAAATCTCAGATCAAATAGCTCAATTTAGACTGGCCATACAGAGAAATCCTATAAGCAGCCCATGTCTCATGTGCTATATCCTCTCTTTCTTTGTCAACAGAAATAAATAAGATATAAAAACATAGAAAAAGTATACTGGTCTTCAACACCGTCTGGCAACTCGGTGAAAATTGATACAGGTATTTTATCACTGTGGGAAACCAGATGTATAGAAGATGGTATGCTGGGGTAGTAAAAGTGTTGCTTGTTTCCTTATTAAATCCCTTGATTTTTAAATGAAAGAAGCAGCAGTCATCAACATGGTTTTTCGGTTCTCTTCATAACCAATAGCACACCAAATTTGAGGTTAGCATTCTTTCATTGAGACCAGGATTTTAGTGTTTCACACAAATCGTGCAAACTTGGTATCTTTGTCCTGATGACCAATTGGTACTCCGATATGGGCAAAATACATTCTTTTAATGAAACTGTTGATGTTAAGTCTTTAAAATGGTAAAGTGAAACAATCACCAATATAAGAGAAAATATTTGGATCATTGCAACACTTTCTTTCCTTGGAAGCTCTAAAACTTAAGGTAAAAAAAAAATCAGAGCAACGTCTTTGAAAACACTAAACTGTAAATTAATGAATATGTAACAAGTTAGTAAATATTTCTATCAAGAAACTAATGCTGTTAAGTTGAACATTTGTTTAAAACTGATAACATTTTTTAGCCTGACATTTTTGTTTAAAAACCGCTACTGCTCTAACTTTATGGCTGTATCTCGTATCAAGCATAGAAAAAAAGCTGCAGTTTCACATGCCTCTTTGGCACCATAAACAATGTTTCGACAGTTTGTTCACATTTTGTAAATAAGGTTAAAAAGCTATGCTATGGAAGCTGCTTTTGTGCATGATTATGTGGCATCAAGCTGGTGAGTGAATGAGCAACTTTTGCGTAACTCATCACTTTAGAACATTCCGATTGTAAACGAACCAATGTGAAAGAGGAAATCTGAGATCAGATTTGGATTCAGCACACTAATATTACCCTAAATTTGTTCTCAAAGTCCATGAAAAAAAATTTTTTTGTCAACCACTGTTATGATAAAACGTACTGTAAATAAGCATATTTTTTTTTGCGCTTGGCAGCTGCATGTCTTCGAAAGTTGAAAAATAAAAATATTCGTATTTAGTATTTCTTAGAATTTACAACAAAAGTCAATTATTAAATCAAATAAAAGCATAAAAGAAATTTTTAAATCTTTTGTTTCAGGCTAGCAATTCAAACATTTCGGAACAGGAGTTCAGCAAGTTCACCGGTTATTTACAGGCTGTAACAGTTAACAGTTCATCCTTAAACAAAAATGAAGTAAAAAAAATTGTCAATTTTATCAATTCCACTGCACAAAGATCAAGAAATCAAAATCTTACGGTAAGTGCATTGTACTGTCGTGCATGCAAATTTAATGACACACTGGTCTAAGCAGGGGCAATAGAAGCGGGTAGGCAGAGGGGTAACCTTTCTCTTTCTCGGCAATATTTTTGAAACGCGGGAGTAGAGTGGGCAAAATAGTCTTACCGTAGATACTCGACTATAAGTCGAGGTTTTTTTCAGAAAAATTTGGCAGATAAAATGAATTCGACTTATAGACGGGTCAATAAAAAAAAATAAAAAAAACAAGTTTTCTTCAAAATCTAGTAAATTTTCTACCTCGACTTATACTTGAGATCAACTTATAGTGGAGTGTCTACGGTATTTGATATTCGCAAGACAGAAACAGTTGGTTACACCTATCTCTACAATTATATAATCTTGACCAAGATTAAACCCAACAAAATTTGTAAAATCTTTATTAAGGCAAAGAGTAATCAAAGTTTTTTGAAAAGAACCACATTACGAATAACAGTAATCTAACAAGGGAGCAAAGTTTACAAAAAAAGACACTTTTTTGTTGAAAATACAGTTTCAATAAACTTAAATTTCAGCGTATCGGAGAAAATTTTCAATAAAAACTCTGTGAAGACCAAAATATCAAAAGGATTTTAAAGGTAAACTTTTGCTGGAGAGAGTTCTAAGTTTGTGTTAAATTTTTTTGAAATCCAAAACTCCCAATCATCTGACTTGCATGAAAACTGAAATTAAAAGAAAAGAACAACAGCTATCTTAGCACAACAATACACTTGCACATAAAATGATAAAAAGTAATGACGTATATGTTATAGACACTTTTTGCTGGCTTAAAGCTATCAATAGTAACCGTCTATCGTACCACCAGAAAACCCTTTGCTTCCCACTAATGATACGCGTACCACAGTTAGAAAAGAGATAAAGCTAGATTAGACATGAAATCGTTGTTCAAAGAGGAAATTCAAATGCTTTCATGGATCTCGAATGACTTTTGTATGCACAATTTACTACAACAAAACTCATTAACAATAATCCAATTGTTAATAGATTCGTTAGCTTACTTGCAATGGTTTTATATTCAAAATTATTTAAAAGTATTGGCAATCTAAAAGCCTTAAAGAAAAGAAACAATGGAATAAAATAATATTTTTTTGTACAAGAATTGTTTTTGATATCTTAACAGATATCTTAACATAACAATAAAGAACAGAAATTTAACAACTAATTTTGTCTCGTTTCAAAAACCAATCAACCATTTTACACGTTTTTACCGAGAATAAAAATGTCGATATTTTATGAAAAATGTCGTCGAACATTTACATTGACGTATCTACGTGACGTTTACGGCGAAACCGCATTTGCCTGAACCGATGATTGAGTTTAAATCAAAAATTCAAATCGAAATATTTCATTCAACTCGTTTCTTACAACGATGTGCGGCACGTATGCCGGTTTTTGACTACACGACATGGTGCCTTGCTTAGACAACCACTTTCATAGTCCTGTCGCAACTGCTGTATGAAATCGGCAAACGTATGTCAGCCTTGGGCGGCCATAGAATCAAAAACAGGCTTTCTGTGCCAAAATTAGAAAGAGGAACCGCTATATTTGCGACTAATTCTGAGCTGGTTCAAATGTTTACAGTTGGGAATCTTGAAAACAAAAAAGAAGCTTTTACTGTTGGCAATTAGCCTTGACAGTATCAAAACTATTCTGCTACATAATAACTCGGTTTACTTTTTTCTTTTTTTTTCAGATAAGCGCGACAACATCTCTTCAATCAATTGCTTTGATTGTGTCTCAGCTCGCTGAAGGATATTGGAATAAAACTGCTAATCCTGGTGGATCTAATAGGAGTCAAAATTCTTTTCGACTTCGCTATGAAGTTGCGGAAAACTTTCCAAGAATTTGTTTAGAATCGACATTTGATGAAGGGAAAAATCCAGATTTTGAAATTCAGAGTCCCACATTTGCTGTAAAGGTATTCTGAAAGTAAAAAGCTTTATGACAACGAATTGGAAAAAATATGATTTTTTATGATCAGTGATGGCCTTATAAAAAGTGGGTCCCGGTGCAAGAAAAGTAAGGGGGCCACTATTTAGTGTACTAAAAAATGGAAGCTAAAACCATTTTTAGAGTTTCAAAACAAAGTGATCCCTAAAAAAAAGTCTTCAAATTATGAGGGCCACTATTGGGTGATCCCGGGCATGGAGAGGCACTTTCTTTTTACTGTCTCAAGACATAGTGATCTAAAAAGAAGGTTTTTACTTTAACAAGCACAAGTGACAACGACTTAACGAGCAGAGGCCGAGCATGATGCTAATCTTCAAAATTTTTTTCTTTTCTTTTTGACATGCCATTGATGTCCTGGTGCTAATATGAAGAAATAGAGCAATTTCTTGTGTAGGGGGGGCCACTTTTTGATCTATTTTAGGGCGGCTTGGTGCAGTCGCACCGTTCGCACCCTATTAAAGCCATCACTGATCATGATCATTATATTATCACACCATTACAAAGTTTATTAAAAATTTATGGTTTTCTAATTCAGAAGATAGACTTTTATATTTGTCTCAAAAAAACGGCAAAGGCGTCATTATAACAATAGTATTCGTATTAACAAATAAACAAATAAAATTGCAGCAGGCAAAGGCAAAGCCGTCATTATAAAAATAGTATTCGCAATAACAAATAAACAAATAAAATTGCAGCTGTAACTTTAACAACGCTACACAGCTCAAAGTACTTGCATACTGAAAATATTTTAAAATCAATTATTATAAGTTTGTTAATAACACTGCAAAAAAAATTCCACAAAATGACTTAGAATTTAAAAGAGGGCAGGGTTTTATTTTTCCCACTTTTTCATACGTCACAGACTCCCTCTAATAAAAAAAGCAATTTTAGACATTACTCACATAACAAAACACCAAAAATCTTATCTTATTCTCCGCAAAAAAGTTGCCCACTTTCATCAAAAAAAAACGGAATATATAAAGTTTTCCAGTCTTTCATAAAAAATAAAATTAAAAAGACTCTGCAATCTGTGATATATTTAATTAAAACCCCATTACGACATTTCTTATAAAAATTTTTAAATTAACCAAGTAGGCCTACTATAAACCTTTTTACTATATAAATCTAGATCAGGGTTTATCGACTGCGAAAACTTGCGTGGCCTATCTCTACATATGGAAACCGCAGGAGTTTTTGCTTGGAAGTGTTATATTGCGTAATTGTATTGCTATAATAGCCGTACAAGCCGGTGGGATAGGGAAAAATAACCCTTCTAAGACGAAACAATTGGGACAAAACAAGAATTTTCGGGTAAAAACAAGAAGTTATTTGGGTAAAATTAGATATTTTTGGGCACCGACAATAAACACTTTGGGAAAGATAAAAAAGTTTCCCAATTTAGAACGATACAGATCAGTGAGCAAATACAACTATGATTTGATGGGAAAACTTTTTTTTGTCTTCACTAGTTTTCATCGTACAAAAAAACAGTTTTTCTGCTTTATTTCTAACCACAAAATCTGGTAAAGACAAAAAAAGGTTTTTACGTACACCGTATCTGTATGACATTTCGTCATCTCCTTGCTCCGCGCTATGCTACAAGATCATCATTCGGACAATCGTCGATAAAATTTGGATTTCCCCCAAAATTTATTGGGCTGGTATGACTACAATTTTCATTAAGAGTCAATGACTATAAGTAGTCAATTGCTTGTCCACAAAAGAATAAAATAGATTATTCATTATGCCAATAAAGATCTCCCCTCAAAAGAATCACTTTGTGAAGAAGTCTTTACTGTCACAACATACACACGCTCGTGCCTTTTATAGAATTGACTTTGTCTCTTCTTCGTTAATAACAAACGTATTCGTTAAAACAAACAGTTTTTCTTATGAATAAGTAGGAGTCACGAGATTGTAATATAGGTTATATGTGATTGGACACAAGGAATAAAGGTTAAGAACAAGTACTTGCTTAAATCAACTAATATTTTAAAAAAGTGACAAAAAATTTTACTAAACAGTTAATCCTTATAGCAGTATTCAGTTCTAAAACTTTCTATGTGGCTTTAAGTTTAATTTTAGTAATATTTATTTGATTGCCATCTTTATCGTCCTGATCCCACAAATGTTAAACTTATAACAAGCATCAAGCGATTACCCTGACCTACTTTAAAAATGCAAAGATATATTACTGTCCGATTAAAAGTTTTTTATTGTTTGTTTGTTTTTTAATAATAACATGGTTATAATTTAAAACTGCTTAAGGTACCTGCAAGTACAGGATAAGAAATAAAAAGTTCTGCAGTGTTACTTCGGCTTTATACGTAGGTACTCTGTGTTTGAACAAAAAAAATATCTAGGTTAAAGGATCGCGGTTTTTTTTGCCGTTTAAAAATTTCTAGCTTAGGCCAAGTCTACAAAGAAATAAATAAAGAAAGTAAAGATCAATACTTTTAGACGACGAAATTTTAAAAAATTAAAAAGTACGAAAATCAAAAAAATCTTTTTTAAATTTCTCCAGTTGAGAAAAAAATAAGTTTTATCTGGCATTACTATATTTATAAAATCTGTTTGTTTGTACTTAAATCAAGTTTACTTTTTATCATTACATGAAGGTCTCTTTTCAGAGATATGACGTGTCTTTGAAGAAATCTACGAATATCGAGTACGCCCCTACCATCCAAACTCGAAATGGGACCGAGTCTACCCCAGTCTCCTTGTTTATTCCAGCTAGTGTAATTCAAAAATCAGCGAAGACTTTCTCAAAGAACTCTTCAATAACATCACAAAGAGCGACATATATTTACTACAAAGATGACACTTTTTTTCCATCCGATAAGATTGTTTATGATGTAAAGTTTTTGTATACTGGAACTATTTTTAAACGTCTTTTGCATTATAAAAAATTGTCAATTTGTTATATATAATTACATATTTAGTACCGTTTTTTCAAAACAGAAAAATATTATGATCCATTCAAAACTCATGTTTGTTTTTCTTTAATAATTGAATTATTTATGTCATTTTAATTTCTTGCAGAGTTTGTTTGTTTATATTATAAAACTATAGAAGAAAAAAAAATTAAAAAAGACATACTTTCTATCTGTTTACAAAATATTTTTTTACAGATTTTTTCTGTTAATATTGGACTGGACGAATCTCTGACGTCAAGCTTTTCTGAGCCAATCAGCATCAAGCATCATAATGTGCCACAGGCCAGCAAAGTACCCGTAAAAGGAAACAAATTGTTGGTAAACTACCTCTGCTTTTTAGAAATTTTCTAGAGCGTCGAAACATTAATGAAGCAATTCAATTTATGAACTTTTAGGTCGAAATCAACAGACATATATGTGTTTTTTGGGACTTTACAAGATCAGATTGGTCTTCAAAGGGTTGTCGGTTAAATAAATCAGCAAGCTCTCCTGAATGTCTCTGCAATCACTTGACTAATTTTGCTTTGCTCGTGGTAAGTTATTTAAAAAATTACCACCTAATTTTTAAAAAAATCAAAACGCAACTCTTCTTCGAATGGCAAGTAACTTTAGTTGCTTTGAAGTTCCTCCGTCACACTTAGACTCAGCATTTTAAATGTCTGTGTCTTTATGAAATAATTAACTAACTAAACTTTATCTAGGTGAAAAAAAAATTATTTTGTGAAATATTTCCGAATAGCGCCCGTTAATTATCTAGTTACCAACAGCACAAATTCTCCCTAAATTAAGCATATAGTTTTATTTTAACCGTATCGGGACGATTTTTTCTAAAGGGGTTTAAAGAAATAATTCAGAGAAAATAGTTTGAAAAATTCATTTTTATATTACGCCAGCACTAACAGTTTATTTTTTATTTACTTTATCCAGTACATTGGGCATCAGTTATTTTATCTGACTTGCAGAAAAGCGACGGAGGCATTATACATAGGGTAAGCAAATTACTTCAACCTGCTTCCGAAGATTCCAAGACATTGCCATCCGTTGGAAATTATTTTGTTTTGTTTTTTAGTTTTTTAGAAATATGACTGAAATTTAGAACTGCTTGCCAAGATCGACAAGCAGGGGAAAGTGCCGTAAAGTGTCTTTCCCAAGGACACAACAGAATGGCGCGAGTAGGTTTTGAACCGAAACTATGTCGATCACAATTACGGCATTTTTTCACTTGACCAGGCTGCCGATTGCTACAATTAAGATTTGACAGGACTAATATTATTTTACAAAAGTTCGTGTAACGTTCTGGCGTCATTTTGATTCAAAGTATTTTTATTACAATAAACTAAATTATTCTCTTTGATTTAAAGAATTTATTTCAAATTTAAAAAATTGTACTAAAGAACGGAAACGTGATTTTCAGAAATCCGAAACTGTTCGAGCGGATTCGATTTTGACCACTGTGAGCGTCATCGGATGTTCCTTATCCATAATAGGACTGCTGTTTACAATCGCTTTGTTCACCTATAAAAAGTGAGCTCTTATATTCAACTGATTCACCAACTGAGATGTAAAAAAATGTGTTTTTGTAAGAAGTCGCTATTTTTTAGCAAAAATATTAATTTTAAGTATGTAGCTCCAAACGACACATAGTTGGACCGACAGGAGAATCTTAAAAATGCAACGCAACGCCAAAACCCCTTTTACCAGCTCATATTTAACCTTGAGTAAGCAGACTGGCTTTTTTGAGGATTCAAAATCCAAAACCATGATTGGGCAGTTAGCTAATGGAAGGCTTGTGCGATACACAATGTTGCAGAGGGCTCCCCTTAGGGCTTTATTGCTCTATTATTTAATAAATGTAAATTTTATGGCCACTGTGTACAAGTTGTGCAGTAGTGCATACGGTTATTAGAGGTTTACAGTAGAAGGAGACAACAGATAGGGTCTGAACTCTGCAAATGCCAAGTTATAATCTTACGATGAATTTGTTGTTATGACATCACAATACGATCTGTAAAGAACAAAAAAATTCAATTATCCGAAACACGAAGTTAAGTTTCCAAGTTTTTCAGTTATAGTTTCATCACTTACAATTCATGAAGACTTTTTAATTGCCTGTTTAACAAAAGAAACTTAACTATCATGTTTTTTAAAGATTTAATTTTTTTCTTATTAATCGCGCCTGTTTCAAATATTTTGTTCAAAATTTTCTTCTGTAGTATCAGGCATTTAATTTTCTATATAAAACTTGTAATGCCAAAAAACGACTTGCTGCAAATTTTATTTTTCCAGTTCAATTTCGAATTCAATTCATCAGCTTAAGAGGAAAAATAAATTGTCTCACTTTAATTGCTCAAATTTCAAAAAACTTGATTTTACACCACGCTAAGTTCTATTTGTTTTTTATTCAGAGATTTAAGGAAATTTCGTCCCGGAAAAATTCTTCTTCATCTCTGCTGCGCTCTAGCGGTCGCGTATTTAATTTTTGTGAGTGGAGTTTCGAATGCGGTGGGCAACTCAGCAGGCTGCACACTGGTGGCTGTTTTGTTGCATTACTTCTTTCTGGTAACCATGTGCTGGATGGCTGTTTACAGCTTTGAAATGTACAACTCGTTAGTGAAAGTACGACTACATTGTTTTAATTGATTTGTTGAATTTTTCTAAACCGTAGGTTTGGAGTAAAGCCTTAAGTTTTTTAGCCAGACTAGGCAAAAACATAAGTATTTCTCAATTCATCCAAAAGAATATGCTCTACTACTGTAAAGATTCCACTAGAATTCACATTGTTATTTAACGTAGCGAATTTTAAGTTTATATGAAATTGAAGAAAATTTTAAAGAAAGGTGATAATGTAGGTTGGATGAAGGTTTTATGTTTCAGAATGCCGGACGATTTTTAAGTTTTAAATTCCCCGATCCCGGACAAACTTCCCGGGAAACTGGGTTTATTGTATTTAAGTTGAAAGTAATGGTTTATTCGGTCGATCGCGACCTACGTATTGAGCAAAATCTCGAGATTGCAGGTGAAGATTTTTTTTAGTAATCACCTGGCATTCGGGATGAAAATGGAAAAATTGGAAAGTAATTGTAAGTAAAGACATTTTTTTAGTCTTCAGTAAACTTCTCAGACAAAATAGTGTGACATTTCACCATCTCCGTGGTGCATATTGCAATCCCGGGATTCCCGGATTTCTAGGAAAATTCAGTTTTTCTCCGCAAAATCCCGGGGTAATAGAAATTCCGGTGATAAACGCTGGTTGAATGTTATTTTCTAGATATAATAAAATTACTGTTCACGGAATGTTGAATGTCACCACAACCTAAATGTGAATAAGATGACGCGAGTTTGATGCGGAATTTATCTGAATGGTTTTATTGTGTCTTGATAAGGCTTTACGACAAACTTTTAAATGGTCATCTTCTTATCTGCAATGGTACTCCCGCTTGAAACAAAACGTTGCCAAACTAAACAGTTCAATATTGTTATGAATATAGATAATATAACTAATACATACAAAGAAGAATGCATTATTGGTTTAACGACTTTGGTAACTTTTGATGTTTAATATTTGGAAATATTTGTAGCTTAAAAAAACAAAAATTTGTGTCAATTATTGATTGCCAGCTTGATAAAGTTTTAACCACAAAAACAACACTTGTTTTGATCATTAAAAATTCAATCCAAAGTTTTTTGTTAGAAAGACATATTTTATAGGTTTTTCCAGGCTATCAAAAAGATTTCTTGATCAGAGCAAGCATCATTTCGTATTTATTTCCAGCCATCATTGTCGCTTTATCAGCTGGTATACCAACAGGAAAAAAAAATCAAGTTGTTCAAAACAATGATGAAAATTTTGAATCAGGTATTAACCCATAGACGACTAAATGAGTCATTTCATTTACAAATAATTTTTCTGGAACTAGCAAGTTGATTTAGCACCAGAGGTGGGCACGCGCAATTTAAAGCGCAAATTGCGCAAGTTAAGCTTTAAAAATTGCGTTTCGTTTTTTTTTACAGATTTATCGTGTGCATACTTTACTGTGTGCTCCGAGAAACATAAAGACTATTTGCATGTTATTGTGCTGTTGCAACTGCATGTATCGCAATTGCGCAAGTTGCGCAAATGTCCGCCTCTTAGCAACTGTATCGTTTGTTTGTTATTTAATAGCTTTAACCGAAGAGCATCATAGTAAGTGTGTTGTTTACAATGAATAATCGACGACCATCAAGTAATTCATCCATGTAAATTTAGTCTTTTGGTTCATCGGGTATAATATTGTTGCTGTTTATAGACATTTTGCAACTTAAATTATAAGATGCCATTTGAGTCAAAAGATAAAAGCTGCAAAACCACAGCATTCTAATAGCCTTTAAATAATTCTGATAAATGATATCACGATGTCATCATGATGATTGATAATCACAAAGGAGATGATTAACTCCATAATAAAAACTATTGGTTTGATTCTAGCTTGATTGTTGCTGTTTATAGACATTTTGCAACTTAAATTATAAGATGCCATTTGAGTTAAAAGATAAAAGCTGCAAAACCACAGCATTCTAATAGCCTTTAAATAATTCTGGCAATTGATATCACGATGTCGATTGATAATCACAAAGGAGATAATTAACTCCATAATAAAAACTATTTGTTTGATTCCAGCTTGTGGCTGATTAATATTGTGATAAAATATTTTTCACGAAAAGTGAAACTATACAACAATCATTCTAGAACCGAAACGCTCACACCCATTAGGAATAGCAAATACCAATAGACGAAACAACATACAGTATTAAAAAATTTTGTAAACCTACTGACTACGTTTTACGCCATTCTTTTCTCATTTTATCAAAAGTGGGGTAATTCACTCAAGCTTTCTCATCTTTTCTTTAAATTATCGTACTTCTTTTGCTTTCATTTGCTAAATAAAATACAAAAAGAAATCATTTTATTCTTCCTTTTTGCTTTAAAATTATATGGATCAAAAGCTCATGTTCTTTCTTGAAAAAATTGGTCTTCTTTGGGCTAAACTCTAGAATAAATACTTTTATAGAATGAGTTTATATATGATACATTGACTTTCGTATCACATTAACGAACAAAAAGTCGGAAACGTGATCGAGTGGTTAGAAGCGCAGTAATTGATTTAAAAAATGATTGACAGGGGCTGTTCAAAGCCTACTCGTGCCATTCTGTTGTGTTCTAGGGAAAGACACTATACTGCGCTTTCCTGCTTAGCGGTCTTGGCACCAGCTCTAAATTACGGTTATAACTCTCATTAAAAACTAAAAAAGATAAAAAAGAAAAATTTTAATCGCACAGCAATATCTTGGTGTTTTCGAAAGTAAATCGAGGCAATTGCTTGCCCTAGCGCCTCTGAAGCTTTCCTGTGAGTCAGAAGGGTAAATATAGAAGTAAAAGTAATAAAAAAATAAAAATTCATTATTCTTTAGGTAATTAAATAATGGTATCTTACTTCTTGATGTTTATTTAATAATATTTCATTTCAAATAAAAGTTTAACAAATATTTTTGTAAGAAATTACGAAAAATTACATAGAAGCTTAAGTTTATCAAAAAAAGATTTTAACTTTTAAACATATTTCAAGACGATATGACGAAGTCTTCAATTTCGAGTTATCGCTCCAACATCCACTGTTGGATCAAAGGAAACTCATTATATTTTGGATTCCTCCTTCCCGTCGGTTTAATGGTTATTTACAACTTTGTTGTGTTTTGTCTAGTTACGAGAAAGTTAAGGAAACAGAACAAACACGTGAGTTTGTATTATTGTGCTTTTTTTTAAAGTATGATTAAGTCATTAATTTTCATTGCTTTACTACAGTAAAATTTGCCTAAGTCGCCACTTTAAAGGAAATAGAAAAAATGGCGACTTTAGGCAAACAGCAGTTTGAATATGCATAGGTTTACACAAACTTAAGATGCCTTTGAAATAAGAACACAAACAAAAAACATTTTTTGGATTTATTTTATATATTTCAATAAGTTAATAGCTTTTGTAATTGTCATAGTTATGCTGCTTCACATGACAGTAAGATGGCTGACTGAACTAAATTAAAACTGATGAAAACAATCTAAAATCATGAAATAAAAGAGTCACAAAGAAAGTCTGTGATGCAAAGTGAATTTATGTTACATAATTAAGGATTTGCAGATAGATGGGCAAAACAACTGTTGAGTTATGGAAGCAGACTAAAAGTTTGGAATATAACCTGTTTTTGCAGGTCTGATTTTTATAGGTCTGACAACTTAGACAAATCTTTCTGCTCAAGATAAGCAAAAATGGTGGCGAGTTGACAAGTTAGGCTGATTGACAAGTTAGGCGAATTGACGAGTTAGGCGAAAACAACTTAGCCAAACTTGCTAACACAGAAAACAATAGGCTTTCATCCGGGATCAAGCGATATGAGGCGACTTAGCCGAACGAGACTCAGGCAGGTTCCACTGTATAGTATACGACACACCTCAGACGCGTTTTGAGAATACGCGTCCCAGCGATCACACACCCAAAAAAATTTTTAGAAAATACCCAAACCTCTGACACTATTATATAATAATTGTGAAAATCTCGATACTATACAATTACATTCAACTTTTTTTGATTGTGCCTAAAGCTAAAAAAGAGTAAATTGTTAATTTCTTAAGATAAGTTTTTTGTATTTTATAGCACACCAGTTGTTGGGTCATTATTATTCGTATAACCGTTGTTTTATATTTTTAATAATGTGAAAATCACAATTAAATGTTTTTTGTCATAGTTGACGCACTTACGACGTTCGACAATCGATTCGCTAATCATCGCTGTGACGATGACGTGCATGATGGGATTGACGTGGATATTCGGCTTCCTTCTGCTTCTTGCTCGCGACGAAACGTCATACGCTGTATTGAGCTGGATATTTGCAATCACCAACACTTTACAGGTAGAAATTTCATGGCACTTATGTCAAATATAATGGCCTACAACCTTGCGAAGCTCAAGATTTTGATTTCATTTTTCAATGTAACTTTGACAAAAACAATTCGTAAGTTTGTAAGTTTGCCTTTTGCAATCGCGTGCAGCTGTCAGAGGGAAAATGCGTTTTAAAGACAAAGATATTTTGCCTTTCACAAATATGTACAAGCCACATAATTGGCGACTTGCTAAGCACGAGCCAAATAGTGCAGTTGAAAAAGTAAACTCAAAAGTAACTTTTGCAATACCTCTACAATTCTAATTATTGATTTTTAAAAATTAAAAACTTGCGGTTTATTATAAAAAGTTTTGATTAAAGATGCTGATTTTCGGTAGCGGCTAGAAGTATAAGACAGTATAAGTATAAGACAGAAGTATAAGTATAGTATAAGACAATCAACACAAGTCCTTCAATTACGAATTTGAATTTAAAAACAAATAAACTATCATAAATTTTGACCATACACAAATTTTATTAGGGTTTCGGAATATTTTTGACGATGTCCGTGCGCCGGGAAGATATAAGAAACATCTGGTGGACTCCAATCAAAAACGCTCTCAACCTCGGAGACAAGCAGTCCAGCAAAGATTTATCTTATCCTTCAACATCCATTTTGAAATCCTTTTCAACGAGCAAAAATGAAGCTCGATTTTCTGTTTACTCACAAACTCCGTTAACAGAATCTTGAAGTGAATTTGCTCAAGCATAGATGAATTCGTTATAAAACAAAGCTTTAGACCTGTACAATACAAGATTTCGGAAAATTTATGATCTTGCATTTTAACGAACAGCTCTTTTTTTCCTTTTATTATTATTTTTATGTAATTTTTTGTCGTATTTGTTATCGTTGACGAACTTACGAAAAGGTAAACATTATGAAAATCTGTGTGTTAAGCAAAACCAAAAGCTTATTTTTTCAACTTTCCTGTTTAGTTTCAATTAAGCCTCGTAGAGTTTGGTTTTTTACAGTGATATCACTACGTAAAAAATAAAATAAAAACAAAATGAAAAACTCAATCATGTTTTTCATTTAGACTCTGACCTGTTTTTAGAAAAGGTCAGGTCAGAGTAATTTTCTAAAAACAGGTCAGAGTAATTGCTTGATAATTGTCCTAGTTACGCTTCCAATGTAAACGAATTCGGTATTGAAAATTATAGGTACAAGCAGTAAAAGTTACCCTTGCTTTCGCTGTTAGGACTAACAGTACTTCGACTCCCAAATGTGTTTGCTATTTTCAAAAACGTTTTTGGCAACCGTTTTTTGTCTTTGTTTATTCATTTGATCATTTTTGTACTTATTCAGACATTTTTGTTTAAGCTTGTAATATGTCGCCTTTTTCTTTGAAGTTTTATAAAAATTTTATCTAAAAGTTCACAAAGTCACAAATTACATCCAATTTTAACTCCTTATCCAACTCTGGCTCTTATTTTGGTTAATATTTTTCGTTACAATATATTTTTTTAACACATAGAGTAGAATGTGTTCGCTACACAAAATCCAATATCAAAAGCAAAAAATTTGCATCAGGAATTGGTCAAAAGCTACAAAACATTTTTGTCTGTTTGTGTTTACCCAGCACAAACCTAAGAAATTACGCCTCGCGCATTCCTAAGCAGAATGCAATAAAATCACTCTTGGTACATTGCCATGAAGCAGAACCTCGGTACAACACTTGACAATAGCCAGATAGAAACACATCTTTCAAGTTTTTGAAAAGGAACCAATGTCTGAAAACACCAAGAAGTGGAGCCATGACCAAGTCCAGCAAACCATGGACAGAGAAGGCACAGGTTGATGGTCATTCCGATTCTTGTACAGTTAAAGGACCGCGTTACCACCGCGGGCGGCGATCCATTGTTGGTGGGACTTACATAGATAAGCAGTCAGGTGCGCGAGCCGGTGATGGAATAAAAATATCACTCTTCACTATGAACGTCAATAACCCACAAAACATCACAATGATATAGCCAGTTGAGACATTTGATACATACATTTTCATGTATATTTGATACTTGTATCAAATGTACATGAAATGTACATGAAAATGTATGATACATTTTCATGTATCATAATACATTTGATACAAGAAAAAAAAAAAATGCCGAACAGGCCCAACACAAATCATTGGTTGATGAATCTCTATAATAAAGCCGATGCCGATAGATCAGTAAGACGAAGGATAGAAAAGTTTTTCATTGTTTAAACTCAATGCAGTACATTTGTACATTTCTAACGTATATAATTTTTAGATAATTTTAAAACTTACATTTATAAAAAATAGTAAAATTGGAAAGTTGTAAAAATCCTACACACAAATACTAACAAGGCTGTTTGTATTTACATTTAATTTCAACCAATAACTTAAAAATCTGTGGTTGCAAATGTAATTCTATTGAAAACTTACAAAAATAATTGATTATGCATATTTAACTTATAATTCGCTTTTTCACATTTTAAAGAAAATTGAAGAGCATTTATTAAAAAAGATGTTTTTAGTCATAGTTGAGGTGAAACACGTTTTTAAAGCTAACCTAGAGTCACCGATATACGGAATCGAGAAACTTTTTTTTATTGCCGCTGAACGAACTAAAGCATTACAAAGCACAATCGATAAAAACACAGTGATTTTATTCGAAAAAATTACATTCTTTCCAGGAAGCAAGAAACCTTTCTGTTTTTTAAGTTTTCTGTTTTTTGACAGCTTATTCTCAGGCTCATGTGCAAAAAGTTTGGTCAAGGTTGCAATTAATGTAAAATAAGATTTTTTTGATTTAACAAACAGTACTTGAAAAAAAGAGGTCATCAATTCGAATACGTGTCGTAGGCATTAAGTTTCGGTTTTCAGATATTTTTTCTGCGCTATAGTAGAATATTGCCTAAAAAACCAATAAGGAATACCAAAAAATCTCTTGTAAGTCAAATTGCGAATTTGCCTATTTTCACGGCAATGATCTGTGCAATAGTGGGCGAGATTTAGAAAATTGAGATTTAAAATTTTCGGAAAAAAAGAGAAAAAAAATCCTTATGTTTGTGATAATTTGTAGACTAAGTTTAAACAGTAATGAGTCATTGACGTGACGATGACCGATTGCAAAGCTTTTTGAGTATTTTGTACTGTAGTCAAATTATTCAAAAATAACAACTTTTGAAAGATACAGTTTGTTTCTTTGCATTTTCCGCTTGGTGAAAATCAAAAAAGAAATCCTAGCCTTTTTTTTGCATATTTTACGGCCCGTACTAAGGTTGAGTTAAGCTCTGACATAGACTAGACTGGGATAAGTATCCAAAAAGTTCTGGTGGATAAAATCCTTTTAAAAGTTAAAGGTTTGTTGGTCAAAACATCTGAAATTTGACGGAAGTTGATTCTGTTATTTGAACTTTTATGATGACGATCGAAACTTCTCATGTCGGTTGATTGAGCATTCATAAAAAATATATCTGATATTTTTAACCGCTTTTTTTACACTAATAGTCAAGACAAGTTCACATACAGTTTTTTGTTGCTACTGAATGCAAAGTTTGTAAATATGCTTTTAAAAGTTGTTAGTACACTTTGCAAATTTTTCTTGTTGTCTGTTCTTGCAATAAAATCGATAAAATAAGTAAGTACTTGTACTTAAAATAAACATGTAAATGCAGCCAGTAAACAATAAAGATTTTGTTGATAAACTAAATAATTGTTTAACTTATGATTTTTTGCGTTTATCTCAAAAGAAGACTGAATTATTTTTAAATTATCAAAAAATGTATTTTTGTCGAAAACCATTTTAAACCAATTATTGCAAGAAAACTAAAGCAGACATTTATACAATTTCAATAAATTTTTTTTAATTATTTCAATATTTTTTAGAACATATCAGAGTTTTGGAATGAGAAACAGCCAGATTGTCTTTCTTTATTTTTGCATATCAGAGTTTTGGAATGAGAAACAGCCAGATTGTCTTTCTTTATTTTTGCAACTCCAAAAAGGTTTATTTTTTAATTATTTTTTATGAAAACTTAGATTTTTTTCTTTAACCTACACTAATTTTTTTTTTATCAAGTGGCTTAAGTTTCTAGTTTTAAAAAAATTTGGTTTCCTTTTTTTCTAACTGTTTAAGCAAATCAAATTCAAACTTCCGTCAACATGTTTTACCCATCTTTTAATGATTGATCCAATTCATAATTTCACAGTTGTGTAGCGTTCGCTGCGAAAATTGAACCACTACCACCCGTTCAGTGGTTGTTGTTCCTGCTCTTGCGCTGGAAATCTTGGTTAGACATCCGGGTTACAAAACTGATGCAGTATTGCCAATGGCTCTTCACTGTAACGAGAGTAAGGATCTGTGTTGCTCAGGCGCATTGTTACATAGATGAGTTTCGTTAACTCGGACACGATTTTACCAATGAAATGAGATAACGAAAGATTAAAATTTGATGATGTCACCTTACATGACCAGCTGTCTGCAGCGTTTAAGTGTCAATTTAACTTTGTCTTATTTAATTTGCTGTCAACGTTATCAAATAAACAGGTTATTTTAATAATCGATCTAAATAAAAAGCTTGATTACTCTATTGTTACTAACTGGATTCGCTATTGTAAAACCAAGAAATTTACTGCAGTCTAAGCCTGATTTTCATCACCTAATACTGATAAGGTTGTTAACAGGATTTCTGCAAATAAAATATGGTTGATGAAATTTTATATTTATTTGGTCAATAAAAAAATATGATTTGCTGTTTAGTGAATGTATGTATATAGTTTTCTATATAATTTATTTGAATCATATCACTACTTGAGTTGAATTATTGTGCTTTTTGGATGATTCTTTTCTTACCATATAAGTTATTAATACAAGTTTCACACCACTTTAAATAAAAAAATCAAAATTAAAAAAATCCAAAATTCATCAAGGAATCCAAATCGATGATTCCATCATAGAACCAACCAATTTAAAAATATCTTTTTCTCAAGTTTTTTCTTTCATCTTTTGTGGAAACTAATCAAACAGACATCAATCAGGAAGTGCAATAGGTGTACCACAACTACTAAACTCTTTATGAAGTGCTTCTCAACTACGGATTTTCGAGATGCAAAAATTACAGAAAGTTATAAATTCTTTTTTTTTCAATCAACAACGAGAAAGTCTTAAAATATTTCACGATGTAAAAATTACCAGAAACAGAATTTTTTATTCGGCTTTGTTTGCATTATATTTCAAACCTGTCCAACAATCATTACAAATTTTTTTCTTTTTTAGAAACCAAAAGATAAGTTGCAAAAAGTTATGTAAAAATTACACCCTTTAATGAGTTAAAGCAGGGCTGGGCAATAATTTTTAAGTTCCGGCCACATTGGGGCTTTTGAAATGATTTGTAGGCCGCACATAAACTGACATTGGTAAATTTCAATAATTATGGGTCATTATGAAATGTTATTTGTCTCTGAAAATCTCTAAAAAAGTCTTTAGTTTTAATCTGTCTCGAATTTCCTGATTTTCGTCCCTTAAATGTTGTAATCTCTAATAAAAAAAAGTCTTCTTAAAATTTAAATCTTAAATAGTTACTTGAAATTTTAGTTGGAGACAGAAAAATTTTAATTAATTTTTTTAATTATTTCCTTGAGAGTTTCGTGGGCCGCACAGAAATTTGTCGCAGGCCGGAGTTTGCCCACCTCTGAGCAGAGTAACCGCTGAGTAATTATTAATACCACAACCTGCCAATCAAAGTGCCGAAATGTTACTTTCTGGTTGAAATTCTTATTTCACTTCTAAAATAACGTGTAATGTGACTGCAGTTTCGGACTCTTGGCTCTTGTAAGTGTTCGTCTTTAGTGATGATTTTGGTTCACGCTAAACGCAGCGCTTTCGGAAAAATTTTTCAAAAATATCTTTTTCTTGGAAAACTCAGCACAAACTTTCCATCATAGGAACCGCATTAATATCACCAAATAAATATCTGAATACAATTTTAAATTGGATGACAAAGTCTTGGTATAACCAATTATGGATTTTTTTATTTTTAGAATTAAAAAGCAACTCAATTAATACGTCTTCTCCGCAATCGGTACACCTTTTTGATATAAAAATACCACCTAATTACTCATATCGCACCAGTTATTTTCTTGCTAATACATTATGGAGGTTTATAGCTATAGCGTTTATAGGCATATACACTGATGTAAGATGTGTGAAATTGTTTAACAAGGAAAAAGCGTTTCGGTAAGTATAATTTACGATTTTTTTGTTTCATAAAGCTTTTCAACATTTTCAGACCCAGTATTGTCAATCAATTTTGCTGTTTTTTTATCAAATTCTTCAAAAATATTCTATTTTATTTGCGAAGTACTGATGCTATTGCGCCACGCATTTATGGGTTACCAAAGATTCATAAACAAGACTGGCCTCTTCGACCGACTGTTTCTTTTATTAATTCACCTTTATATAATCTTTCCAAATTTGTGGATAAAATATTAACACCTTTAATAAATTCCAATAATTTATCAATAAAAAATTCATTCGAATTGATCGATAGAATATCTAACTTTAAAATTAATGATAACGATTTGATGCTTTCTTTCGATGTTGTGTCTTTATTTACTAAAATTCCTGTACATATAGCTAAATCAGTTACTTTTGATCGTTTAAAATGTGATAGCGAATTAAAAATTAGATGTAAATTGAATATCAACGAAATTATGAATGCTTTAGATTTGTGTTTAGATAACACTTATTTATGTTTTCGTAAAAAATTTTATTGTCAAATTTTTGGTGTTGCGATGGGTTCACCTATCTCCGTCATTATGGCTAATTTGGTTATGGAATCTATTGAAAACAAAATGCTAAAAGATTTTGCATTCCCACATCGCATTTGGTTACGTTACATTGATGATACTTTTGTTGTGCTAAAAAAAACTGAGGTGGTATCTTTTCATAAATTTATAAATAATATTGAAGATAGTATTAAATTTACGGTCGAACAAGAAGTTGGTAATGCTATTCCGTTTTTAGGCGTGTTAATAAATAATTCGTAACAATGGTCAACTAACTACAAAAGCCTATAGAAAACCTACACATACAACTAGATACTTAAATTTTAATTCATGTCATAATTTTTCTCAAAAAGTTGGTTTGGTTAAAACATTATTGTTTTGGGCTCATTCTAAATTAATTACAACTTATCGAGATAAGACCAATGAAGTTAAATTTGTTTGTAATGCTTTACGTGAGAATGATTACCCAGATTGGTTATTGAATAAAGTGAAAAAAAGAAATTAAGCATAAAAAAGTCAATAAAAGTGTTTGCATGAGTAAAAAGATATCTAACTATGTCGGTTTACCATATATTAAAGGTCTGAGTGATGAAATGTCTAGAATTTTGAGAAAATTTAATATTAATGTGTATACTTACCCATATAAAACAATTGGAAATATTTTACCAAAAATAAAAGACTCTGCGGATGATATATATAAGCGTGGTGCAATTTATAAAATTCCGTGTAAAGATTGTTTGAATGTATATGTTGGTGAAACGGGCAGATGCTTTAATACTCGCTTATCTGAATATAAACGTGATTTGAAACCGATTAATTTGACTAAATTAAAAGAAGACGATTTAAATAAAAAAACTGCATTGGTTAAGCATTGTTTTAATTGTAAACATAGGATTGATTTTGGGAATTTTGAAATATTGAATTATAATATTGACTATGATAAACGAAAATTTTTAGAATCATTATATATGTTACTTATATATATATATATATATTACTCCTCAGGTCAGCACAGCGCAGCAGCAGAACAGTTGGCGACCAGCTGGAAGACAACCGCCAGTAACAACATTCATGGGAATACAAGATCCTACCACTGAGGCGGGAGTAACTGATGAAGAGAGTCCGATAGAATACTTTGAGCTTATTTTTGGCGATGCACTGATGGATTTACTTGTGCAAGAAACAAATCGTTATGCATCACAATACATAGCACGACAGAATCTTACACCATTGGCTAGAGCTAACGCATGGAAGCCAACAAATAAAGATGAGCTAAAGTGTTCCTGGGTCTGGTGCTGCTTACGAGTTTGATTGACAAAAAAGCGGGTTTGGCATCATACTGGTCCAAAGACGAACTTATCACAACACCTTTTTTCAACAAATGCATGAGCAGAAACCGATTTCAATTCCTTACTGGTTTTTTGCATTTCAATGATAACGAACAAATGCCCGAGAATTGTGATGATAAGCTTTACAAGATCAGGCCAGTGTATTCTATTATGGTTTCTAAATGGCGTGAACCCTACTCTTTGGGAGAGCATATCTCAATTGACGCTAAAGTGGAGGGGAAGGTTGTCCTTCAAAGTGTACATGAAAAACAATCCTGTCAAGTATGGCATCAAGTCATATATTTTGACTGATTCAAAGACCCACTATTGTTGGAACCTGGATCTTTTTTGCCGCGTGAAGAAGACCTCGAAAGAAACTGTTCACGGGTTGTTAACCCAAAGGTGTTTTTATCTCTGGCATACACTGTACATGGATAACTTTTATAACAGTGTAGATATGAGTGAAGCTCTACTGGCTCAGGGGATTCACAGTGTTGGAACACTGAGGAATAATAGAGGCGAACCACTAGCAATAAGAAATCCTCAAAGGATGCAACGCCATGAAGTCAAAGCTATGGACAATGGTAAGGTGATGGTTCTCGCTTGGAAGGACAAGCACAAGCGAATCGTGAAAGCCATCAGCACAAAGCATGATAGTTCAGTTTGCTCCATAACTAGACGAAAGAAAGGATGGCACGGAGCGATGGAGGAAGTGATGAAGCCCGCATCCATTGTTGACTACAATCAGCACATGTCCGAGTCGATCATTAGGATCAAATGATTGCATACTACCCCGGTACAAGAAAATCACTGAAGTGGAGCAAAAAAGTTTTCTATTATCTAATGGAAATTAGTGTTCACAACTGCTTTGTTTTATATAAAGCAAAGAGCAGCACAGGGTCTAAAATCTTGTACCAATTCTGCAAAAAGCTTGTGAGTCAGTTGTGTCAACAACCCCAAGAAGAATTATATTCTGATAATGATGAAGGTCCACCAAGAAAGGCTCCTAAACTTGATCCACCAGAGCGATTGCGTGGGGGATTAAATTCCCATCACATGGTAACATTTCCTGCAACAGCAAGCAAAAAATACCCACAAAGAGCTTGCAGGGTGTGTCTGATGAGTAGTAAAAGGAAAGACACCCGATATTACTGCAAGGAGTGTGGTGTTCCTCTTTGTCGCGTACCTTGTTTCGGAAAATATCATTCAAAAAAATAAATTTAATAAATTTCCTTTTATTTACTAGTTTTTTGTGTGATCCGTGAATCTTAAATACTATGATTATTACAAGACAAGCGAATAATGGCGAAAGCCGCAACTCGCGGTAAAAACGTCTGGCACGCAACGTTAATGCGGGCAATAAAGTGCCGGCAGCGAATGTGTTAATAATACAAGAAATTCAATAAATGATAAAGATCGAAATGTTTTTCCAAAAATATATAGCAATATTGTTGTCGTCGTTTGAAGGGCATCCACTCCAGGCCAGACACAAACAGAACTGGGGACGAGGGTTTATCCTTTTAGTACCCCAGACTGCTGCACTGCCTGGATCAGATGCTGGCATTGATGCTGGCATGATGGCTATACAGTAGCAATATAAAAAATCTCAATAAATGTGGGTTTTCAACCTGTTAAATTTGTTTCTGTTGGACGAAGTATTTATTAAATTGTTACGAGTATGAATGTTCGCCTCTCACCTTGTGTCTATTAGTTTGTGTTTTTTAACTTCTTGGTTTTTAAATATGGTGCGCGTTGTGTTTTGCTTGTACCTGATGAAGTTCGCCCTATGTAACGGACGAAACGTCGTTGAGTTTTTCTTTAATAAATATACTACGCCTTCTGTTATTTGTTGAAGTTTTACTTGCCTCTGATTCTACCAGAAGAACAAATGAATTTTAAACTAAATTTAAATTTTGGTGAAGACCAAATTCTTGTTAATGAAGAACTCCCGAAATCCGCTCCCCTCCGAAAGGTGCCGGCGTGTCCAACGATAAAAACGGAATTCAATAACGATAACCGTACTTGAAATGCTGGACTTGTCTAAATAAGGTCAGCGAAATCCCTCCAAGTTATAACCACCCTTACTTAAATATGCGTAGCTCTATGACGCCCGATACAGAAAATTATAGTTGCAACTTAAATACGAAAGAGAGGATTGAATTTATTTTTTATCTGTGGTTTCACACACGCAGTTACTTAACACAATACAGCAAAAATTAATACAACGGCCACTGTCCTCTGAGCCAAATTCTAGTCACTGTGTGTGATAAGAGCGATCTCTATCTATTTATAATAAACCCGAATTGCGCCACGTGGCTCAGACAACAAAATTAACAATAGAATTCGATTTTATGCTCTTATACAGGTTACTGCCAAAACGAGGTCACATTGGGATTAATCAATTAGGACGATTCATTTAGGTTGTTTAGAACGGGTGCAGTTAATTTTAAAAATCTATAAATCGATTAATCTGTTAAAGGCGTTAATTTTGTCACATTTCCTCGCTGTTGGCAGCTGCGACTCATTGCATTTCTACTGTAATAGGTCACAAAAAAAATTAATCTAATTTTCTAATAGGTCATAAAAATTTACAAAGAAGCGATTTGCATTACGTAACAGCAGTGTTGGAATTACAAGCCAATAACAATAACCAAAACGTGATAAGTTGGTTTAGGTAAAATGAGAAAAAGTGATTTCTGATGAGCGTGAAAGCAAGCACTTCAGTTTGCTTTTTTTTGATGAAAAAGCTTTTAAAAGTAATTTATTAATAATCATTTAAAACTTATTGTACAAGAACGACGTTTTACTCAGTTTAAATCTTCAAAAATGTTGCTTGTCTCCGTTAATGTTTATTTTTTTTTTGAATTTTTTAGTTTTGTTTTAAGAATAACATTAATTCTGAATCAAGGACCGAAGCTGTTTAATATTAGTTTAGTATACGGACGTAATATGTAATATACGGACTTAGTGATTCAGAAAATTAATATCATTTGACATTAAAATATCATAGAAAATTCAAAGCCAAATCAAATAAAACTCACCAAGATTATTGCTGAGCAAATTAAGATTTATTCCCGCGAATTTGAATAAAAAAATTCAAAAGCATTTAAAGTCCATGAAAGATTTCCCAAAATGTTCAGTATTCAGTATGGCATTGTTATCAGCAGATGCTTCAGAACTGGCTAATTGATAAGTTTATTGTAAATAAACATGAAAATTCGTTTATCGTCAGAACGACCGACCCCTCAATTTTCGAATTTTTGATAAAATCTTTCACGAAATTAGTGTGCTTTGAAATTTTTTTCAAAATTTTACAAATAAATCTTATTTTTTTCAACCTTAAATCTGTTTAGTTTTACTTAATTTGACTATGTAGTTTTTGTGATATTTACGTGTCAAATAATATCAAGTTTTTAAACACATTGTACATACAGTAAATATGAAAGCATTTCTTCCAGCTGCGTAGTGAACTCGAAGCATAGCAATTGGAAACCAGAAAAGACACTTTCGATTATTGCTTATCTGAGGAAATTATTTGCTATATAATTAGATGCAATTTTTGACCTGCGTTAATTTTTTTAACAGGGCAAGATAAAATTGTAATTCATTGTGGCAAAAATTAAATAAAACACTTTAACGCAAATCTTTTATTGAACTATAAATAAATTATCTAAGCCAATTAATGTAAAAAAAGAATATAATGTTTTAATATTTTCCTATTATGATCATTAAACTTTTTCTCTTTCGTATTTTCAACACTCTATCAAATCAATCAAAAATTTTTATGTTCATGAATGGAACAGCGTATTTGTACTTAGTGTAAAAATTTTTAGTTTTGCTATGTACCAATGTTTTGCGTTTTTTAACCTCTGTATTTATCCTTCTGACTCGCAGGAAAGCGACTGAGGCGCTTATAGATAGGGCAAGCAATTACTCCGACCTGTTTCTGGAGATACCAAAATATAAGGTTGAAATTTTTTATTTTTGTTATTTAGTTTACAGAGATATGACTGCGATTTAGAACTGTTTGCAAGACTACCAACCACAGGAAAGTGAAGTGAAGTGTTCTTCCCAAGGACACAAAAGAATGGCGCTAGTAGGTTTTGAACCAAGACCATGTCGATCATAATCGCACTGCTATGACACTTGACCGCGTTGCTGTTATTTTTTTTGCTGTTACAAATGCAATTAAATTACTAAATTGCCTGTTCAAAAACGTCCGGGCAATCGCAACCCATCTCGCAGCTGCCTCGTTTACAAGTAAACTTTTGAACTACAGCCAAAAAATTCGGTTTGCAAAATTTGTCGTTCCATACTTAGTTTCGGTTTGCTTAGGCAAAAATTTCGCTACGATTAAAAGATAATATTTTTCTTAGATAGGATCATTTTTTTTCCGAATAAAGCCGAGTCGCAGATCTCTCTCAAAACATTTTATTTTCATGCACTTTTTAAAATCTCTTATTATGTACGATTAAATAGTTGGGTATAGTGGATGATTGGATAAAATTGAATAAGCTAACAATTAATTACAATAAAACTGCATGTACACCAATCATTTGAAAGCACATTAAAAAAACTTGATGTCCAAATTAATAAGACTTATATCAAGCAAAAAAACTGTGCTAAGTATTCAAAATTTCTAATTGATAATAAGCTAAATTGGAACTATCATATCCAAAATTTACGCACAAAATTAACAAAAAATCTTGGTGTTCCGTTATTAAAAATCGTCCCCATTATGTATATTTACAATCTCCTGAAAAATCTCTTTGATTTCGCTGTGGTCCGGTTCAAATAGCCGAAGAAATAACGGTTTTATAAACAATTTAAATATTTTACATTTATTTACAAGAAAATGGCAACACTGCTTAATTTCCTGATTGGTAGAGAAAGATCCAAAAATATTCGATTGACTAGTTCGCTATTGTGACACATGTGACGTAATAATAGTTATTGTGATTAACTTGATTTGAGTAACTTTCAGAACGTTCGAGATACTCACGACCGAGTGATATAAATAAGGCTCGCTCGGAAGCATTATTATGATTCGTCGTGGTAACTTAGTATTGGAAATTTGTTAGCAGTGTAAATTCATAGTTTTTGAACACAAGTCTCTGGTTGCCTACGTTATTGTGAAGAATTAAGCTACTGAATCTGTATTTGCTGTTGATTTATACTATTGTGGGCTCCTAAGTGTAGCAGCCTACAAATAACCAGTTTATTGTTGCTGTTTTTTTTAAATTTTAATGATTTTTTTGATTTAACTAAACATGTATTTTCTTTCGTTCTATTTGATTATATTCTCATACATTACAAAAAATATTAAATGCAGTTTGTTTCTTATTGTTTTTTTTTTTGCTTTGAATATACAAATGACTTAATTTTAGTTGACTGTTTTGTATATTTATGTTTTGATACGTGCTTTCTCAATATAAGAAAAATCTCTTGAAAACGAGTCCATTTAAACAATTTAAAACCGCACAGCTATAAGTCACTAACAATCAACATTAACAACCATATCTTATCTTTAAAAAGCTGGCAGTTTACTTGATTACTGTCTGTTTTTTTCACTGTTTCTTTTTTATTTGCAATTTAACTAGGCCTATGTCGTATTTCTGTTGTATATTTCTGGAATAGTGCTTGTTCATGACATAAAAAATATAATATTGTTATTATTATTATTATTATTATTGTTGTTGTTGTTTTTATTTCTCTTTTCTATCTATCGTCCTGACACGCAGGAAAACGTCCAAAAAATTATACTTAAAGCAACTATCAAGCAATTATCCAGACCTGCTTTCGGAGACGCCAAGATATTGCTTGCACTTGGTCTGCAGTTAGAAACTGTTGTTTGTTGTTAAATGTGGCAGATATAAAGATGATATAAAGGATGAAAAAGATAAAAAATACTTAAAACTAAGATCTGATGAGATCGAAATTGTTAAAGAGTTTCATTATCTCGGTGATATGTTTGGAAAAGGTGACAGCACTAACAGAGCAGTGACATCCATGATGCGTGCCGGATGGAAAAAATTTAAAAATTTTTAGTATACACTTTGTTGTAAATGGCTTTCTCGTAGACTGAAAGGAAGATTATATAAAGCATGCGTGATAAATGTGATGTTTTACGAAGCTAAATGTTGGGCAATGAAGAAGGTTGATACCAGGCCAATGCAGACAACGGAAATGAGAATGATTTAATCAAGTGGGGTAAGACTCTCCTAAAATAGATCGAACAGTGTGCTAAGAGGTAGACAGATGTTGAGGATAATGAGGAACATTTAAGAGGGAATTTTTTGAGATGGTTAGGACATCTAATATTTCAGGATAAAGTCCAAGTGTCAATAGACAAATGGAAGAAGAAGAAGAATTCGCTGATTATTTTAAGACATAGTTATCCAAGTTCTTAATGTTTGAAATCTACTCTCGACAGAAATCCTCTCATGAATCACAGCTAGATAAGATAGAATTTTTTGATTAGGTTATTAATGACTAAAAAAGGTCTACACTCTTCGTTTTAAATAAAAAGCCAAATTGAATGTTTGAATGCATTTGTCAATCGGTTACTGTATAGCGGCACCGAAATAGCGTCTTTTTATTTTTGAAGAATTAAGAGGATTTGGAATTAATTTTAAACAAGCTGCATAAAGATGAGAAACATCAAACTCGAGATTGGTGTTTCTCATCTTTATGCAGCTTGTTTAAAAATAGCGTTTTTTAGGATTTCTTCTTTGGCGTACTTTACGATGGTATAGCATTGTTTCAAAGTTCCGCCATTCAAAGCACTTTTGTGTTTGTTTGTTAACGAATAATTTTTGTCGCCTACAAAAAAAATTTGTTTTTAAAAATAAACTTAAGTGCAATTATCTATAAAAATATCTTATTCCATTCTTGTCAACATTAGTAATACACATCCCTCTCCACTGACTCCACTGGTTAGTTGTAAAAGCAAACAAACATTCAGAGGCTTTAAAATCAGGATAGGCCTACCAGAAAAATCGAGTGAATACCAAAAAAGTTAGTGAATAGACAAAACAACGCTTTGTCTATCTTGTTCATCGTGTAAATACCTTTTTTTGATCTATACTCGACTTTGAAGGAGAAACTTGTTTGATGTTAGTGAAGATAAAAAAAAGTTCTTGACATGACAAACCAGATGAAAAAGCGTGGTTTGTCGAGAAACTAACTTTTTTACAAAATTAAAAAAAGTTTATTGCGGCCCGCAGCTAATTTTTTAATTTGGGGATACGGTCCACAAGTGCAATAAGGCTTCCCACCCTGTTTTAAAAGAAAGTACCTTTTAATTCAGATTTAATAAAATAGATACACGGCCATTTATAATTGAAACTTATCATTACTACTGTACATAACAGATAATCATAATATCATTATTTCATTCAAAAATATTTCAAATAGCAGAAAAAATAAACCAAGATATTACGTCAATTTTCTATTTATTATTGTGCTTTTTTATAGAGTCATAGGCATAGGAGTTTAAACTATACTGGGAAGTTTTTACAAATTGCTACTCAGAAGAAAGTCTTCTACAGCAATCCAGGTTGTCAGTTAAATATTCTTTCTTGCTTTTTAGCCAACCTGCTTGTCCTGCTGTACTGTCAGGTTAGACCAGGGGTCGGAAACCTATGGCTCTCGAGCCAGATGTGGCTCTTTTGATAACAGCATCTGGCTCTTTTGTTGACAAGTGTAAACTAGCGCACATAAAAAAAAGATCTGCGCACACAGAGATTTCAAAAGTGAAGACTCTTTTTTAAGAGATCACTACGTTTTTAAAACGAAAATTGATAAATCAGAGTCAGATTCCAGTTGAAGATCTTTTTTTTTGTTTTAGTTATCACTACTTTTTGGAGACAAAATTCAAGAAATTCGAATCAATAGTCAATAATGTAAGTTTTACTTCAAAGTTTGCTACGCAAAAAAAACCAAAGTTCGCTCACGAACAACTTTCTGCCCATACAAACACAACTAAAAATTAGAGGAACATTGTATCGCTCTCACGGAAATACAGTTAAAAACGTGCAGCTTTTACGGATCTCTTACCCAAAAAGGTTCTCAAGCCCTGGATTAGACAATAAATGCAAGCAACCATTTTTTGCTTTGATCAATAATATCTATATTGGTCTCTTTAGCAATTTATTTGTTGTTTTAATTAGTTTTTAAGTAAACTTTTGAATTACCTTAGTTGGTCGCGATGTTGTCATTTTTAAGAATAGTAATATTTTACCTACTGTTGATTAAACTGGTGGTTGTTTAATTAAATGTAATTTGTACTTTATCTAAGATGTGAAACAAATTTTGAAAAACTATACCATTTTGAAATAGAGTACTGAGGGAGCTTGGGTAAATTCAAGATTCTTCAAATAGGTTGGAGGTCGTCAGATGATGTTATTTTTCAATTTTTTTTCTTTTTCTACTAATTTGCTGTTTTTGCGCCCCAAAAAATTTTTTGCATCTATTTATATCTAATCATTCGATTGGATTAACTCAACTTTTTTTAATTATAACTTTAAAATCTCTGTTTTTTCATATTACCAATTAATCAATATCAACTCAAGGTTATTCTGGAACAATGTTGCCAACAGCTTATTGCCGTTGCGAGCTGCCTTCTCTACAAGGCAATTTAATTTAAAACTTGTACGTTATTATTGTTCTTGAAAAAATCTCTCTAAGCATTCAAGAAAAATTAATGATGCTAAACTACATTGTAAAAAATAAAATATGTTTACTATTCCCAGGAGCAAAAACTTTATCGAAAATTACTTTCCGATTCGTACTATAAACTTTTTTAATTTGCCTTAAAACATTTTGCTTTTCTTTCAGTTATTCAAATGTGCAAGATAAATTACGTATTAATGTAATTATGAAAATAATCTGCTTAAATATTTTTCAATTATTTCTTTTCATCTGCTTCTGCCACCACTTGAATGCTAGTGGTAAGTATCCAGTGCACATTAAAGTATTAATATATTACAGCATACGGAAATCTACGAATCTCGTTTGCAAGGAGCCTGACTATTTCCGGGAATATAAAGCGCATAGCTTTAGTTTTTGTAATACAGTGCTTTCAAAGTGTTTTTTTTAGGGGGGAGGACCTAAACTACTACAATTAAAGTTTATATTAAAGCTTTAGCCACTCAATTTTTAAAATTAAAATGCAAAAAACTGTTGCTGTTTTTTCTCGTTTTCGTTGATCGAAAGGGAATCCGCTCCGGGTCGGACACAAACAGGATTGGAGTCGAGGGTTTATCCTTTTCTTGCACCAGGCTGTTGACTTCCTAGATCAAATTCAAGCAGTGATGGTGTTATGCCAGCATCGGGTTTCGTCATCCAAGACAGTCATACCTCGTGCTGCAAGTGGTGCCCGAAGCATGGGGCACGCTGTTAAGACGCGGTCTGAGGTTTGCTCAGTGGCGCCGCTCTTGCAATTCGATGAAGGAGTGATATCCCATTGGAAAAATGGAATCGCAAGACCGATCCCTAAGAAACGCCGTTTTTCAGACGACAAAGCCTGCTTTGCTTGTTGTCACTGGTAGTAAGGCTCAAACTTGGGTTTCGGACAAGCTTCATGATTACTCTGACCATGTGGTTATCCGGCAGGAGCCTCAGTAGTTTGCAGGTAAGGTCACGGTGCCAGATAGTGTCATATGCCGCTGTCAGATTGATAAATATATCACCAACCTTCTTCTTATCCTCGAAAGAATTCTCGATGTTCTGTGTCAACAAAACGACTTGATCCAAGGTTGACTTCCGCGCCGAAACCCAGCCTGGTGTTTAAAAAGCAGTGGATCAATAATTGGTTCGACACGGGCGTAGATAAACCTCTCGAGGATCTTGTAGGGATAAAGAGCAGAGATATCAGTCGATAAATCTTTGGGTTCCCCACGGGCTTCATCGGCTCTGGGATCGCGACTAGAAGCCCTCTTCTCCAGATCTTGGAAATTTTGAGTCGGCGCAAGCAGGTAGAAAGGGATTCACCTAACCAAGATTTTAAAGCAGCTCTTTTTCATAAAAAGTCCGAAATGCTCGTTTTTTTCCATTTATTTATTCAATTTTATTGGTAATCAAGTTATTAACGAAGTGATTGCGAAATGTGCGCGGTCGCTATACCTTTAAAACGAAGCAGTTAAGTTAATTTAAAAAAAAGAAAAAAGAAAGCTATTAAATGAATTTCAAAAAGTGTGCATTTTGTTTATGAGCGCGAAACAATTAACAATAAAATGTACGTACACCCCGAGCCATATAACGAAAATGTTGCATGTCAAGAGATTGTTTTGTCTTTAAAAATTAAATCAAACTTTTCGTTATACCAAATTTTTAAATGTCGTCAAACTGCTCACCCAAAATGGTGGTTATGTTTAGAACAGAAAGTAACAACCAGGTAAACAGCAAATAAATGTAAATCAATGTAATTTCATCTGATGACAGGACAAATAAAGAACTTTTGCATCAGTTTCTACGATTATAAATATGCTTGTAATCAATAAAAAGCACAATTATTTAGATAAATATTAATTACTGTATTTTTTCAATTACTCCATTAAATATGTTATAGAGAGCTATAAAAGCAATCTTTTACATCTAAAACAACCAAATTGTGAGTTTTTTTTCAGTCCGAAGTATTTTAAGTCAAACTTCCTCTTAGTAAAGACAGTCAAACAAAAGATGCGCAGTCTAAAACTAGCTTTGAAAACTAGCTCCACATTTTTTTAAATCTAAAGGTTTTTAGTTTTGTTATTTGTTTTAACCATTCCTATAAAATGTTTTTTTCAGATTTACGCGCGCATGCAGGTTCATCATCTTTTTTAAATGAGGAACGTTGTCTTGAGATCTACCTTGAATTAAAAGCATGTTAGTAATTTTGATTTTATGTTTTTCCACAGTTTTTAAGTTAAAAATATTCTCTGTTTTGAAAAATGTTAAATTAGCTCAGTTCAATTTTCTCTTGTTTCTGCTTAGCTGCATAATAAAACATAATATTACAACTACATTTTACACAAAAGCAGGGATCGGAAAAAAATGAAAACTCAATAATATATAGCCTCCAACCTTGCCTTATATTCGTATTTAAAAATTTTATTTAACCAAAACACAAAAGCTAAATGTCTAATAAACAATCTAAAGAGATAAAACAACTATTATTTCAAAATCGAAGAATTAGATTAACATTTGTATCAAGCGAATATTTTTTCTTAATTTGACAAATTTTTCCAAAAAAGTACATACAATAACTAACCTACATATGTGATATAAGTTTTTAAGACAGGGGTTCTTAACCGGTGGGACACAGAGATGGTGTGAAAAAGTGCGGAAATCATATATTTAAAAGCTGCTTTTTGCTTTAAAGAAATTGGGTGTAAAAAGAAACTGAAAATTTTTTTTTGGTCTTCACCTATATTTCGGAAACGATTTGGTGAAACGATATGAACTTTTACGCAGAATGAAAGTGAAGACTAGGCACATTGGGCGACAACAATTGCGTTTCAAACTTTTGGGCCTCGGTATTAGAAAATTAGAGAACCGCTGTGTCACACTTCATTCATAATTATAATCTTGACTTTATAAACCTACAGTTGATTTTCAGTCTTTCGCAGTAATTTTTATGCTTTTGATTGTGACATTATCTTTTCCTTGTTACACAGTAATTAGTAATCGGTACACCATCCCTATCTAATTTATTTTATCTGCAAGTTGTTTTTATAAGTGCTTATAAAGAGTCCTTTTTCTGTTTGACTGACTGAAGTTTTAAGCCGCTGCAACGTTTTTTGCGGCAGCGCTGACGTAATTTTGTCTAGATCGTTCCAGATTGGTATTTTCTACTGTTAAGTTGATTCTATTTTACAAGTTATATGAATGTGTACTAATTTATTACAATATTGTATTGTGACGTTATAAAATGCTTTGTCCCATTGTTAAAATTAGTATAATAATTTATTTAAGAATTTTTGTTCGTTTTAGTATCTTCGGTTATCATCTACTCTAGTATATAATTGGCTGACTTATATATTTATTTATTAAGGTAAAGCACTACACATAAAAATTTAAAAATTTTATAATCGCAACAGTCTATTTCACCAAAAAACGGCTCATCAGGCGATTATTTTATTCAAATAAAATAAGATAATAAGATAATTTTATTTAAGTTAGGTTATCGCCTAATGAGCCGTTTTTTAGCGAAACAGACTGTTGCGATTTATGATTTTTAAATTTTTTAATTTTTATGTGTGGTGCTTTACCTTAATAAATAATTTGCTCTGATTTTGATCATCGAGCACTGTATTAGCTAAACTGAAAGCATTTACTTTTGTATATGTATATGTATATATATATATATATAATAGTTTGAAGGTTGCTAGTCATTCAGATTAGATTTGTGTTACTGTGCGTTTTGTGGCCGTGGTTAAGTAGTCAAAGGCCAGGTTGAAGCCTTGAAAGTTAATTCTATAATAAGATAGAATTGTTTTCAAAAACGTTTAAGTTTAATATTAGCCATTGGGGTGCTAATTTATTTTTAAAGTTAGTCAGTACAACGTTGTGAGTAATTACTCGCAGTTGTTGGCGCAGCGAATTGCTTTGAAGCTTTTCGCAGGTTGAAAGTCAAGTTTTACGAGAGTTGATTAAGTTTGCTTGATTTTGTAAATAATATAGTCCTAATAGTCAGAAACGGTAGTTTCTTTTCATTTTTAAAGGGAAGTTATATACTAATTATCATACTTAGCCAGAACTAACTATATTAAAAACTTCAGTCTCGCGGCAAACTATTTTTAGAGCTGGCACAGATAAAAATAAACACAGCTTCATTTTAACGCAGGCATTTGGGTTACCTAGTTCAAGTGGTTCTTTTGAATTCGCGAGTAAAGTTGTGACACCTTGCTTTAACAAATTTATATACTGATGCTCCTAAATTATTTGTTTTGCAAATCTTTTCTGAAACCAAACGTAAGCTAAAGATTTACAAGAGCAGTAGACTTTCACCATTTGGTTCAGCTCTTACTTATACAGGGATAAAACTGGACAGATCGCTCGTGTTCCGTTACCATCGGGTGGAATTGCGCAAAAACTAGCTTCGTGCGTTACACTGCTGAGGTAATTTTCTGGATCAAGATGAGGCCCTAGTGCCCAAATATTGAGTTCAGCTCCTTATCTCTAGTCTACTTGACAGCTGAGTACTACGCACCAGTCTGGTGTCGTAATGCATACAGACGCCTTATAGACAGTGTCCAGAATTACATCTTGTGCATTATCGTTGGTGGCCTGTGCCTTATTCCAACGGACCATCTGCCCATACTTTCAGCCATCCAGCAAGCTGAGCTTTGCGGACTAGAAGCGACACTCTCTCTGGAAAACCATGAAACTCTAGGCGGTGATCATATGTCGCATGGTCTTTTAAATGGGTCACAAGATCCTCGTCAAGAAATACTAAGATGCCCTTTTGTGCCAATGGCACCCGCATGGGAACTACTAAATAATCTTGCCGAACTAAACTTCCGCGTTGTTTAGTGGAAGAATCATAGATGGAAAAAAAATTACTGTGAAAGTACATCCAGGCTCCATGCCTACATACCCATGGCCTACACCAGACCCGATGAAACGGGCTTGTCCCAAAGAGCTTGGGTTAATTTCAATCGCCAGAGGACTGTTTGATTTGGATTCGATTCGTCCATGCACAAATAAGGTTTCGCTCTTTCACTGAACTGCGAGTAAAGTGCCACTGAACAAAACGCAAAACACGACTTAACAGCGTGTTCTATAGATAGGGAACTACATGGGGCATGAGGTCTGACTGTTCTGTACGATGAAACCCGATGCGGGCTTAACACCATCGCTGCCAACATCTGATCCAGGCAGTATAGGATCCTGGAGTAGTAAAAGGATAAACCCTTAGTTCCAGTTTTACTTCTCTTTCAACCGGAGTGGATTTCCTTCCAAACGATGACGACGCAACGTGCAAAAAAGTTTTTGCCTTTGTAGTTGTTGATGCTTTCGTTCATAAAATAATGCAAAAAATCTGTTGTCACAAGAAAAGTGCAGCGGCTGACGTAGGATGCAAGTTTTTAGAAACAATCAAGTTGGCGGTTTTGCAGACTTTCAACGAAAAGAATGCGTCGTCAACATAACAAATGTCGACTAATTTTTAGAAAGAATTTACAGTATTCGTTTTTGAACTTTTGGCTAAAAAGCTCCATATGACTGTTGTTAATTTTTCAATTAAAAAAAAAAATTTTCGAATTTATAGCTTTCAGAGTAGCTTTTTTATCATAATTTTTTTGTATAATGAGTGGCGTTTTAATTATAATGATTTGGAGGATCTTATGGTTTGAATTTTAAAATTTTTTGCGCGCGGAAATTTCGACCGTCGTTTTGTATCTTTTAAATCTTGAGTAATTTTTCGTAATATGAGGCAAAAAATTTCGCATAACGTTTTGTAAAATAAGTTTTTCATATGAAAAACCTTTTGTATCTAGAGGGGGCACGGTTCTTTAAAAAATAAAGCAATGAATCAAACCAAACAGAAGTTTCTTTGTGTTCATTCTTCAACTGCAAAGATAAAAAACGTATTTCGGCCTTTAGTTTTGGAGAAAAAAACCTTTTTTACTTTTTACATGATTTTCGAAAATTATTGAACCATTCTTTTTTAAGGTTTGTGATTAATATCAAAGCTTTTAAAAAAAGATACAAATCTACAGAGGTGGACGGGAAAGAAAAAGGAAGAAGCAACAAAACGACAAGCGTTAAAGCATGTAATGAAAGAAGTGGAAACAGGTTTAGAGAGAGAGTATGGATGGTTGCAGCACCTTTAAATCAAACCAATACAGAAAGCAAAACAAAAACAAACAAAATAAAAAAATTGCAAAAATAATAAGCAAAGATATGTAAGGACACTGTTGTGTTGGCAAAAAATGCTGGGATACACAACAGGTCATTGCCCAAAAGAGGCCTGGCGGACAAAGAAACCCACCAAAAAGGCCAAAAGGAGCATTTCAATAACAAAACAAGAAAAAATTTTAGAATATAAAGCAATTAAAAACAAGTAAAGAGAGAAAAGCATAATATGCAAATGTTGTAACTATAAAGTTGAAATCTTTGGTACAGATTTAACTGCTTTTTATTGAATAAGAAAATATATTGTTCATTATGCCGCACAATCAATTGGAAGTGTCCTCTGATACATATTTTTTGAAAAATAGAAAAAGTAAGCAACTAAAAAGACTAAAATATTTTACATTTTAAAATTTATTGTTTAAGTTGAAATACTATTGAGAAAAATTCATAAACAATTTGTTCAATTTTTCTTTAAAGATTTAAATTGATTTGGAGTCTTTAATCAGAGAAAAATATCGTTTCCGATTTTTGCTCCAACAAAACGTAGCGATTGCTAACATACTTTAAATGTACAAGAACTGGAAACAATTAGGTTGTTTCTTTTGGTTTTCATACTTAAAGATTCTAAAGAGAATAAATTGTCAAAGGCATGAGGCAATAATTTTTTATAATATTTATATACTGGTATATTTGACAGATTTTCATATTGTATAAATTTTTTATAGTAAAAAATTGTTTTTCTTCGTAATATTGCTTACGTCGTCTCTGGAAGAAAAACTGAAAATTATTCTCACCAATCTGTTCGAAAGTCGTTGAATTTTTATCTATTAATGTTTTATTTTCCAAACCAGTGGTTTTCAACCTGTATGCCGCAAGAGATTTCCCTGTATGCTACAAAACTTTTTAAAAACATTAGTTGACTGCTCCGCAACCTTTTTTTAATGGACACTACTTTTCAAGGACAAAAATCAAGAAATCCGAGACAGATTCAAAATAAAGACCTTTTTTTTGGAGAAAACTACATTTTAGGGACAAAAACCTGCACTCTGGTCCAAGTGTGCAGCGAATTTTAAAAGGGTTCCAAAATGTACCGCAGGTGCGAAAAGATTTAGTAGTAATATCAAGAAGTATTATGGATGTCACTTTTTCTATTTTGGGTGTTTCTAAATTCTAATCTTAAGTTAGAAGGGGATGTTTTAGAATTGAAAGTTCGAAATAACAGGTATTCGGTCTTATTAAGATTTAATGAAAGCTTCTTCAAAAATATCGACGAAAAAAGATCACCACAATGTGTTTTGTGTGTAAGAAAGTCAAGTTCCTCTTCAAGCGCACAAGGCGAAGAAAGCAGGAATTCAACCGACACTAAGTTGATTTTTGTCGCCGCTAAAATGTTGATTTAAGATTGCTTGAGTATTACACGTAGCTTATCTTGATTTACCAAGACTAAAGACCCGTTTCCACTACAAGCGTTGGCGGGATTATTCTTTTTTTTTTACTTTTTTACTTCTTTACTTCTTTCCGCGCTTAAGCCGTAAGAAAAGGCATAAAACAAACAAAGAATAGATCTATTTAGTTATTGTATGTTGCCGATTTAAAAGAACGCTATGCGGCATTCATATAACAGCGAAATTGATAAAGTATAATAAATAAATATTTTAAAACAAAACTTTGAGAAAAAATTGCTTTTTTTTTATAAGTCTCAAAATTGTTTTAGCTTTAAAAACAAGGCAGGATTTTCCCTATCAATGGAGTGTGTACATGTTTGATCTAAAAATAAGGAAGAATTGCACAAATTGCACGCACTATCTGGAAGTTTACAAACAATGGAAGCACCTATCAAGAAAACTTTTTAGATTTGCAACCTTTTATTTGGAATGCACGCAATTGTTTGAAAAAGAAAAAGTTCTTCGGTAAGTGTTTTACATGATTTTTTGTTTATTCTTTATTAAACTTAGAAATAAAACTAGCGGATTGCGTTTGTTAACCCGCTGATTTTGCGCCATGATTAGCGTTAACGTTGTTGCGTTAGATTTTTTTTGTAGAGTAGCGTTAGCGCCAATGGCGCGAGCAACGTTTTTCTTACAGATGTTCACCATTATTTCACATCAAAACTTCCTGTGTGTTGTTTTATTTTTTAGCAACTTTTCCTATCATACAAAGAGAATACTCTTCCTTTTTAACTTTCATGGTCTTTCTGTTTAGCATTGTTTTGCTACAACTTGGACCACGGTTATGGCAAGTGACCATTAGCTGGTCCAGATCACAGTTGCTTTTTCGCAGCCTAGGCCGTGAGTACGTCTGCTCTTATTATTATATATGACTGATCAAAACCAAAACTGCCAAAACGGAAGGGTATCTACTCATTTACATGTTAAGCGAGAGTCTGCTAATAGGCAAACGTCCTTTTCATGACGGGGCAATGCCTGAAAAAAATGCATTTTTTAGGGGACATTACCAAAAGCTACCGAATGCATATTAATCTCCAGCTGAATATTAAAGGCCTCACTGCAAGCAAGATGAACGTTCTTTATCATCTTGCTCTAGATTTTGAAGCATTTGTCATCCTACTATAGGAGCCCCATAGCACTGATGCCGAGAAGTTAATACTTGCAAGCTTTCAACTAGCTGGAAGCATGGTCTACTTGCCCATCGACAATGTCTACAAACCTCTATCAACGTGACTGCAATCCCTAAATTTCCCAGTGTTTCCTCATCCCTGTCTTTATGCCGGCAACTTCAACTGTCGGCAAGTTGATCGAGGTTACGACGACAATAGTGCGGACGGTAAGTGCTTAGCTGAATAGACAAGTATTAATGGTCTTGCCCTTCTATACAATTTTAAGGATGCCGCGAGTTTTCACTCTGGCCGCTGGAATACTGTACTAATCCAGATCTAGTTTCTGCTAGTGCAGGTCCTTATAATTGCTTACCCGATGGACGTGTTATTAAAAAGTTTTTCAGGTCACAATGTCGACCTTTGCTTATTACAACACCAAAATTTGCTTTGCCAGTGCCAAGCATGCCTGTTAAGCGATGGAATTTTTGCAGGGCTAAGTGGAGTCATTGCAGTAATTTGACGAACAAATTTGCAAAGACTTTGTTGCCGGCTGATTCACCTGATGTGGATGCAACTTTTAACAGGACTTTTGCTTCTAACAGATAATTTTTTGGCAAAAAAGAAGACCAGCGCTGTGTTTGTCGGTCTTACAACAGCTTACGATACTGTATGGCATTGCGGCCTCACTTGCAAGCCACTTCTTCCTTTCGTCATTTTTGGACTAGCTCGTAGTCTCATTAATTATAAAACTTGTTCGTAATCGAAGTTTTACCTTTAAAACTGGTGCCGGAAAACAAAACAGGTTACGACGCCTTAAGAATGGTATTCCACAGGAATCAGACTTGGCTCTTCTCTTGTTTTATATCTATACGTATACATATGATTTGCCAGTGGTTGTCAGCAGGAAATTTGCCTCTGCTGATGACCTGGCCACGATGAACTATGCAAACGACTGGCAGGCGTTACAGGAGATTCTTATTTAGAATATAACAACTCTATCCTCCTACCTTTATAAATGGGAAGCTCAAGCTCAGTACAGCAAAGACTGTGTTGACATCCTTCCATCTTTACAACAAGGAGACACGACATAAACTTTACTTATTTGTCAATGGACAGGGCTTACCGCTTTGTGCTGAACCCATTTATCTTAACGTAATGCTGGATAGCGCACTCACATTTTGCCGACACTTCGAGTCACTGCCCAAGTAGTTAACATCTCGCGTTGGGCTTTTAAGGGAATTAGCTGGATCAAGCTGGGGTACGGAGGCAAAGTACTCCCCAAATGCCTGAGTACTGTGCGCCTGTTTTATGTCGCAGTGCTCATACTCGTCTATTGACTAGCCCATTAACGATGCCTTGCGCGCAGCGACCGGATGCCCGCGTCTCACACTAACGCACAACCTTTTTTCTTAGCAGGCGTCCAACCAACTGAGCTTCGCTGTCAAAAGTCGTATTGTCTCTAGCTCGCCGCGCTCAAGAGCCAAAACACTTCCTATACGAAACGTTTCTGTCTCCACTTGTAGAGAGCTGGACAACTTAAATCAAGATACTCATTTGTGCCTGCTGCATGGAACTGCTGAACGACCCTGCCCAATCAGGAACCAGCGTAGCACGATGGGCGAAATATAGGTGGAGCATGGAGTGGCGAGAAAACTCATCTAGACTCCATACATTTATTAAGCATGTTAGCCCAACGCCACCGGGAATTAGCTTTCCCAGACCTATATGGGTCAAGCTTAACTGCCACCGAACCGGCGTTGGTCTATTCCACTCAGAAACGCACAAATGAGGTTTGGCTTCTACGGCGGCCTATGAGTATGGCGCAAAGGAGCATACATCTGAGCAGGAAATAACATCTTGCCCCATCTATTACCATCCAAATAGATCCCGTGCTCTCTCAGACGTTGACAAGAACCTGGCAACCTGGCTGATGGAAACATGTCCGGCCATTTAGAGGACCATCCAGCTCCCGTCCATCTCCCAAACAAAGAAGAAGTCAAAGTTTTTGAACGTGCTTTAAACGGAGCCCCAGGGCTTTGCAAAAAAAGCTTAGGGGTTCAACAAACCGAAAGAACAAACAAGAAACCTGAGAGATTTTGAGAAATTTATTGTTTCTTTGTATCAGTATCAGTATCAGTATCTTTTATTTCTGCTCCGCCACAATAAAAACAGAAAGAATTAAACAAACGTATAGGACTATAGCAGAAGAAGAAAAAGGAAGAAGCAACAAAACGTTAAACGTTATAGCATGCACACAGTAATATTTGACATAGTAGTTAGAAGAATGATGCATGGTTGCAACTTTTTTTGAACAAAAAATGAAATAATTAAACCTGCTGCAAAATTTGTTATTTTTACGCTAAAAAAAGCAAGATTTCTGGTCTATTTTGTATCTGCGGGCTACCATGAATATTTTATTTGTTGTGTGATGTCATAGTAGATTAGTTACAAATATGCTTTGTAGTGTTTTTACATGCTTTTACCTTGCAGTTAAATTGCCAGTAGTTGTTTTGTAATAGTTTTTCTGTATTGTTATTCCTTTATTCAGCAAGTGGATTATTTTCTTATATTTTTTTATTGACAGGAAACTGTTGATGATTAATATCAAAATTATTTTTTCCTTAATTTATTGGTTGATTGCGTGATTAAATTAAAGTTTGATTAAATACTCTCTAAAAAGAAAGAAAAACTTCTCTCAATCTGCAGCCACTAAAACTAAATACAGGAACCGATTAAATGCTTAAAATTACATACATAATCTTGCAAGTGACTTTAATTAAACCCGAATTTGAAACAATTTTAGGTACAAAACAGCAGTTACATACTAGTCATTTAATAATAATTGGTAAATTTTAATGTTATTTTTTGAAATTCTGTATAATTTTTTGTTGGCTCTGCTGTGAATGTTCAAAATCTTTAAGACTCCAAGCATTAAAAGTTTGGAAAACACTGGTCTACAACAGCAATAGACCCTTACCATTTTGTCTAACTTCTACTTATCTTGGGGTAAAACTGGTCACGTTCAGTGACCATCCAGTGGCATTGCGCAAAAACTATCTTCACGCGTCACACCACTAAAACAACTTGAAGGTTTAGGAGGAGTGCTGCTGCCTAAACACTGTGCACAGCTGCCCTATCTCTGATCTACTCAACAGCTGAGTACTGACCAGTACCAAGTCTATTGGAATGGGCTTGCCTCAAACAACTGAAATTAAGTGCAATTGCCTGCGGACTGGTGTTGGGCGATTCCATTTGTCCATGTACAAATAGGGTCTTGGTCCTTCACTGAATTGCAAGTTTGACGCCACTGAACAAGCCGCAGACCACGTTCTAACAGCGTCACCGATACACCGGTTAGCACATGGAAGACAAAGTCTGAAGGTTTTGGATAACAAAACCAGATGCTGGATTAAGACCATCACTGTCAGTATCTGATCCCGACAGTAAAGCAGCCTCAAAATGTTGCTATATTGTTCTCGGCCCAAAGTCCTGTTTGTGTCTGAACCGGAGTGGATGCCTTTCCAATGGACGACGACGATGACTATTAGTTTTTTGTGTTTTAGACTCACACTTCAGATCAAGAAACATGAGTCGGAACATCACCAAGGACAACTTGGAAATTTTTTAATCAAAAAATACAACTTAGTTTTCCGAAATGCAACTCTCTACAACCCAATTCCTTGTAAATATGTCAAAAATTATAGTTTTTTTAATTTTTTTTTGGCTTGTTGTTGTTGCTGCTGTTGTTGCTGCTGCCGACAACGACGAATCGCATCATTTTTGTCTGTTTTATGTAACATTTCATTTTTTTTCTAGTGTACTAAAAAATGCTTTTAGGTTGCTATTAATATTTTTTTTAAATTAATTTTGCGTTATATTTTTTTCTTGCAATCGTATTTAATCATCTAATCATGACAAATTCAACATCAGTTTTTTATTTCCATCCTCTGTATTAAGTTAATTTATTACTTTATTTGACGCACTATTTGATATGAATTTTTTTTCTCCAGGAAACCATTTGAATTGTTATGTTAATAGGTTTTACCACAGATACATTTTAAAGCGTTTTAATTACGTGCTACCAGGAGGTTATGTACCTTGCGTTAATTTATAAGTGCTATTTCAAAAGCCTATCAAGTGGTCGTGGGCACATTAAAATTGCGTCTAGTTGTTCAAAAGAAGTATACGCACAAATAAGCGCAAAAACAAATATACAGTTGACCTTCAAAAATCCGTCAACCAAAAATCGGGGTCCTTCAATTTTGCGACATGGATTTTGGGTGCGCATTTTCATATTTTCCGCATTGGTGCGCATGCACACCAGTGCTTTCATAAGCTACCGCTTATATTTAGATGGTGCAATATACCTAAATGTCATGTTGGTTCATTCTTTCACGTGCTAACAAGTAATTTTGCTGATTACTAATTTTGCCGTGCAGGTGATAATTTTTCTTATTTACATAGGGGGTCCATCATACAAAATTATGACCTTCAAAAATCTGGCAATTCTCAGGTCCCAAGGTTGCCGGTTTTTTGAAGGTCAACTGCACTTTAAGTTTATGTTTCCAGGAATTCAAGAATTATTTCTTATAGATCGTTGGTAGTATGGTCGAATAATTAGGGTGCCATATTGATGGCAAACACAATCGACGCGGTCACGGTTCAAATCTACTCTGGTCATTCATTTATGTCCTTGGAAAAGTAATGTACAACATGTAAAAAATGCTGTGTTTTAGTTTTTGCTATTTATAAGAGTGAAATTTAAAGCTGCTTCGTGTCTTTCCCAAGGATACAATAAAGCATGCAACTCTGAATTATAGCGTTGCTGTTGAAGCAATACTTAGCAATCATTCATGTCATTCGAAGACCTAAAAAAATTTTTTTGGGACAGAATTATACAACAAATTTATTTTTAGAATCAAATTTATTGACTTTATCATATCTCAAGTTTTTATCAAAAAGCCAATTATAAATCTTGTTACATAATAAAGTAATCAGTGTTCCAAACAAAAAGATATGTTCAACTGCTCTGAAACCAAAACAACCACAAAAAATCTATTTAGGAGGTCTCACGTGAAGCCTGGCTTACCTAGTATAGCATGGCTTTACAATTCCCTAAGCTTTTTCATTTAATTATATTAAGTTTTTAACCAGTCTACGCAATTTATTTTTCTTTTTTTATGTTTGTAGCTGTTCGCGAAACCCTTCGAGCTAAAATCATAAGTGTCACTTATGAAATAAAACAACCAGGCTTATTGACGCTTATCATCTTAGTAATGTAGTCGAAAGTCGTAAACCTAGCGTAAAGTTCTAGTCTTTAATTTTAGTATCTACTTAATTTTAGATCAAACAGAAAGTTGTTCTGAAAAATGCGGAAGAAATGCTCATTGCTTTTTTATTTACGGCATTACCAAGTGTCGCTGTTTCGAAGGATATAGAGGAAACCCACTAAAGAAATGCTCACGTAAGTTCGTCATGTTTAAAACCTATAAGAAAAGGTATTACAATTGCAAGTTTTGATAAAAAAACTTGCAAACGCATTTTACTTGTTGGTTAGCTATTGCCATTGAGTAGAGTACATTACCTTGATCTTTAAGACGAGCTCTACCATTAGTTAATAATAAATGTATAACTAATTATAATTACGGCTTTGAAGTTCTACCTTGTTATTGCTGCGTGTTAAGCGTGCCGTTTTGATGGCCGCGCAATCAATTCGGCTGCAGTTCAAAACCTATTTTTGTCATTCTGTTGTGTCTTTGAAAAAAACAATTTATAGCATTTTCCTTTGCTTGGCGGTCTTTGCAAGTAGCTCCAAATTTCAGTCACATCTCTAAGTCAAACTAAAAAACACAAAATAAAAAATTGAAACCGGACAGCAATATCTTGGCATCTTCAAAAAAAAGGTCGAGGTCATAGTTTGACGGTTTTCTTAAGTATATCACCTCCAGCATTTTCTTATAAATCAGGTGGATGAATATAAAGATGAAAATAAATTAATAAAAAATTTGACGTCACAACATGTTAATTTAGCTTTTTGTTCTAAAGAAGAAATTTGTGAATTTCAATTTTCCGAAACAGCATCCGTTGATGTTGGGTTCGTTGAAGAAAAATGTAATGCTAAAAATGATTCAAACGGTAAGTAGGCCTACAAGGCGGCTACAGGATATATATTTTTTTTGTGGTCTTAGTCTCCACCAACGTTCCCTCTAAGAGCTCGCTTAGTGTGCGAGGAATGAAAGGCCCTGTGAGCAGTGGTGGATATTCAAATTTAGGCACCCGAGGCAAGGATTTTCAGAAATTGATGTTCAGTAAAAAAGAAAAGAAGTTTTGATCTTGTCTTTGAGTTTTCTCTCTCATAATCAAGGTGTTCCCTAAAAAAAAAGAAAAAAAAGGTCTTCACTTCGATTTCATCCCTGATTCCCTATTTTGTTCCCGTATCAAGGTGTTCTCTATAAAAAAAAGGTCTTCACCTAGAATCGATCTCTCTATTTCCCAACTTTTGTCCCGACTTATCGAGGTTTCGTACTATTTTCGAGGTGAATATCTTTTTTTTTTAGAGAATACCTTGATTCCGGGAACAAAATAGGGAAATCAGGGATGAAATCGAAGTGAAGACCTTTTTTTCTTTTTTTTTAGAGAACACCTCGGTTTTGCGAGAAAAATAAGGAAGTCAGGGTCAGGGATGATACAGAAGAGAAAACCTTTTTTTAATGATCACCATGATTCTTGGAGTAAAAACTAAAAGATGAAATGAAAGCTATTTGAATATCCACCGCTGTGTGGAGCTTACTTCTGATTGAAAACACGTATTTAGCTTGTCTTGCCAATATTTATGCAGTGCGCGGCAAAACGAAAGTACTGCGTGGGGGTTCTAGGCTAGCTGCACGACCGCGCAGCTTAGAGGGAACGTTGGTCTCCACCCTATGCTGGTGGTTTTAGTCTTGGTCTGGGTCTTGTATTTTTAAATTGGATTTTTTTTGATACTTTTTTTGATACTTGGTGTGAGTGTGATACTTTTTGCAATATGAACGACACTCAATTGACCATTTTTGTTGCATTTTGAAATACAAAAAAGTTAAGAGTCTCACTTTTTTTAATTTTATTTTTCTACAAGGAAAATTAACTTTATAACGGAAAACTGAATTCTTTTATTGCCTCGAAAATTCGCAAAGTAAATGCAATTTTTTTAAATCAAATAAAAAGCTCTGAAATATAAAAAGCTCTGTTTTATTTCATGCTAACCTAATCTTTAATTGAAAAGATTACTTCTATTCGGCGACGTTATGCGAAGAGTGTGATTTTTCAAGTTATACCTTTACACCATGTGGGGAAATACTCGGCGACGTCATAAAAATGGTTTGTTGAAAATTACTTTATTTTGATAAAATTATGACTGAAACCCATATCGGAGGCTTATATTTACTGCACATTTTTTATTGTTATGTATTGATAGATTGAAATATAAGTAGCTTATTAGAAAATGTAAAAAAATCGGTTTGATTAAGAGAACATTAATATTTTTCCATCAGGAAGAGTAGCTATTTATTGCAACAATTTGATATTGGCGCTCAATACATGTTGCTACACTTGAACAACAAAAACAAACAGTAACAATTTATAAAGACTGAATGTTTTCAGGCAAGCCGTCCACATATTTCCGAACAAGAACTTAACAAATATACAAAGTATTTACAAGTTTTAACCGTAAACAGTTCGACGTTAAATCAAGAACAAGTCAAAGAAACAGTCAACTTTTTGGCTTCCATCTTACGGAGGTCAAGATATCGAAATCTTCGGGTAACCATGTTATTTACATATGCTTAAATGTTGAGCCAGTAAACTAATAAAGAAGCAAACTCAATCACAAAAATTTAAGATATTTAATAGACTCACTCAAAATGAAAGATTGCAAAAATTAAGTTGTTTGACATTCAAGTTAACTAAAAAAATTTATCCTAATTAAGTTAACTCCAATACGTGAACACACAAGCAAAACAAACCTATTCATTTTTATGGCAATAAAAAATTTTTTATATTAAAAATAACATTGTCAATTATAGCAAAATCCTTAAATAAAGTCATAAAGGCAGTAAAACCTTTAAATAAAACAGTAAGCCTAAAAATTTGTCAAAAATTTGTGTTTCGTCGTCGTCGTCGTCGTCGTCGTCGTCATCGTTTGAAGGGCATCCACTCCAGGCCAGACACAAACAGAACTGGGGCCGAGGGTTTATCCTTTTACTACCCCAGACTGCTGCACTGCCTGGATCAGATGCTGGCAGTGATGTTATTAAGCCAGCATCGAGTTTCGTCATCCAAAACCGTCAGACCGCGTGCTCCATGTGGTGCCCGATGTATGGGGCACATTATTAGTACATGGTCTGCGGTTTGCTCTGAGGCGCCACACTCGCAATTCGGTGAAGGAGCGAGACCCCATTTGTGCATGGACGAATGGAATCGCCCAACACCAGTCCGCAGGCGGTTGAGCTTAACCCAAGCTGCTCGAGGTAAGCCCATCCCAACAGGCCTGACACTGGTCCCGGGCACAAAAGCACGGAGCCTGGAAGCACTTTCACAGTACTCCGCGTTCCATTTATGATTTGTCCATTCAGAGGCGCGGATGCCAAGTCTGGCAAGGTTGTCCAAGAGATTCCGCGCACCTGGCACAAACGGGCGTCTGGATCGTAGTCTCACTTGGCCAGTATCTGAGGACCCACTTAAAAGACCATGCAAAATATGATAGGGGTCCAGAGATCCACGGTAAGCCAAGGAGAGTGTCGCTCCCATTCGGCGAAGCTCAGCTGGCTGGATGCCTGAGAGTACAGGTAGGTGGTCCGTTGGAGTGGGACGCAGGCATCCAGTAACTATGCGCAAGGCGTCATTCAAGACACTGTCAATGAGGCGAGTGTGAGCACTGCGACACCAGACTGGCGCACAGTACTCAGCTATTGAGTAGACTAGAGACAAGGTGGCTATGCGTAGTGTTTTAGCACCAGCACCCCATCCCGAGCCCACGAGTCGCCTCAACAGTGTGACGCGCGATGATAGTTTTTTGCGCAATGCCACTAAATGGTGACGAAACGTGAGCGATCTGTCCAGTTTTACCCCAAGGTATGTAGGGGTTGGACAGAACGGTAAAAGTCTACTATTGTTGTAGACCTTTAGCTCACGTTTGGCCTCTCGGTTGTTTAAGTGAAAGGCTGTCGTCACCGTCTTAGTGTGACTGATCTTCAACCTCCAAATCTGGAGATACGCTGACAGTGTGGACATGTCTTGGCTTAATGTCCCCTCCAAGTCCTTCCAGTTTCCAGAAGAGTGCAACAATGCTAAATCATCAGCATAAGCAAACTTTCTGGAAATCATGGAAGGAAGATCGTACGTATAGATGTTAAATAGGAGGGGAGCCAAGACCGATCCCTGAGGAACGCCGTTTTTAAGACGGCGTAGCCTGCTTTGCTTGCTGTCACCGGTGGTAAGGGTGAAACTTCGATTTCGGACAAGCTCCATGATCATTTTGACCATGTGCTTATCCGGAAGTAGTCTCAGCAGCTTGCAGGTAAGGCCACGGTGCCAGACAGTGTCATAAGCAGCTGTCAGATCGATAAATACGGCACCGGCCTTCTTTTTAGCGTCGAAAGAATCCTCGATGTTCTGGGTTAGCAGAACAACTTGATCCACGGTTGACTTCCCGCGTCGGAACCCAGCCTGCTCTTTAGAGAGCAGTGGATCGATTAATGGTTCAACGCGGGCGTAGATAAGCCTCTCGAGGATCTTGTAGAGGACACAGAGCAGAGATATCGGTCGATAACTCTTTGGGTCCCCCACGGGCTTTGCTGGTTTTGGGATCGCGACCACAAGCGCTCTTCTCCAGATCTTGGGAATTTTGAGTCGGCGCAAACAGGACGAAATGAAGTCACGTAACCAGGACTTCAAAGCAGCTCCAGCATGGAGTATAAGCTCGGGGCAGATGGAATCAGGTCCCGGAGTTTTACCTGGTTTTAAATGTTGAAGGGCAGCAGCAAATTCTCTCTGTGAAAAATTGTCAGATATATTTACTGCATCTGGTGTTGTCGCCCTCCAAAGGTCAGACACTTCTTGAAAGACAAGTCGAGATGACTTGCGATCAACAGCCTCGTATTTCCCATTTCTAACCAGCTGAGATGCAATAGCATCGGCTGAAACGGGACAATGACGAGGAGAGTGTCGTGACCTACCAGTAAGGTTGTTCAAGATACTCCACGCTTTTCGACTAGAGTGTGAGAAGTCAATGCTCCGAACTGCTTCGGACCATCGATCCCTCCGTTTTCTGTCAAGCTTGGCAAGCAGAGTTGTAGCAGCCAAACTTGAGTCGTCTCCCTGAGGAGACTGCAGAAAGGTTTTATAGAGGGATTCACACTCTGCATCCCAACACGGAATATAGTTGTTTCGATACCCGCGTGGTATAGTCTTTTTGGCTGCTTTCTTAATGATGTTACAGAAGTCCTGGTAAGCCGCATCCACATCAAGTGAATCAGGCGGCAACAAAGTCTTTGCGAATTTATTCGTCAAAGCAATGTAGTGACTCCAATTGGCCTTGCGGAAGTTCCATCGCTTAACAGGCATGCTTGGCACTGCCATAGCAAACCTTGGTGGTGTAATAAGCGAGGGTCGATGTTGTGACCTGGGAAACTTCTCAAGGACACGTCTATCCGGTAGGCGACTGTTTGGACCTACGCTAGCGAAAGCTAGATCTGGATTGGTGCCAGTGTTCCAGCGGCCGGAATAAAAACTGGCAGCGTCCTTGGCATTATATAGGAGGGCAAGACAATTAATACTTGCCCATCCAGCCAAGCACTCACCATCCGGACTGTTGTCATCATAACCCCAGTCAGCATGATGACAGTTAAAATCGCCAGCGTACAGACAGGGGTGAGGAAACACTGGGAGATCCAGGGTTCGCAATCGCGTTGGCGGTGGTTTGTAGACGTTGACTATTTTATAGCCATCAACGTCCAAACACAGCCACTCGATCTCCGATGTCGGTGGAGATTGGTCCAAAAGCGTGTATCTCAGTCGCTCGTGAACAAACGTGGCAAGGCCATGCTTCCTGCTTAAAGAAGACCCAGCTAGTTGGTAGTGTGGTAGCACCAACTTCTCTGCATCAGTGCAGTGGGTCTCCTGCAGTAGGATGATGAGTGCCTCAGACTGCATAGCGAGGTGATGAAGAACATTCATCTTGCTTGCAGTGAGGCCTTCGATGTTCAGCTGAAGAATAATGGGTCTTCGGAACTTGTTGGCAATGTGCCCTGAAAAGGGCAGTTTTATCCTGACATTGCCCCGTCCTGAAAAGGACGTTTGCCGATTAACAGACCCACACTGAACATCGGAATGGGTGGATACCCTTCCGTTTTGGTAGGTTCGGTTTCGGTCTGTCATTTTAAAATCAATGAGCAGACTTACTCACGGCCCAGGCTGCGTGAAAGCACCTACCATCTGGGCCAATTTACTACTTGTTCTTAGATAATATTAAATACAATTTGTGTTTAATATTATCTAAGAACAAGTAGTAAAAGCATTGTCCTCAGTTTACAAGATATCAAATTTGTTTAATCTAATTTTCAATATTGTTCCGTAATTCTATGAAAAAGAAAATATCTGAACACACTACAATCATAAAAGAAACGCTTTCAACTCAACTCATTGCGAATAATCCAGTCATAATTGTAAAAAAAATTTTTCTCAACCAATTTAATTTTACTAAGTTTTGTTTTCAAGAATTGAGGATGATGAAATAGTCTTCCCCGAACTAAGGCCCACTAAATTGACTGAAGTAAACTAAAATAGTCTTGGTTGTTGGTTGTTAATATTTGTCTCTTTTTGAGAAACGCTTACTGTTGCACTGTTATGCAGAAAAAACGGATTTCAACTTTCTCTTACAGCTATACTGTAAATAAAAAAAATTTAGGAAGAGGGGTAATTTTTAAAATCCATTTGAAAATAATAGCAAGCAAAATCCAACATTTCATTTATTTTGTAAAATTTTTTATTAAAAAAGCTGAACGTTTTCGACTATTATCAGTTCTTATCAATGCATCTAAACATTGTTTAAAATCATCCAAAAAAAAATTTTCTTTTAACCATAAACGATAAATACATTCAACTACAGTAATCTCCCGGTTAAGTTCGCTCCCGATTAAGTTCGCAAAAATTTTTCAAAAAATTAAGATTCAACTTCTACAAAAATTTATTGATATTTATAGCAAATCAGACAAATCATAAAAGTGTTTACAATTTAAACAAGTCATGAATCGTCAGCTGATGCATATTTCGTTATCTTTTGCGTTTTGCGTCCAAAATAACCTGCCTTGATTTTTGCTGAAAAAGCTCAAAAAAATTTCTCAATTCATTATTGTAATTTACTGCTTCAGCTTGCACATCGGGACACAACAACTGATCCTCAACTTCAAGAACTTTGTTGTATATGTCTTCAAATCCACAAAAAGTGACATGATTCCCTGTTGGTGTTGGACTATGTGCGCAAGATTCGGGCACAGTGTGAACGTTTTCATCTTCATTATCATTTGTTGCTTGTATACTTTTCAACACCTCATTGACGTCATACAAAATCTCATGTGAAAACTCTTCACTGTTTTTGTTATCAATATGCACAAACTCATCTAGAGTGCTTTCATCTATTGGAATATTTAAGGCTTTAAAGCTGCACAATAGATCAGCCATCATCAACTTCTTCATAACCTCCACCTTTCAAAGTTACAAATTCAGCCTTGTTAAACGCATTCTTTTTTTTTCGCACCTGATATTGCATCCCAAGCAAGCTTGATATATTGATTCAAAATAGCATATGAGCAGGGTTACCATAAGCAACACCTGCTGCTCCTCTAGGGAGTCTTTTTCTCACGCTTTTTTCCGAGCTTTTAAATTCTCATCCAGATCGCAGAAATCCAAAATATCTTTGAGATATAAATATTTATATCTATTTCTTAATGCTGCAATAATTCCCATATCGCAAGGCTGTTTCTAGCTTGTGCAGTTGGGTGGGAAAATACCACTTTGATGTTATTTCTCTCAGAAGCTGGAAAATGACCAGGAGCATTATATATCAATAGAAGAGCTGGGCGTCCTGTTTACTTTCTTACTTCAGGATAAAACACTTCTTCAAACCATTTCCAGCATATGGAGACGTCCATCCATGCTTTATTTTGACATATGTGCTGGACAGGCCGGAAACTTGGCTTTTCCAATTAATGTGCATGGAATTTCGTGCGTTCCTGTGGCATTTGCACGAACTACAAGCGACACTCTTTCTTCAGCTTTTTTCATGCCCCGTATGCTGCTAACATCCTCAAACTGCATAAGCAAGGTATATTTGGGCAGCAGCCGAAAAAATAAGACTGTTTCGTCCATGTTATATACATTTTCGAGATCATACTTTGCAACTATGGCATGTAACTTATCCAAAGCTGCAACAAGATCAGAATTTTCTCGGTCCACCTCTGCTCCTTCACGGCGAAAAAGAAGTTGTTATATTCCACGGCGTTCTATAAATCGGCTAAACCACTGCCATGATGCTTTAAAGTCATCTTGCAATATTAATAGTTCTTCGGCAATTTACTTTGCTTTCAAAATGGCGAGGAAAGGTGGAACAGGCAGGTTTACTCGACGCATGCTATCAATCCACAGGTGTAACTTATCTTCTACCTCTGTAAACCTACCCACAGACGCTCTGAATGTTTTCTTTTTTGCTTCTTCAGACATCAGAGCAGAACGCTTACGAATATCTTCATGCTTCGACCAGACGTTTTTACTAGTAGCCTCACTCACCCCGTATTGTCGTGCGATACTTCGTTTACTAGGAGGATTTGGCTGGTTCAACTTGGAGATTACTTCCAATCCTTCTGAATCATTCAATCGCTTAACTTTGCCTGATATTATTATGTGAATAATATCAACTTTGCCTGCTAAAAATTAATTTTTATCTTAAGTCAATGCAGCATTTAGTCTCAAAACACTAGCTTAAATGACAAGAGTTTTCACTTTAACTGATAATTGTAGGGGTTCTCTACTGTATGTTACGCAATAATCTCTTAGGTATAAATGTTAAGTTCGCACCTACCAGCTAAGTTCGCACTCGCTGTTCAGATTCAAGTTGCGAACTTGAGCGGGAGATTACTGTAAACTATATAAACAATAATTTTCTCAAGTTTATGCTGTCACTGTTATTACTAATTCAATTTAAAAGCAATGACAATTACACAAAACAACGTCAGAATTTATAGAAAAAAAAATAATAATAATACAAATCACATAACTAAATTCAAATATTTACTATGAAAAGATGTTTACTATAAATTAGAATAGTTGTAGCAAGTAAGACGAGCCATTTTCATACAGTTGTTTATTTAATTTTGGTTGATGTTTTTTAATTAGTAACGCTTTGTGAATTTTACAGTCGTAATCTGATGAACATTTCTTTATAACACTAAAACGATGTATTAAGCTATCCATGTCTTTTTTATTGCACAAATTGCATGCAATAATATGATCTTTTATTTTGCTTTTGACTGAATAACCTAAATTTAAGTGACTGAAAAACCTAAATTAAGAACTTAAATTTAATTAATTTAGATGTTTTAAAAAGGACTGATGATAGTCGAAAACGTTCAGCTTTTTTAATAAAAAATTTTACAAACTAAACGAAATGTTGGATTTTGCTTGCTATTATTTTCTCTACTGTTTTTTGTTTATTTTGACGCAAGAGTTTATTGGCTTATTACTAGTACCGGTGAGATTCAAAGATTGAGATGGCTATGTAGAAGAAATAAGTTTCAATTTAACTGATAAGAAGTAGTGCTTTAGCGTTAGTATTGAATTTCTTGTTAATTGCTTGTCGTCTATTTTAATTACAATTTACTGCAAGAAAAGATGCAAATATAATTCAAGTAGAAAATAATTAGCATGCTTATTGTCATAATTTTTTTCTTTCATGTATCTTTTCCGATGCGAAGGTTTGCTGTTATTTGTCTCCACAGTTCTTTTACTCTGAATCAACAGTTGCAATTGGCGTACAATATCGATTAAAAATTTTTCTTTTGCAAAGTTCTCAAAAAAACGGACACGTGCAAATGAAATTTGTACTCTGTAATCTATAAATCGTGTTTTCCTTGAAAGAATTATTTTATCCACTCTATGTTTTCAGAATTTACTACAAGCATCATAAATGACCCAACACGTCTTTTGTGCCGCAGTTTTTTAAAATGAGGTTTACTTAATTTAGCAACTGATTTTTATGGTTCGGTTTTGACTACGTTCTTAATCAGTGTTGGCCAGATTTTTCAACCCGTAAATCGTTTTGTAGAAACGTTAAATTTCATTCCTAGCGTTCTGCGCGAAATACTAATAAATCAGATTCTGCTAAATATTTTCATACCTTTGTCATAACACGAATTTTTATTTGCTATTGTAACTTATGTATTAAATATACTTATGTTATTAGTTTTTATTCTTGGTATGACGAGATGTAATTGCTGAATAACAAATCCCTGCAAGAATGCAATTGCTATTGATGTATATTGCTCCGGTAGGTGCTGTCAATTTTAAGCGATGGCAACATTGCAGATAAGGAGCAAGACCTCATATAATAAATTTACGGTGACGAGTTTTTCGCAGTTTACAACAGAAATCATTCAGGTTGACTGAGCGTCAAACTCGCATTTCGCTTGTCAATCTAATCTGGTATCACACTAAGCTCCCCAACGAGACACAACCATGTTTCTTAGCTTTTTTTAATATGGTACTGTCAACTCCTTAAAAAGCTGTCCACCCCAATCTTGATGATGGTAAAGGTACCAAGCGAAGACCCTTTTTATAGTAATAGTTGAGTTTTATGTTATAGATTTAGCTATAAAAGTGTAAATCAACTGAAGGTCTTCAATTAATTTGGAAGTTGAAAAAATTTTTGTTTCTTAGAATTGAAAAGAAGACTAAAAATATAAAATTTTTAATTCAAATAAGGGTCTAGTGTACTTTTTTAAAGGTTTGTTTTTTGTGTTTTATTTGAAAGCTATGATCATCTTACGTTCAGAATTAAATGCATTTCACTTCACTTCATCCAAGGTAAAAACCTTAAAAAAGATACCACTATACCTTGTTTACATTAGAGAAAAGAGGCGTTTAAGAAAATAGCTAAGACATTAAAAAGACATGCAAGCATAATACGAAAACCGAAACAAATAAGTTTACTTGGAATGTATGACGCTACTGCTATAGTTGATAAGAGTGACTTTTTCTGTGTAGAGTATGATACTAGTTTGTATAATACGTGCTTTGACCAACTAAAAAAAGAGATTTGGATAAAATTTTAGATTGCCGTCAAGGACAAACTTAAATATTCATTTAAATTTTAAGTTAAGTTTAAATTTTAAGTTTTACCAACTCTGCTTTTAACTTTTGTTGTAGGCTTAAACCCAATCTCATGGCGGGAAAGTAAGCTGAAAAAGATCTTGTGCAATCTGCAATACCGCAGATGGCATTTTTTTAATGCTATCTTACCCTTTTCTCACCACTATTTATTCATTGGTTTAATACAGTGGTTCTCAACCTGTGGTACGCGTATCACTAGTGGTACGTGAGACCTTTTTAGGTGGTACGCAGTGGTGGATATTAGGTGAGGCGAATGAGGCAGTTGCTTCAGGCCTCCCCTCGAAGATACCGCATACAGTCTCATTTTGCTGTATAAGGTTTTTAGAGGTCATTACGAAGTTGGGACGAAAGGTGGGAAATAGGAAATCGATCCGAAGTGAAGACTTTTTTTTAGAGATCACTATGATTTTGGGAGAAAAGAGGGAAATGTGAGGTCAAAGCCCTTTTCTTTTTAGAGAACATCAAGTTTTGGAAATCAATGTTTCGGGCCCTTAACTTTGAATATCCACCACTGGTGGCACGTGAATAGTTTTTAGATTCTATAAAAATCCAACACTCGGATTAAATTGTGTTTTTTAGATATTCCAGATTTTCAGCAAAGACCTTTTTTTAGAGAACATATAATTTTTGGGACGAAAATTAAAAAAAACAAAAAAAATCAAAATAATTAATTTTTTGATGAATTTTGTGGTGCATAATGTAAAAAAAAAATTCTAGATGGTACTTGCTAGCAAAAAGGTTGAGAACCATCGGTTTAACACATTAAGGAAAAACGAGACAAGGTTGATGTGAGTGTGCCGAACAATGGGCTTAATAAAATTTATAAATTTCTTCTTCAAGTCTAAAACAATTTAAAGCACAGACAAATTATCTCACATTTTTTACTCTCAACATGTTGTTGGGCCTTTGGAAAGGCACTCTATGACACATTTTTTTACTTTTCTCTCCTTGACTGTTCTAAAATAACCAAAAAGAAAAACACAGAACTCAAAAAGCAAGTGGAAATAATCAATTCCCTAACGGTTGTTACAATTTTCGCCGCTTGGACGCAATCCCCAAAAATTAAAATGACAGACAATGCGATGCTGTAATGATGATGATGATGATGATGATGATGATGACGATAGACAGTTTGCTATCTTATCATTTCATTAAAAAACTTTGTTTAGCGCTTACGTAAATTAATGGCCTTGAAAATTAATTCCAAGTACAAATTTTCACGATTTTGGTTTTAAAGTTTTATTTTAATTAAGCTTTAAGTATTGCCTTGTACCCGAGAGTGTCGATCTCAGTTGATATTCTTATTACAAGCACAAACGCTATAGTTATTTGTCATAAATAAAGTCACGCTTTTTGTAGATAAGCGCAACAAAGGCTCTTCGATCGATTGCTTTGATTGTGTCTCAGCTCGCTGAAGGATACTGGAATAAAATTGATAATCTTGACGGATCTAATAGGAGTAAAAATTCTTCCGAATTACGACTTAAATTAGCCAAAGATTTTCCGAGAATTTCAATACAGTCGGTATTTGAAAAACACGAAAAACCAGAATTGGAAATTGAAACTCCAATTTTTTTACTCAAAGTAACTTAACGATAGATTATAATCCTGTTGCAATATTAAAAAACAAATAGGCTACTTATTTATTTGCTTCATATCAGTCTTTGTTTTATTGTTTGTTTATCAAAATAAGTATTTTTTCCTATTTGAATGAAAACTTATTGTAAGCTTTTAAAGATGAACTTAAATGAACTCAGAAACAGTGAAAAACTTACTTTTATAAAGGAAAATAAATAAATAATCAAAGGCTTTTAATTGTACTAAATGTAATTCAATCAACGTCACTGATTAAAGCGTCAAAGCAAAAAACTTTTAATAAATCAACACGTCAACACAAAACGTGTCAGATAATTATGTTCACATGAAAATAACCTACAGGGTGTCCTTAAAGTCCTGCACACATTTAAAATTTTAATACCTAAAAAACCGCATAAGGTAGAAACTTTAAATTTTCGACAGTGAATACTACCATAAAGTTTTTTTGTATTTTTTTACAGGTTATTTTATAGTTAAAATAATCAAGAATAAGTCGTTTTTAATAAAGGCGTAAGTTTGCAACAAAGTATGAAACATGTCGACCATTCCACAAAAAGCACAATGTGTTCTTTGATACCATAAATTGAAATCACTGCAGTACAACGTAAATTTAGAAATGAGTTTGGACAAGACCCTCCTCACACTAACAGCATAATGAGATGGTTTAAAAATTTTATGGAAGCCGGCAGCATTTTGGATTGCAAAAGATCGGGTAGGCCAAGCATTGATGAAGAGACTGTTGATGCTATGCGTGTAGCATTTCATTGCAGCCCAAGGAAATCAATTTGTGTTGCATCAAATGGACTTGCTATTCCTCGAAGCACAGTTCACAAAGCTTTACATAAACAACTTCGATTTCATGCTTACAAGTTACAAATTGTTCAACATATTTCATACAAATGTTTATGAACATGTTTTATACTTTGTTGCAAACTTACGCTTTTATTAAAAATGACTTATTCTTGCTTATTTTAACAATAAAATAACCTGTAAAAAAATAACAAAAAACTTTATGGTGGTATAATTTACTGTCGAAACTTAAAATGTTTCTACCTTATGCGGTATTTTAGATATTAAAATTTTAAATGTGTGCAGGACTTTATGGATACCCTGGATATTTTTATAGATTCGCTGTCATCTAAATATTGAATTTGATAGAATGCCTTAAAGTTTTTTAATGATAAAAATTTATTTAAATGTTGAAAACATTAAATAAAACCAACAAAACTAACTTTTACTTTCTAAAATCCTTGATGGGCATCTTTACAAATACTTGAGAAAGACACTTAGCGATGCTTTCTATGAAATAAGACCAAGTTATGTTATTTTCTTAACAACTCAAAGAATGCTTAAATTTTAGTTTATTTTATTCACTTTGAGCCGTCACTAATGTAAATTTTAACTGTTTTGTTTCGCAACCCGAATATTAAGCTCAAAATATATTTTAAAACTTTGGTGACCCGAACGCACGTTTGGTTTTTGAAGGTCAAGTAAACCACTGAGTGTGGTATTGAGCCAAATTTACATTCGAAAAGCGGGGTTGGAATATTCCTGTTGTAAATTACAGGGTTCAGTTAACAAAAAGTTTTGTAAGCGACTGAAATGTCGACTTAAGCAACTAACTGCAACCATGTAGCGGCTCATGACCCCTGATTAGAAGCACAGTGCTACAATCGAGGTTTAAACAAAAAAATTCTTTGGCGCAATTTTTCTGTAACAATTGTATCCCTTCGTCTAAAAAACGCTTCAATTTTTATGCAACATGATATAAATTTTTATTTAAGTTCCACTAAGATCTATCTTTAATTTTTTAGTAAACCAATTGTTTGCTTTACTCCTTTGTTTTTTTATATACGAAGAGCTTTTGGTGTGAACAATTCATTATTTGACAAGAAGAAAAATAACTGGAAGAAGAATTATGATAAATATTTTTTTTAATTCCATAACAGAAACGTAAAAATTTTATGTTAAAGTATTGAAACGAAAAAATGACTAATTACTATTTTTAGTCTTATTTTTAAATTTGTTTTATGAAAAAAATTATTTCACTTTTGTTAATTTTTGTATTATCTTTAGAGAAAAAATTTGAATTTAGTGGAATCCTCTATTGTCGAGTACACCCCTACAATTAAAACTCAAAATGGGACCAAATCTACACCGGTGTCATTGTTTATTCCTTCTAACTTGATACACGAATCAGTAAAAAATCCAGTAACAAAATCCTCCACAACAACGCAAAGAGCTGGTTTTATTTATTACAAAGAAAACATATTTTTTCCATCCAAAAATACTATTTATAACGTAAGATTGTATTTCATGGTAGTATAGGGAACATGATTTTTAAGTTAGCTAGCCTATGCGTAGTCGTCATTAAAGTTTTACTTTTATAGTATTTAAAAAATGCTTTCTAAAATCTTTAGCTATGTTAGAAATAAGCAAGCAATTGTAAGTGCTTATCGAACTTTGTTTACGCTCGAATTCTACGACTATATGATTATATCATAGAACCATTAGATACTAGTTCCGGTGTTTGTTTATTAATTACATAGCTCAACAATTTTAAATAAATTTTGTGGGGATTGGGGTTTAAGAGCGCTTTGGGAATAATTTTGGAGCGCTGATTCCAAAATTGTTGTCAGATTTTTCCTATGTGGTCTAGTTTTGAAGCTATTCGATATTTTAAATTTATGCAATTGTAGCTTTTTCAGCATAATGTTGCATAAGAGGGTTACAAATTTCGTGCTTTGTTAAACTTGCTAGCATGTTATTTAAATTTTATTTATTTTTTATTTTTTTATTTATTTAAAAAAATAAAAAATAAATAACAAGTGAGTTTTTGTGATAACCGTGATTTGTAAACCAGCTCAGAAAAAAATAATGAGCAGTATAGACAACACCCAAAAAGTTAACTAAACACAAAGCTTCAGCTTATGTATACTGTATACTTGCAATTGTAACTTACAAGATGCATGTGAAAAACTACACAAATGTTATCGCTTTACGATGCAAAGACTGTGGTGACAAAAAGCATTAAAATGCAAAGAATAGCCCTAACATGATAGCGTACTGTTTTTCCATGACAGAAAATATTACCCACTTGCTCATCCTGAAATTGCCTTTCTTGCGCTTTTCGGGAGTAGCTACAGGCCGGTAACCTCTCTTTTTAAGCACCACCAATAGTCTGCCATCATACTGGTATTCCAGCGTCCCTGGTATCTTTTTTCCATTGTCTTAATATTTTGGTTGAAACGCTCCCCTTACTTTTCACTCATAGCTCCTAAGTTTTCAGAAAAATAGTTTGCATGACTGTGAAGGAAATGAACCTTCACGCTCATAATCCACCTTAATTCTTAGTAAAAATTTAACAGCTGTTTTAAAAGGTCATGATAGTTAGAAGCTTTAGAATTTCCGAGGAAGTTTTTGGTAAGTGCTGTAAAAATAACGCCAAGGATTTCTTTCAGGGTTGTCACGGTTAGTGGAAAATATTTGTCCGTTTTTGGCGCATTGAGAGTCGTATCTGGGGGGACATCAAAAATGTCTGTTCTCAACTTTTCAGTGCTTAGTAGGCCTACTGGAAACTTTTCACACAAATATGCAAAGCAGTCACTTTCCCTATTTAAAGCTTTTACAAATTGTTTTATTAACTTTATTTTGATACGGAGAGAAGGGAGTAACACCTTGTTTGGATTAATCAAAGGAGAGTGTATAATATTTCTTTCGCCAATCTCAAAAGCTTTTCTCTTCGGCCAACTTACACCAGTCCAATGCTTTTAGCGAGCCCTGCTGTCTCACAGCACAGGAAGCACGAAAATTGTGCATACCTACTTTGTTGCCCAAGCAATACGCGTAGAATCTTTAAGTCACCGCAAATCATCCAGTCATGCTCATTGTACTTAATTTTCTTTAAAATCAAATCCGTGGTATCATAACTTTCTTTCAACATGACGGAATGCTCAACTGGTATAGAGGCGTACTTTTTGCCATTGCTTAAAAAAACACACTTTAATCTAGCTTTGGTGCTACCTATAAACAGCCTCCATTCAATACTTATATATTCACATCCCAGTGCATTTAAAAGCCCTTCTATATCAAAACAAAATACAAGTACTTCAAAAAGCTCTTCTCGCTATCACGGTAGAAAGATACTCTAGTATCTCGAGTTAGCATCTCACGTTCATTTAATCTGCTTGCTAAGAGCTCTTTAGATATTTTGGAAAGATCAAGATTACATACTAACCTTGATTAAACAAAACAGGCATTTGTTGGTTTAAATTACTACTAAAATCTTCACTTTTTTCTTTAATAACAGAGCTTCAACTAGATGACAATGTATCATCAGCCAGATTTTCCTAAGTAAGTAAAAATGGAACTAGGAGTTCCTCACAATGGGGTACAAGTCTTGTAGCTGATGGTACGTTGGGATAGGAAACTTTAGATAAAGTTAATGAGTTAATGGATTTATCATGCAAAAATAGCAGTCATTTACATAATTTGAAAGTTTTCTCCAGACCTTTGGTACTCCAAATGTTACCTTTGCTCCACTCTTTCAGGTGCTCAACACACAACTTACAAACTGAGTAAGATGCCTAAGGCTTGTCTTGATCTCCAAGCTTCACCCCAAAGTATAAAAAATACGCTTTCCTAACAAACTCTGTAATATAAGCACTTCGCTTTGACAGCGTATATTTACCACAAATATAAAAGAAAATATTAGGGTTATTTTTGTACTTTCGTCGTTTTTTGTTCATTTCAATTGTATTAAAGCTTTGATAATAGAAAACAATTTGCTAAATAACTTAATCTGAAACAACAAAATTTTAATTTTTTTGTAGCATCTTAACCTGACACAAGTTGAATAAGCTTAAATTGTATTTTAATAAGCTTAATTTCTGAAGCCTTGACAGAATCGTGGTACAAGTCTGAATTTCTTGCTTCTTATTAACGTGCTGTGTAGACTGTCAATTCTATTGAACCACACTCATTGAATTGCGAACTACAAACTGGAAACCAGTACTATTTATTAAGATTGACGATGGTACTAGGCACGGACTATTCTGACATAAGATTTCATTGTAGTTATCGCTTACTAAATACCCTACTACTCTCTATGTGCGCCTACGTGGTTTAACAACAGCTGATAAAGCATTTCGGCATTTAAAAGCACCGCCAATGATCACAAAATATGCTTTCAAGTCAAAAATGGTGGGAGCTGACTCTTCAAACTTTTGGTAAGGTTTTTCAATATTTTGCGACAAAATGCGAAGCGCTTGTTGTGTACCGGCTAATCCTGACCAGATGGACAAAAATGATGCAACTTTTGGACTTAATGCCTCCTAAATCCCCAAATCCGTTACAAACTTTGAGTCCCCAAAATTTTTGTTCATTAGTGTTATCTAAATTTAAAAAAGAGCTCTGTGTAAAGTTTAAACTTTTTTGCATCGCGACTCTATTTCTAGAGTTTTTTTTTTGTCACTTCTTCACCATTAATCAAAAGTTATCAAGTTTAAATTAAATGCTATAAGATACTTTTGATGACATTTTTACATTGAAAGTGACAAAAAAACGTCACTTATCTTGAAAACCTGCATTAAACATAAATTTATGCTGAAAATTTTGTTTTAAATTTGTTTTTAACTTTCAAATTACACATTTTTACTCCGTTTTGGTTTGTAAGACACAGTTTAAAATTTCTGGTCTATAGAATTATTCCTGCAACGTGTGCAAAATAGAACTCCATAGAAAATATGAAAAGCAAAACTAAGGCAAATAGAATACAACCATATATCAGGTTTTTCTTGTAAATTTTAAAAGAACTTTTTTCTAGGTTTTTTCGGTTAATATTGGTTTATATAGAACTTGGACGTTAAATTTTTCTGATCCAATCACAATTAAACATTACAATGTTCCCCAAGCAGGCGAAAAAATTGTAAAAGGAAACTCGCTTTTGGTAAGTAGTTTTTTTAATTTTATTACATGTTTCTGTAGGTTAGATTGCAACTTACTGTTTAAAATGTATTATTCAAAGTTCAAGTGCTTGTATTCAAATAAGTTGGCTGATTTGTTAAAAAACATGAAACTGAGAAATATGTCGCCTTTTTCCCCATGTAAATCTTTTTTAAAGGAATTACGCAGCAGTTTATAAAAAGAACAAAGGTGTGCCATATTTTACTTCAACAAAAAAACACTGTAAACTTATTCAAATAGAAAGTTCTCGGTTATGCAATAACATAATAGATTAATGTATTAACCTAGGCAAATTTTTAGATTAAAAGAACAAGTTACGTTTGTGTGTTCTGGAACTTCAGTTTATCAGACTGGTCCACCAAAGGATGCTGGTTAAACCAATCGGCAAATACCCCACAATGCCATTGTAATCACATGACCAACTTTGCTCTTTTGGTGGTAAGTTTCTAATATGGTTTTTATGTCTGAAAAGAATTAATACGTAGATACTTTATAGAAATCCGAAGTTGTTCGTGCGGATACGGCTTTAACAACTGTAAGTGTTATTGGATGCAGTTTGTCCATAGTAGGTTTGCTATTCACAGTCGCTTTGATACGCTACAAAGAGTGAGTTCTCATAATTTATAAACTTATTTTATACTAAACAATAAAAAAATTTTTTTAATTACTCTCAAAAATTAGTGTTTTTTACAGCGGGGCCAGTGAATCTTGATCTAAATCTACCAAAAAATCAATTGCGAATCGAATTTGGATTTACCTAATTGGCAAACAATGCATTGGCCAATATCTAATTGTTTAATCCTTTCATATACAACCCAATAATTAAGCATAAATAGTCAAAATGATCGAGTTTAAGAATTTGGATTTGTGATTAGATATGGATTTGCTATAAAAATTTTGTTAAGATCAGGATTGTATTTGGATATAAAGAATATAAATTTGGTAAAACCAATAAAATAGTAAAAGTACCAAAACAGTTGATATTTTATTCAAAAATTATTTGCCTGGTACAAAAAAAGTTCTGCATTAAATTAAAGTGTTGTCTTCTTCTTCTTTCGGCCTTTTTTTTAATCAGAGGTTGCCATAGCGTATGATGCTGCTCCACAGCGCCTGTCTTCAATGCCCTTCTGCCTCGTATTAACTTCCCCCATATCCTCCTTCACTACATCCAGAAATCTTTTCTTCGGCCTCCCTTTTTTCCTCTTTCCTAGCACAGTCTCAGCTGTTTTTCTTAGCATTTTTGCTGTTTTGTCCCATTCATCATGTAACTCATCCTTGCCTCCCAGAATCCTGATCACCTCCTCTCTAAATGCTTTTTGACAGTTTGTCTCCTTCAGTTTCCACCATCTTATCTTTGGCTTTACTTTCCCTGCCTTTTTCTTTTTTACCATGAGAGCCATTCTGCATACCACCTACGGTACTGCTTGGCAACGCACTCATTCACCATTACCTTACAATCGACATTTCCTTCAGGTCTCTCCTTCTGCACATCACATAATCTACTTGGGTACTTTTTCCGCCACTTTTATACGTCACCCTGTGTTTGTCTTTCTTCTTGTAATAAATGTTGACAATCGCCAAATCTATCCTCTTTTCAAAATCCACAACAATCGATCTTTTCTTATTTCTCGTTCCAGCGTCGTACCTCCTCATTACTTCCTCGTCCCCTGTGTTTTCTTCGCCCACATGTCCATTTAGGTCTGGACCTAGAATTATCCTCTCCTGTTTTGATATACTTTCTATCAACCCATCCAGGTCTTGCCAAAAATCATTTTTCTCTTCTATCCTGTTGCCAACATGTGAAGAATACGCGCTTATTATATTCAGTATCAATCCTTTTACCTCCAGCTTCATGGCCATTAGTCTTTCTGACACCCTCTTCACTTCCAAGAAACTTTCAATGAGCTCCTCCCTTACCACTGTCTCCATCTCATTTTTTCTTCCATCAGCTCCATTCTAGAATGGTTTGCAGCCACCTCCAATATTCCTCGCTTTACTTCCTTTTACACTGTGTTTCCTGTAAGAACAGTACATCCGTCATGTCTGCCAGCTCTCTCCCCCTTCCAGTCATTGTTCCTATATTTAAGGTACCAACCTTTATGACTGTGCATCTCCCCTTCCACAGTTCCCGCTGCCTCTTCGCTCGCCTTCCTCCTCTCTTTCTCCTCTTGTTTTCCTTAAGCCCTGCAGTAACATAGTTCCCACTGGTGCCCTGTCCTGCGACACCTGAGGCGGTCATTGGTAGTCCGGGCCTCGACCGATCCGGTATGGGTTCATCATCATAACGCATTTGTATGTTTTGGCAAAAACTTTTTACACCGAATGCCCTTCCTGCCGCAACCCTCCCCATTTATCCAGGCTTGGCGCCGGCATCAGTAGACTTTAATAAAATTAAATTGTTGTAATTTTACCAAATATCAAATAAAGAAAAATGACCCAAGAACATTAAAATTTGCGCTAAAATTTTATATTTTGATTCGTGCTATAGGTTCATTTTTAATTCATGCATCTTTTATGTTGTAATTATTAAAGTAAGTTTGTTAATTTTTTGGTTTGTTTTGCGAAAAGTACAACGTTTTTTTATTTGAATCTTTTTGATTTCCTTTGCTTTTCATTTAAAAGGATATTTCTGAAATGTTAAAATGATTTTTTATTTTTAAAGAAGTAAAAAAATAGATACGTTTTATTTGCTTGAATTGTTTTGGATTATAAAAAATATTTTCTCCTGTACAGGGACTTTAGAAAACTTCGTCCCGGAAAAATCCTTTTTCATCTCTGCTGCTCTCTAGCGGTCACTTATTTAATTTTTGTGAGTGGAGTTTCAAACGCGGTGGGCGACCCACCAGGCTGCACACTGGTGGCGGTTCTGCTCCATTACTTCTTTCTGGTATCCATGTGCTGGATGGCTGTTTACAGTTTTGAACTGTACTATTCGTTAGTGAAAGTGAGGCTTAGTTAAAAAGTTTATTAGAAAGTGTATGTTTTCTTACGTATCATTCAGAAAAGAAAACCCTTAAAATTTACAAATCGATAAAACTTACTTTTACTTTAAAAAACTGTGTTTGACTAATTTTTATAACAAATATTTTGCTAAACACAAGAAAAAAATACTTACAACAGGCCTTCTATAAATAGCTAATTCAAAAAAATCTTGTTTATTAAAGTTGTTTTGCTTTAGTTTGTTATTTTTTCAATTGTTTCAATTATGATTTCAGGTATTTGGAAATTACCATGAAACATCCCTTGTAAAAGGAAGCATTTTTTCTTATTTATTACCTGCTTTTGTGGTCGCTATATCAGCTGGTATTTCGATTGGAACCTCAGGTCAAGAAAAACATAAAAAAAAGTTTTTTTTTCATGTAGTTCATCATCTTCATCATCATGTTATTATCTAAACTTTTTGACTTGCACAACAAAGTACATAGGCCTTAAACTTAGAGAAACAGTCGAACTAATTCTAAGCTGATCTTAGGAGATGCAAAGATATTGTTGTCGATTAAAATAGTTTTTTCTCATATTTTAGCTAACTTTCAATTTTATTATTTACTTCAAGTCCTGGATCTTAATTAACTAACGGGAAAATTTCTGCTCACCGGACTCGACAAGAAAGAGGGTGGTATGAAGCAGTTTGGAAACTTTAACCATTTTAACCAAGCAACATAGAGCAAGTTTAACAATTTTACGACATTTATACTTGTTCGTCGTCGTCGTCGTCGTTTGAAAGGCATCCACTCCAGGCCAGACACAAACAGAACTGGGGCCGAGGGTTTATGCTTTTACTACCCCAGACTGCTGCACTGCCTGGATCAGATGCTGGCAGTGATGTCATTAAGCCAGCATCGAGTTTCGTCATCCAAAACCGTCAGACCTCGTGTTCCATGTGGTGCCCGATGTATAGGGCACGCTGTTAGTACATGGTCTGCGGTTTGCTCAGAGGCGCCACACTCGCGATTCGGTGAAGGAGCGAGACCCCATTTGTGCTTGGACGAATGGAATCGCCCAACACCAGTCCGCATGCGGTTGAGCTTAACCCAAGCTGCTCGACGTAAGCCCATCCCAACAGGCCTGGCACTGATCTCGGGCACAAAAGCACGGAAGCTGGAAGCATTTTTACAGTACTCCGTTTTCCATTTGTGATTTGTCCATTCAGAGGCGCGGATGCCAAGTCTGGCAAGGTTGTCCAAAAGATTCCGCGAAGCTGGCACAAACGGGCGTCTGGATCTTAGTCTCACTTGGCGAGTATCTGAGGACCCACTTAAAAGACCATACAAGATATGATCGGGGTCCAGAGATCCACGGTAAGCCAAGGAGAGTGTCGCTCCCATTCGGCGAAGCTCAGCTGGTTGGATGCCTGACAGTACAGGTAGGTGGTCCGTTGGAGTGGGACGCAGGATTCTAGTAACTATGCGCAAGACGTCATTCAAGACACTGTCAATGAGGCGAGTGTGAGCACTGCGACACCAGACTGGCGCACAGTACTCAGCTATTGAGTAGACTCGAGACAAGGTGGCTATGCGTAGTGTTTTAGCACCAGCACCCTATCCCGAGCCCACGAGTCGCTTCAGCAGTGTGAAACGCGATGATAGTTTTTTGCGCAATGCCACTAAATGGTGACGAAACGTGAGCGATCTGTCCAATTTTACCCCAAGATAACTAGGGGTTGGACAGAACGGTAAAAGTCTACTATTGTTGTAGACCTTTAGCTCACGTTTGGCCTCTCGGTTATTTAAGTGAAAGGCTGTCGTCACCGTCTTAGTGTGACTGATCTTCAACCTCCAAATCAGGAGATACGCTGACAGTGTGGACATGTCTTGGCTTAAGATCCCCTCCAAGTCCTTCCAGTTTCCAGAAGAGTGCAACAATGCTAAATCATCAGCATAAACAAACTTTCTGGAAATCATGGAAGGAAGATCGTAGGTATAGATGTTAAATAAGAGGGGAGCCAAGACCGATCCCTGAGGAACGCCGTTTTTAAGACGGCGTAGCCTGCTTTGCTTGCTGTCACCGGTGGTAAGGGTGAAACTTCGATTTCGGACAAGCTCCATGATCATTTTGACCATGTGCTTATCCGGAAGTAGTCTCAGCAGCTTGCAGGTAAGGCCACGGTGCCAGACAGTGTCATAAGCAGCTGTCAGATTGATAAATACGGCACCGGACTTCTTTTTAGCGTCGAAGGAATCCTCGATGTTCTGGGTTAGCAGAACAATTTGATCTATGGTTGACTTCCCGCGTCGGAACCCAGCCTGCTCTTTAGAGAGCAGTGGATCAATTAATGGTTCAACGCGGGCGAAGATAAGCCTCTCGAGGATCTTGTAGAGGACACAGAGCAGAGATATCGGTCGATAACTCTTTGGGTCCCTACGGGCTTTCCTGGTTTTGGGATCGCGACCACAAGCGCTCTTCTCCAGATCTTGGGAATTTTGAGTCGGCGCAAACAGGACGAAAGGAAGTCACGTAACCAGGACTTCAAAGCAGCTCCGGCATGGAGTATAAGATCGGGGCAGATGGAATCAGGTCCCGGAGCTTTACCTGGTTTTAAGTGTTGAAGGGCAGCAGCAAATTCTCTCTGTGAAAAATTGTCAGAGATATTTACTGCGTCTGGTGTTGTGGCCCTCCAAAGGTCAGACACTTCTTGAGAGACAAGTCGAGATGACTTGCGATCAACAGCCTCGTATTTCCCATTTCTCACCAGCTGAGATGCAATAGCATCGGCTGAAACGAGACAATGACGAGGAGAGTGTCGTGACCTACCAGTAAGGTTGTTCAAAATACTCCACGCTTTTCGACTAGAGTGTGAGAAGTCCGAACTGCTTCGGACCATCAATCTTTCCGCTTTCTGTCAAGCTTGGCAAGCAGAGTTGTAGCAGCCAAACTTGAGTGGTCTCTCTGAGGAGACTGCAGAAAGGTTTTACAGAGGGATTCACACTCTGCATCCCAACACGGAATATAATTATTTCGATACCCGCGTGGGATAGTCTTTTTGGCTGCTTTTTTAATGGTCTTACAGAAGTCCTGGTAAGCCGCATCCACATCAAGTGAATCAGGCGGCAACAAGTCTTTGCGAATTTATTCGTCAAAGCAATGTAGTGACTCCATTTGGCCTTGCGGAAGTTCCATCGCTTAACAGGCATGCTTGGCACTTCCATAGCAAACCTTGGTTGTGTAATAAGCGAAGGTCGATGTTGTGACCTAGGGAACTTGTCAAGGACACGTCTATCCGGTAAGCAACTGTTTGGACCTACGCTAGCGAAAGCTAGATCTGGATTGGTGCCAGTGTTCCAGCGGCCGGAATAAAAACTGGCAGCGTCCTTGGCATTATATAGCAGGGCAAGACAATTAATACTTTCCCAGTCAGCCAAGCACTCACCGTCCGGACTGTTGTCGTCATAACCCCAGTCAGCATGACAACAGTTAAAATCACCAGCGTAAAGACAGGGGTAAGGAAACACTGGGAGACCCAGGGATCGCAATCACGTTGGTGGTGGTTTGTAGACGTTGACTATTTTATAGCCTTCAACGTCCACACACAACCACTCGATCTCCGATGTCGGTGGAGATTGGTCCAAAAGCGTGTATCTCTGTCGCTCGTGGACAAACGTGGCAAGGCCATGTTTCCTGCTTAAAGAAGACCCAGCTAGTTGGTAGTTTGGTAGCACCAACTTCTCTGCATCAGTGCAGTGGGTCTCCTGCAGTAGGATGACAAGTGCCTCAGACTGCATAGCGAGGTGATGAAGGACGTTCATCTTGCTTGCAGTGAGGCCTTCGATGTTCAGCTGAAGAATAATGGGTCTTCGGAACTTGTTGGCAATGTTCCCTGAAAAGGGCAGTTTTATCCTAGCATTGCCCCGTTTTGAAAAGGACGTTTGCCGATTAGCAGACCCACACTGAACATCGGAATGGGTGGATACCCTTCCGTTTTGGTAGGTTCGGTTTCGGTCTGTCATTTTTAAAATCAATGAACAGATATACTCACGGCCCAGGCTGCGTGAAAGCACCTACCATCTGGGCCTTTAAACTTGTTGTTTTATTGTCTGAGCTAATGCTTGAATGTCTGAACGTGTCTCAAACTGTAGCAACCACCTGTCATCTCGACTTGTTTCTCGGAAGATTTCTGACCTTTTGAAGAGCAACAAGATCAAATTTAGTGAACTACTTCAAAAAAAAATCATTTAGAAAATACGTGCTTTTAAATTTCGAAGAGCACCAGCGAAACTTTTATTATTTTCTAAAGCTTATAACACATGCTAGAGTTGTTACAAAGTCTTAGCCACATGGCTTCTTTTTCTAATTTTTGACAACTAAAAATTCCAAAAGTCTGTAGAGGCAGTGATGGCGTAACAAAAGGGGGCTCCAGTACAAGAAAAATAGGGGTACCATTTTTTTGTGTGATCTCTAAAAAAGTCATTTGTTTAGGGGTTCCACCGTCCTGTTGGTAATATGAAGAAATAGAATAATATTTTGCTTAGGAGGCCATTTTTTGACGTCTTTTAGGAAGAACGGTACAACCGATCCGTTCCCTACATACTAAAGCTATCATTGTGTAAAAAACCAGTGATGAATAATTTTTATTTAAGATTCTACTGCTGTCCTTCGTTCTCCGGGTCGCCATTTTGAATTTTGTTCCCTTGAAATTGAAATCTAGATATTTTTACCCAATCAAAATTTTAAACTCTTTTTCTCTGCTCATAAAATTTCTCACTCCGCTCTTGGAGCGATTAAGGAGCACTCTATGTTAGTTGTCCATTCCATGGATACAAAATTGAAAATGGTCTACAAAATTTTACAAAATCCTCGAGAGATGTATCTATAGTTCGTTCAACCAAAAGTTGATCTCACGATCCTTTGAGAGCAGGCTGGATTAAATGGGGAAAGTCATTCATATCCAAAAATGTTTTGCTAACTTAAAATACCCCAAAATCAATTTTAGACTTTAAGCTGTCTTATTTTCTCAAAATATCAAGGACTCTTTTAAGGTTAAGAACAAAACTACTTTAACTTTAACTTTTTTATTTAAATTCGTTAAAAAGCAAAGTTTCATGAAAATAAATTATTCGACCGTTTCGTTTCTACATTTTCCTGTTTTGCTGTGTTTCATTGATTGCTATTGTCATCGACTGTAGGGATAGCTCTCTAAGTTTAAAAGTATAAAAATTGCGAAAACCCAGATAATTTTTTCTACAATTTCCAAATATGAAGCCAAATGTGGTTTTACAACTTTAAAATAGATTGTTTATATTGTTTTAAGTCAGCACTGTTGAATTTTAATGATTAAATAATACGGAATTGAAAGTAGTCTACTCCACAGTTTAATCAATGTGAGGAATCACAACATTTTTGACATTTCTGTTGATTTATAATGACTGGATGAAAATTTTAAACTTAAAAGTTTTGGAATCGAATTACACCAAGCGACAAATTATTGACTATTAAAAAATGCTTTATATAATAATAAGCAAAGCTTCAAGAGTTAAAAATCGTGAAGAGACATGTTTCTCTGCCATACCTCTTGATACAGGGTGAGATAATAAAAGCTATAACCCTTAAGCTTTGAAACTACTTTAAAATCGCCATTGTTTCAAGTCATTTATTTTTCTTTCTATTTAAAAACCAGTAAACACATTCTATAAATTAATGTTGTTCAAAAAGAATTTAACTTTGTTTAGTTGAATGCTAGTAGTATTAATAAAGAAACGCTTATGATTTAAAAATTTTTCAGACAACACTCTATTTCAGAAACCGTAAACAAATCCCCTGTTTTGAGTTATCGCTCCGACATCCATTGTTGGATCAAAGGAAACTCGTTATATTTCGGATTCCTCCTTCCCGTCGGTTTAATGGTTATTTACAACTTTGTTGTGTTTTGTCTAGTTGTGAGAAAGCTAAAGAAAGAGAAGGAAAAGGTAAGTTTGAACCTTTGCTCTGGACGTTTAATTATTAAAAAGCTAAAAGTATCGGCGGCGTGATCGAGTGGTTTAGGCGCCGTGCTTATGATCAACATGGTCTCGGTTCAAAACGTACCCGTTCCATACTGTTGTGTCATTGGGAATTGCACTTCACGGCACTTTCCCTGCTTAGTGGTCTTGGCAAGCAGTTCTAATTACATTCATATCTCTATTAAATTACAAGCGGACAGCAATATTTCGGCATTTCCGGAAGCAAGTCGGGTTAATTGATTACCTTTATGTATTAGCGCCTCCGTCGCTTTCCTGCGAGTCAAGAGGATGAATATAGAGATAAATAAAAATTTTTTGAGCATGCTATAGGCTAGTGTTTTCCAAAATTTTAATATTGGGAGCCCTAAGGATTTTGAACATTCACAGAGGACCCCTTAAAACCATTACACTGAATTTCAAAAAATAACATTAATTGCTATTTTATGACTAAGATGGAACTGCTGTTTTGTACTGTTTTAAATTCGGGTTTAATTGAAGTCACTTGCATGATTATGTCACATTTATTGTATCTATTTCATTTAATGTTAAAATTAATGTTAAAATTTGTGGCTTAAGTAGTCTAAAATTCTAAACTACTCCTTACTTAACAAGAAAATCTTGAGTATTTTATATTTCATAAAGAACGTGCTCTAATTGACATGCAAACGGCTGCATTTTTCAGTAACACAAAATTGGAAAATTGGAAGAAGCTTTTTATTTTTTTAAAGAGTGTTTAACAAAATTTTTATTTAAATGAAGTAATTAACAACTGAATCAAAGAAAAATTATTCTTGATATTAATGATCATCAGTTACCTGTAAATAAAAAAATTTAAGAAAATAATCTACTTGTTGAATAAAGGAATAACTATACAGAAAAACTATTTTAAAACTAACAAAACTGCTGGCAACCTAACTGCAAGGTAAAAATATGTAGAATACGTAGATTTCAAACACTACAAAGAATACACAGAATATACTACAAAGCATATCTGTAAGCATACTATGACATCACACAACAAATAAAATATTCATAGTAGCATGCATATACAAGATAGACAAGAAATCTTGCTTTGTTTAGAGCGTACATTACCAAATTTTGCAGCAGGTTTAATTAAGCGAACTTTTTTTTTGTTCGAGTCAAAGCGACAAAAAATTTCTCAAAATCTTTCAGGTTTCTTGTTTGCACTTTGGTTTGTGGAGACCCTCAGCTTCTCTTGCAGAGCCCTTGGGCTCTGTATGGAGCACTTTGGAAACCTCTGCTATAGTCTACCCTGCATTTTACAGGGTGAAATAAATTTATCACTACATTGTTCTTTTAATTCAATTTATCCAAAAAATACTCATTTATTTTAAAGTTTCAAATGATATAAATATAGTTTGTAGTTTCGGGATTTTATATTTAATCATGTCTAAGAATATAAATAAAAGAATCGCCATCTTGAAGATGTTTGAGGCAGCAAGTCTCCGGGTAAAATTTCCAAAACCTTAAATCTTATAATTTAACCGATTACTGCTCTGGAGGACCCTTAACGTGTATGAGGAGACTGGAAAAGTCGAAAATTGACCTGGGCAAGGACAACCACAAAGTGCTCGAACTCAAAAGTTGATCAAGGCCACTAGGGAGAACCTTCGGAGGAATCCGAAGAGGTTGATCCTAAGGGCCAAAATTCCCCAGAAAGACATCGGTGCCGCTTGCAAAGCCTTCCAAAACGTCTCCAGCTTGTCATTGATGCCAAGGGCGGCCATATCGAGTAAAATGTCTTTTGTTTGAATTGTTAAGTATATTACGACAATTTGTGCTGTGATTATTTCCATATCATAATTATTAACATAAATATGCATTCAAAATTGCGTAACGATAATTTCATTTCATCCTCTATTTGTTTCTTGTTATACATCATTATCATGAAATACCATTGGAGCTTTGGTTCAATTTTTGTTTGATTCAACTCAACTATTGAATTGAAGCGTTTGTATTAATAAATAGAATTGAGTTACTATTAAATGCAGTAAAAGTTTTTCTTTGAGCACAACCGCCTGTGTTTGTTAAGTTGTAAACATTTATTTTTTCGTGTTACGATTAAGAAATTAATTGTTGCTGTATTGAACTGCTTTATCATGATTTAGAACTGTCTGAGCAGTGATGGCTTTAATAGGGTGCGAACGGAGCGGCCGCACCAAGCCCCCATCAAAAATATCTTATTTCCCCAAAAATAAGGCAGAGCTTTTATTAATTTTCAGTCCGAAATGTACACTAGAGCTTATATCCGGCAGATATCTTATTGTGATAGTTCAAAAAATGAAGTTACAAAGTAAAAATTAAAAAATTTCTAAATAAACAGAAATTACGAAAAAACTATCAACATTTATTTATCATTAACATGTTTTTTATTCACAAACTCGTTAACAACAATTTATTCAAAAAAAATCATATCATCATCCTCTGGAACATCTTGCAAGTCATCGAATTCCAAAATCCCAGCAGAGTTTTCGGTCTACTGAGATTACGAAAGAATGTGATTGGCTGAGATTAGGGAAGTTTTGTCGTCACTAGTCAACTTGGGCTTATTTTAAGGGTGGGGCTTACATTAAAATGATCCTCAAAAATCACGCTATGTCTTATTATTGGGTAGGTCTTATTATCGGGGAAACACGGTACATCAAAAAGTGGCCCCCCTGCACAAGATACTGATCTGCTCTATTTCTTTATAGTACCACCAGGACGTCGGTGGTAGGCCTATGTCTAAAATAAAGATTCTTTTTAGAGATTACTTTGTTTTAATACACTAAAAAGTACCCCTCCAAATAAAACGATATATTTTTATAAAGATCACAATGTTTTTAGACACTGAACAGTGGCCCCCTAAAATAATAATTTTTTTTTTGTAGAGATCACTTTGTTTTGATTTACTAAAAAGTAGCTCTCCCTATGACAATGACCCTTTTTTAGAGATTGCTTTGCCTAGAAACATTAAACAGTGGCCTTCCCTCTTTTTTGTAGGTCATCATTGTGTCTGAGTAACTCAAAATGTGAACATAGCAACCTACTATATAACGTAATAAAGAGAGAGGATTATTATAAGGTTGTTTTTTTCTAAAACATTAAAAATTTTGAAATAAAGATCTTTAACTTTTAGAACTTGCTGCTGCTAATTTATTGCCAATATTACGCAAAATAATTAAAGCTTAGACGTTCAATCTTTTTGAGTGACAGCCACTTTCACCTTTAAAAATTCTCTCGAGCCAAAGCTTAGTACAGTGCCATAGCGACATCAAACGTCATATAAAGCAAACAAAATTGTGATTTATTTACAGTACACTTCAAACATTGATGTGATACCTAGCACTGCTTATTACAATAAATCTCAAAATATTCTTCTCAGAGTGGTCGCAGCGTATTGGCAGCGTGGTCAAGTGGTTAAAGCACCGGACTTATGATCAACATGGTCTCGGTTCAAAGCCCACTTGCGCCATTCTGTTGTGTTCTTGGGAAAGACGCTTTACGGCACTTTCCCCTGCTTGGTGGTCTTAACAAGCAGTTCTAAATTACAGTAATATCTCTATTAAATTACTAGCGGACAGCAATATCTTGGCATCTCCGGAAGCAGGTCGGGGTAATTGCTTACCCTATGTATAGCGCTTCCGTCGCTTTCCTGCGAGTCAGGAGGATAAATATAGAGAAAAAATAAAAAATAAAAACTTCTCAAATGTTCTAGTAGCAATACCCAAAGAATCCTCTAAGTCACTGTCAGAGAGGATTCATCTCTTGGGAGATTTGTTATATTGCATAATGGAGAAAGCTTGCTCACATAAATATGTGCTTCCAAATAATAAAATTATAAACATCGCATGCATGCAAATACCAGGGTATTTTTCTTGTGAGACATAATTTTGTAAAAATCTATTGATAAACTATTGTCGAATTTGTCCTTTAACCTAGAATCGCACTGAGAATCACACTGAAAGTCAATCAATTTCATTTACAGATTTTCAGGAACATTATTTGGCTTGACAAAAAAGGACATAAAAAAATCTTAAAACTTGATTTATTTTTTTGTGAAATCTTGAAATCTGTTTGTAAACTTTTTTATCAGTTCTGAAATGAGTGTTGCGTACTTATTTACTAAGTTCTAAGAAAAAATTTAAAGCAAATCATTCCAATCAACTTTAACGTAATGCATTTGACGTAGTCGGCACACTTGACGCGATCCCGACGTTCGACAGCCGATTCACTGATCATTGCTGTGACAATGACGTGCATGATGGGACTGACGTGGATCTTCGGCTTCCTCCTGCTTCTTGCTCGCGACGAAACGTCATACGCTGTATTGAGCTGGATATTTGCAATCACCAACACTTTACAGGTAAAAAAAGTAAAGGATCGAATTAATTGCTATGTTTGGTAATAAAAAGACAAAAAAACTTTTGAAAATCACTTACGATTAAGCGTACAGGGATGCATATCGGATGAGGCAAGTGAGTGCAGTTGTCTCAAGTCCCTCTTTTTTAGACTTATTCAGGGCCTCCTATTTGAAAATGTTGGGCGTAGTTTAATTTTGTGGCGTTTTACAAGGGTCAATTTATCTCAGCAACTCTAAAAAATTAGGAGTTTTCTGCAAATAGAGCAAATGTGAGTAACATGGGCAAGAACCCTTAAATTTTCAAAATAGTGCATGAAACTTAATCAGTCTTTAAAATTTCGCACATTAATTGTGCATAGCAAACTATTCTTAACAGCAGTGATATTCTCATAAAATTTATCTAAAAGGAATTTAAAATTAAGCCGCAACAGCTCTATTCTTAACAAAGACAAATTTGCTTTTAAATACCTATTTTTTAAGTGATAAAACACTTTATAATTAATTGCATTTATCGGTATTCTATTATTCATTTTGTGTAATTTTAAAAAAATAACGACTTATAAAATTTAAAAAATTACATACACAACTCATAAAAAGAATTTATATTTCTTATTTTAGCAAATACTTTATCTAAAAAAAGGCCATTAGAAAACCAAACCCAATCTGAATATTTTTCACCATAAACCGAATCGAATGTGATAGTTTTCACGTTTACCTTTTTGTACCTTTTTTTGGTTTACACTTGGACATTAAAGAAAAAATTCTTGATTAATATTAGTAAAGATAAGAAGGTCATGACATGACGAATTAGATAGAAGTTCGTTCTGTCGAATAACTACCTTTTTTCTTAAATTAACAAAAAGTTTATTGCGGCCCGCACCTAATTTTTACAATTTTGGGATACGATCCGCCAGTGCGATCAGGTTTCCCACACCTGAAGTAAGCAGAAGTTGACGAAAGCTAGCGTAATTTTAAAAAACTCAGTCAACTTTAAGTGCGTATTTTTTTTGTTCTTTTCTGATTGATTTAAGTAGTTGATTCAGTTTTTCCTTTTTTACGGCATTTGAGAATCATTTACTAAAACTAGACATTACAACAGTGCGCAAAAACGCAGTTTTTACATCACAATGCACAAATGCATTTGAAAATTTTGGTTCCCGGCGTACTTGGAGCACAATACAAAAATCGTATGCCTACTTAAAGATTCAAGCGTACAAGGACAAGGATTAGAATAAATTCTCAATGACTATTGATTTTAACTTAGATTGAGCCGAATGACTAAAGATTAAATTCAATACAATTACGTGTATAGCTTTTGATTTTCTTGCATCTGCCAAAACACTCGTATACAGTAAATGTAAAAGCCGAATTTTAAAATGTTGTTCTAATTCTTTTTAAAGTCCATATTTTTTAAGTTTTCTTTACATTCTTTTAATTTTTTAGGCGTAAGCTACGTTTAAAAATTTTTAAAGCCTATATTAACTGTCTTAAAGAAATTTAAAATTTAACCAAAGGGGAAGTCCTTTCCAATCCATTAAGTCAGTGGTTCTCAACCGGGGTGCCATTTGCGTTTCTTTAGGGTCCCGCAAGCTATTGCACATTATTCACTAGTCCAGAAAAAAAGGGTGAGTTTTGTGATGTTATTTTGAATTATAAACTTTAATGTTACTACATACATTGTGGCAATATTTTTTATATGAAAAAGATTGAGAGTGCCATAATTTTGACTTCAGGTGCATACTTGAGTGCTGTTCTTACATGAGACTTTATAATGGAAATTTGTTTCTCACGTTTCGTACCATCTCTTTCTCCCATCAACTAAGTTTATTCAAAAAAGATTAATTGTGCTGTAAAGAGAACATTCATGAGACTTTATAATGGAGGGCGATTGTGATGTTTGTATTCTCTTTCTTACTCTAGTTCATATCAAATAAGTTCATTTCAGAAAGATTAATTGTGCTCTAAAGAGAACAAATAATTTGATAGGGAAAGAGACAAAACGTAGTGTTTAAGTTAATTTTTCGCATTACAGTGATCTCCCGTTTAAGTTCGCAACTTGAATCTGAACAGCGAGTGCGAACTTAGCTGGTAGGTGCGAACTTAACATTTATACCTAAGCGATTATTACGTATCATAGAACCTGTACAATTATCAGTTAAAGTGAAAATTCTCGTCATTTAAGCTAGTGTTTTGAGACTAATTGCTGTATTGACTTAAGATAAAAATTGATTTTTAGTGTTATTCACATAATATGTCACGCAAAGTTAAGCGATTGAATGAGTCAGAAAGATTGGAAGTAATATTCAAGTTGAATCAGCCAAATCCTCCTTGTAAACGAAGTATCACACGACAATACGGAGTGAGTGAGGCTACTATTAGAAAAGTCTGGTTGAAGCGTGAAGTTATTCGTAAGCGTTCTGCTCTGATGTCTGAAGAAACAAAAAAAAAACATTCAGAGCGTCTGTGGGTAGGTTTACAGAGGTAGAAGATAAGTTATTCCTGTAAATTGATATCATGCGTTGAGTAAACATGCCTATTCCACTTTCCTCACCATTTTGAAAGCAAAGTAAATTGCTTAAGAACTATCAATATTGCGGGATGACTTTAAAGCATCATGGCAGTGGTTTAGCCGATTTAGAGAACGCCGTGGAATACAACAACTTCTTCTTCACAGTGAAGGTGCAGAGGTGGACCGAAAAAATTCTGATCTTGTTGCAGCTTTGGATAAGTTATATGCTATAATTACAAAATATGTTCCCGAAAATATAAATATGTATATCTCAAAAATATTTTGGATTTCTACGAGCTGGAAGAGAATTAAAAGCTCGCAATAAAGAGCAAGCAAAAAGACTCCCTAGAAGAGCAGCAGGTGTTGCTTACGGTAACCCTGCTCATATGCTAGATGCGGCTCAATATATCAAGCTCGCTTGCGTTCTGATATCAGATGCGACAATAAAGAATGCGTTTGACAAGGCTGAATGAGTAACTTTAAAAGGTGGAGCTCAGGAAGAAGTTGATATGATGGCTGATCTATTGTGCAGCTTCAAAGCATTAAATATTCCAATAGATGAAAGCACTCTAGATGAGTTTGTGCATGTTTATGACGAAAACAGTGAAGAATTTTTACATGAGGTGTTGGAAAGTATACAAGCAACAAATGATAATAAAGATGAAAACGTACACACTGTGGTCGAAACTTGCGCACATAGTCCAGCACCAACAGGGAACGATATCACTTTTTGTGAGCTTGAACACATACACAATAAAGTTCTTGAAATTGAGGATCAGTTGTTGTGTCCCGATGTGCAAGCTCAAGCAGAAAATTACTATAATGAGCTGAGAAATTCCTTTGAGCTTTTCCAGCAATAATTAAGGCAGGTTATTTTGGACGCAAAACACAAAAGAAAATGAAATATGCATGAGCTGACGATTCATGACTTGTTTTAATCATTAACATTTTTATGACTTATCTGATTTGTTGTAAATATCAATAAATTTTTGTAGAAGTTGAATCTTGATTTTTTAAAAAATTTTTTTGAACTTAATCGGGAGCGAACTTAAACGGGTGCGAACTTAACCGGGAAATTACTGTAATTTAATGAAAAAATTTATCACGAAAAAAAGAAAGTTAAGCTATAATGATCAAAGCGCAGTTGCAGTTGTTGAAAGTTAAAGTACTAGTAGTGGTACATTTGAAAAAAAGAAGAAAAATCGCCTATACTGCGATAGTTGTTTAAATATTGGCTTTGCTTGTGGTGATGAAGCACAGCCTGTACCAGTTTGTCTTATCTGTCGTGCGAAATTGTCAAATGAGGCTACGGTGCCAAGTAAATTGAGTAGACACTTTTTAAAGAAGCATCTTTCTGACAAACCGGCAAGCTATTTCAAAAGAGTTTTGGATGAGCGAAAACAACAAAGTCAGATATTTACCAAGTCTTTTCAAATGTCAACAGGCCAGCTTTTTGGTAGCAGAGATAACAGCTAAAAATTCAAAGCCTCACACGGAAGCGGGGAAAGTTATTTTTCATGCTTGTAGTGAAATAGTGAAAACAATGTTTGGGGCCGAAGCTGGGAAAAAAATAGAACAGATTCCTTTGTCAAATGATACCATTTGCAAACGTATTTGTGATATGTCAGCAGATATACAAGATATTGTAATTTCTTTAGTACAGCAAAGCAAAATGTTTACTATACAAGTTGATGATTCAATTGACATCAATGAGAAAGCTCAACTAATAGCTTTTATCCGGTTTGTCAATAATGGAAAGATATTTGAGCAGTTTTTCTGTTGCAAGGAACTTAAAGAAAGAACGACTGGTCAAAATATTTTTGATACTTTAAGTAAGTATTTGGAAGAAAATGGATTAACATGGAAAGTATGTGTAGGATTTTGTACAGATGGAACTCCTTCCATAGTTGGGTCAATCAAAGCATTTGTGTCTCTCGTAAAAAATGTTAGTAGTGTGCAATCATATAATTCAATGTTTTCTTCGTCGTAAAGTACTTATTGGAAAAACATTAAACTCGGATTTAAAGCAAGTGTTAAAAAAGTTATAGAAATAGTAAACTACATCAAGGCTAGACCACTTAAATCACGATTATTTGCCAAGATTTGCAAAGAAATGGAAGCAAATTATGAAAATCTTCTGCTACACACCGAGGCAAGATGGCTTTCACATGGGGAAGCATTGTCACGAATATATGAGCTGAAGAAGAAATGTTAGCTTTTTTTAGTCTTGAAAAACAAGAAGATTAATTTGCTTTGCGATGACAGCTGGGAGTCAAAATTAGCCTGTTTGGTAGACATCTTTGACCGCTTAAATAAGACAAATTCCAGTATGCAAGGCAAGAATGAAAATCGCTTATCTTCAACTGACAAAATGAGAGCTTTATAAGAAAAATTAAAAGTGTGATCATTACGAATACAGAAAGGAACCTTTGACATGTTTTGTCATTTCTCTAAAACGAATAATAGAAAACAATAAAAAAATAGTTTCATCGGTTATTCAGCATCTCAAGTCTTTGCAAGAACAAATTGAGAATTATTTCCAACAGTGTCTACTAAAAACTATATATGGGTAAAAAATCCATTTTTAGAATACTCATTGCAATTTGAATCTCAAAGAAGAAGAACTTATTGACATTCGATATAACGGGAACATTAAGCTCTTGCACAGCGAGATGGCTCTGGATGAGTTTTGATTAAAATCAAAATGAGTATCCTAACATTGGAGAAAAGACTTTAATTATTTTACTCCAATTTTCCACGAAGTACCTATGCGAAACCGCATTTTTTCTTTTGACGAATCTAAAAACAAGAAGAACAGAAAGGCTACTTGTTGTGGAAGAAGAAATGCAAGTAGCATTATCGAATATGCGCCCAGATATTGAGAGGATCTGCGCTAAAAATCAAGCAAAAATTTCGCACTGATTTTTTTGAATAAAATAAACGTAACTAAATCAATGTTATGGTATATTTAGTATTTCGTGTAGCCTTTATTTATCAAAACTGCTTTCAATGTAATATTTTGATTCAAACTTTACCAATAAAATTCGGAAGCTCTTAGGTTAGATGGGGTGCCGCAAAACTTTTTTGGTGGTTGCAGGGTGCCGAAAGCCAAAAAAAGGTTGAGAACCACTGCTTTAAGTAATTGTCATTTTTTCTCGTTTGCTCCCATTCCAATTGTTTTTTTTCAAAATTAAGGCTTATTTTCATTACGAGCGTGGAACAGAATATTACTTGTTCCTTTTATTGATGTTTTTGATTCGTTTGGCGCTTGAGAAGTAAAAAATTAGATAAAACAAACAAAAAATACTTCATTCCACCTTTGTAGTAGGAACGGGTCTTAGACTCGACCGTGACAAACAGTCATTCAAAATTTTATTTTTTCTTATAAAAACGAAAAAAGCACTCACTATACGAGTACGTCTTAAGTGCCTTTCAACCAAATTCACGTTTTTAAGGCTCGTTTCTACTACAAGCGTGGAATGAAGCATTCTTTGTTTTTTTTTTTGATCTTTCTGCGCTTAAAATATAAGCGAGGGCTAAGGGAAGCAAAAAATAATTAGAAAACAAACAAAGAATGCTCCATTCCATGCTCGTAGTGAAAATGAGCCCCAAGATTTTTAGCGCACGTACAGTAGAACCCATTTCAAATTTACGCGTTGTATCTATATAAAGAAATCACGTCTTCTGAAAGGTGCTCTCAAAATGTATAGTAACAAATAGGCATGCCTGCATGCGCCAAAACCCGACTCAAAATTTTAAAAAACCTAAAACGTTTATTGTTACATCATAATTATCACGTTTAAGAATGAAATATAATACATTTAATATATCGCGCTGACAAAAATATTATAATTTAAGGACTGTTTTCCACAACAAGCGTCAAATAGAGCATTCTTTTTTTGTTTCAGTAACTTTTTACTTCTTTCCGCACTTAAGCTCTAAGCAAAGCAAAAAATTCAATAACAGAAAACAAAAATGTTTCATGCCACACTCATAGTAAAAACGAGCCTTTACACTTTGCTGTGGAAAATCACAGGGTGTGGCCGCACACCCAGCACATATCGAGTATACGACCCTGGTTTTACAACGTTTGCAACAAAATTTAAACCCTCAAATTGAAACAACCAAAAATTAAACTAATTATTCTTTTCATAGAATTAGACATCCGAAATCAAAGCAAACCTAAATTGCAATATTATTTTCTAATTGTAAACAGGGTTTCGACATATTTTTGTTGACCTCCGTGCGCAGGAAAGATATGAGAAATATCTGGTGGATTCCTATCAAAAACGCTCTCACCCGTGACAACAAACAGTCCGGCAAGGTTTCATCTCGTATTTTTCGATCGAATTCGAAGTCTCCTCCGACTCATCATCAAACAGCTTTCACCTTTGTCTCGCGTTTGCACAGAACGTAACTCGCTGCTCACCATAGCCGTACGAGCCGGAAGGGCAGGGGGCAATTTCTCTCCAAGTCTCAAAAATTTGGGCAAATCAGAGTTTTTCGGGCAGAGACAAGGAATTATTTAAGCATAACCATAATTTTTGAGCAGCGAGAAGGATTTTGGGCAAAACGTAATACTTGCGCAGATAAAGTTTTCAAATCAAGATTTTTGGGCAAATATAATAAGTAAGATTCAAAGTAAAGCCTTTTTTTAGTCTTCATCAAATTTTTTTCATGAAAATGTATAAGATTATTTCATGTCTTTCACAATAGTACAAGATCAGGATCCGGACAATTGCCAATAAAATTTGGGAAAAACAATACTGCCCCTCCCAAAAAATTTTTTCGGCTGGCAAGGCTATGCTGCTCACAAAGTGTAATCTGGGGAATAATCAAGAGTTAAGCGTTTCTGTGAAAGCAAAAAGCTTTGCATTTCCATTACACTTTATTTTCTCGCTCTTTTTTCCTTAAGTGCGGTAACGCCGACAGCGCCATGGATTTGTAACGTTTTTGATTCTGGTGTTTTTGATTATCAAGAAGATGTAAAAAGGTGTTGTTACTCAGCCAAACACGTGAACTTGTCACTGACAGCGAGTTCTTAATATGACTGTATCGAATTCGGCCTGCCTGGGAATCAAACCCAGACCTTTCCCGAAAGATACAGACAAGCTAACAGCAAGATTTATCCTAAAAGTAATAAATTGTATATTTTGATGATTCACTATCTATTACGCTTGTTATTGTTTTGCATTTTAATTGCATTTTTACTTTCTTTATAATTGGGCTAAATTATGCGGTGATTCACCAACATTCAGTGCTTCTCAACCTTTTCAACAACGCTAATCAAAAAATTTTAAAAACAGCGCTTGACATTTGAAAAAGTGAAAGCAAAAAAAAGGCCTTTACTTTATTAAAACAAACTAGATAAACTTTCACAGCTAACATCAGTTTAATTGATGATAAAATGAGTAAAATAAAACAGCTGCTATTTGCATTTAACAAAATGAAACGTCTCAGTAAAAAGTGCACGGCTCATCTGAAAGACATGTCCAGACGGATCACAAGTGGATCCCGGACACTGGTTGAGAAGCACAGTTTATATTAAAGTAAGCCTTTTATATTTTCTTGCGATCAATTAGCTGAGTTACTCCTAAACCTAGTTTTATTTTTTTCCCAATATTTCGATTGTAAAAATTTTTTAAGTTTCAACTTAGATCAGGGGCATCCAACCTTTTTTGAGCCGAGAGCCATTTTGGCTTATCAAAAATATTGGCGGGCCAAACAAATAAAGCACTTCGATTTTTGTCCCAAAATCGTAGTAATTTCTAAAAAAAAGGTTTTTACTTCAAATCATTCTCCAATTTTCTGAATTTCATCCTTTAAACGCAGTGTTTTCTACAAAAAAGGTCTACAAATCAATCTCGGATTTCATGATTTTCATCTCTGAAAACTAGAGATTAGCGATCCCGGAAAAAACAAGAAAAAAGGTGCGTAGGCAGCGCGGTCGAGTGGTTAAAGTGCCATGCTTATGATCAACATGGTCTCGGTTCAAAAATCCACTCGCGCATTCTGCTGTGTCCTTGGGAAAGACACTTTACGTCATTTTCTCCTGCTTGGTGGTTTTGGCAAGCAGTTCTAAATTACAGTAATATCTCTATTAAATTACAACTTATAGCAATATCTTGGCATCTCCGAAAGCAGGTCGGGGTAATTGTTTATTTTATGTGTTAGCACCTCCGTCGCTTTCCTGCGAGTCAGGAAGATAAATATAAAAATAAAATAAATAAAAATAAAAGGTGGTCTGGACATAGAATCTGTCTTTAATTTCTGGCTGGATTTCTCCCAAAATGGGTGGGACAGAGCTCGTCAAAAAATATTGCGCAGGCAACTCAAAATCCTTATGCGAGCCACGGGTTGGACGCCCCTAACTTAAATGCTATTCATAAGCACTAAATTTTTTAGCCATATTATTTTGTGTACAAACGCGTAAATAAAGAAAAAAACTCTTTGGAAAAACGCTTTATTTCCCTTTTCGATTTATAAAATTGCTAAAATGCTTCAAAAAAAATATTCAGCGCAAAAAACTATTTTATTATGTTGTGCTTTAAGAAATACTGTCTCTTTTTTTGCTTTTTTGTTATAGATCATGTGCAACAAAAAAGAGAGTTAGCCTAGTTTATCTATCACCAATCTGTTTAATTGTATTTACTCAAAAAATCTTCACTGCTCTTGTAGTTGCCAGCCATGAGTTTTGGTGCAGCCTACAATGTTCAATAACATTATTTTTAATTAATTTGCAGTCCTCCCGTTTAATAGGTTAGATAAAAAAAACGACTGCATTATAACGGCAAGCAAACGTGGCTTTTTGTTCAGTGTGTGCCTGCTAAAATTAACTCAATCTGCTCTTCAGACGACTACTGTATTGTTGGATTGTTTTTCTCCGCACAGTTAAAATATAAAAGAAAGACCTTTATACATGTAGTTGACTTTTACTTAGTCAAAAAATATATTTTGACCTGTGAATGTATTTTTTTATATGAAATGCTGTCGCTTTAACAATAAGATGAATACGTCTGTCTCAAAGGCTAGAAGCATTGATATAAATATCAATGGAGACCAACATGTACAAGAGATTTGACAACAATGAAAGTAGACTTACCCCGAAAGTGTATTCATGTCTTGACTTAAAGTTTTCTCAAAGTGTTAAGTAAACTTTCTAAAGGTTGCGGGAGGCAGATACTAAAAAAGAAACAAAGATAAATCCCTGAGAAACGGCGTGGCCCGCTTTGCTTGCTTTCACCGGTAGTTAATGTAAAACTTTTATTCTGGACAAGTTTCATAATCATTCTAACCATGTGCTTATCAGGTAGAAGTCTCAGCAGCTTGAAAATAGGCCATGGTACCAGACAGTATCGTGTGCCCCTTTTAGATTGACAAATACGGCAGCATCCTTCTTCTTTACCTCCAAAATTCTCGATTTTCTCTGTTAACAGAACTGCTTGATTTACAATTGATTTTGCCTGCTCTTTGAAAAGCAATGGTTTAATAATTAGCTTGACTCACGTCAAGAGATGGCTCTTTGCGTCTGTTGATGACTCTATTGATAACATGGTTGATAACTCGTTTGGTTTTTACAGGTTTATCAGCGTTGGAATTGCGTTTTAGATTTTAGAAATTTGGAGTTGGCGCAAGCAGGTAACCAAGATTTTACAGTAGCTCCAGCATGGATCATAAGCTCTGGGAAGATGGAAACGGGGCCCGAAACTTTACTTGTTTTTAAGTATTGGGGCACAGCAGTGATTCTCTCTAAAAAAAGTTTTTAAATAATTACTAGGTTTGTATTGTGACCCTCCAAAATTCAGACGCTTCTTGAGAAACAAGTTAAGATGTTTTGCGTTCAACAGCCTCGTGCCTGCCATTTTTAACTATTTGAGGTTTAATAGCATGAGCTGAAATGAAACAGTGATGAGGGGAGTGCAGAAACCTGCCAGTGAGGTTTTTCAATAAACTCCATATTTTTCGTTTAGACTCTAGAGTGTGAAAAGTCGATGTTCTGAACTGCTTCAGACCATCGATCCCTCCGTTTCCTGTCGAGTCTAGCAGAAGCCGTAGCCAAACTTGAATCATGTCCCTCGGGAAACTGAGGAAACATTGTATAGAGAGTCTACACTCTACATCCCAACACAGTATGCAGTTGTTCCGGTGACCACGTGGGATAACCTTTTTGGCTACTTTTCTGATGACGTTGCAGATATTATGATAAGGCACGTACAAAACAGGTGAATCTGGCGGCAATCAAGTATTTTGAAATTTGCTTGTTAAAGCAATGTAGTGATTTTGCTTGGCTTTGCAAAGCTCTATCGATTAACAAGCTAGGCTCTGATAAAGTAAACTTTAATGGTGTAGTAAGCAAGTTTGATCTTGTGTTTTGAAGTGCAACTTCCATCGCGCTTTCTTGTTTTTTAACAGCGTTGTGCACTTTCTATGTGCACCAAGAAATATAAAGACTACTCGTGCATTATTACGCTTTTGCAACTTTAACAATAGTTGGGTAAGTGTTCTCCTCTGGTTGTCACGTGGGAAACTTCCTAGTCAGGTCAGGTAGCTGACCATCAGTCAGGTAGTCAGGTAGTCGTAGCTGACCATAAGGACATATACTGTCAGGAAGCTGACCATAAGGACATCAGTCAGGTATCCGTCATATAGCATCAGTCAGGTAGCTGACGATAAGGATATACACTAGACTAGAGAAAGTTTGATCTGGATTAGTGCCAGTGTTCCAGCGGCTAGAACAAAAGCTCGCGGCATTTTTGGCATCGCACAGAAGGGCAAGAACGATAAAGGTTGCCCCGCTAGTTAAGCACTCTCCGTCTACATTGTTATTGTCGTAGCCCTAATCAAACATGCCGATAATTGAAATTGCCAGAATATAGAGCATCTAGGGATTGCAGCCGCATTGGTGGAGGCTTGTAGACGTTGCTTAATACATAACCATCAACTAGACACAACCATTTGATTTCCGATGCAGATGCAGAGTGTTGTACTTTAGTTGCTCATGGACAAAGGTGGCAAGGCCATGCTTCCGGCTTACGAAAAACCCAGCTCGTTCAAAACCTAAAAGTACCAGCTTCCCTGCACTGGTGCAGCTGGTTTCTTGTAATACAATGACGAGTGCCACAAACTGTGTGTCATAATGATTATTCTTAAATGGCAACACGACTTAGTAATAATTGGTTTAACGCTTGTGAATGAAAACAGACGCAGTAATGTAGTCGCCCTTAAAATCCCATAATCTGATGTTATGGGGCACAGTTATTATCAGCTAATGCCTTTGCCTTTTATGTGAGTGAAAACTAAAAAGCAAAATTGTGAAGCTTTTGTTTACTTCTGTTGATTATCGCACCGTGGACGTTCATTTTGCTTGAAATGAGGCCTTCGATGTTTAACTGAAAAATGGTAGGGTTTTGAAATTTGTTGACAATGTACCCTACAAAGGGCAGTTTTTCTTAAGTACTGCCACGTTCTTTTCGAAACGAGGTTGCCGATAGCAAGCCTTTGTAGAACATCGGCATGGGTAAATACCCTTTCGCTTTGGCAGTTTTGGTTTTGGTCTATGATGTAGCACAAAAGGAACAGAATTATTGAAGTACAGGGTCCTCCAGCCAATAGTAGACTAATTTTTAGATAGATTTTTAAAGTATTTATAAATTACTTTATGCTCTGTTTTTTTTTTTGCAATATGGTGTAAAAGTCAATCAGCACGTTTACCTGGACATGTTGAAGAACAGGGTTCTTCCATGGATAAATTTATTGCCTGGAAATCAAGCGGTGACACTACAGCAGGATGGGGCAACCGCTCACACAGCCAAAATGATTCAAGCCTGGTGCAAGGACAACTTTAAGTCCTTTTGATCAAAGCAACTCTGCCCCCCTTCTTCTCCTGATGTTAATCCGATGGTCTTTGGGATATGGTTCATCTTGCAGAGAAAGGCCTGCGTTGTGTCACATTCAAATGTGGAAAAATTAAAGAAATTGAAAGAATCTTGGGCGAAAATAGAAACCGAAACTATTCGTGCCACGTGTGACCAAGTTATCTCTCGCCTCCGCCGTGTTATCATTGAAAAGGGCGGATATATTGAATAAACTGAATTCAATATTGAAGATTATACATTTACCTTTAATTTTCTTCAAAAAAAAATTTCATTGCCCTTTTCGTTTTTAAATTAATGTAATATATAACAGTCTACACTTCGCTGGAGGATCCTGTAAAACAACAGGAGATTGCAAATTAATGAGAACAAAAATCAAAAGTAATATTTTTATTGCAACATTGAAAAAATAGTTCTTATTTGTCACAAAATATATTCACAAGTGCACAACACAATAGAATAACTTATTTTTGGTGGGGTTAAAATACAACTAGTGCAAGTAAGGCGCAAATTGTAGGTAAAACACAAAAAAAATCAATAGTGGCAATATAAAAACTTTTCAATAAAGAATATCATTCACAATGAACGTTAGATTTAACAAAAAGCACAATGCTTGTGCAATTTTCCACTGAAGCAAATAAATAGTTAAATAAAGTTTGTTTATATTTAATACAACTGCTATAACTTAATAAAAAAAAATCTTTGTTGTAATTAAACGTTTAACAAATGAAAACATAATTAGTAAAAATTATTGCAAACGCGACGAATAAAATGTGTAAACATCAGCACAATTAAATACAAAGAGGTACAAAACATTCTTCAATTTATAACGAAATAAAAAGTCAAAGACGAGTCAAACAATTAAAAGCAGGGGGACGGACCGTTTAAAATAATGTTCAGATTTGACTCAACAAATTTTATTTTAAGTAATTTAGTTTCGGTTCAGAAAATTTTTGAAAATCAAATTCAAGTTCGGTTCGACCTCTTATCGAAAAAGAATATTGATAAACAAACTTAAATAGGCAAGAATCGCGAAGGCAAGCAAAGAAACACAGGATTATTTTGATGCCACCAAGCTTTTGTGACTGGATAAACCGGATATTTACTTCAACGGAGAGTAGGATAGAGGAACAAGTATTGACGATTTCATGTGACTTATCAAAGGAACTGAAAAAAATTGTCAATTTGTTCTATAAATACCCAAGAAAAACATTTACATAAACATTTTTATTATTTTGATAATTCTTTTATAAAAACGAAGTACATTTTCTGGGCATCCCACAATTTTTTCGAACACAGAATCAACAATTGAAACAGTCTAATAACAGTTTTTTTTTGCCTTATATGAAGCACTTGTAAAGGCCCTTTGATAAAGGAAAAGAGATGCTTGTTTTAACCCAGAATTCCGCGGCAAATATATGAAATCTATGGGAGACACGACGATTGATCAATCAGCGTTTTACCTGTGTAATTGACGGTGTTGTCCCATCCGGTCTTGTTCCACGCGGCTTGACGAGTCTTTTTGCGATGGTCAAGATCTTTATAAGCTGCGAAGATGAAAATAGGGAATTCGTTGAATATGTAATGGTTCAGACGTTTTTGAACTTTTTAACAAGGATTATTTTTTTCGACGCTTGTATACTTTACTATTTAATAAAAGTATATTTTTTTATTACTCACAATTCAAATAATAACAGTTATAAAAAAATTAAACCAGAACAAGAGCATTAACATTTTCGGCTTTTCTAGATCTGCCAAGACTAAATGAAGAAATATGCCTATCTTCAACAATTTTTTCTTCCGATAGAAATATTTTTATCATGATGACTTTTGGGAGATTAAACCTAAAAAAACAGACGTTCGATCTAATCCAAAGGTACGAGGCAATATTTTATGATCAACCAGTCTCGGTTCAATCCTACCTTCATCACCTTAGGTCCATATTTGTGTCCATTGACTCTGTTTGGCTGTTTTTAAAGCAGCTTTAAGATATAGTTCACATTAGATAAACTAAAAAGTTTTATCGAACTGTAATGCTTTGGCATCTTCAAAAACCTCGGCTTACTTCACCTGGTCGGTAAAATCACTTGACAGTTCATTATCATATCTATTACGTGCCCAAAAAAATCTTTTCCGATTTTTGTTGACTTATTTTGGGCCCCCTTTTTCATGACTAACAAGCATAGTTATACAGGAACCAACTTGTATCGACAAGTAAATTGTTAAATGATTTCAGTTTTTATAATTTTTCATGACTAATGTTATTTTTTCTTATTTCAGAGCCTTTAAAATGACTGAAAGAAAATTGATAATTCGTGCTTGTCTGTTGTACGAGTTTAAACTTGGCACAAGTGCTTCTGGTAAGCTATGTACAGCGTTTGGTGAAGGTGCAGTAAGTGAAAGAACTGCACGAAACCGGTTTCAAAAGTTTCGTTCTGGCAATGAAACCCTTGAAGATGAACCTCGAGCTGGACGACCAATATCTCTAAACAATGGCGATTTAAAGGCAGCCAAAGAGTCAGATTCATGTCTAACCTGTCACGAACTAGCTTCGCGATTTATTGTAAGTGATGAAACCATAAGACTTCATTTACACCAGCTGGGAAAGAGATGGAAGATAGAAGATCTTTAATTTCCTTAATAAAAATCGGCAAAGACTTTTTTGGGTACCTCATATTTATCCTCCCGACAATTAACCAATCAACCCGAACTGCTTGCAAAAATGTGGTCGGCTTGAAATTTTTTATTTTAGTTTTTACTTAAAAATCTGACTGAAATTTAGAGCTGCTTGAAGAGAACGCAAAGTGGAGAAATGTGTCTTTACCACGGATGCAACAGAATGACGCGAATAAAAGTTAAATCGTGATCGGATCGACCGCGTTCAATACAACTCAATCACTGGGCGGTTGGTCTTGGTTTAACGCTGCCGCCGTTGTATTGCATGTATGACATATTGTGATGTTACACAATGTCGATGATGATGAGGTTTTTGTATATCAGATGGGTTATGATGCAGAGTGCTGGCCATTAAAGATGAACGAGATAAGAAAAATGGAGTCCACCCAAATGAGAATGCTTCGAATGATATCTGGCGAGGCACCGAAGGATAGAGTAACAAGCGAGTTGATACTAGAGATGGCTAATGTTAAGAAATTTCGGAGAAGTCAAAGACTGAGATAGTTTGAGCACATTGAGTTGATCAAAACAGAAAAAGCTACTAGAACAGAAAAATTGGCCCTTACTAAAGGACGAAAATGGATGATGATGATGATGATGATGATGATGATGATAAATATCATGACAAACTAAACGAAAACTACTAATATATACCGACAGCCAAATAATCGACATAAAAAAAAAAACGTTTGCGCTAACTTATTGAAACAAGTACAACTCATCTAATATATAAGCGATCTCACCCCACAAATGATGCACCACATTCAAGTCTCCGATCTCGGAAAAGAAACCTCCGACCGCCTCGTCGTTCTCTTGCCGAACCCGAATTCCGCGAGCCCTATCGAATAAAACACGTGATTAATACAGCACGTGATCAATACAACACGTGATCAAGCGTGTGATTGCCGAGGTGAAATATTAATCTTAAAGTTCGCAAGAAAAAGCTAGGTTCGGTTCGAGGTCAGTTTATTCTACAGATATTTCTGGCATTTACATTTCAAAAGTGGCTTGCTTGAAGCGGAGCATACAAAGAGTAAAGCTTTATATTGACTGCGCATTTCGTTTCTGTATGTGGTTACGTCATGCCTCTACCCCGTGTCCCAGTTTTACAATAAAAATCCGAAATCATCGTTGGCTCGCGTGGAAACTGTAAATATTAAGTGTAATCTCTACACAGTTTGGCATGTTATATCAGACAAGTTCTTGTTCGACGTCGGCATTGTGCGAAGTGTAAACCGTCTTTTTAACGCAACACGCTTTCTATGAGAATAGGCACCAACCCAACATCTAAATCAATGCAGAGAAGGCGCTCCAGTAGAGACAGTCTGTCCAGGTGCTCCAGTCGAGACGTAATGAATGTCACACTTATTGCACAAAGCAATGTTAAATGCTTTAACTGCTCATAGAACAAGTCGCAAATGGTCGGGTTTCGTTACTCGACTAGACATAGTGCAAGTTACAAAAACAAGCAATGGTATTGTTAATTGGATCCAAATCCTAGACCTTTATTCTAGCCATATATAATTTTTTGATGGCTGAATGTACAGTATTTTCCTTATATATTTTTATGAAATGTTTTAGACCTTACAAGGTCTTATCGAAGGTTTAGATATAGTGTTATACAGTGCTTTAGACCTTATATAAGGTCTAAAATACTCATAAAACAATAATGCAAGCTTACCAGTTGTTTGCCCATTCTATCAAAGTTCCAGCCTGCAATATAAAAAAGTTGAATTAAACAGACAATAGACACAATATAAATTGAATAACACCTTTAAATGATAACTTCTGAGTTCATATATATTGGGACCCTCACGAGGTTCTATTTTATTCCAAAACGAAAATTCATAAAGCAACTGATTCATTCTTGAGAGGAGCATTGCACTGCGATCTTCTCTCATGGTCTGATACCAAGATGAATTAGCAAGAAGCAAATTGACTTTTCCAATAGAAGGAAAACCATCAGTGTAGCGCCAAAGATGAACTAAAAGGAAAAAGTTGGTAAAACCCTTTGTTTGATGCAGTGTCTGCCAGTTGCAGATTTTATAGTGCAAGCAGAAGCAGGCAAATTCAACTGTATGCTGCAATAAGCTTTAATTTTTAAAGACAGGAAAACCATCATCCAACTTAAACTATAGTCATCTATTTATGGAATGAAATCTTAACACAAAACAATGCAACAATTAATAAACATTCACACCATTTGACTTACCAACTTGATCTTGTTCACCATACCAACAAGACCAGCTTCCGACAATCTCAATTGGAAGAGAAGAATCATTAGAAATCTGCATTATATATTGACCGCTACAAAATTTACAAGTGTTTTAGGTATTAATAGACATTGATCAAATTTAAGATTTCCAAAATTGAGTTATTAGAATTTGTTATCTGAAAAGTATTAGTAATACAGAATAGAGATATGATTAATAATAAGGGTTTGACTAATTTCAACCCTAACATTTTTCTACAATGTTACACATAGTAAACAATAGCTTTATTTTTTACCATAAATCTTTGTAGTCTAGAAGTGCTTCAGGTTTGACTTGATGAACTAAAGAACTTTTTATTAATAAAAAATTAACTTTTGTTTATAGAAAAACACTTACATTGAAGTTTATACAAATGATTTACATCTTTTTTTGTCAAAAGTGATGACTGAGAGTCTTTACGAGGAGAAATTTTGGGAAAGAAGAAACTTTTAACCTCTGAAGAGCTGATAGTTCTAAACAGAGACACATACATCAATTTTTATATGTTGAAATTAAATATTTTTTTTTATCACAAATACATAATTTTGGTTTTAAATATTAAAGAAAAATATTGGGTAAATAACTGAAATTAAAGGTTAATAATTGATAAAAATTTTTATTGGTCAATCATAATTAAACTTTTGAATTTTTGCAGAAAAATCAAGATTTCTTTAAAAAACCATGACCACTTTTGAAACTATTAATAGAACTGTACTTGTAAAAATTTATTTTTTACACAAATACACTAATTTCTCTAGTAGAATTTAATAAGTTTGAAAAGCATTATACAAAATAAATACTAATTTCTATTGATATAAAAAAGTATTAACTAAGCAACAAAAATTTGAAGTCTTTTTAAAGTTTTTTTAAGAAATTAACAAATTGAAAATAGAGTTAAAACAGCATATAACTTATTACATGTATTAGTTAAAAAATAGACTAACCTGAAAGTATTTTGAAGTGTATTTTTAAATTGCAAAATTCGATTTGAGGAGAAAGCAACATGTAATGACAGCATTCTTTTTGTAACTAAGTAACAAACGAAATTTCTAATAATTTCGACAAGGAAAAAATAGGCAAAATGGTACCGTTGGAGTAAACCCAGAATTTAATCTGGAAAATTTAAAGCTAAAATAAAACAGTTTCCAGCTCCTAAACTTCCTAAAATGCCCACTCCGATTTTCTAAGCGTCACGTCGTCATACTGCTTTAGGGTTTAGAGTATTTTTTGATCTAAAAACGATGTGCTGCTGATGATGTGGTCCACAACGGTATAGGCTGTAAATGATATGGGCAAGCTACTGTGGACCGAATCGGGTTTGTTTAACTTTTCAATCCGACCCACCAAACTAATTATCTCAGTCATGACTTTATTTTACGGTATTGTTTTCAATTGGATAATTAAGAAATTAATGAAAAGCCATAATTGCAAAGTAAGGATAATGCTCTGTCGCAGTCAGAGGTGGGTAGTACCGCGTACAAAAGTACCTCGGTACTTTTTTAGTACCGGTACCGCGGTACTTTTTTTGTAAAGTACCGCGGTACTCCGTCTAATTTTAGGGTCATTGAAAGTTTTTTTTGCAAGCATTGCGACATGTTTTTGTTGTAGAAACAATTTTATCAACAACAATTCAACAATTTTAGAAACAATGTAGAAACAATCAACAATTGTAGAAACAATGTCGGTGTCATAAGTTGTGAAAAAATCAATATTAAAATCTAAAATTACTCTCGGTAGAAATTTATTTTGATGATAATGACTGTTTTAGAAAATGTTAGGTTGTTTTATACTCTGACGCAGGGATGCTCAATCTTTTAACCATTATGGTCCAAGTTTTGTCAAAAAGTTTATTGCGAGTCGCAATCGGTGCAGAAATCAAAGTATCTTCTTTTTTTTCTTTACTTATTTTTAATGCGTTATTTTTGAATGAACCTCCTTGATAACAGGAATTCGGACTACAAATTTAGTTAAAGACCAAACAAAAAAGGTCACCAGTTTGATATATCTACGTGTTTTATTTTTATATAAAGCGAAAAATCTCTAGTGGGACGAAAATTAGCCTATTTATTCCAATTTTTCTGCGAGTTATTGGATTGATTCAAAGCATTACAATAATTTGATCGATTATGTAATTACAAATTCTTTGGTAGGCTTCAACAATAGACTTTGCGAGCCTTGGGTTGGGCAGCCCTGCTCTGACGAAATGTATTAATAAACAATTCAATGACGGTTAATTTAAAATCAAAAAATATACGCCTGAGCATTAGTCAAGTTCAACAATAAAATATTCTACTATAACTTACTAAAAAAGAAAAAAGCTTGCAAAAATCCAAAAAAATTAATTTTATCAAAGTAATCAATCCTAACTAAATTTTTTAAATTAGGCTTATTATAACATTTTGAAATAATTATAAAAAAGTACGATGTGACACTTAAAATTTCAATTTTTTTTTAGAATGAATTGTATTTTTTTTATTATATGAAGAGTTCATTTCCAAAATTGTTTAAAAAGTCCAATGAATTTTGAAAACATTCGTTGTTGCTAAGATCAAAGTATTTTAATAATGAAATCAGATTTTACTGAGATAGAGTTTCTTCTTCTGTGAACTGCAGTAACCTCCTTAAGGGGATTCCAACTGTAAAAGAATTTTACTTTTAATCATACGATCAATCAAACTGCCGAAGTCGTTAACTTTCTGAAACCAATCTTTGCTTTTTGGCCAATTTACGAAAGTTGACTACCTTTCGAAACTTGCTTTTTCAATCCGAATTAATACTTTATTACAACATTTAAGTATCTCTATCCAAAAAGTATGAAATTTTTTTCTATGCAACCTTAAATAACACTTTTGTTGAACCCAGCTGATTTCAGCTGGAGTCAACAACAAGCTGTAGTGTCCTGACGAGTCCTAACAAGGACGAAACAGGTCTGTCGGCATTTGCTTGTTGATTGGCTTAACTATTCTTACTTAATGTTAGCAATGGAAATGCAGGGTTTAACTTGACTTTACCCGATTCGTGTTAGCTGACTCGATGATGTGGTCAGCATATCGAAACCACCGCCAGTATGCCCTTGCGGCTTCGCCGTGCTTATCGTAGTTACGCTGGTAGTGCATTCTTTTCATTAAACTATATACGTTATAACATGTACAAAAAAATTGTGCATGGTTACCGCACCAGTTGTGCAAAAAAAAAGTGATTATCATATTTAATGTGCATATAGTAATTATTGTGCAAAAAAGACATTGTAGCTTTGGAAAAAGTAGCATTTTTGCGTGCAATTATGTCAAATCTTTTATGTCAAACCTTATGTCAATTATGTCAAACCTTTCGGCGCTAAATATGGTATATCAAAAATTATAGAACGTAATCTTAGTGTAGTAAATATTTTCTGAAGGTATTGCATTTGCAAGGAACATTCTAGTTGTCTAATTATAAAAATGGAAATATTTTGCATAAAATCAAAAATCCATTAAACACCAGATTTCATATTCATACAAATGCAAAAGGGACTTGATGAAATTTTAATTTTGTTGCTTTGCAAGCAAAAATATAAAAAATTATCATAATAGTTAACGGCCAGCGAAGGTTGAGTAATTTTATTAAATTAACAAAACCAGAGTTTCCCAAAATGAGGTCCGTGATGAGCGCACAAGGGGTCCGCGACGATATGACAAAATTTGTCAACATATATACCTGGTAAAGTAATCCATACCATAAAATCCGAGACAGATTCCAAGTGAAGACTTTTTTTAGAGAACACTTTTTTTAGGGACAAATTTTTGTCTATAAACGAGCGTCCCGGTTTGCTCCTACAAAAATATGGTATGCCTGTTTATAAGCATTTATTTTTTAACGGATTTGTGTTATTTATTTTTGAGTTTGTTTTATCTTTTCTCGTTGGTTGGGCAGAAAATTGATGTGACATAAGATTGGGGTCCATGATAAAAAAAGATGTACAAATAGAAGTTTGTGACCCAAACAGTTTGAGAATAACTTTGACTAAACCACTATAATAGGTTATATGGAAATTAGTACGAGTTTTGACAAACTTTTTTTAATATAAAAAACAAAGCAGAAGACAACGTATTTATTAGGCTTTTCATATATCCAAGGCATATTTTATGCAAAAAATCAAGTTAAACACATATTCACGCATGATTTTTACATCCAAAGCATAATTGATTTTTGAAAGTGAACAGTTGGATACGTACGATATTGTTTTCGCTTTGTTAAAAACAATTTTTAAATGTTAAATGAAATCCAATGTATGACAGAGTTTTAGTTATTGCCATTAATTCGTATTATTCAAAAGTACCGATTACCGCTACCGAGTACCGGTACCGCGGTACACCTTTAGAAAGGTACCGAGTACCGGTTCCGCGGTACTTTTAAGAAGTACCGTGCCCACCTCTGGTCGCATTATATACTGTATGTAAATATATATATATTTGTGTAATTCTCATTCTGTATCAATGTGAATTAGGTATATTTGTTACAAGAAAATATTATCCACTAGATAGTTTTTTGTGATTAGTCTGTGCAGGGGGGTAACTTCGTCAGGTGGGGCGCCCATATTTTTCTGTACTTAATATTCAATTGAGTTACTTTTGTTAACACAGAAATCATTGACGACTCCGTGTTATAGAAAGATTTTTTAATTGAAATAATGAGTCAAAAAGCATTGAGCTGAACAGCCAAAAAGGGCTAAAGCTAAGTTTACTGTGCCTGCAAATTAAAAGTTATAATTGGAATAAAATTTCAGCAAGGTTGCACGGTTCAACATAATTTTTGTGATTGTAGTGTATTCCAATCGAAATAATGGCTTAGCAAGGATTTTGGGAGAGGCAGGCTGCAACAATAATTTTTTGATTATTTTAGTAAAAGCTTAATCAAATAAACGTTGCAGACTAAAATCTTTTTGTAATGACAAAAAAACTAGGTGCAACCTTTTGAGGCAAGGTGCTTTGTCATTGTGGTCGTCGTTTGAAGTCTCTCTGTGAAAAATTGTCAAAGATACTTACTGCGTCTGCTGTTGTGGCCCTCCAAATGTCAGACACTTCTTTGTATTTCTCATTTCCAACCAGCTGAGATGCATGATATGATTGGTAGTCGAACTTGCCATTACCAATTGAACTAATTAATATAAGCGTGCACCTTTTGTCGCGCCTTGATTACTTCATGCTGCAGCGGCTTTCCGTTTTCTTTGTTTATACAGTTGCAGTTATGTTGTACTGGTTACGTTTTACGTTATCGGTTATCTTAGAGTCTTATGTTAATAATTCTATTGTGTTTAGACGTGCCTCGTTTTTAGTTTATTAAACCTTAACTTAGGCAATGTTACGTGTTATAGTTTCGTAACATCGGCTATAGCATCGGCTAAAACGGACAGTCACGCGGAGAGTGTGGTTTTATAGAGGGATTTACACTCTGCATCCCAACACGAAATATAGTTATTTCGATACCCGCGTGGGATAGTCTTTTTGGCTGCTTTCTTAATGGTCTTACAGAAGTCCTGGTAAGCCGCATCCACATCAAGTGAATCAGGCGGCAACAAGTCTTTGCGAATTTATTCGTCAAAGCAATTCAGTGACTCCATTTGGCCTTGCGGAAGTTCCATCGCTTAACAGGCATGCTTGGCACTTCCATAGCAAACCTTGGTGGTGTAATAAGCGAAAGTCGATGTTGTGACCTAGGGAACTTGTCAAGGACACGTCTATTCGGTAAGCAACTGTTTGGACCTACGCTAGCGAAAGCTAGATCTGGATTGGTGCCAGTGTTCCAGCGGCCGGAATAAAAACTGGCAGCGTCCTTGGCATCATATAGGAGGGCAAGACAATTAATACTTTCCCAGCCAGCCAAGCACTCACCGTCCGGACTGTTATCATCGTAACCCCAGTCAGCATGACGACAGTTAAAATCGCCAGCGTAAAGACAGGGGTGAGGATACACTGGGAGATCCAGGAATCGCAATCGCGTTGGTGGTGGTTTGTAGACGTTGACTATTTTATAGCCTTCAACGTCCACACACAACCACTCGATCTCCGATGTCTGCGGAGATTGGTCCAAAAGCGTGTATCTCTGTCGCTCGTGGACAAACATGGCAAGACCATGCTTTCTGCTTAAAGAAGACCGAGCTAGTTGGTAGTTTGGTAATACCAACTTCTCTGCATCAGTGCAGTGGGTCTCCTGCAGTAGGATGACGAGTGCCTCAGACTGCATAGCGAGGTGATGAAGAACGTTCATCTTGCTTGCAGTGAGGCCTTCGATGTTCAGCTGAAGAATAATGGGTCTTCGGAACTTGTTGGCAATGTTCCCTGAAAAGGGCAGTTTTATTCTAGCATTGCCCCGTCCTGAAAAGGAGGTTTGCCGATTAGCAGACCCACACTGAACATCGGAATGGGTGGATACCCTTCCGTTTTGGTAGGTTCGGTTTCGGTCTGTCATTTTTAAAATCAATGAACAGACTTACTTACGGCCCCGGCTGCGAGAAAGCACCTACCACCTGGGAAAAGGTGCTTTGTAAGCACTATTAACGATCTTTCAGCAAAATGGAGATGTGCTATGCAATGCAGATAAATTGTTTAACCCAAAATGAATTAACGTACAGTACACTGACATCACCACAAAAGACACTAACACAATACGTTCAGGCCAATTAAGTAGGCTACCATAATTTACTCGCTGGTGGTTGGAAACTTGAAATTTTTCCCTCTTGCTTTTGCACTAGCGATCTGTTGGATAACTTTTCTAAAAGCAAAATTTTTTGCCCGTTCATTTTCTATCAATAGCAGAGCCAAACCGCTAAGTCTCTTTTGGGACATGAAGCTTCAAAGAAAGTTTTTGATCAGTTTGAATTTAGAAAAAGACCTCTCTGCCCTAGCAACTGTTACTGGTACCGTCATATACATCATGTCTGCCGTGCAAACGTCAGAATAAGTTGTGGCAAGTGATTCATTTTCAACAATCAAAAAAGAAGCCATTTCTTAAGCAGATTTTAAATGGGCAATCTTTTCTCTAAACAACGTTTTGATGGAGAGCATTTTGCTAGGAAAACAACAGAGAGACGTTATCAGAAAATTTGTTAGAAAATTTTCTTGCTTTAACCTCAAGATTCAGATAAGAAGCATTTGATAGAAAACTTGGTTCAAAACTTGATTAGATGCCATCACTGATTTCATTCCTTTAAAGCGATTAATTAATAGTCTTAATTTCTTGTTGACTTTTAGTTTTTTAATTCAGAAGAATCTTAGCAAAAATTTGTGTTATGCTTTTGAAAAAATATTCGTTGACAAGCCTTCAAAAAAGAAAATTACGTTGGTTAGTTAATAAAAAGTAGCTGAGACAAAGTGAATTGCAGGACGCAACTTATAAAGTCCTCGCCAGTAAAATTTGTTTACTTACTATAAAACCAAACTGAAGAGTACAGGAACGATTGAATACCTTATTTCTTTTATGTCGAGTTTTAAATTTGATGCACTTATACTTTGATAAAGAACGATATTTCAAAGTAATTTTTTTTTGAACTGGAAGAATAGTTGACTTAATTAAAGTTTGTTTCCACAGCATGAAAGAAAATGCACTTGTATGCATTCACTGATTAATGAGGATAGTATTATTCAGCTGTCGTGATTTAGCAAGAATACTAATAATTCTGCTTTGCCTATTATTACAGCTTACGTCATCAACTCAGTATCCTTACTTTTGTAATTATACCATCATATTTAATTTAAAACTTGTGGTTTTTATGTTTAAAATTTTTAGGCTATAGTTTAATTTAAAATACACGTAAATTATTGGAGTTAATAGCAGGCAGTGGCGTACTGAGGATTTTTGAAAAGAGAGGCATACAACTACAATCAAATATGCTCGGCGGAAATTTTTTCCAAGTGGTAAAAAAATGTCTTCACTTTGAATCTGTCCCAATTTTGTTGATTTTTCGTCCCAAAAACATAATAATCTCTGAAAAAAAGGTCTTCACTTTAAATCTGTTTCTGATTTTTTCTGGGGGGGAGCCATGACACAATGCCCCTCCTCTAAATAAACGCTACTGATAGCAGGGTCGTAGAGTTGAAGTCACCGGAAGGGCATGTTTTAGGGCGGAGTTAGAGTTGTTTTTAGATTTATTGGAGTCGGGATCGTTTTTTAGATTCAATGGAGTTGAAGTTAGGAGTCGAAGTTATTTTATTTTTTTAAATGTCCGAAGTTGGAGTTAAAGTTGTTATTGTTTTGGCAACTACGCTTCAAGCTAAATTATTCGTAGGCCTAAATGTAAGCCAAGGAAGTAAAGTTGGAAGTCGGAGTGGCCAGAGTCTCAACTTTTAAGGTGAAGTAGGAGTCGTTTTTCTAGATGTTCTTAAATTGGAATTGTAAAATTTTAAATGGGTGGAATCGGAGTCGGAATCAAAGTCGTAAAGTTTTAAATGGGTCGAGTCGGAGTTGATCAGAATTGGAGTCGCAAATATTTCCTCCAACTGTATAAACTTAGAAACTTAGTATAAACTTAGACCAATCACTAGATGTAGTCAGGCTTTTGACCAAACTACACCGGGTGCACAAAATGCCACTGTTAATATTGCAAAAGCTGTTAATTCAGTCTGGTATTTGACTCTTCTTTACTAACTCCTTTTTATTGGTCTTCCTTTTTGCTTCATCTAATAAACTCGATAATAATCGTCAGACTGAATCTTTGTAGCCTACTCCCAAATAGATGTTATTTTGGAGTCATTCAATCAAGAAAGTTGAGATTCATTCAGTTAGCCAGTTAGTCATTCAGTTAGACAAAAAAAAGTTAGCCGGTCAGTTATGAGAAGTAGTCAACAGCGTGTGTAAGTATATAGTGTCGTAGAGATGGCAAACCAAATCGATTCGGTCTATTTCCTACTTTCGTCATTCTATTGCATCCTTGGGAAAAGCACATCACAGCAATTTTTTCTCTTTGGTGATCTTAGTAAGCAACAATAAACTTCAGTCACATTACTACTTAAAGCAAAAAAAAAAAAAACAGTTGAAAACTTTCCGCACAGCAATATCTTGGCATCTCCAAAACCAAGTTTGTGTTATTGCTTGTTGGCTGCCCTAGGTTTGCGTCTCAAACGCTGCCTAACAAAGTCATGAAATAGATAGAGATGATAACATGATCACAAACACAAACTATATACATTACAAATCTGTGAAAAAATTCCTTACATTTTACAAGCAGAGATCATTCAAAAATAGAAGTCTAGAACAACTTTATTTGAGAAATATCAAATGGCTTCTCCAAGACCAGCCTTGTAAAAAGAAAAAAATAGCAACATGATAATGACATAGTGTTGGTGTCCTTTGGAATCCAGTCTCGTGTGATTCTATTGTGACATCCTACATTTCTATTCTAGCCAGAAACATTTCACTCCTTAACGATACAGTAATCTTTCACCTGAGTGTTTTACATGTCGATATTATCGATCAATAACATTAAGAAAATTTTGTTGAAAATTGAAAAAAAAAACAATAAGATTGCAAAGCCTACTTTTACACTAAAAACTGTAGTTTATCAGTGGATTGCTTAACTGACATATAAAAATTCCATTCATAAAACTTATTCAAGTGTTAGTTTTTAAAGATTTATTTAACACAAAAAATATAAAATAAAGAATAAAAAAAGTAGTTAAGGCAGTACAAAAATTCATGAATAATAACAGCACAAGTTCGGAGAAAAGGCGAGCAACCAAAAGAGCAGTATAAAGCATAAAAAAATTCATTTACTGCGGCAAGATATAAACTAATACAACCTTATTTTTAAATAGATATCACAAAGTAAAAAGTCTTAAAAAAAATGCAAGGAACAAACAACAAAACTACTTTTTAGTTTTCAATCAAGCTAAGGTAAAAACCAAGTCAAACTCAGTAAATTTTCTTTTAAAAGACTTTTTCCTATGTCAATCCCATTATTAATCATTTCTGTTTAGAAGAAGCTTTTAGAATTTACCAATATTTGGGGGCGACATCTTAAGCTGTGCCGCAAGCTCGAGCAGAACCTTGCTTCAACCAGCGTACGATAGTCTGAGTCTGAGTAAATGATTTGACGATGCAACGCGACTTAACGATGACGTGGCTAGCCACTTGACTCGACATGCTTCAATCAAACTTGATGAGCATGAATCATCATCAGCATGAAGAGCTTTGTTTAAAACAAGCAAAGTGTTGTTTGTTCAACTCAAAAGAAATTATTTGGAAAAACTTAAACGACACAACAACGACGAGAGAGACAGAAATACCAGCAACAATCATAAATGTCTAGTGACCCCGTCATAAATCTACAATCGCGAATCGCGATTCACTTATCGGGGCAGCCGCGTTTCGTGTGACCCACTCGCTTACAAATGCTGCAAGTAGGAGGCTTCCGATTTCCCCTTGGAGCGGAGGAAGCAGGAACCGACGACTGAGAAGGATGGGCATTGAACCTGGAGTTAAAGTTGCCGTTGGTGTTATTTTCTCCGTTACCTAAAAACAAAAAAGCAAATTAAAGCTTAAAAATTAAAATTAAGAGATGCTATTGTAATGTTGCTTCCACATATGACATGCTTCTGAGAATATTAGAGTTGAAAAATATCAAAGGCTCAATGTAATTGCTTTGTTAACATACATTGATACTGCAACAATTTAAACTTTTAAATTGAATAGTTGCAGAGCGCGATTGGCACAAATCAGTTTTCGATCTTAAAAAACGCACCAAGGAACCGAACCCATGAATTAATCAAACATAGACTTAATCGAGAACAACGTACCCGAGTCGCTCCACTCGAAAAAACCGCATTGTTCCGTTCGAGGTTTGGAGCAAGTGCGAAAAAGCCGGCCTTTGTTGGGGCCGTCTTTTTGGACTTGTCGCTCGATTGTCGGAAGGTCGCATCGACATTTCGCTGAACTTGTTGACGGGACAGAATGACTTCGAACTGCTTGCGGCCTACAACCAGTTTCAACCGGTTCAATCTAGTTATTACTTTTTCATCTAGGGACAAGTGCAGTTGTATTAAGCCTCACAATCATATAAACGAACTAGTAAGTCGTCGGCAGCATGACCTAGTAGGCAGGAGTGATGTATTGATGACGAATGCGATCAACAAGCTCGCGATTCAAAACCTACTGGCGTCATTTTGTTGTCTCTTAGAAAAAGACGTTTTCTGCAGCCTGTTGGTCTTAGCAAGCAGCTGTAAATTCCAGTCACATCACTATATAAAAGTTAAAAAGCAAAGTTTTAAACGGGCAATATCTTGTCATCTTCAAAAGTAGGTCAAAACGATTTACTCAGTTTAATAGCCCGACGTTATTCTGTGCGTCTGGAGAACAAAGATGATAAGGCGCCCTTTAAAAGGCAATTAGCCAAATGTGTTCCTGGATTGTGATTATATCACAGAGACACTAATGCGAATGATCACGCTCTGTTAAATTTGTAAGCATCTCCCAAAGAGAAAACAAACCCATAAATGCTAATGACCTATCATGGATAAGACAAAAACTTAACGCTAAGCCATGCGACAGTTTTAATTGCGATGAAAAAAGATTTTAAAAAAATTGAAATCGCTTTATCTCACACAGAAAAAAATATTTTGCTTTCAAACTGATTTCAGGTGACCCAAACCAAGTAATTTCCAAATAAAAAACAAAATCATTACTTCCATCAAGTTTTTACCGAACATTGTTGCCGGGCGCGGTTGTCCTTTGATTGGCAGACGTGCTGAAGGATCGATGGTTGGGGCGCGCGTCTGCCCACACGAAGAAATTACATCCGCTTGACGACTGAGGGCACTTAAAAAAGTCCCTTCCGGTGTTGGGGCCTTCTTTGCGCACGGTCAACCGAATCGCGGGCTGGCCGCAATTGCAGCTCGGAACATCGTCGGATGTGGTGCGTTTTGCGCCGTCGCCAAACGAAAGTGCAGAGTCGTTTGTGTTTGACGGATAATCGGAGGGTTTCCGCTTTCCGGAAGCGGTTCGCTTTGCACCTGGGCCTCGTCGGGAGCCAGACGGCACGCTCGAACTTTGGCGGGGGTTTCCAAGAAATGATGGGTTTCTAGTGGCGTGGTTTCGATTGGTCGGTCGCAACGGTAACCGAGGAGTCGATCTTGGATTGGGAAAAGACGAAGACGAATCACTGTTCTTAAACCTTCAAGAGATAAGTTTTATTACTTTCAAAACTATCAACATTGCCCGCTATACATTCAAAACCTGCACCAACGACAAGCCACCTCAACGTGGTGGTGCAGTCCCCTTCCCTGCACTGGGGAGGGTCGAAATGGCTTGTCAATTCCCCGAGGGTCTCACCCTTGGGCGATTCTTCCTTGGACAACTCTTCTCGTTTTTTATCCCTGCTGTCCAATGCGCGGTCACATATGGACAGCATTCTTAAACCCAATTGACCGCACCCCCTATTTCTTCTACTTTCTTTCCGACAACTCCTCCAAGTCCCTTCTTCCACTCCAAACCTCTTCTTTACCGGCGAGTGGGATACCACTCGCCGCTAATTCTTATCCTTATGCTCCTTCTCATCAGCGGTGACATTCATCCCAACCCTGGCCCAATAGACCCCTGCTCCGTCTGCTCCCGTAAAGTCACCTGGGGAAACAGATCGATACAATTACCAACTGTTCTCTCTGGGTACACCTCTCCTGCTCTGGTCTTTCTTCCGCTGACTTCCGTAAAATCTCCCCGGAACACTCTTGGACTTGCCCAATGTGCCCATTCTCTTTTCAACCCCCTCCCTCTCACATTCTAACTGTGTACCTTCATTCATAAACACTCCAAATCCCCCATCCTCACTCACAAACACCCACAAAACCATATCTTCAAAAATACGTCCCCCCCAAAACAATCTTTAATAACCCCACCAACCCCTCCTAATCACCCCCAACTAATTTTTAATTACCCTGCATCAGCGTCATCTATACCTCCTCCTCAAACCCAACATACCATCTCTCCTCTCACATAATCTTCTTTCCATCCGTCCTCTCCCTCTCGAAACAACCTCCGAATCCTACAGTGTAATGCTAATAGGATTCGCCCCCGTCGTACTGAACTCATACACTTTTTCTCTCAAAATCAGTACGATCTCATCTTCGTGCAAGAGTCGCACTTCTCCTCTGATTCTACTCTCTGCATACCCGGCTACAAAACCCTCCAAAAGAACCGTTCTATGACAAGGAGAGGAACCACCATCTCTACGGGAAACCTAGGAGATGGTGTACTCATACTTGTCAAAAACGGTCTACCTTCTCTTCACTCTCCACGCAATCCCTCTCCTCCCTCGATCCCAGCTCCGATTATTTACTATCACAGTTAAAATAAATGGAGCCTCACCTATACATCTTTTCAACGTCTATGTCCCTCCTATCTGCTCTTCTTCTTCCGACTCCCGCCCAAAATCCTTCTCACCTTTTCTCTTACCATCATCCCCTACTACTTACATATTTGGCGACTTTAACAGCCATCATTCATCCTGGGACTCCCACTCACCAGAAGACCAATCAGGCAAAGATCTGTTTGACTGGCTCCTCTCGTCTGATCTTTTACCACTTAACAACCCCGAACATCACACTCTATCGTGCCACAGGAAACCGCTCCTCACTGATCTCTCTCTGGTCCCTGCCCAAATAGCCTCTAAATGCACATGGCAGACCGTTCCGGACCTCGGTTCGGATTATCTTCCTATCTCTATCGCTATTCCAACTTCCTCCTATTAGTAGATATACCTCCACTGTGATATCTAAGGCTAAAGCTAAGTCATGGCAGAACACTTGCTCTAGCCTTTCTCCTAAAACCCGTCCCAGTGAAGTCTTTTCTCTACTTCGCTCTATCTCTGGCTCCCCCTCCCCAACTTCATCTGATCTTCCCAACTTCCCAAGTTGCCATACCCCTGTAGATTGTGCCAACCATCGCTCTTCACATCTACAGTCCCATTTCTCTACTCAAACCCCAAAAATCTTTCGAAACACCGAGAAAGCTCAGATGAATCTTATCAGAATTGCACACTGCAACACCCTGCATTCCACTTTCTGTTCACCATTCTCCTCTCATGAACTCTCCACAGCCATCTCCCAACTCTCAACCCCAACCTCTTCAGGCCCTGATCAAATTACCTACCCTCCTAACCCACCTCCCACAATCCGCGTTACATTTTCTTCTATACATCTTCAACCTTTCTTGGTCAATTCACACCTTCCCATCTACCTAGAAGCAATCAACAATCATCCCCATCCTCAAATCCGGATAACCCTCTGACTCATCTTTCTCATATAGACCCATCTCTCTCACTTCCTGTACCTCCAAACTCTTCGAAAGAATGGTTTTAGGACGACTAACCTATTTTCTCGAACAACAAAGTACTCTCTCACCTGTGCAAGCTGGTTTTAGACCTGGTTCTCCTTTTCTCACAGTCAATCACTGATTCTTTCCACCAATCTAAACCAGGCGCACGTACAGTCCTCGCCACTGTGGATTTTGCGAAAGTTTTTGACTCAGTTTGGCATTCTGCCCTACTCTCTAAACTCCTCTCTTTAGATCTTCCTCTTTGCTTTGTCGAATGGATACGATCCGATCTATCAGATCGTCGTTCGAAAGTCCGTATCTGTAATTCATACAGTCGTCCTTTCCGTCTCCGAAGAGGAGTTCCCCAAGGTTCAGTTCTTGGACCAGCTCTCTTCTCTTTATACATCAATGACCTTCCCACTTTCCTCCCTACATCTGTTAAGACCTCACTATATGCAGATGATCTAGCCATTTGGGCCTCCTCCCCGAGTGTTGAGTGTGCGACTTCCACAGTACAAGCTGCCCTCAATAGACTGGTGGAATGGTCCTCAAAATGGCGCCTTCCTCTCAACCCCCTCAAATGTGAAACATTCTTCTTCAGCCTAGACCCCTACCAATCATCTTTTCAACCCTCTCTATACATTCTTAACACCCCACTCAAATTTAACCCTCATCCAACCTTTCTCGGTGTAACCTTCGACCGCATTCTTTCTTTCAAACATCATGTCTTATCTTTACGAAAAAAGTTTCACAGCCGATTCCGTGCTTTCCGCTTTATCGCCTCTGCCTCCTGGAGCCCATCAAAAGAATCCTTATGTACCTTATATAAAGCCTTCATTCGCTCCATCCTTACCTATGCTTCCCCAGGATGGTTTCCCTTCTCATCCCCTACCCACATCACCTCAGTGGAAAGGATGCATAGATCTTTCTGTAGAGTAATCACAGGCTGTCTATCGTCCACTCTTATCCCTCTATTTCATATAGAAGCACTTCTTCCTCCACTACGCGTCACCCTCACCCACCTATCCCTCTCCTTCTTTGAACGAGCCCTCCAACTACCTTCAACCTTTCCCCTAACCTCTCTAGCAAATTCTAACCCCCGCACACGTCTCAAGAAGAGCTCATGAAGATCCTTCTCCCGATCTCATGACCTTACCCCTAACCTACATCTTGCTCGTGAACCTTTAATCCTCTGCCCTCCTAAACCCCCCTGGTCTAACCCATCTATTTACACAGTTTTACTCCACCTCTCATCCCCATGCTCTCGTAAAGACCCTCCTCTTCGCAACACCACAACTACCTCCCATCTTTCCTCCCTATCTCACAGCAATATCTCTGCCTGGACTGACGGTTCGGTACCTGGCGGGCTGGGGCAGGGTGGTGTAGGGATACACAGCAAGTCTTCAAAGTGTGTCACTGCTACCTCGCTCTCCTTCTCGACTGGTCTCTGGGCTACCAGCTACAGTGCCGAAACTTTCGCTATCCTATATGCTCTTGAGTGGTGTATCTCTCACTCCAAGACATGTAACTTTGAATCTATCACCTTATTTTCTGATTCTTTATCTACCTTATCAACCCTCTCTGCTCCCTTACCATATTTAACCCCTATCCGATACCCAATTTCTCCTCTATTCTCTATCCCAATCCAAGGTAGTCCATCTAAAATGGATACCTGGTCACTCTTCCCTCCCAGGTAACGACTTAGCTAACTCTCTAGCTAAAACCGGTGTCTCTCTTGATCCCTCCAGTATATCAGTGTCCCTCGCACCCCTTATTTTCTCCCAACGACTATCCCTCTACACCAGTTGGAGACGCAGTGTCCAATCTGGTTTCTTTCAACACCAAATCCCTTCAGTATCTTCCGAGGAGCTTACTCTCCCTCGCTCCGCTCGCTGTGCTCTCTCCCGTTTACGCTGCAACGGGCACAGCACTCTCCTTAACTCTTATCTCCACAGGGTTGGTCGAGCCGAGACTCCTTCATGTAGCAACTGTGGTTCTGAATCACAGAATCTTTCACATCTCGTGCTTGACTGCCCTGTACTAGACCCTCTGCGTTAGGCCATATTCGGCCATATTCTCTCACTTCTGGACCTCTGGTCCCGTCCGTGGGGAGTCGCCCAATTATTGGGATTCCGCGGAGTTGATCCGCGCCCCCATCCCCAGGAATGGGTCGGGTAAATCCACCACCACGACCACCAAGATATAAAAGTGAACTTACTTGATATCCAGCAAGTTGGTTATGTCTTCGTCGCAGCCACAAATGCAAGTTGTTTGCTCGCTATCAACATAAGCCGGTATGCTGGCACGCCGAAGCTTCAATCGAACTCTGAAGAAACGCTATTAAGTGAATGAAGCTAGAATGATTTTTTAAATTGAATATTATTTGAATAAGCGAGAATGATAAATTGAATAACTATTTGAATACGCGAGATTATTTTACTTAATTGACGATGATTAAAAAGTAATAAAGTTATACAATGATAGCAGTACAGTACATGGCGGTCTTTTGCAAGCAATTAAAAAGTTTGAGGTTTGTGATCGGCAAACTTAGCGTTTGAACTTTCTAACTTCTTTGTACAATCTCAATAAGTAGAATATAAAATAATTTCCAAATCTTTTTAATTAAATTGAAACAAACTTGAATATATTGCAACCTTCGCTTCAACATAAACATTGAACAGCTGAGTATACTTCATGTCGCTATATTTAAAATTATTCAAACACAATGCAATAAGCTATAATTTATATCGAATGCAACAATTCTCAATGTACAGCTATCGATTAGTCAAGAAAGTCGACCTTGTTTTCACCTCCTCTACACTTGAACAATAACACAACACACCTGTGCACAGGAGCGGGGGTGCAATGTGGGCACACCGAATCATCGATGGCGATCGAGGTTACGGACTTGGGCAGGTAGGCGACAGTACGGCAGGCAGGGTAGCCCATGCACGAAGCCATGAAGCTGCAAGGTTACAACGACGAAGTGAAGAGGAAATTAAGCAGGAGACGGTTACAGAGCATGTGATGCCGAATATTACCATATAAGGTCAACGAACCTAACGGCAGCGCAGTAAACCAATACAAAGTTATCACCAACATGAAATTTTGCTGGTAGAGAAACTGACGAAGTAGAAGTTGAAGTAGATAAATTTGTGTCACTTTCCGTTATATCACAACAAAATTTTAAAAGACTTTTTTCTCAGAAGTCTAACAGCCAAAAACCAAGACAAGTTTCGTATTAGTGTCCTAATACAGTAAAAACTGACTACATGCAAGAAAAGTAGAAAGCAATTAATTTTGCACATGAAGATCGAAGCTAACGTTTAAATAAACTCACCCTCCGTCTTTTTTTCGTTTAATAACTATGTCCTTTCCACAATTCGGGCAGGGGCGTAATGGGGACGAAACTTCAGCAGGATTTAATACGTCACTTTCTTGAATTGGGGTAGCAGCGCCTAAATACTTGCCGAGCGCTTCGTCGAGTCTACGGTATTGAAAAAAACTAAGAATTTCTATTCAGAAAACGTATGATGATAAGGAGTTAAAAATTTAAAACTTGAGATAATAAACAATCAAAAACTTGATGAAATTGTAAGCCCCGAGAAAGCTTTTATTAAAACTTCTATAACCACTTTTTTTTATTTTATTTGTTTTTATTTCATCTCTATATTTATCCTCCTGACTCGCAGGAAAGCGACGGAGGCGCTAATACATAGGGTAGGCAATTACCCCGACCTGCTTCTGGAGATGCCAAGATATTGCTGTCCGTTTGTAATTTAATAGAGATATGACTGTAATTTAGAACTGCTTGCCAGGACCACCAAGCAGGGGAATGTGCCGTAAAGTGTCTTTCCCAAAGATACTACAGAATGGCGCGAGTGAGTTTTGAACCGAGACCGTGTTGATCACGAGCCCGGCGCTTGTGATCGGCGAGTTGTTGAACCAAATTGTTGGGCTAACACTCACTTTTCAGCCTTAGACACGGCTTCCATGAACACGCGTTTATATTTGGCGATATGCCGGCGCAAAACCGCATCTTTCGCCGCCTTTCCTTCGCAAATTTTCCGCAAATCTGCTTCTAATTCGGCTCGTAATTCAGGTCTGGACATTTCATAGCCAATCAGATTGTATCCTGAACAAGAGTAATAAACTAGAACCGAGAAAACTATAAATATTGCTTTCAAAGCAAGTCTGAAGTGTGAAAAAAACATTTTATAAAGGACAGTAAATGAGTAGTGCATTTCAAACGTATGTTAAATCAAGTCACAATTTTAAATTTATGCTAAAGAAAAAAGTTTAAATTTAAATCATTTGCAAATCGGATTGGTTTTCGTCAGGGTGCCAAAATTTTTTGGGCAAACAGACTGAAGTAAATCACCTTCAACCAGCCCCATTCCCAGCTCGCCGGGGAGGAACCGTTGGTCGTTCGTCAGTCCAACGTACATTCGCTGCTTAATTGTCTCGATGTGCTCAGCGTGTGTCGCGTCAGTTCCTGAAAAAGATTGGCCCGATCCAGTGACTTTACTTGTTTGTTTAATAAGAAGCAAAACAAAAAACCGACATTAAAGAATCATCGTAAAAATTTTGCATCCAACTCCAGATTCCCGACTCCCAGTATTTTCAGACTACCAACAATTTCTAAGCGAGGTTTCGCTATATCTTTGGTTTGATTTTGGGACGGCGAAATCTAACACAGTATTGCCAAGACGTCATTAACGAGCCGACAGTTTCGTGTAAGTTGCTCAGTTTCCCAAACGTAATGTCGTCATGATGCACGAGCTTATGACAAGGTTCGACTTTAAAAAATATAAAAGGTTTGCATTTATTCATATCACCTATGCCGTGTTTGTCCATGAGAGCGATGAGGTCCGCTTCCGTCAAGAGTTGTGGCGCTGTTGTGCTTCCCGATACTATCTTGGTATCAGTGGGTTCGAATTCTTGTCCGACTTGATAAACAGGGATTCTCTGAAAAAATAAAGGGTGCAGTGGCAAAAAAAACGATATCAATAAATTAAACTGATTGAATGACAACTACTGTAATAGGGGATAATTAAAATGAACTGTTTTTATCTGGCAAGGTTACTTTGGATAGACGTAAACAAAACCAAGCAAAAAATATCAACCTTAGCATTCCAGCTGTCATAAATGTAAACTTCAAGATAATTCTTGGCCAGGATCATTAAACCTTGGGCCGAGAATTTCTCGCCCCCCAATTCGATCTCGACCGTGGTCTCATGGCCCTGAAAACAAGGAGAAATCAATTTATAACAAAGCATAATAATAACCATCCATATATAGTTGGCACAATTACATCGTAATTATCGAGTAGAATAAAGCTTACAAGATTTTTGAAATCAATATTGTTAAGGATTCGTTAGAGAAGTTTTTTAATTGAAAATAAGCCTATTAATATCTTTTTACATTTTTTACAAGCCAGGCTCTTTTACAAACTTCTTAATTGAGTTAAGAGAAAAATTTTTTGGCATTAAAACAAAAAAGTTTTCTCTTCCATAATTTTTAAGGGTAGTATTAGCTTTTTTTGAATTCATTGCGGACCACATTCCAAATCGGAGAAACGCTAGAGTCCCAAATCTTTCACCACAAGGGTGGTATCAAAAAATAGTAGAAAAAGTTAATTTAACAAAGCAAAAAAAATTTTCAATCACTTCTCAAAAACTATTTTAGATAAAACTACAAACAAATAGTAAATCATAACAACAGAGGAGTTTCATAAAAGTCAAGTTCTAAAAAACTTTTCTTTTGCCTTACCTGAGCGTCTCTGTGACAGCAAGCAAGAAAATGACGAACTATCAATTCGTACACTCTCGCTTCGTTGCCCTGGAAACAATTGCAAAGCTTCAACTACGACGTCATTTTTAGACTTCCATTGAAATGCTAATAAACACAAATACAGACGTGGAAAGAAAGGTACAGTTTTGAAAATTTTTAAGGCGGCGCTACAAAGAATCGAATCCGAATTCACGAAACGATCAAATCGTCGATGAGTCTTAGAAAATTATTGCATTCGATATACACAACCATGACTATGTTGTACGTAGAATTAAGCTGTCTACGACTAAATCACTATGACTAAACTGGACGTTACAGAAATTCCAGGCCAAAGTTATTCGGAAATTAAAAAATGACTTTTGCTACGTCAACCACGAGACGTAAGCTAATTGAAGTCAGAATATACTTTTGAAGAACACTTGTGTCTTCGAGTCAATTGAAGAACAGAATATTTTAAAACTCTGTCGACACCGGCGGCTTACCTTGGGGTAAATTTGGGGTAAAATTGGACAGATCGCTCACGTTTCGTCGCCATCTAGTAGCATTGCGCAAAAAATTATCCTCGCGCGTCACACTGCTGAGGCGACTCGTGGGCTCGGGATGGGGTGCTGGTGCTAAAACACTACACATAGCCACCTTATCTCGAGTCTACTCAACAGCTCAGTACTGTGCGCCAGTTTGGTGTCGCAGTGCTCACACTCGCCTCATCGACAGTGTCTTGAACGACGTCTTGCGCATAGTCACTGGATGCCTGCGTCCCACTCCAACGGACCACCTACCTGTATTCTCAGGCATCCAGCCAGCTGAGCTTCGCCGAATGGGAGCGACACTCTCCTTGGCTCACCGTGGACCTCTGGACCCTGATTATATCTTATATGGTCTTTTAAGTGGGTCTTCAGACACTCACCAAGCGAGACTAAGATCCAGACGTTGTGCCAGGTGCGCGGAATCTTTTGGACAACCTTGCCAGACTTGGCATCCGCGCTTTTGAATGGACAAATCACAAATGGAAAATGGAGTACTGTGAAGGTGCTTCTAGGCTCCGTGCTTTTGTGCCCGAGACCGGTGCCAGGCCTGTTGGGATGGGCTTACCCCGAGCAGCTTGGGTTAAGCTCAACCGCCTGCGGACTGGTGTTGGGCGATTCCATTCGTCCATGCACAAATGGGGTCTCGTTCCTTCACCGAATTGCGAGTGTGGCGCCTCTGAGCAAAGCGCAGACTATGTTCTAACAATGTGGCCTCTACATCGGGCACCACATGGAGCACGAGGTCTGACGGTTTTGGATGACGAAACTCGATGCTGACTTAATAACACCACTGCCAGCACCTGATTCAGGCAGTGCAGCAGCCTGTGGTAGTAAAACGATAAACCCTCGGCCCCTGTCTTGTTTGTGTCTGACCTGGAGTGGATGCCCTTCAAGCGACGACGACGACGACCGGCTTGTTTACAACTTCAATACTTTTCTTTTGTTTTGTTCAAAAACGTTTTTTTTTTGTTGTTTGTGCCCCTCCTCCAACGAAATCTTGAAGTAGTCATCTCTTAACCACTCAAAAAACCCAATCTAAATTCCTACTCTTGAATTACCTCGTTGCTTCTAAAGGCTTTTTCTACAGTCTAGTAGTGTTGTGTTGTGTTGTGTTGGTACTTGACAAAAACGTTAAAACGTAAATCCAGTTACCAAAAAGTTCAGTAAACCTCTCAATTTCTGAATTAAAACGAAATTACAATTTCAAGAAACAAAAAATTATTTTGAACAAGATGGAAACAAACCGAGAGGCTGTCTGTAAATTTCGTGGGATGAATTGGGGGATGAGCTTTATCCGTTTTATGGCCGTTTCTGGGGCACGGGCCGCCTTCAAGTTGTGACAGATTTTGGGCAAAACCGCCCCAGACAGGATGGAGAAACTGTTCTTCTACTAATTTTTGAAGGTTGATATCTTTCGGAAAAATATTCGTCTCTGTGCGTGGATAGCTGATAAATCTAAAATGAAAAACTACTGGGTGGAAAAAGTAAATATATCAACAAATTTTTTTAAATATCTTTTTTTTAAATCTTCGCAAATATCAAGAAAATACATCATATTTGCAAAATACAGTATATGGATGATAAGTTCAGATGAAAACTTAAACCGAAAACTTAAAACCAAAAACGAACCAAAGAAAAAATTGCCTTACGTCTAAGTTTCCTTTATTTTATAACACCAAAGAAGTAAACTTAGACCTTTTATTGGAGGAATAAGAATAATTCTGAAAGCAACAACTAAACTTTCACTCCCAGACTTAAGCGAGAATAAATTGCTTCTTACCCTTGCGTATAAAGCTTTTCAGCAATTTTCATGGTTTCCTTTGCGTTTATTCTCAATTTTCTCGAGGCTAATTTTTCGAGTTCGACCGTTTCCAAGGCGACAGGCCTCCAACGGCTCCGAGGACGACTTTTGACGTCGGTAACGGTCGCTACGGCTGGCGGTTCGACGCAATTCGCGTACAAGACTTGACAGGCGAGCTCGTTGAAAAGGCGATTTCGTTTCCACGAAAAGGAAGTTGTCAAGCGATCGCCACTTTCATCTTCGACGACGTGTTCAACTGTCGAAAAATATCTTCGATGTATTCGACGAGACACGAAAAAAAACAGAGCAAAGAGGCGTTTATCGATCCAATGATGAGGCTTTTACCCATGGTCTTAGCCGCCGTAAACACGGAATAGAAGTGCAGCGGAAGTCAAAGTATAAATTAAAACTACGGTCCTTGCGCAGCAAATGATGACAAGGTACGACTTAAATAGATAGGCCCAAAAAAAAGGGATGCACTTTTAGATGCGTAATGCTTCTCCTTTCATATAACTCTGCAATTGTCGTGAGAGCTGATTATATATAGTAAATAGCACCGGTATTTAACAGATATGAGCAAATAAGCTTCTACTTTACCTTCGATTTTCCAGAACGGTTCGGATTGAAATTGTTCTCGAGCTTTGTATCTCTCTACTACGAAACCGAGGGTCGGGAATTGACAGCTGCCGTAGCTGATCAACTTGTCCGCCAAGACTTCGGGAAATACTTTTTGCAGTCTTAAAGTTTGGAAACGAGTGAAGGCCGCGCCTGGTGGAAGAAATATTGTTGTTGTTGTTGCCCCTCCTCCAATAATATCTTGAAAGTAGCCATCATCTAATCCTCAAAGAAGCCAATCTAGATTTCCACTTTCAAATTACCTTTGCTGCTTCTTAAGGCTTTTTCCACGGACTCGTGGTGTTGTGTTGTGTTGGTACTTGACTACAGTTAAAGAGGTGATTAGTGTCGTGTGTGTGTGTGTGTGTATGTGTGTGTGTGTGTGTGTGTGTGTGTGTGTGTGTGTTAATTGAGGTATTGTGAGGTGATGGTAATGTTTGAGGTTTTCTCTACATTCCTCAGGTGTTACGTCTAGTTTTGAGATGATGAAATTAATGTGCTCACACACACACACACACACACACACACACACACACACACGTGATGGTAATGTTTGAGGTATTGTGAGGTGATGGTAATGTTTGAGGTTTTCTCTACATTCCTCAAGTGTTACGTCTACTTTTACACACCCATACCCACACCCACACCCACACCCACACCCACACACACACACACACACACACACGTGATGGTAATGTTTGAGGTTTTCTCTACATTCCTCAGGTGTTACGTCTAGTTTTGAGATGATGAAATTAATGTGCTCATTGTTACGAAAGATTCTGGCTTTCATGTTTCTGGGTGGATTTGATTAAGCTTTAAGATTATGTAAAGGGTGTGTTTGAGTCAGTTATTTAACTTGTGAACCAATTTGCGCAATATTTTTTGTATCCATAGATATTTGTTTTAATATTGAAGTTTAAATGTTTTCACTTATTGTGCTTGAAAAAGACACAAAAAGATTTGGGTCTATCCCTCGACAGCTGGAACATTGTTTTAAGTATAAATCTAACTAAACACGAATAATTAGAAACAAACATTAGCGAATATTCATTACATTTCTTTGCTGCTATACAAACTAAATTCGTTGAAAAGCAACTCCATTAGCCTTGATGCGAAGCGCATAAAAACTAATAAACAGATCCAAACTAGACATTAAGCGTTTATTCCGTACTTGTTTTTTTTCTGGTTTTTTGAAGCTTAGCGCAGTGCGACTTACCTATTCTTAGATCGAGCTCTTGTCGAACATCGACCGCATCGCTGACGCGCTGATCCGGCAGAGCGAGGTTCTGACAAGCCGATCTCACCGATCTGAAACGAATTTGAAATCAATATAGAAGGCGCTGATGCTTGGTGAAGAAATGAATCCCAAGTGGCAGCACGCGTATGCTCGTTTTTTAGTGTTGAGCCGAGGGTCATGTAGAGACAAATCTTCAAATAAAAACCGAATTTAAAAACTTTCGCTGAATCTTCGCTGCTACGATAAAATGCGGTAACTGCAAGATCGAAAATGGCGGCATCTTTAAATGATACTTTTAAAAAATCCGCAATATTTGAATTCTATAAGAGTGTTTAAAAGCCTAGTTCGATTATAGTAATGACAACATAGTATTTAGCGCGCAAGCTTTCGCTTTTTCGGCTTCTCGTCTTTAGGACGCTCTCCTTTTACGCTAAAAACACAGGTTTGATTCTCGTGTCGATCGGCTGTCATTCTGTTTACCTATTAAACTGCCGTTAACTAAATAAAGCCGTTATATGAAAAAACAAAGAAATCAAAGAAAGGTTGTAATCTTCACCACAAATAATAAATCAGCAACAAAGTTCTACATTAAAATAACACGCGATCATGGAATAGGGGCTGCATTGAAAATTACCACTCTCATGGCTTAAACAGCAGTAAGCACCAAGCACAACAAACACAACCAAAGTATGACAACAATCAGTCAAGCTTCTTGTCAAAATCATTTTAGCCCATTTTAAATTTGTATAAAAATTAAAATTTTCTCTAAAAAATCACTTTTTTATTGAAATACATTTTACCTTTCTGTAATTTCAGAAAATTTGGCTCGATATACTTTGATATTGGGTTTGATTTTGCGGCAGATATTAATAATTTCAAATCCAATATTTTCTCCTTCCCTGTCGCAATCAGTCCAAACAATTAGCGCTTGGCAGTAACGAACTTCTTTTTCAAGAGTTTTCTGTTAAACCAAAGAACAACTAGCAAGGCGACAAACCGAATTTCAAATCGTCACAAATTGCAAAAGTAAAAAGGCCAAATAATGCACGTGTACACAAACTTTAAGATACAAAAATTATAATTATTAATGTTACCAATTGCGTCAAAAACGACAAATTTACCGAACTAGACGAAGGATTAAAATAGTCAATAGAATTTTTCCAACTAAGAAAATATTGAAATTTCAAAGGTTAAATAAAAATGATAATTTTTTTAACTTACAAAGCAAGCACAAGAAAGTAGATCAAAATGCCATTATCACTTATCAAAAGTATTTTAATATAAATAACTCACATTTACTAAACTATTAAATTTTAAAACAAAAATAATATCATTTTACTACATGTGTTGAAATGAGTGCAAAATATTTGTAAAACATTCCGAAGTATTTTTTTTCAATATACTAAAAATTGATCTGAATTTTAAGTATGTAAAACTATAAGTTTTTTACAGTTTTTGTCTATTATGCACCTTGATATTAATCATATTTTCAGTGACTTCTTTTTGAACATCTGCTTCAAACAATAAGCTTGGATTGCATGAATGCCTAGAAAATATTACCAAAACATCACTCTTTAATATAGACAAAATAGAAAACAAAAAATCCAAAACTGTTTCTTATATGTGAAAAGAAAATATTATACTAGAACGATTAAATTAAAACACCAATAACATAGCTGCCATTGCCTTTTTAAATACTTTTTTTTGGTCCAAAACTACTCTTTAAGTAGTATAAGAGATCTAAAATTTTGTTTGACTAACACACCTAGACATGTTTACTAACACTAGTCATGTTTAAAATAATACTATTTTTGAAAGTAAAAAATGCAAAAAATAATGACATTTCTTGTTCAGCTGTTCTAAATGCAATGAAATAGATTTAGAAAATACTAGTAAAAGTAATTACATTACTTAAACATGAAAAAACTTATTAAATTACAAAATAAATGTTTAGTTGCTTACCATTTTCTATAATACCCAGAAAATTCATAATTTAAAAGATGACCAGAAAGTGAAGTCATTATCATCTGACTATTGCAACCCAAAATGTCATAATTAAATTCATATATTTTGTTGTATTTTGAAAATCCATCTCTCTAAAAAAAAGGATTGTAAGCAATCATTTTTTGTTTTACTTAGAAAAAAGACATAAAATGAAATCACAGCATAAAAAATTAAGTTTATTTATTCAAAGCAAAAAAAATACAGTCATCTAATAAATTGCATTTTTTTTAAATTTAACAGTCATAACAACTTCATAATACTAATGGTATAGTTTTAAAAGCAATAGTTAGTTATTTTCCAAACAGATATGCCCAAAAAACTTTTATTATCTAAATCAGTGGTCTACAATATTTTTAAGGGAGCACAGCAAATTTTGGGTGAAGTGCAAAAGTTAAGGACGTAATGAACTAATTTATGTCGACATAATCACAGCCATACAGCGTCCCAGTTCAAAATGAGTAAGAATGCAAAATGCAAATGCATTTGTTAGAAAGCCTTGCACTATATATTAATTATTCTTTTAACTAAATGTTTATTACATCATAGGCTCATGATACACCTTAATACTTTTTTTGCTTCATTGACTTGACATTTTAAATCAATCTATCTGGAAGTATACTTCATTTACAAATTTACAAATGTGGTGATACAGAGAGTAATTTTACAGTTTAAGTGCATGAAGTATTTCTAGTAAACAAGAAAGAATTTATGTTACATTTTAGGTGCATAAATTCATATATTTAAACACACATAAAGAGTTAGTTTTATTTCATGCACCTAAACTTCACAATATAGAGCCCCCATTAACAATGTTATTAATTTTCCCAAAAAATTTCAATAAACTTAGAGCATCAATTTGTAAGCGCTGTAGTCACATTACCAAAATAAACATTGATTACCACAGCAATGGTTTTGGTAGATACAGGTAAAAAAAGAAATGGAAATGATCTAACTGTTAAAACTAACAAACTAAATGTTAAATCTAACAAAGTATTTTAAACGATCTAAATGCTAAATCTAACAAAAATTTGATAATTTTTGGATGAATTTTACAAAATTTGCAGCTATAAATCTGAATTCATGGTATCTCAAAAATCTGAACTCATCACATTTTTAAAAAAATCAATTGGGAGCTTCTGCAATTCTTATAATAAATTAAATCCAAAATAAAAATGAGTCATACAGGGTGTCCATAAAGTCTCTTTACAATTTAAAAAAATTATTGCAAAGTGAAATGATGAGATATCGCAATGAGGGTTGTTTTATGTTAATCAGTATTTCATAAAGTTTTTATTGACACTAAAATTTATTGTTTCAGATAAAATTTCTTAATTAAAATTTCTTATGTTTAATGATTGAGTTATATGAACTGAACCCTCATAAAATGACTACTCCTCAAGAAAAAATGCAATGTGTATCCTGGTTCATTGAGACAAAATCAGATGTTCAGACCCAGCGAAACTACAGAAGTAAGTATGGAAAAGACCCACCATCACATCCTTCAATTCGTTTATGGCACAAGAAATTTATAGAAACAGTGTTCAATACAAGGAGTTGGCAACCAAGAACATCTGAAGAAAACATCGAGCATGTAAGGCAAGCCTTTCAACGTTCTCCTATGAAGTCCATTCGTACTGCTGCCAAACAATTGGAACTACCATATTCAACAGTGCACAAAGTCCTACACAGAAATTTAAGATTGCATGCTTACAAAGTGCAAATGTTACAAGCACTTCAGCCAAATGACATGCCAAGACAAAAAGAATTTACAGTGAACATACTGCAACGAATTTCTGAGGATGAAGCATTCCTCAAGCAAGTTTGTTTTAGTGATAAGGCAACTTTTCATGTCTCAGGGAAGCTAAACACAATGTAAGAATTCAGGGATCGGAAAACCCCCATGCGAGTAGAGAACTTTAGCGAGATAGTCCAAAAGTGAATGTTTGGTGTGGAATCATGTGCCTTCATGCAACTAATGGTACCCATATAGAAGTGTATTAAATGGAGTAATGATATTTTTAATTAAATGTTTAGAAGTGTATTAAATGTGTTAATAAAAACTTTATGAAATACTGATAACATAAAACAATCCTCATTGCAATATCTCATCATTTCACTTCGTAATAATTTTTTTAAATTGTAAAGAGACTTTATGGACACCCTGTATTTCAGCATTTAATCATTTTTGAAAAAACTATAAACTATCATACAGAACATAAAAATAGAATTATTTAACAAAAGTCAATTAAAAGGATAATAGTAATATTATTACATTTAAAAAATTATGCAAAGCTTGAAGTTAAAATTTTGAATTTGTTTCTAATTCTAAGCATTATTTAAACAGAAAACTTTATAACTGTTAAAGAATGAGTGTTCAAAATGCCAAACAAAAAATGACCTAAAAAGACCAAGTAATAATTTCTAAATAATATTAATTTAAAACATAAAAAATCATACAAACCCAAGTATATCTGCGATTTGAAAGCAAATCTGATATTCTCTTAGCAGCGTCATTTTTTTCAGCAACATTTAAAACTTTGCAAGAACTATTTCTAGCCATATAGTTTAAAAGTTTTAACTTGTTTGGATACAATCGCAATGAGCATAACAACAAATGCACCATTTACCACCATTACACAATATCAACACTTTTTGTAATTGAAAAATTTAATAAAGAATGTCTAATCCAAAAACTTTATTATGTCTATAAAGATCTACAAAATAGCATCACTTAACAAATTTTAAAAAATGACAAACAAAAACATTAAAATATTAGGTTGTTACAAAAATAGTGGCCGCTTGAAGTACTGTGTTTTGCAAAACTATTTTAACATTGTATTTGTTGTTTATTTTAGGTCAATTTTGGTATACATAATAATTGATATACTCTTAAATATTTTTTAACTTATTTTTAGGCAAAAATATTTTTAAATAATATAAACTCTTAATGATGAATACAAAAAAACATGACCTTTGCTTACTTATGTTGCATTAGTCCAAACTCAGTCGCAATGCCTTCTAAACTGTTGCCAATATCAACAGAGCATGGGGAGATGGGTATACAAGTGATTGGACAGTACAAAGGTGCTTTCAGAAATTCCATAGTGTAGATCAGAGCCTTGAAGATGAAGATGGAGATGCAGGTATGCAGTCTTGACAATGAACAATTGCAAGCAATTGTAAGCAAATTGTTGAGCAAAATCTTCGACAAAATGCCAAAGACCGTTTGTGACTGAGACTGAGACCCTTGCTGTCAGCATTGCAACAGCACTGCAACAGCTGCATTTACAGAGTATTTGAAAGGAATCTCAAACATTTCTTTGGCACTTTGTTGTGAATTTTGCTCAACAATTGCTTGCAATTGTTCATTGTCAAGACTGCAAACCTGTCCTCTGCCTTTTTCATCTTCAAGACTCTGATCTACACTACCAAATTTCTGGAAGTACCTTTGTGCTGTCCAATCACTTGTATACCCATCTCCCCATGCTCTGTTGATATTGGCAACAGTTTAGAAGGCATTGTGACTGAGTTTGAACTCTTATAACATAAGTAAGCGAAGTTCATGTTTTTTGTGTTTATAATTAAGGGCTTATATGCTTTAAAAATATTTTTGCCTGAAAATAAGTTAAAAAATATTTAAGAGTACACATCAATTATTATGTATACCAAAATTGACCTAAAACAAACAACAAATACAATGTCAAAATTGCAAAACTGTTTTGTAACACAGTACTTCAAGCAGCCATTATTTTAGTAACAACCTAATATTTGCAAAACCACTTCAAAATCATAAATGCAAACTCTTTGTGTCTTTTCAAAAAGCCAATGTAAGCAACTTTTATTTGTAAAACTAACCCTGATCCCCTCTGTGGTTACTATCACTTTTTAAAGAGGTCCTTTTTCTCTTGGTTTCTTTTTATTCCATTTTAGAGCTGTAAGGGGAATTCTGGGTTAGTTTTACCAAAAAAAAAAAAGGGGAGGGTCTCTTCAAGAAGTCACCGAAAGCGATTTTTGCTCGTGAGATTAACCCGGATCCCCCTGCGGTCACTATCGCTTCTTGAGAGATCTTTTTTCTCTTGGTTTCTTATTTATTTCATCTTGATGCTGAAAGAGGGATTCCGGGTTAGTTTCACCGAAAAAAATCGCTTATGGTGACTTCTTTAAGAGACCCGACACACGACCTTTACAAAGGACAGATAAACATGACAAAACTATTTATATTATAAAAGTTAGTTAATTGAATATCACTTAAATTTCACAATAGTAGCGACAAAGGGCAATAACGACTTTAAGTATTTCTGTAAACAAAAAAGCATGTGAAAAACAAACAATAGGATGCAAATTTAGGAAAACTGCTTGTATTATGCATAGATATCCTATGGTATTATGTCATGGAAACGGATTATTGAATTTAGGATAATAAAACAAATATTATACATAGAAGAAGAAAATTTATTTGGGTCTTAGCCACAAAACAAATAAAATATATGTATATATATATGTATATAGCACTGTTGGAAAATCAGTTCTTGATTGAGTTCTAAAGTGCTCGATAACAAAGTTAGAGCTTGAATTAAAATATATAAGCTATATTATATATTTATAATAAATTATATATATATATAAGCAAGTTTCTGAATTGATGCTGAATTATGACGGACTCAAATCTATTAAAATCATCTATGTTGCCTAAACAAAGTGTCAGCTTGGAAAAGATCCAAATTTAGATAACACAGAAATATTTAGATCAGCAATTGCTTTAGTGAAGTATTGAAACGTTAGTTCTTGATATCGGAGAAATACAAATTTCTCTCTTTTCACCTTTAATCCGTCATGCTCTATTTGCATCTTTTACTTTTCTTCTTCTATTATGGGCCACTTTTCGGAGTTTTTCAAAATTTCGGAAATTGAAAAGCTACGAGGGTCAGTCAATAAGTAATGAGACTTTCTCAATTACTTTGGTGTTCTTGGAGTTATGCAACTGAAATTTTATGTGATGATTATGAATGGAGTTGTCATCTTATTTACAACAAAACTTGTTTATTTTCAGATTACTGTAGGTGTGACGATAAATTGAAATGACTACTAGGCTAGGAAACAGCTCATGCTTGGAACAAAGAGGAGTCATCAGATTTCTGTTGGCAGAGAGTGTAAAATCATGTGAGATTCTGTCTAGAATGCAAAGACAATATGGTCCTTCCTGTATGTCTAGAGCAAACTTCTACAAATGGGTGCAAGCATTCAAAGATGGACGCGAAAGCATTACTGATGATCTGAGAAGTGGAAGACCTGTGGATGTCTCTACCCCAGAAGCAGTACAGGCAGTTGAAGACCTGATCAAATCTGATAGAAGGGTCACTTTAGATGAAATTGCTACAAACTTGGACATCTCCCATGGCACAGTGTACGCAATTGTGCGTGAGAAGCTGCGTTTTTCAAAAGTCAGCTGTCGCTGGGTTCCAAAGATGTTAACGGATGATCACAAAATGCAGCGCCTGATGGCTTCCAGAGCATCACTACGCAGATACAGAAAGGAGGGAGATGTATTTCTATCGAGAATAGTGACAACTGATGAGACCTGGGTCTTTCATTATGAACCTGAATCGAAACGACGATCAATGGAGTGGAAGCATGTTTCTTCCCCAGTGAAGAAAAAATTCAAATCTCAGAAAAGTTTAAGGAAAGTCATGCTCACTGTGTTCTGGGACAGAAATGGGCCGATCACTATCAGTTTCTTGGAAAGGGGCAATACTGTGAACTCAGAGAACTACTGTGAGCTGCTAACTCAAGTGAAAAAAGACATTAAGAACAAACGGAGAGGACTTCAATCAAGAGGTGTGATTCTCCTTCAGGATAATGCAAGGCCCCACACAGCAGCAAGAACCCTAGCCAAAATTGAAGATTTAGGCTGGAAACTTCTAACACACCCACCCTACAGCCCAGACCTTGCACCATCTGATTTTCACCTCTTCGGCCCACTCAAAGAGAGTATGAGGGGAATTCACTTCCAGACTGATGAAGAAGTGAAGGCTGCTGTGAGCAACTGGCTAAGGACCCAGTCCACGGAATTCTATGCCAAAGGAATAGACAATCTAATATCAAGATGGAACAAGTGTGTTGCAAAGGAGGGAGACTATGTTGAAAAATAAAAAAGCATTTTTTGATTACCAGTCATTGCAAACTTGAGTTATTAAAAAAGTCTCATTACTTATTGACTGACCCTCGTATGAATGAAAAATTTTTATGACATTTTAATCTCATTCAATTGATATTTAAGGTGCATAATTAGGCTTTTTGTTAAAAGTTTTTATCTTCCAAAAAAATTGATTTTAAAATGAAGTAAAAAAATGGCGCACTGCTGGAGCATAGGTCCAACAGTGCGCCATTACGGTTCCAACACTGCGCCACTTAGTTTTTTTTAAGCAACATAGCTTTATATTACCTGATTAATAAAATTTTTAAGTTCTTTTTGTTCATAATTAAGTTTTTCTTTGTTGTAACAGCAAAATACGTGGAACTCTTACGTCAAAAAATATTTTTTTATTCTTATATAAAAAGATAAACAACTTTAAAACCAATTTAAACAAGCAAATGCAATTATCATTAATAAGTCAACATATAACATGTAACTTATGAATAAAACACAAAAACATAAAAAATAAAATTATTTTAATTAGCAAATAAATAAATAAACAACTTTTACTTTTTGAAATTAAAAAAATAATATATATTTTAACTTGTGGGTATCCTACACCAGTGGCGTGCAGTCAGGGCATGCAAGTTATGCGTTGCATGACCAGCGAATTCTTGTACGATGACCTTTGTTTCTGAACGAAATAAAGAACACCGCCGGTTTGGGACAAAATTAGAAAAAGTGAGCTGGTTTGAGACAAAAAGTAGAAAATCAGGGAGAGATTTTAGGTGAAGACCTTTTTTTTGTAGAGAACGCCATGAATTTTGGACGAAAAGTAAGAAAAATGGGACTTATTTCAAGTGATGATTTTTGTTTTTTGGAGAACAACATGATTATAGGATAAATCACTAATATTCGGTAACTATTTTTCGTTTAGATCATCTTCTTTTGAACTAAGGTCACAATCGCTCTCACACATATCGTTTTAATAAAATCTTCTTTGAAAGAAAAAGTTCTTTTGCTGTGAATAGCAATACAAGCGTAAAAGAAAAAGCTCATTTGTAAAGCCGAATATATGAAGATTCTGTTGTGTATGTTTCTTTAGCAATAGAATAATATGTAAAATGTTTGTTCCAACAGTGCGCCAGGGGGCGCACTGTTAGGTGCTACTGAGTGGCGCACTGTAGGAACACCTGCCATTTTGACTTTAAATCTTGATTTCAGAGAAAAGCTACAATAATCGATTATTATCTTTTACCAGGCTTTACTTTACGCTATGGAGAAATTGATGTCATTTTGACTTAATTCCTAGTGCTTTTATGCAATGAAAAAAAACAATTTTTTTTATCAGCAAAAACTAACTTTACTTCCATAAAAATTGAAAAACTTTTTTTTTAAATTTTCTGTTTTTTTAGCATTTCTGAAAATACAAAGAGAAATTGATATTTTAATACAAATTTTGAAATCCCTAAATTTTGATAATGCAATTACGATGTTATTTTACGAAACAATAAAAAAATAAAACGCAAAGGCGCACTGTTTGCACCGGCGCACTGTTGGAGGCTCTCCCCTATAATATCTTTACGTTAAACCAAAACGATTTCGATTGCCGAAACGATTGAAATAGCTATAAAAACATTACTTTTTTATTTTGTTTTATTTTTTTAAATCTTAAGTAGGGGCGCTGGAAAAATTTTTGGAAGGTGGGCAAAATTAAGAAAAAAAAGCACATTTTAGATGAAAACACACCTTCAAACAGCGCAAATTTTATCGTATTAGACTATATTTTTACGAAACAAATTTTGTGAAGACGAAAAAAAATTTCAAGAGACTGTTTTTAGAACAAAATCTAAAAACAATAAATAGAAAATAATAAGTGTCGTCAGCGTGGTTGTGGTTACATTCAACATGGTCTCAGTTCAAAACCTACCAGTGCCATTCTGCTGTGTCCTTGGAAAGACGCTTTACGGCACTTTGCCCTGCTTGCTGATCTTGGCAAGCAATTCTAAATTCCATTCATATTTTTATAAAACTTAAAAATAAAATAAAAATTTCAACCAGACAGCAATATTTTGGCATCCCCGGAAGCAGGCCAGGGTTATTGCTTGCTCAATTTATAGCGCCTCTTACGCTTTCTGCGAGACTGGAGGATAAATATAGAGATGAAATAAAATAATAATAAACAAATTGAAGAAGCTTTTATAAAGATTTATCTATCCTCTATACAAGACCTATAACTTAGAACTGCCGCTTTTCAGTTGGATAGATATGTGTACTGTATAGCTGTTAATTTCAAAAGTTTAAAGTAGACCGCACAGCGAATCCCTCTCTTCTTGGCTTCAAATTCTTCAAACTATAGGGAAGCTATCCGAGCCTTCCTCAATCACACCGCTGGCTTTCACGCACGTCTTATGGCTTTATAATATTTATTAAAGTTGAGATTTCGATACAAAGGTATAACAGGCTTCCACAAGCCAACGACCACAATTATTTAGTCGATAATACTTCCCAAACGATGCAGCTAACGATGCAGCCAACGATGCAACCAACGTGCCGCCAACGATGCAGCCAACGATGCAACCAACGTGCAGCCAACGATGCAGCCAACGATGCAATCAACGTGCCGCCAACGTGCAGCCAACGATGCAACCAACGTGCCGCCAACGTGCAGCCAACGATGCAGCCAACGATGCAACTAACGTGCAGCCAACGATGCAACCAACGTGCCGCCAACGTGCAGCCAACAATGCAATCGTAAAACAAAATTTTCCCAAGTTTCGCTTGCGATCTACAAACTCACTCTTCAAACCAAATCAAATCACTGAACCACTTGATTTTCAACGACTGAAAGGAATTAAATTTACCAACATCTCAATTTATAGTGTGCTGGCCACGTGTAAGTGAGCCAATCAGATTTCACTAAGATCGCTGCCCGTGATCTGCCTATAAAGCAGTGAACGCAAACAATAGAATTAATTAAGAGGTTTCAAAAAAGACTTCTATGCAGTTAATTAACTTTTTTAATTTCAGTGCGATTTCTATTTTTATGATTTTAACAATAGCTTAAAATTCAATTCCCATTTAAGTTTTTGCTTAGATTAAAAAAAAGATTAAAAACTTTCTCATCACAAAGTTAGGGTTACCAACTTTCTGCTTTGCCATTCCGTGACACTTTAATACAGGGGCGTCGAACCTTTTTAAGCCGAGGGTGAGTTTGGCTCATCAAAAATATTGTTGGGCCAAACAAATGAAACACCTCGATTTTTGTCCCAAAATCATAGTGATCTCTAAAAAAAAAAAAAAGATCCTCACTTGAAATCAATCTCAAATTTTATTATTTTTCTCTGAAAACTAGCGATGTCGGAAAAAACAAGAAAAAAAGGAGTTTTTACATAAAATCTGTCTTCGATTTCCTGTGCAATTTTTGCCAAAATAGGTAGGACAGAGCCCCAAAAAGTTGCCCCAAAAAAATCCAAAGAGCTGTCAGTAAATTCCAGGACAAAAGTGACCCAGCCCGGGACACGGGACGCCATACGTCAATTCCGGGACTGTCCCGGCCATTCCGGGACGGTTGGTAGCCCTACACAAAGTTTATCATTTAGTTGGCCTTTAAAATTGGGTTACCTTAGGATTTTGAGTTGGCTTAAGTTTGGGTAGGCCTAATTTTGATTAAATTTCATATAAACTATCTGGTGACAAAAAGATTTCGACAAGAAATGAACTTGAAGATAAGTGCCATGCTTTTTTTGTTTTAACTAATGTGCTTTGCGAGCATTGCCAGACTCTGATTGTTGGTTTGTATACAAAACAATTAATAGGCTATATAAGTTTAAACAACAAACTATTCCCAGAGCTTTAGTTAATACACAGAGGTACCTTACCAGACCTCTGCTACGCACTTACGTTTGTTGCCTCCCAAACTACAGCACTATTAGATTAACATAATGGATAGGCCTAATAATAAATAAGAGAATGAAATTTGTTCGTAATCGAAGTTTTACTCTCACCACTGGTACCGGAAAACAAAGCAAGTTACGACGCCTTAACAATAGCTAACCCACAGGGTTCAGTCTTGAATCTCCTCTTGCTTAACATCTATACATATGACTTGCCAGTGACATTTGGCTGGAAATTTACTTATGCTGATGACTTGGCCACCTTGGACTATGCCAGCGACTGGCAGGCGTTAGAGTAAACTCTTAATCAGGACATGGCAACCCTATTCTCCTACCTTTACGAGTGGAAGCTTAAGCTCAGTACAACAAAAACTGTGTTGGCAGCCTTCCATATTTACAACAAGGAGACACGAAGGGAGCTTAACATCTTTGTCAACCTACAGCCCTATCGTTTTGTGCTGAACCCACTTATCTTGGCATAAACCTGGATAGGGTACTCGCGTTTCGCCTACACTTAGGGTCACGCGCAAGAAGTTAACATCTCGCATTGGGCTTTTAAGAGAATTAGCCAGATCAAGCTGGGGTGTGGATGCCACAAGATACTTTGCATCTCCGCCCATCTCTCCAAACAAAGAAGACTAAGACAATTAGATTTATCTTTATTTATAGACCTATAATCAAAAGTGTCAAAACTAGTGTTTTGAATTTAGCTACCCTTTGCGAGAATTTCTCTCTATAAGCAGTTTTTTTTTAATTTAAACAAATAAAAAGAGCAAGCAAAATTTAAATATTACACAAACTAGCTTTGTCTAATATAAAACAAATTAATTGGATGGCTGCATATATATAGTAGACTACCATATAGAATAAAGAATTAGGCCAAATTGATTAAATGCGAACTTGTTTTTGACATGTATTTAGCCAAACTGAAGATTAAGGATTATGAAATATGAAGTGTCAAAGGTTAGGTAGGCCTATAATTTACTAAATAACTTTTTATTAAATCACTAACCATACAAAGATTACAGGCTTGAACTATTTGTAAGTATGCTACAATGATTAGGCCGGGAGTTTTCAATTTGAAAGACCAAAAATGCTTTTCAAAAAGGTCCAAAAATTACTTTAAAAAATTTTTCAAATCTACAGTATATTCACATATGTATATATATAAGGACAGATTCGCAGGCAGTTTGTACTACTAAATTCTCTTGACTCCAGAAGCACAGAAGGTGACAAGTAATGAACGAAACCGATTAGGCTACAAACTCATTAAATTTCGGCCAATCTCAAATAGTCCTTTGTAAGCTTTAATATCTCATAGGTCTAGGCCAGAGGTCGGGAACCTTTTTGGGTAAAAGAGCCAAAAAAGCTACATATTTTAAAATGTATTTCCATGAGAGCCAACAATGTTCCTCTAATTTTTAGCTGTGTGTGTGTGTGGGCAGAAATTTTTTTGTGGGCAAACTTATTTTTTGCGAAGTAAAATTTCTATTATTAACTATTGACTCTGATTTTTTGATTTTCGTCTCAAAAACGTGGTGATCTCTAAAAAAAAAAAGGTCTTCACCTTGAATCTGACTCTGATTTCTCGATTTTTGTCTTAAAACTGTAACGATCTCTTAAAAAATGGTCTTCACTTTTGAAATCTTGTGTGCCCAGATCTTTTTTTTATGTGCGGTAATTTATGCTTGGCAACAAAAGAGCCATAGGTTTCAAATGCCTAGTCTAGGCTATTAATCGTTTAAGCTGTATTTTAGCACTTTTGCTCTCATTGCTTTTTAAAAATTTTGCGAATGTGCGCCCAAACATGAGTTTTGCGACTACAGGCACATGTGCGCCTCGCACCCAAGATTTTAATAAAACCACTTTTTTCTTTGATTCAAACTGCTTTTAGCTTAAGCCTATAAATTTAATTCATCCAATAATTTTTCAGATGTATTTCTTCAGCTGGGCACATATTTTGCAAAAAATATGTAGACTGCACGCAAGCAAATTTTCGTACACATCTATAGCAAAAAATTTAAGGTAACAATGTTTGACACCCTTAGTTAGTCCTGCTAAATCAAAGGGCGGCAGCCTTTACAACTTAAAGAGACATTCAGACCCGTGTTTCAAAAAGAAAATATCGAAAGCACAAGCGGCTAGCAAACAAGCTGAAGACTTTTTTTTGGTCTTCACTTTGATTTCAATGTAAAATCTTAAAATTTCTTGCTTTTGAAAGTCGTACTCCAGGTTTACTTTATCTAAGAATTTTACCGTATTATCATTGTGAACACCTAAAAAAGAAAAAATTCTTTGCTGCTTTAAGTGTATTGCTTTAATTTTATTGTTTAAATTTATACAGACGAAATCGGTTAATCGCATATTCAATTTGCCAGGCATTTTTATGCGATTATCTGATATATGCGTTTAACCGATTTATATGATTACCCTTCGACCACGTTGTAGATTGCCAATTTGTTTTGCAACGTTTCTACGCGATTAAGACATTGTACAAACATCGGCAAGAAAAAAAGCAATTTTTATATTTGTTAGTCTTTCTTGTGCCACGACCTTAACTATGACATGCTCAGGGGCGCAACTAGGGGGATTTTTGGACGGCATGCGATCCCCCTTTACAATATCAAAATATACCAATCAAAAAATCAAAAACAATAGACCGTCTTACGAAACGGCAATTTTTTTGTTGGCAGTCTTTTGATCTGCTACGCTCCCTTCAGCTGTCACAAAAAGGCCTTCGCTTTAACAATTTCATTTTTATATTGTTTTTGTGTTTCTTTAATCATTGCAGTCGGCGTTTTTGATGTGTTGGAAAATTTTGCAAAATTTCTTTGATTTTACTGCACGTTTTTTTAACAGTGTAGTAACACTCTCGCACGCACGTTCATAATAATTGTAGCAGTGAGAATTGAATAACTTGAATTTTTTTGTTCGCTTGAATGTTATGTCATAAATTTATCTCTAATTGTACAATGAAGATTTGGCTGACTTAATTCTTTTTATTGCCTTTGTGTTCGTCATAAACGTTCCGTCTCGTACGTTAAAATCTCTTGAGAGTTTGCTTTGCGCACATGTGCTATTAAGTTTTCTTTTAAAGAGATAAAGATTTAGTTGTTTGACAGTATGAAGTTTGCAATTTACGTTTGTTATGATTTTAACTTTTTTCAATGTTTAAATAACGCTAGAATGATTTTAATTCTTTCTTTTATTTTATTAACTATATTAATATCGCTTTAAACAAAGTCGATTTTTTCGGAGCCATAAGCTTTTCGTGACGCTCTTATCAGTGGCAATCGCGTCAAAATGGGACGAACCAGAGAAAATCAAGGTATTTATAGTCTCAACAGTTGGGAGAAAGGTGCTGCAGTCTCGGAAAGGAGAAAGGCACAATTGCACAGTGTGGTGCAATACAGGATGTTCTCGGAAAGGAGAAACGCACTATGTGCAATTATTCCTGGAGAAACACTGTTACTCGCAACTAAGGTTATTTGAAAAGTTTCAATGTGTAAACAAATTCCTTTTGCTTACATAAAACCGGATGTTTGGTTTTGATATAGGTTGCCTCGAGTAGACACAGATGGAACGAGTTGCGTGCCACAGCAAGAATTTTAAAACGTTTGTCGTTATAGTTTGCAGCACAATGCTCGTTGTCAAGCAAGTGTTGTCCTATGGCAGAGTCACAATCTGGATTGTTACGTTTTAGCTTACAGGATCTGCCAGGTTGAGATCGCGTAGGGCGCTTCGCTTGCTGTTGTAGCCATTTAGGAACATGCTGCTTGATTCTATCTTGTAGTCGCTGTGATGTTCGTCCTACGTACCTACTGTCACAGTGGCACGAATATTCATAAACAACGGAGCTTTTCAGCGTGGTAGGTAAAACATCTTTGCGGGCTACAGGCAACATGCGTTTCGATGTAAATACAACTCTGGTGGTAAGCCATAGCAGCTTTCAACAGCCGTTTTGACGTTTTTATCAAGACCAATGGAAGCTTTCCCTATCCAAGGAACTCTCAAATATACGGGACACTTCTCAGGACCAAATCGTTTGGGCATAGAAAACTGAGCAATTTTTTTGGAAATGTTGCAGTCAATAATAGATTCAGGATAACCATTGTCCAATGTTCTTGATATGCTTAATTTCTTCGTTTAGTTTAGATTTCGTGCATATCATTTTAAAATTCATAACAGAAATGAATCCTTGCTTGCCACTCTAAAAAAGAAAAGATTCGGAAATATGCTGAGTTGTATAAAGAAACATATCTTGAACCTCTCGAACCATGTATTATCAGATGTGGAAAGTTTTGTTCTATCGCATGGCCTGAACTTCAGCCTTCCACCAAAATCAATATGCAGAGAAGAAGTCTTTGCAGAATTTGAATCGTTGTGGGCCCAATTAGGCCATCACAGATTTTCATCAGAAAATGATCAATCTTCTTTGAAGGCTAGACTTACAGACCTTGCCCATCTCTACTGTGGTGAAGAGATTGACTCACGTGATTTTGCTTTTCATGGAGAATGCTTTCGAGCACTCAACAACTTGCATTCCAATGAAGACATTGTCATCACCAAACCGGACAAGGGTTCAGGAGTAGTCATTTTGAACAAGAATGACTTTATAGATAAAATGCTAGGAATACTTGATGATCCATCAAAATTCGAAAAACTTGGACCAACCTCAAGCAACGACAACACTGCTAATATTGAATCAAAACTTCAAAAACGCTTACTAGAACTATTTAAAGAAGATTCAATACCCAAAAGTCTTTACCAAATTATTCGTCCCACCGGATCACAAAGACCCAGAATGTATGGTTTACCCAAAACGCACAAAACAAACGTACCGTTACGACCGATACTATCTATGACAGGCTCATCCCATCATGAGCTCAGCAAGTGGTTAGCAAGCCTCTTGGAACCGGTATTAAAGCGTTTCTCGAACCATTGTATTCGTGACTCATTTACGTTTGCTGATGCTATTCAAAACTCTAAAGATGCTAACAATCTTTTCATGTGCTCCTTCGACATCTCAAGCCTCTTTACAAACGTCCCACTTGAAGAGACCATTAATATCTGTGCAGATGCCTTATATTGCGATGATTCGGATGATTTCGAAGGCTGCCTTCATTGAACTGATGAAAAGTGCCACATCTGGAGTAGAGTTTAGCTTTAACGCCATCATGTACAAGCAAACTGATGGGGTTGCAATGGGTTCACCACTAGGCCCAGCCTTAGCTAACATCTTTGTTGGGTTTTATGAAGAAAAACTCTTTTCTCAAAAATCAAAACCTTCCACATATTTTAGGTACGTTGACGATACATTTGCTATGTTTCGCAATGAAGAAGAGTCGGATAACTTTTTCAAACAACTAAACTGTCTCCATCCTTCTCTCAAATTTGCCTTTGAGAAAGAGAAAGATAATTGTTTACCGTTTCTCGACGTTAACGTGGAACGAACAGTTACCGGTTTTGAAACAAGTGTGTATAGAAAACCTACCTTTACTGGACAGTACTTACGTTGGGAATCTTTCAGTCTCACTAAACAAAAAACAAATCTTATATCAACTTTGGTACACCTGGCACTAATGATATGCACGAAATCTAAACTAAACGAAGAAATTAAGCATATCAAGAACATTCTATTGGACAATGGTTATCCTGAATCTATTATTGACTGCAACATTTCCAAAAAAATTGCTCAGTTTTCTATGCCCAAACGATTTGGTCCTGAGAAGTGTCCCGTATATTTGAGAGTTCCTTGGATAGGGAAAGCTTCCATTGGTCTTGATAAAAACGTCAAAACGGCTGTTGAAAGCTGCTATGGCTCCGTTACCACCAGAGTTGTATTTACATCGAAACGCATGTTGCCTGTAGCCCGCAAAGATGTTTTACCTACCACGCTGAAAAGCTCCGTTGTTTATGAATATTCGTGCCACTGTGACAGTAGGTACGTAGGACGAACATCACAGCGACTACAAGATAGAATCAAGCAGCATGTTCCTAAATGGCTACAACAGCAAGCGAAGCGCCCTACGCGATCTCAACCTGGCAGATCCTGTAAGCTAAAACGTAACAATCCAGATTGTGACTCTGCCATAGGACAACACTTGCTTGACAACGAGCATTGTGCTGCAAACTATAACGACAAACGTTTTAAAATTCTTGCTGTGGCACGCAACTCGTTCCATCTGTGTCTACTCGAGGCAACCTATATCAAAACCAAACATCCGGTTTTATGTAAGCAAAAGGAATTTGTTTACACATTGAAACTTTTCAAATAACCTTAGTTGCGAGTAACAGTGTTTCTCCAGGAATAATTGCACATAGTGCGTTTCTCCTTTCCGAGAACATCCTGTATTGCACCACACTGTGCAATTGTGCCTTTCTCCTTTCCGAGACTGCAGCACCTTTCTCCCAACTGTTGAGACTATAAATACCTTGATTTTCTCTGGTTCGTCCCATTTTGACGCGATTGCCACTGATAAGAGCGTCACGAAAAGCTTATGGCTCCGAAAAAATCGACTTTGTTTAAAGCGATATTAAAATTTTGTACCACAAAGAAGCTCTTTACGTATTAACTATATTCTTAGTCATTCTTTGCTTTGGTTAATATAATTGATTAAATCAGCATTTTGCTTCGCAATCGCACTTCTTTTATTTTGTATTTTGCCGCAATTGCGCTTCTTTTGTTTCGTATTTCACAGCAAGTAGCAGCCACCGTGACTCAGGCACGTCGAGAGGGGGGTCAGGTGGGGTCACTGCCCGGGGGCCCGGCCGGCCCGACTATGTCAATTTTTTCACGATTTTATTGAGTGTACGTCGATATGCGATGACAGTCGATAGTAGCCAATCCCAACGAAACTTAAAACTTCAGTCAACTGCTGAGGCTCGTTAGATCTCATATAAGCGAACAGAATGTAAATGGGCGTATAATTATTTTTAGATATTACTTTAAATCTAAGTGTGAGTGTGATGTGTGTCGAATGTCGATGTGTGCAAGTGCAACCGGGTACTTTATTTTTATTTTTATTTTGACAGTGGCATAACGAATAAGTTGTCGTAGTTAAGCGGACTGTGGACTAAATTGCAACTATTGCATTCTTTTACAAACTGCAAAATTTTAGCCATGTATCGTCATAAATCCGGCGCTTTAAAGCGCAAAGAAAGAGCTGAAAAAGAATCTAAGACACACTCGTTCAGCAAAGATCACTGCTCAGCCTTGGTTTCACATCACAGCCTCCCAATGGCCGGTCTTGTACTGCTGACCAAAAACCGACCGAAGACCAGAATTGTGTTCAAAATACATCTGACTGTGATAACCCTTCGATTGATGATTTTACCTTTACCGCACCTACTGAGTCTAATACTGGGGCTACAGCTGTACTAGACTTGCCGCTCGCAGTTGATATCATTCGGGAGTCGTTTACCATTATCGATAGTATCGCTGTCGAAGATAACGACATCGGTCATTTAGCAGACTTTCTCACAACTGAGCAAGCAAAAGTGGCTGTGCGTAGAGGCCCAGACAAACATCCATATCAATTTCCATGCGATCATTCTGGTCACTCATTCCCACTTTCAGTGCTTCGTGCCAAACTTCAAAATGGCGAAACTACACCTTGAGATTGGTTAGTGTGGAGCAAGTTCAAACAGTCGCTATACTGCTTTCCTTGCCGTCTGTTCAGTAAACTTCCACAAGCTAGTCGATCAAAACTGGCGTCTGCACATGGTCATAGCGTGAACGACAGGTGGAAGAAACTGCACGATAAAATTCCTGAACATGAGCGCAGTAACAGACACAAACAATGCTATATGCAATGGCGGCAGCTGCAGAGGTCATTGACTTAGGGTTCAACTATTGAAGCGCTCATGCTGGAGAACATCAAAAGTAACATGGACAAGTGGAAAAAAATACTGCATCGAATACTGGATGTGACATTGTTCTTAGGCGAAAGAGGGTTGGCGTTCCGTGGAAAGAGTCAACTTGTTGGTGATCCTAAGAACGGCAATTTTCTTGGCGTTTTGGAATTGATTGGCCGTTACGATCCAGTTATTGGCAACCATCTAGCAAAAGTAAAAGAGTCACAGACAACACACGAACGCTTGCAGGTTCACTATTTGTCCACTAACAGTCAGAACGAATTTATTCAGTGCTGTGCGCAAAAAGTACTCGATGCTATACTGCATGAAGTTGAATCAGCGAAATACTATTCAATTATTGTGGACGCAACACCGGATTCCGCTCATGTTGAACAGACCGTTTTCATTTTGCGGTATATACATCTAAACGTTGACCTGGACATTATTGAACTACATGAGAGATTCCTCGCATTTGTGGACTGCAACAAGAAGACGGGAAAAGATATAGCACAGCTAATCATTGACACGTTGAAAAAACATAGCATACCGCTTATGAACTGCCGAGGCCAAGGTTATGACAATGGAAGTAATATGAGTGGTTCATACAAAGGCGCTCAAGCAATTATAATGAAGAACAATCCTTTGGCAATATTCTCAGATTGTGGCTGTCATAGTTTGAATCTGTGTGGCGTACATTCAGCTGTCCACAAGTGATAACATTCTTCGGAGTAGTCCAGAAATTGTACAACCTCTTCAGCAGCAGTCCGCAGAGATGGGAAATCTTGACTAGTAGTGTCGGATGCTCTCTTCATAATCCGTCAGAAACGCGCTGGTCAGCTCGTGTCGATAGTGTTAAACCTTTCGCAGCGCATTTGCCAGGCATAATGACGGCACTTTTTCAAGTACAGGAACTGAATTTGACACCAGAGACTCGCTCTGATGTAGTCGGCATGATTTCATACCTATCTTCATTCGAATCAATTCTGATGGCATCGCTGTGGTTGAAAATTTTAACAGCTATCAATTTTAGAAATTTGCTGCTGCAGGCAAGAGAAGTAACTCTTGATGTCGAAGTTGCAAATATTCATGACCTCATTGGCGACTTAAAACTGCTTCGATCTAAGTGGGATGAGATATTGTCTGAGAGCAAACTTGTCGCTGAGAGCTGCGGAATTGAACAGTCCTTGTGTTTGGCAAAGACAAAACGCAAACGAAGACAATTTTTAGACAGAACAGTTCTCGATGACAATAATGATCAGCAGGATCCACACGAACAATTCAAGAGTTCAGTTTTCTACGTTGTGATCGACTGCGTCATTGCGAATTTAACAACACGATACGAAGCGGCAAAGAATTTGAACGAATTGTTCGGAGTTCTATGGAAATATCGTGATATGAATACCGAAAACGTCCTCATCGCAGCCAAGAATCTGGCAGATAAATATGCTGATGATATTAACACCGATCTTTTTAATGAGCTGGAGCATCTGAAAACAATACACGTTGCAAACCTCGGTCAGAAAACTCTGTCGCCATTTGACCTGCTAAACCGTTTACACACTTTGAAAATCGATACATTGTTTCCAAACGTTGTCATTATGCTACGTATCTTCTGCACACTTCCGGTTACCGTTGCTCAAGCAGAAAGATCTTTTAGCACATTGGCCCGAGTTAAAAATGTTCTGAGATCGACAATGTGTCAAGAATGTTTAACCAGTCTTGGAATGCTGGCAGTGGAAGGTCGACTTGCAAGAACGATTGATTACAACAGTATAATTGAACTGTTTGCAAGCAGAAAAGCTCGAAAAGTTTTGTTGTAGTTTTCTCTCCATGTCGTTGTTCCACGAAATTACATTATTATTGAGGACTTGCGTAGTTTTATCAGATTTAGTGCATTAACGGCGGCAAAGTAAAATGAATTTAGTTTAAAACTTTTTGTATTACCTTTTTGTATGACTATGCCCAAAGTTGACTGTAGTTGACAAGGGGCCTGCAATGGTGTCCTGCCTTGGGGCCCTCGGCGGCCCTGCTGTGACTGATTAAGTTACCGCTGTTTACTTTTTTGATCACATTGTAGATTGCATTGTTGTTTCGCAAATGTTTTCCTCCCGAGAAATAATGCGAGTGAATAAAGGTAGCGACTGTGACGAAAATCTTATGCGATATAAGCCGATTTATTCCTTTAAGCGGTATGCGATTAACCGATATTTTTACTTAATGAGAGATAGGATTTGGTTCGGGATTTCAGATTTGTATGCAATAACACGATATATGCGTTAAAGCGGTATGCGATTAACCGATTTCATCTGTGTAAGTATTTCAATTTGGTAAATGAATGTTCATTTATTTACCAAAGCCACAGGAAGCAGCAGAAGATGGTCCAAAGAACCAAACGAAACTCCGGAGCCGTGGGTAGCCGACGTCTGTGCTAAACCAAAAAACTGCTACGCGGATCAAAAAAAGGCACCATCAGTAAATTTAACAAAACATCCTTGAAACACTTAGCTGCCGTGGAATTATAAAAAAGCAGCCTCGTTCGAAATCAAGCCCAAGAGTTGATTGCTGACAGTCAGTATTGTACATTATGTCGGTTTTTTTCAAGAAAAGTACAAATAATACTGCAAAGAAATAAAAGAATTGGTGTTGTAAAACACAAAACAACGAAGACATAACTGATGCGAGCGTTACCGATGCACGCCAACTTCGAGTTATGACGTACGACGTTAAAGAAACCGATGTGCACGTATTACGTAAACTAATCTCTGCATCGAAAGGTAAAACTTCGGAACTGAAAAGCTAGCCATTGGTCCTGTATAAGAGCAAAAATTGCAAGCTTGTAACCAGTCGATGCAGGCGAAAAACAAGCACAAACAGATGAGGGAAATTATACAACCCTTTTAAAAGCGGTCAGCAAAACTACGTGCATTTATTTCTTTCTCGACTACGGGTCTCAAACCTTAATTGTTTTATAAAGCAAAAAACGACTGTTGGTTATCGAAAAAAAACTAAAGTCAATCATGAGTTTCAATAATGCGATTTTGTCCAATTAAAAGTGTCTTAACTATGTGAAAGACAAAAATCAACATTTTAAACATAATTTGGAGAAATAAAAATAGAAATGATTAATGTGAAATCAATGCACGTCTCGGTTAAATAGTTTGATTTATGCGCAGAAAACCAGTAGACTTACAGCACACGGTATTCGTGCCAGATATCATTACTAAAATTTTGCAGCATTTGAAATTAAAGTGTAAGTCTGAAACTGCAATAAACTAGCACCAAAGCAACATATTAAATTTGAACAATATTGAACTACCAAAGAACACGTCTTAAAAAACAAACAGAATAAATGCAGCAAGTTTTCTTCGCTTTTATAACGGCTACTTAACATCAAGTCAAAATAGATATGATTGCAACGAACGACTAATCGTTGTGTTTGGTCATAGCTAAGATAAAAATATCTCGGGTTCTAGTTGGCAAGAATACAGTCAACTGTTTGACAGGGGTTGACAGTGGTGATTATCGAGTTAATGAAATATTCACGATCGACTAACACGGATTGCATCAAATCCGACCTTATCCTTCTACATTCTACGCAACTCTGAAACGCAAGATCCGGCGGATGTTAACGAACAATCGACTGTTTTAAAAGTTCATTGTCATATAAAAAAAAACCCTTGAAGCGGTAACGTGGTGTGATCAAACAACTGTGTCTTTCTTAGATAGCCGTTTTCAACGATATGCTGTCACCTTTCGTCTGCAGTAACCACGAAAAAAACTCAAGGTGTCGCTGTCACACACGCGTCGCTTGCTTTGAATTGTATTGCTGGGACGGCGCAGACGAATGTGTGGAGACGCTGGCGTGAGAGAGCTCGCTGGCCCGGCCTGTGTTGCCGCGAATGTCAATCATTCGACACGAATCGACGTGAGGATAACCGAGTTGGTCCTTCTCGAAAGAAGAACGAGACGAATCGTCCTGAACGCGAAAATACCCGAGGCTCTCTTGCGCGGTTGCCGCTCGTTTCCAACCCAACGTCGTCCGAGCATCATCAGGTTGACACGGACTGGGATAAGGGTAGGTGAAAACCGAGTCGGGGGAAGGTGTCGAACCAGAAAACGATGGATCGGGATTCCAAGATTGCAGGACACTTGACGCCTTGAAGGGACTCGGAAATCGTTTTTCGTCTCCGCACGCCATCCGATCGTTGCCGAAAGGAATCGAACAATCAATCAGCGGCTTCCTTACATCCTCGTGATCAATGTTGACGAACAACTCCTTAGATTTCGCATTGTTTTCTTGATTCCAACACGAACCTGATAATGAAATATAATCGCTCGTTACTACGCCAAAATGTCGTACTTTTTTTTTCGCGCCATAGTTTAAACATAACAAGGTGGCAAAGGTGAGAGGGATTGGTTACGATAAGCGGCCAACGCGTGATTAAAAGGAAGGAAGTTCACTTTCCAGTCCGAGAAAGACAACAAAAACATAGAAAACCAAATAGACAATATTACCTTCTTTGACGTGACCATCCGTTCCGTATCCGTCATCGCGACCGGAAACGGGGGTGCCGGAGGAGGCGGAAGTCCCGGGACGCGATGAACTGGATGAGGATCCAACGCGGTAGCAAGCTTCATTCTGCGGCGGCGAAGCACTCTGAAAAGTAAATAAATAATCAAACAATAGATCCACAGCATAGTTTTAAATTAATGATTCTCAAACTGTGTGCCATGACATAGTGGTGCACCGCCGAAGGATTTCAAAGTGTGCCGCGAAACTTTTTAATAAACATAAGTCTATAGATTGTTTCAAATTTTAACGCTTTTGCTTTCTTAAATTCGGAAGTGATGGGGTTTTGCACCTTTATGTTTTTTTCGCTTTTGTTCGTGGTAAAATTAATCCATTTTAAAATATTCATGTTATAATGAATTATAAAGATACTTCATAAGACCGACCAACGTCTTGTTTATATCATAGTAGGCATAGATTTGTGCAACAGCTTTTTTTTCCTGGAGAAAATTAAAACATATAGATAATTAAAACTATAGATCTTTTCTCGAAAGAGCATCAGCTAAATATAGTAACTGTGGAAATAGCAAAATTAAATTGCTTGGACAGAAAAGTTATTTTATGAATGAACAAAAATTTTAATTCATTTTTGGCTGTTAACGAATCTTTTCTATTATAAGAAAATCAATCAAAATTTGGAACACATTGACTGGACTGCAGCCAGCACTCCAGCGTGATATCCCAAAGTTTGCTGTAACCGACATAGGTTGGTGATTAATTTTACGGAGTTAATGAAGAACGCACTTCTTTTAGTGTAAGAAAAAAAAGCAGCTTATTGATTTGCAAATGGACCTTCTTTCTCCAGTCAACATTTTCTCAAAGAACTTGAATAAATTTTAACTGCTTGGTCCAAAAGCATGTCCATTGATCAGCATAGAAGCCATCTAAACAATCCTTCCTATGGCATCTTTATGGCATTACGAATATGGATTTTCAGTTAAGACAGATTTCAAAAGCAAAAATTTTGAAGAATTGATGAAGAAATACGTTAGAATTTTGTTTTAATCATGTTGATTCTAAAATGTATTTTAAAATGCAGCAGTTTGCGGTTACATAGAGTTCCATAGTTAACCTAGTTTGATAAGTTTGATCACTATTGTCATAGCAGCAATAAAAAATCAAAAAGTTTTTTTGCGCACAGTCAACAATAGACAATTGAACGAGCTTTAAATCACATTAAAATAACAGAAATGTTCGGGTTTTTTTTATCTCGTTTTGTAATTGTTAGATTTTATTGTTGAACTTCGTAAATCTTTCATATTATAAAAAAGTTATAGATTGCTTTAAGCCAGCGGTTCCCAACCTTTCTTATATAGCGGCACACTATTAAGCATTTTAAATTTTTACGGCACACCTATGATATTGGTTAATAATAAAAAGATCTTCACTTGAAATCTGTCAATAATTTCTCAATTTTCGTCCCAAAACCATGGTGATCTTTAAAAAAAAAAGGATCTTCACTTAAATTCTGTTTATGATCTCTTAATTTTTTCCCAAACTCATGGCTGTTTGGCATTTGGGGGTCAAAAAATTAAGCCAAAAAAACCAAACTAAATTTTTGATGTTCAAAGCAGATCGCTTCAGTTGTTGGGAACCACTGCTTTAAGCAGTCTAAAATTCCCTTCACACATTCTGTATCAATTGCAGAAATAAATTTTTAATTATTTACTTATCGTGCGTTTAGCCAAAACAAGTTCAAACCTGTCAACGGGACAGATCAGTGAGCAAACATTGATCTGTCTCGTTATTGTTCGTTGTTTTATTGTTATTAACAACAAACAATCGTTATTGCTGGTTTGTTTTATATTTTATACTAATATAATATTATATAATATATTCGTTTTATACTACGTTTTATATTAATATAACCGTTGTACTGATTACTGTTTGTAGAGGCAAGTCCGTAACGGGCCGAAATACGTGCGGGCCAAATTAATTTCGAAACAAGAAAATGTAACATATTATGCAAGTTTTCGATCTTCCGTTTATCATGTTTAAACAAAAAATCTTGTGGTTGTCCGTCTATGACGATGGCGAACCACTGACTTTACAGGGATGGCGAATCACTGGTTGAAATTCAATGACCCACCTGATGTTCTAAAATTTCTGGCATTTTTAGTCTGCAACATTAATTTAGGACTGATCAGACCGGGGGCGTCCAACCCGTGGCCCGCGCAGTATTTTTTGAAGCCCTCTGTCCTGTCAATTTTGGCAGAAGTCGAAGACAGATTTGCTGCGAAGACCCCTTTTTTCTCGTTTTTTATCAAATTTCAGAGGTGATTTCGGGACAAAAAGTGGGAATTCCGAGACTGATTTCAGGTGAGGATCTTTTTTTTTTGGAGAACACCTTGATTTTGGGAGGAAAATAGGGAAATCACAGATGAAATCGAAGTGAAGACCTTTTTTTTCAGAGGAGACCATGAGTTTTGGAGAAAAAAGTAGAAGCCAAGATCAAAGCCCTTTTTTTCTAAGAGAACATCAATATTTGAAAATTCTTGCCTCGGGCCCCTAAATTTGAATATCCACGACTGGTGAAGATTTTTTTTCAGTCTTCAACTTTTTTTTAGCCAATGACCCACTTAATGTAAGTTTTAAAAAACTGTCATTTTTTTGACCCGCCCTATAAAAAAGGTTCGCCAACCCTGATCTATTACAAGCCTTCAAACAAAATCAATTACATGGCATAATCAAAGATGAAAAAATTACAAGCCAAGTACGGCGCATTATACAAACACCTCCACGTGTCCGGGCGACTGCGAGCCGCAAAATATCGGCCTGAAAAAAATCCTTACTGTACTGTAAAGTCAAAACATAGAAACAGCGGCCTTTTCGAATCCGTACAACTTTCAAAAGTGACCTAATTGTTTGAAATAGATCAAAAAAACAATTTCAGGCATTGGCAACAGTGACAACATAATAGCGCAAAAATGCTTTTTGTTATTAATCCGGCTGCATACCTCGCTGACGGAAAGTTCTACATTTTCTTCTGGACAAGTTCCATTTTTCTTTCCTTTTTTTTTCTTTCGACAGCGAAAAATATATACTAATGCACTGATAATCACAACTGTCGCAATAGCTCCAATCAATATAAGAATTAATCCAAGGGACACTTGTTGCTGATTACGGGAAGCTAAAAACAATAAATAACGTAATTAGTTTAAACTAAAATTCAAAGGTTTTCGGTAATTTCGAATTAAAAAATAGTAAAACAAGACCAACTTTCTCACACTTGTTTTAAACATTCACTAACTAACTGGTCTGTGACGTACGTTTGCGCAATTTGTACGTGACTTAACGTCAATTTGCAATAAGTCGAAAAAAACGGTTTTTCGCTTCTAAAAATTCTTCTTTAAATATTGATCTAAGCTTGCTACAAGTTTAACTTTAGCGGTACAAAGATTTTAATGCACAGTAATCAGCCGGATGACAATTGTTATCTATGTCATGTGCTTTATCTGAGGCACAGCTGGATTGATAATCTATGTTAATCAGAAACTAGAAACAAGATCGAAAAATGTGACTTTAAGCTTTTATATATATATATATATAACAATTATAACGTGTATTACAGTAGTCGGATTTACTTACAGTTATTTCTTTCCAGTTCGATTTTACCGCTTCTAAAGCCGTACGAATTGATGACTTTACAATTATACGAGTGCAAATCATTCTCGTTGAGGTTAAATATTTTCAAGGTGGCAACACTGCTTCCATTGTCGAATTCGCCTTGGTATTTGATTGATTCACCAATACGAATACTCTCGCTATTATGAAGCGACAAAGGACCATTCTTTGCATTCCATGTCCACGTCTAAATCCACAAAATGATGTCATAAACAGTGTCATCAAATTAAAACAATTTTCTAAAATTCTTAATTCTAAATATTTTATTTTACTGAAAAATACCCTAAAAGTCGTAAACTTAAGCCGCGATTGATAAATTAATCTTAATTTGTTTTAAAGATCTTTCCTGAAAGTTAACTTCGATTTAGGTATGACTCGTTGTTGTAAAACAAGAGCAAACGAGATCAAAACTCCTGATATTTCGTATTAACAGAAATTTTTGATTGTTTTTTTTAACGTTGTGAAAAGATCCAAAAAACAAAATCAAGTTGAAACCAAAAAATAATAGCAGAGTGAAAAAATGTTCTTTGTGCTATAACAGCTGAAAATCTTAGTTGATTGGCTAGATTTTTCGGTATCCCGATAATTTTTAGAGGCCCCAATATATCTTTCTACAATAATGTCAAATCCAAAAAACGCCTAAAATATATCATGGGGTCTTGCGTTGAACAAAGCTGTGTTCTTATTTGCCCGAAATTCTTTAACGAATATCTGACTGAACATTTTAACCGACAGACACTCACCACCGAATTTATTCCTGGGCTGGTATTGATAGAACAAACAATACTGGCAGTGTTTCCTATCAGAGCATATTGAGTCATCTTGCTGCTTATGGCCGGGGGACCCTCCACAACTAGCTTGTACAATTGGAGATTACTCCCAACCTAAAAAAGATTAATTAAGTTTAAAAGTTTATTACGAATTTAAAGAAATAACAAGAATAGAGAACAAATTTTATTGCGGTTTGCTGAGAGAAGCAAAGTTTTTTATTAAGCAGCTTGGTTGATGCTGTTTCAAAAATTTCCAATTCAATTGGGCCATGATTTTAACTGACAATCCACTCTGTTTGAGTCAGAAGTTGGAAACAATCGTATCTGCGATAAACGATTTCCTTAAAAAGAGAGGGAAGGAAAGAGTAGAAAGAGTTGGAAAGCAGAAAAAGAGGTAGCTTATTCATGGATGGTATCTGGTTCACGCATCACCATTTTGACAGAAACTCTGCACCAAAAAAAGATTTACAAGACGGTTTACCAGACGAAACTTTTCCAGCCTTGCCGATCTCGCTGAGGATCATGACATACACTTGATGCTTGCTTAGATACGCGCAACAATGCAATGAACAAAAATTTGAATCTCAATTTGAGCACTTACACTTTTCGTATTCGCATGGCAAGTGTACGTGCCCGAATCGCTTTGCACGACTGCCGATAGTTCCAATCTTGAGCCGCGGGCGAGAACTTGGTCGCTTCCTTCGCGCGTCCATTCGACAAGAGGTTCCGGGTTCGAATCCCAGTGGCATTGCAGTGTGACATCATTGTTTATATCTACTTTTTCAAGGGTGTTTCCGCCAAGAAAGACAGGAGGATCTAAAAACCGTCACGAGGAACATGCTTAATTTATTGATTACAAAGACAAACTGATAATACAGGCATTTTGTAAATCAGCATATCAGAATACAATAAAAAAATACAGTGAATATCGACAATCGTAAGCTTTTGAGTTTTTTTCAATAAATAACCTAGCAAACGTCGGTTTAAAACTTGTATAAATTACGCAATAATTAGCTGTTTTTCAATATACTTCCACAAACGAATTAAACGAACAAAATAGTGAAAAGATTTTCGCTTTACTAAAAAGACAATCAAAATCTTAAATCAGGTTGACTGCGCGCTAAACTTTTTTAGTTTCGTTTCTCATTACAAAAAAAAAGCTGTTAGTATGGAAAGGGTAGTAGCGAGCGAGCATTCTGGATTTTTTTACATCGGCACTTTTCAACCATTTTGGCAACGGTTACACACTTTATGCTAAACTAAAAAAAGCTGTACACTCAGTTAAAAAATTAATGGTTAAGCTGAAAGACTTTTTTTGGTCTCACTGTTTTTTTTTCTTGTTTTTTTTTATTTAAAGTGGACTGGGCACGAAAAATAAACATATTTTCGAAAAAAAAAAGAACATGAAAAGCAAAAAAAAGATGTTCACTTTTACTACACATTTTATAACATAGGCATTCTGATAGTAAGACTAAACTAGAAAAGTGACATAAAGACTCTGTACACCACCCACCAAGCTGGTACATCCTTAAAAAATTCTAATACACCCGGTTCAAAAGCACTTTTTTGTACCATTTGGCGTCTGACTGAAATTTATTTCGTTCTCTACAAAGCTGATTAAGTTTCGAACCGGTGATCTTTTAATATCCAATCTACTAAGAAAACCAAAAGCAATCAAAACAGTCTCACTTACATAAAACGTTAAGAGAATCGGAGGCGATATTCGAAAGGCCGGCTTTGTTCCTGGCACAGCAGCTAATCGCGGCACCATTCCATGACCTACTTAACGGCTTGACCTCAAAGGAGGAACTCTCACTCTTTTGCTTGGTACCGTTTATGTACCACCTGAAAACAATCGTAAATGCTAAAAACTGCGCCAGTCGTTCGGCGAGTAACTGTTTTGTGTTATGCTTCAAAACAGTCTTGGATCTTTTGTAGAAAGCCCCCACCACTAATGCAAAAATGTAAGATTTGAGAAAAACACCCCCGCCACGTTTTAAGTACTGCACGGTGGCGGGGTGTTTTTTCAGACGGGAGCTTTCTACAAAAGATCCACAGTCTCTCACTACATTTCCCATGATCACTCGCGTAACTTGTCAGACTAAAGCAAAAAAACTCTAGTGTTTGTCCCTACGTAATACGTATTATTGTACTGCCTACGTATTATTTTTTGAGGCAGTCTTGTTTCTTTTAGAAAATAATATGTTAATATCCATAATACAGCGGTAAAAAATGATAAAAAGTTACTTTTTTCTTTGGTCTTTAGTTGAATTTTACAAACCATGTGTCAGAAAAAGTATTTTTCGATTCTTTCATTGCTTTTTCTTTGCTTAAAATTAAGTAAGGTCTTCAAGTTTTACCACAATAAAAATATCGTAATTCTAGCTTGCTTTAGCATAAGGACGTGCAGCAAGATTAAACGAACATACAGAGACTGATTGATGTACATTGCACAAGCACGTCCACTAAACAAACAAATAGATTCGATCAATATTAAGCAACTTGCTCAAATTTCTTTTACTTGCTGACAATGAACTTGCTTATCTTAAAAACAGTGATGTAGTCGAGACTCGAGACCACATGGTGTAAGACCGAGATCGGAGAATTTTGACACGTAAGGTTCGAGACCAAGACAGAAACCGAATTATAAATGTAAAACAAAGGAACCTACGCTTATGATTCCGCACGCAAAAACTTTTTATGAAATGAAATTTTTTATGTAAAAAATAAAGGAATCTACGCTTTTTATGATTCCACACGCTTTGCGAAACTTTGCAATTTAAAAATTCAACTCAACAAGTATCCGTAACATGTTGTAAGAGAGCCTTGCTCCATGTGCCGCATCATTAAACTAACTGTGTCTTGTGACAAAAATCAGTATCAGCATCTTTCATTTCAGTACCGCTCTAAAAAATATAGTGAAGTAGAAAATTTGTAAGAAGTAGAAAGCAGAACAGAAAAAGGAAGAGGCAACAAAACCATAAACGTTATGGCGTGCAATCAAGATAAGAGATTTTTAATCTTCTGCTAAATTAGACAAGAAATCAGAACGCAGAAGGCATGGTTAGCATGATCGAAAAGAAACAGGATATGCATAAATTTTTCTTCTAAAAGTCGAAAATATTTGAAAGTATGCTTAAAACTTTTCCAAATATTTGATAAGCCATGCTCTCGGTGCGACGGTTGTTTGATTTGTTGGTTGCAGTTTGATCAAACAAAACGTCTTGGCACAAATCATTGACAAAACTTACATATTACCATAGTTTAGCGCTTTCCAACTGGAGTTTCGCGGAACCTTAGGGCTGCTTATATGCCGGGTTGCCTTGATTATTGCTTGCGTTGATATTTACTTGTATGCCTCCTTAAATATCAAACTTATATACCTTCTTAAATAAGAATCCCATTGATTCTTATTTAAGGTAAAAATAGAGGTTTCGCGCTCAAAAAATTTGCTCAATGGTTTCGTAAAGGCATGTTTTTACCATGAGCGTGGAATGGAGTATTCTTTGTTTCTTTTCTTGATTTTTTTTGCTTCGCTTAGCGCTTTTGCCGATTCAGGCGCAAAGTGAAAAAATCAACAAAATAAACCAAGAATGCTCCATTTCACACTCGTAGTGGAAACGAGCTCTAACATAAAAAGGATTGAAAAGTGCTGTCATACATTCATTGCAGCAATTAAAATTTTGAAACCATGTCTGTTAGGGCTAGCACTGCATCTATATTAAAAACTACACAATCTATTTTTCTACTCCAGATTCAGTTCTTATGATTGTTTTTGTTTTTATTAGGCTTTTTTAAAACTAGACAAAGCTACAAAGAAAGTTTACATAATTAAATTACTTTATTTTTTCACCATCTGATTAACTTGGAGAAGTGCGTGAGCGAATGAAGGTGTAAACACAAACTTTTAAACTATTACCAAACTTCTTTGTTTCCAAAAGAAACAATTAAAACTTTTTTTCTTAAACGGATTAGCGTGACCAAATTACATTAAAATTTTCATCAGAATAGAAGTAATAAAGCTGTAAAATTAAGGTATTTCAAAAGTTCAGATTTTAGCTTTATTAGTATTTGCTATCCAAATAAAGCTGATCCTTTAGGTGTGCTTCTTAATCGCATTGCAAAAAAACATAGCAAAAAAATAGTTAAAAATGTCCGGTCTTGAAACCAATTTTAAAAACCAAAGACCGAGATGACATCACCTCAAGATTAAGACTAAGACCACCAGAAAAAATTTGAGACCAAGAACAACATCACAAAAACTCGGTCTCGAAACCTTCGCTATTCCCTAAAAATGCTCTTCAGTTCAAAGTAAATCGTCCGCCGCAATAAAAAATCGTAATGCGCCAGAAAAAGAAAGAAAACGAAAATCCAACAATAACATGGAGAGTGGACACACCGTAAAGCCAGAAAGCAATAAATGAAACTTGTAGCTTCTTACAATTGAAAATGAATGAAAATGAAAACGAAATCAGCTGTTCATGCATTGACTGATCACGTGCAGCCGGTCACGTGATGTTAACAAGTTAAAACTTTCACTTGATCTGAAAGAGGAGGTCTTGCTTTGACCGTTATGCTGGTCAAATCTCACTCAACAAATTAATGACTGATGGTTTACAATCGTTACGAAGCAACCAGTCAGTTACTGATTTGCTAGTAACCGAGTATAATAAACGATTTTGCTTTGCAATCACGGCATGAGCTTTAAAATCGCGGTTCAATAAATATTCATGCAAAGTTTGTGCTTATTTCTGGAATGGAACAAGTCTATTAAGTAGCGTCTTCTAATTGAAATCATGTTAACTCCTTGAAACTCTAATATAAAACCGAAATTGGTTTCGATTCTAAAGTACGTACAAATTTTCAAAATGATTATCATTACCGGTATGATGTTGCAGTGGAGCCTTTATCGAGCAAGCAATTGACCACAGCTTTGCTGTTTTGGTGCACCGCAGTTGGCAAAGATATTGTGACTTTAGGAGGAACTACAAAAAACAAAATTAATAAGCAGAGAGGCTAATGTAAAAATATTCAGTTCAAGCTTCACAGACCCAATTAGAGAGAATCTTAAAAAATACGTTAAATTAAGCATTAAAGTGGCTTAGCACATTTTAGCAGCTGAGAGAAAGGCTCAGAGAGACGATTAGGGAAAGAATTCTGTTGTGGCGTCATGCATCAATACACCAACCAACCAGCACAAGCATATAAATAAAATAAAAAAATACCAGTTTTCATAACCGTAGCTGCGTACAATTAACGATTTCTGACAATGAAAAAACTACTTGAAAGTCCTTGTTTGACTTGAATTCGAATGAACAGTTTGATTACGTCACTCTTTGTTTTAGGTGCTCAATTTGACTGCTTTAAAATCGCTCGTCCGATCTCCCGGGCAGAAAAGACTCGCTTTTATTCAATATGAATTGAGAATAAATCGTCAGAACGCGCTATGAATCAAGAAAGATCACATTCGATTCATTGCACGGCATCAGTACTTAGTAGGGTAATGTTAAGCTCAATAAAAATAGAAACATTTTCAAACTATGTTTACGCATATGATCTCATACCTATCAATTTAAATTGTACGCGCTCTGTTGCAACCTTCTCTTCCATGGCACCATTTGTCATCAAGCACCAGTATTTCGAATGCAAGACTTTTTCAGTAATAAGAAGTCGCAAGGTAGCGCTTGTGTTAAAAGTCTTATCTCCTACATCAGTCGTAAAGATGCTGACGTCAGGAATCAGAGTTCCGTCTGAAAATTTTTGAAAATGGGTTCGTAAATTTATCAGAAATGATAATAACAAAGAAAAAACTATAAACAAAACTTAATTTTGTTTTGTTCGAAATTATTAACAAGTTTTTGGAAACTAGTCAAACGATATAATATTTTACATCAACAGTAGCAAACTGGAGGTTGTAATGATTGGGAGCCGGCATATAACCAGAACAGGGCCACGGAGGTAAGAAAATGAGCACATCTTTTTTTGGACATTGCACCCTGTTTGATAAAGATGTAGAAAGGACTTCCGTTTTAAAAAATGACATTTTTAAAAACAAAAAATTTTACAACTCTGATTTCAAATAATGACTATTTTCAAGAAGTAAATTATTAAACTGGTGTCGAAAACTAAGGTTTTATATATGCAAATATGGCGAATAACAAGCAGGAAAACTTCTTGATCACCCACCACACTAAAATATATACGGTTTGTTGTCGATGGCGGTTAAAGATTAGCGACCACTACTGGCAGAGCTTACTTCTTCAAGACAAAATCGAAACAAAATCAGCGTTTTTACTAGTTTCCATTTATGAAAAAGCAGCAGATCGCATTTTGGTTTATTATTAATTTAAATTCAGCTTTAAACAAAAAGCATTATAAGATTTTGTCTGTTTCACCAAATCCAGCAGATGATCTTTTGCGTCATCCAATAAAGTTAAAGCATTGCTCTAATATTTTTCAACTAGGCCTACATTTTATTTTTTGTTATTTTACCTTTTTGAAGATACACTTGTTGTAACAACAACACGCCAAAAAAATTCTAAATAAATTATTAACACTTAAAGTTTTATTTTTTTAAATTTCAGCTAAAACTTATGCACTCGTTTGTAAAAGCAGCTTTTTTACGCCTATTACAGAGAAATTCCGTGTAATTCAATGACTAAATTAAATTAAGACCACTCGACATAATTTTCCATTCGAATGATTCCACGTGAAAAACAAGTGTAAAAAACCACCGACTTGCATGAACAAAACTGGTGTACTATGTCTACCCATGGCTTAGTAAACACAAAAGTATGTCCAATAAAAGTTTGTCTTTCGGGAGTTTAATTCCGCGATATAAGGCTTATTAAACCACTAAAACGACAAAAAAGTGGTTTCAAATAACACTTCTAAGCATGCTATGAACTGCATTAAACTGTAACCTCACAAATACTGTGATCAACAATGTACTTTTACATGAAAAAAAACAAAACTAATGATCATATTTTTAAATCACTCAGTACAAAGTAAAAGTCGGTTATTTTAGAAGAATTTTCTGCTCGCTATGCTAAATACAATTTTGGGGCTGAAGAATGCATTTACGCATGTAAGACGTGAGACTTCTTTAAAAAAAGTCGAGATACGTTGAAGTTAACAATGTTTTTTACGCAAACCGTCAGAACTCATTTAAAATAACTAACCCTTAACTAAGTTTTAAAAAAAAAGCAGGATGACTCACTTGTGTACCAGTTTAATTTCGCAGGTGGCTTGGCTCGAAAAGCTTCGCATTTTAATTCAATGGTTTTGCCAAGAACGACCTCAACTTCAGTAAACTCCTTTTTCTTTTTGCCAACAATGGACGGACCTTTCGGAGGCACTGCAAAAACACGACCATGTTTTATTTTTTTTTTGGCACTTGCCAATTTGGCTAAACTGCAAATTTATTTTCTTCCTTTTATCTTATCATATTTTCGTTATTTGCCGGTGTAAACGACTTTTCTAAAATTGGACGAGTTTCTTTGGTGAGAGTCAAAGAAAAAGCTTTGAGAATAAACATTTTTGGTGCTATCTTCAGCTTTACCACCAACAAACTTTCAATAAACAAATAATTAAGAAAGCTTCACATCGAGTTTTAACATATATTAAAGAAATATTTTCGATCTACTTTATGTTGAAAAAAGGAGGATTCAACTGCATGAGTAAAAATATATTAAAAAAGGTTTAGGCGACCTCATTTGGGGTCGCGACCCATAGTTTAAGAAGCCCTGCGTTAGCACATACTTCAGATATTTATTCAAGACTAAGTAAAAATTGTATTCATCTATTAGGATTTAAAAAGAAATTAATGGTTTTTTTTTAAATGCTAAAAAGCAAATCACCAAATTTTTATTCGCACATTCATTTGACTTTGGAATTGCGTTATAAAATAGTCTCGAAAAAGACAAAACAAGCGAGCAAATGTCGACAAAAGTAAAATAATAACGCGTTAAATTCCATTCAACCTTGCGATTGCTTTCATTTGTTTGTCTAATGACAAAAAGCAAGAGCAGTTAAAGCGACTTGGCACTCCAAAAGAGCGAAGGTTAGAAATAGTTTGTCAGGTGGGTAAATAACGTAATTTCAAACGATCCATTTAAATAAGAAATTAGTATTAAGCTGTACAGGTTAAAATCGATTTTTCACAATAATTTAGTTACTTTTAGTTTTTAATTTCTTTATTAAATACTTGGCTCATTGAACTTGGACTGTTATATTAATTAATTTATTATAATTCCCAACGATTAATAGACGGTTGAAATTTTTTTGAAACTAGCTGAGCTAAGCAAATCTTGCCTACTCGAAAACCAGCGATACTCACTTAAAACGGTTAGCTTGGCTCTTTTCGACCGAACTTCGTGCTCGGTGACTTGACATTCATACCACCCATCGTCTTCGAGTTCAGCGTTTTCGATCAAGAGATTGTAATTTCCAATCGACACGTCACCCACCAATGAATACCTACTCCACTCTAAAAAAAAGCAAATACTGCTAGTACACTGAATTTTAACGAAAACAAAAAAGAAAAAGAAAATACTTTGCTCGAATGCAAGTGTTTTTAACTTGTCGAAATTTAATTAAAGTTCAAACCAAGGCAGCGGTGACTATACACAGGACATTTCTAAAAGGAAATGGTTGGGATTATTTTTCATTTCAAAGCTGTAGACGTCGGTTCGATTCTTGGTCTGTTCAAACCAATGACATTAAAGTCAAACTTGCAATTTCGCTAATTCACGTTTATAATGAAGAGACGATAGGAGCAATCGAAATCTCTTCGTCATATAAGGCAGGTAGTCACTTTGTTGCAGCTTTTTTGTAACCATATGGGGGTATCAAATTTTATCAATATATTTAATGATAATAAAATGAATCAAAAAATATTTTAAACGTATTCAAATGTAAGCAAAGCCAAACAGTGACCACCAACCTTATCTCAGAGTAAATTGCGACAATCTAGGTTCTCTCTAAAAAAGCTATTTGTGCGCAAATATTTTTTTAGCGAGCGGGAATAATTAAAAGCTACATCAGCAAATTCTTAACCCGAATTATCCCAATGACTACATTTGTAGTCATTATTTCAAATGCATTTTCTAACTAAAAATAACTGTTTTTTTTATTATTTTAGATTATGAATAGCTTTGAGATATAAAATGCAGTTTTACTTTTCGTACAAGTTTCTTCTTTTAACACATTATTATTTAGTTGTTAATAAAAAATTCAGAAAGTTTTCTCTATTTTTTCTACCCTTGGGTTAATATGGGTTAATTTAAGGGTTTCGAATTTGCTTATATAATAAAAGTGAAGAATTGTACTTATATTTTCAGAGTGTAAGAAAGAGATTTCACTGCGCAAATGGTTTCATGGCACTCCGGATTGCGCACATTGCGCACCTTAGAAGAAACACTGACGACAATAATTTGCGTAATAAAAATATCAAAAACGAATAAGAATTAAACACCCTTACAAAGCGAGAAATCGTATTTTTCTTGAAACAATGTCATCCAAAAAACAAAAAATCACGTAATGATTGTGCTTCAAAACAAAAATTTGCTTTTAAGACGAAACCTTTCGATCAACTCGTTTCATACGCCGAAGCACGTGACAGCGCGCGGTGCTCATCCGGGTAACATAGCGCCTGGGCGATAAGGCTGCTTAGGCTACGCAGAAATGTTGCAAAAATGGCGAGCAGTTGGCAACACTGGGTCGTATTTGGCTGGCCTTGAAATCGTATAAAATTTTTCAGATAGGAGTCAGGGATGATAAGCGCGACTATGTCTTATTCATCTTTCTTTAATATTTAGCGAAATGAAATGTACTTGCACCAGGCAAATTTCAATCACAAGATTTAAAAAACCTGCAAACAAAGTCACGAAGCCCCGGATGAAAATCCCCTTAAAAAAATGTAGAAAAATTTCCCAATTTCAAAAGTTGAACAAACCTATATAAGTCGACAATAAAACTTTAAACGTCATTGAATAAACATATTCGGCGACCGGCCTTTAAACCATTTAAAATTGGTTAAAACAGCAAAATGAATATAGTCTACGCGCTGGACTTCCTGAACTGATCGTATCTTTTTAAATAATCAATAATATCTTAAACTTATTAGATGGTGGATTCTTTTTGCTTTCTCAAAAAAGGGCAAACCACTTTGTCTAAATAAACGTACTCAAACAAAAGTTTAACCTATAATGGTCTACACATGTTAAAAAATTTGTTTAATTGTAAATATCTTTCTTGAACAATTTTTAAAAGAGCTCTATGTAAAAATCGAAATGTTAAGGTTTGAGTTTTTGCTTTCAAAGAAAAGTTATGATAAAATTTCATATAAAACCTTATTGTTGAATAAACTAGAAGAGCGCAAGTTATGGTTTGACTCGTAAAATTTTAAAAGCCTTCTTAAAGCAACAAACAGCCTTCTAGAAACATTCATAATCAAAATATCGACATAAAAGTGTAAAATATCGACATAAAATAAAATCAAATTTAGAAGAATCGGATTCACTAATCATTGTTATCTAATTCGCTGAAATAAAAATCTCAGAGTAACAGGTACAACGCGTCGTCTCTTCTGTTTGTTAATGACGCAAAATAATCCGTTTTATCAAAAGTTCTAGCCTGATATGCTTAAAATCATTTCCACTATTTTTGAACGCCTATCGATTTTATTCGATATTGAAATAAAAAAAGATAAAAAAAAATGTAAAGCAATAAATTAAAATGTTAGGCATTGAAGTAGTTTTGCCACAAATATCATAATCCATTACTTCTTCATAAATAATATATAAGGTTCTTGCGTAAGTTACGCAGACAAAAAATAATTAAGAAAATTTATTATATTACATCTACTTCCTAGGCATAAATGAAGTATGTAAACTAGGTTCTTCCACTAGCGAAAAAAGCAAGTGAAAAGCAATGGGTGTATCAAATTTCACACAAAATTGGCTCATTTTTAATTAAAAAAAATTCAGTTGAAGTTGTGGTTTGAAAAGACAACGAAAACTTTTAATCGTTTTTAAATCTTTGCGCAGCAAAATTCGAATTTTCTATTGATCACGCCAAAAAGAGTGAAAACGCCGATCTCTGTTTTTTAAAACATTATGCCGCGAAAACGTGAAACGACCGAATAAGTTAGAGCTCGTTTCCACAACGAGAGTGGATCTTTGTTTCTTTATTAATTTTTTTGTTTCGCTCAGCGTTCAAGCGCTGAAAGAAATAAAAAATCAATTAAACAAACAAAGAACTCTATTCCACGCTTGTAATGAAAACAGGGCTTCAAAGAGCAAAGCTTTTGTGTGGTGCTGCAATGACTGGAGACTAAATTTTGGGGAAGAAAAACTTTACTTTAAAATTGCACTTTTAGCACAAAACAACTTAATTACAAAAACTTGGTTTTTATTACTTCTTTCTAAACGCTGACAATTAAACCTCACAACATTGTAAGATACATATACGAAAAATATAAGTATAAAAAACAAAAGTTTATACATGTATGTGCCATTGTTACAGTTATAGCAACCTTTCTAAAATAAAATATTTTTTAACCTTTGTTTTACGAGAGTCATGAAATAGAATTCAAAAATCTTTTTTGAAATACTTTTACTTTGTGGCGGTGAAAGGTGGTTTTTGTCTGCATTAGAAGACAAATAAATTCAGAATTAAGTTTTCAGTATTAAAACAGAATCACTAAAACTTTTTAAACTAATTTAATAGAAGTTTGTTAATATCTCTGGCGTGATTTGCAAAAACATAGTAGGCGGCTTTTTGAAGTTTTCGAAAAAATCGCTGATTTAGATTTTAAGTTGATACATCTATACAGAAAGACCATGGCTTTTACTAGGCGCTAACTCAGAAATTAACAAAGCTTTTAACCTAAAAATTATGTAAAAAGAAAATTCAGAGTTAAAAAATTCCCGAATGCGCATAACTTCGTTTTTTAAAAATGGCGCTTTTAAGTTTTTCTATATTGTATTAATTACACTATTTTTTAAGGTTTCAAAAAATTCAATAAAAAATTTTAAAAGCAAGTTTTTCTTTGGCAGCGGTTCGCCAATGTATTAGAACACTGAATGTACTAGAAAGACCGAAAGCACAAAGGAGAACTTCAAAGTGTTTTGACGTTATCCTATAATTAAATTTAAAAATCAGTTGAACCCCAAAATTGACCAATGCGCCTAATAAAAGCTCATTTACACGAACAAAATCTCAGCGTGAATACAGAGCATTACTTTAAACTGTTTCGAGTATCCCGCTCACATTGTAGGAATAACGCAGTGCATTTAAGCTTGTTATGGAGGTCCTGACTGCGATTATAAGCGTTTGTCTCTATAAAAACTTGCAAGAATTTGCAGGGGTTTGTCTAACGTCAACAAGTCTGCGGACGTTAGAAGTTGAGCTAGAAGGTGTCAAAAAACACAATATGAAATGCTCCGCGCTTTTATAAGGCTTTTAAAAGCCTATCTCACTCAAACGAAAGTTGAAACATAAGCTGGTTTGGGTTCGTTTGAGTCTTAAAAATTAAAAATGCTGGAATATAGTACAATCGAAACCGATTTTTTTCGCATGCTTGATGTGAAAAATTTGCCTTGCGTGGTAGGATTTGTACAAATTTGTCCTATCGATATAACTACAAAAAACGAGAAGCTTCAACAGCATAACCAACACCCATATTTTTTTAAAAATTGATTTTAAATTTCTTTTTCGTCTCAGAAAAATACAGTTGAGAAAAAAACAAAATGTCATTGGACCTACTTGAAAGCTGACGATCTCGACCGAGGCCGAATTTGTTCCGGGTCCATTGCACCGGCTCCCGTTCGTTGCCTGGGACGTGAAGAACCGTACAGGGCAAAATCACATCTTGTCCTTCAATCACGGTGGCATTTTTTGGATTCTCCACAATCTCAACTTTAGCCAACGCCCGAATCAGACCTTGAACAAAATAAAGAAGTTAGGCGCGCTAAAATAAAAAATCAACAAAGATTTTAATTCGGCAATATGGAGTTTAGTTGTTGCGGTAATCTAAACAAACTTTAAAACTATACCTAAACTGTACTAATTGTAAAGGTTAAAAAAATCATGTAACGACAATTTTGTGTGAAAATCAAAACTACATAGTAAATCCAAGCTTTTATTCCAATTGAGCAAATGTCAAATTTACAAAATTATGTTCTTAAGACTTCAATTACAAAAAGTTTAACGGAGAGCTTTTAAATATATTTGCAGAGCAGTAGATTTAAACTAAACATTTTACAATAAACAAAATCATTGGCTTTTAAATAGTGTTTTTTCTTGATATACATCATTCAATAAGTGTTTGGTTTCATTTCTGTTTTCTTCGGGTCAATTGTTTACATAAAACAATTTAAATGACATGATCAAAAATAAATCTTAAACAAAAAATACTCACCGACGCAGAAAAATAGATAGATCAATCTGAGCTGAGCATAACACATTGCTGTAAACAAAATAAATTCTAAGAAAATCAGATCTAAATTTACAACAATTTCTGAAAAACATTTTTTATAAATTTTGAGCGATAGTTTATTTTTTAGTTTAATTTAAAATTCCACTAAATTTTTATTTTAAAAGTTGTTCTTAATTGTAGGGCAACATTATTAAAAAACAATTTATAAACTTTTTATAGTCGCCCTATATATACTACGCTTTTTTATTAGATAGTTATAAATATAAATGTAGCTTCTAAAATAAAATTCAGCATAATAGAGTCTGTTATGACAAGGAAAAATTTAAAAAGTACAATCAAAGTTTTAAATTAACATTACTGATATGTCAGCAGCTGCGTTTTAAATCGCTAAAGAAAATTGATCAAATATCAATGTCTAAGTTCTAACATCTCTACGAGTATAAGCGAATTGAGTTAAACAGCTGCAAATTTCAAAAGGCTCTCTTTTGAAACAGAAGCCAAACGCTGTGGTGTTCATAGCATTCGTCATTTTTTTTGTTTCGTATTGCTCTGACTCTTCTCTAAAGACTTGACATCATTAACCTAAAATTTCCAAATAATTAATTACTGGCGATTTTTATCTCTATTGTTAAAATCTGGTCAAGTGAATAATGCGGTTTTGTTTCCTTCGTTGGCTGCAACATTTGAATCGTGTAATTAACTGAAAGCGAATCTGAGCAAACGCATTTACACAACTCCAAATAATCAAAATGAACAGTTTAAAATTAAAATCATATCTCTTGAAAAGTGTGAAAAAGAAGAATATATAATGTGTTTCATTAGGTACAAATTTTATAGTTAAGAAAAGTACTAGTAAAAACCTTAATAGCTTTGTAAACAGTTGTTTTTTCCGGATAAAAAAACTAATTTTTTAAGCTGTAAAAGAAAATGCGTAAGATCATTAAATGAAAATACTGTACATGTTTTTCTCAATTTCGTTAAAATCGTATCATTTAAATAAACTCTGCACATAAAAATCATTTCAGTTTTTAATAGCCTCTTCTAAATTAGAGTTCGATTAAAAACCAGCTATTTTAAAGATAAAAAAAATTATTCTACTCTGTTTATTTTATATTTTAATCGTCAATAATTAAAGGTTTATTGTAAAGCCAAAATAATTAGTATTAATTACATTAAGCACTTCAATAAGCGCTTCCTACGACTAACAGGCTTTAATTAGCAGCCATTAATATAGACCGAAAACGCCAGCTTAGTGTTGGTTTTACTAAGTTATAGCCGATAAAGCTAAGAAAATTCAAACACTACTTTTGAAGAAAGTACTATTCTACTCTTGTAATATTGTTTGTTTTAAAAATTATAGTATAGAAAAATAATTGCTTTGAGGAAGAAAAAGATCAAAAAGAACTTCTACAGCTAAGACCATGGGTAAATTTAACTGAACCATAATGATAATGGAATGCGTTATAATTTCGAAAAGTCCTTAATAAAACAATGTTTCAAAATATATTGGCTATACTTTTTATTCTGATATTAGTTAAGCGTTCCAAATTTTATGCTCTGAGATAAAAAGTGTGTTTTACGTTTTAACACATTTTGTCGGTCAGTTCTTACAATCACAACTTTACAATACGGCAAAATTGTAACACAGTACTACATCCGGTCAAAATTAAGCTTAAGCGTTAGAGTAATTCTGGTAAACTTATTTCTACGGGCGCTAGCGTTTAGTAGATTTTCAAGTCTCCAATGATTGTTTTTAATCTGTTTCCTTCCGAATAATTCAAACTTTATTTACATCAAAGTGATAACCTTATTTTTTTGAATTCCCTAAAGTCAAATCTCGATATCGTATGACGATCAAAGCGAGAAAATAAAGCTAACTACTATTTGAATTACTTTTTAAAGGATATTAGGTTTCCTTTCAAAAATATAACCAATTGTCTAGCTACAAGCGTACAAGTTTAATTAATGTACTCCGTAATCAGTTGAGAACTTCTTATCTATAAAAAATTATTAATGCTGGGTTTGCACAGCACTCATGCTTACGCTGTGCTTTAAGTAAATCATTTATGTAATCAAGTTTATCTGTTTGTTCGTTGAGTCTAGAAACAATTTTTTAAGAGATTTAAAGACCTTTCTTTGCAGGTCTCTTCAAGAAGTCACCGCAAGCAATTTTTGCTCGTAAAACTAACCCGGATGCCCCTGCGTTTACTATCGCTTTTTGAGAGATCCTTTTTCTCTTGGTTTCTTATTTATTCCACCCTGGTGCTGAAAGAGGGGTTCCAGATTAGTTTCACCCAAAAAAATTTGCTTACGGTGACTTTTTGAAGAAACCCTGATTTGCTACCTTAACATAAGAGACTGTTTTCATAGACAAATTCAAAATGTAGCAACTAACAAAAGAATTAAGGACAATAATGGTTCAGTACGAATCTTTGAAACCATTATCAAACATCTTTTCAGCAAAGCCTGTAAAAAAACAAGATTATTTTAAGCTTTCCAGTTAAGATGGGTTTATTAAACCATCAGCATAATACCTAATTTTCTCCCAAATTACCACATAACAACTTATTGTTACTACTTTTTTACAAGTACCTTACACCTAACGCTTTTGCAATTTTCATAAATTTATGAAGAAAAACTAGCGGTATGTCTACATTCAGTAATAAAATTCTAATTTCCACATGTTGGAAGTTAGAATGGCCATTCGTCAATAAATAACTTACAAGCATCCCTCAAAAACCTTTGTGCGTCACAATGCACATTTTTGGAATGAAAATGAATGGCTCGCTTTGCCAAAAAAACTATCTAGGAATTTTTAAAAAAAGTACTTTTTCATTTTTAATATTCATATTTAGTAAAGCTTAAATAAAAAGCAGCAAAATCGTTTTTTATTTGTTAACAGATAAATAATATAATGAAAAAACATAATTACTTTTATTTCGCATAAATCATATCTTTACCCAGTGATGGCTTTATTACGGAGCAAGCAGAGCGGCCGCACCTGCCCCAATCCTAAAAACCGTAGAAAAATGGCCCTCTTAAGCAAATTTTTTTCATAGTGGCACCATGACGGTGGCCCACCTTGTCTGCATCTTAGCTTCAGGACAAAAGCAGAGATTAAGTACTCGATTAAAAGTGATGACCTTTATTTTTAGAGATCACTATATTCTTGGGACAATAACAAAAACTTGACAAGCCAAAAAGTAGCCACTTCTTTTTTTTTCTTGCACCAGCCCCCTCCCCCCCTTTTGTAAGGCCGTCACTATTTTTAACAAAGTTGAAAAATATTTCACTATTTCGCTATTGAACTGCAATTCTTTAATCCAACTTGATATACTATCTTTTTATAAAATAATCCAGAGATACAAATAAAAATCTATAAACTGCTTTCTTCACCAACAAAATAGTACTAAAAGCATTTAAAAATTTTTCTGAAATATTTATACGTCAAATAAGAATCATTTGCCCAGCAACAGCCAACTATCTCTTCTGTAAACAATTTTTGGCTTATTAAAAAATCTATTGATTCAGACCTATACAAATCAACATAACACAACTTTTTGTTTTAAGGAACAGTATAAAAAAATACACGTTTTTAATCTGCACGTCATACAATGCATGTCTGCCGGCTATATTGATTTGCTTAATTTTCGGGCTTAATTCGAGTTAGGGAGGACGTCGGCTCAATTTATCCGGCTCGTTTACAATTTAATCGGGCCTGCATTAACAGACGAATCTTGGCAGGCTTGAACAAGAAATAAATTTCTGTGCGATTAAACACAGTTACTTTAATAAAACAACGCTCACTCACACTACAATAGGCTACCAGAAAGTTTTAGTACTTAGCCTAACAAAGCTTAATTTGAAAACATGGTCTACGTAACTTAAAAAGCAAATTGTCTGACCACGATAAAACATTAAAAGATTCCAAATGCCGCCAACAAGTTTCTTTTTTCTTAACTTTGATTCTGGCATCAGCTGTTTTTTATTATCAATAAACCTTTTTTCGATAACTGAACACAGCTGTCAAAGTAAAATTTTCGACTGATTTGCGAAGGTTTTGATAAATATTTAAATAAGCAATTAAAAATCAGCTATTACAAAAGCAAAAAAAAAGTTAAAAGGAATTTTAACGCTCGCAGTCAGCATTAGAAGTTCAACAATTCCTATCATTACTCAACTTTGAAAACAGCCAGAAAAATTTTCTTTTGTAAATAACATTACAAATTCCACATAAAAGGCTTCTCTACTCATGCGCTTGCTATTGGTAAATAATTAAATTCTCTCCAAATATTGTTTTTTACAGTAATGAATTTGTAGACCAAATTCAAGCCACATTAACAATTTTATAATTCCCCCGTAACAGAATTAACATTTCCAACAAAATGTTGTAGAAGTTTGATAATATTGCACAAGTTCAATACAAATAATTTCTTGATTAATATATAATAGTTTCCATAAGTTCGTAAAAAATCGTTTGAAACACTTTTTAATAGATCGGCAGCAAGTACTTCCTCACAATTTGATAAAAAACATTCTTATGCTTTTAAACCAAAAAACATAGTTTTTAAGTACTGTTGTGTAACTGTAAGTAATGAGTTTTAAATTGCTGCTTTTGTTTTGTTAACGGATTGTTTTTTTATGTTATATCCTCTACATGCCAGCAATCAACTGCAATAGCTCTGAAAAAATTAAACACCTTTGATTGAAGTGAACTATTGACCATTTAAAAGTAGTAGTTGCTATTTTAAAGGAGCTGTTTTAGAAGGTTTCTTCTCATTTAGAAACAAAAAAGGACTTGAGTGAAATGACAACATTATGTTCCATTCTAGTATACAAATTAAAGTAATCAAAGTCGATATGTCTGTCCAGCCTTTAAACCAGTAGTTCTCAACCTTTCAGCGCATGCGGCAAACTTTAAAACCTTTTCAAATTTTGCCGCACACTTGAACCAAAGTGCAGATTTGTATCAAAAAGTAATAGTTCTCTGAAAAAAATCTTCACTTTGAATTGGTCTCAGATTTCTTATAGTGTTCACTAAAAAAAGTTTGTAGAGCAATAGACTAATGTTTTTTAAAAAGTTTCGCGACACACAGGCTGAAAACCACTGCTTTAAACAATGAACTTGCACAGCAAGTAGATTTTGACACGGTTTCTGCTAAATTACATTATTCTTTGAAATGGAATCGATTGAATGCGGATAATAGAAAATAAAATCAACTTATTGTTTTATGGACAATGTAACAAATACCAACACAATTCTCTAAGCACCATACGCAGAAGAGTGAATTTTATACTCCTTTCTTTCTTTTATCTTTGTATTTATCTTTTTGGCTTGCAGAAAAGCGTCGGAGGCGCTATACTTAGGGCAAGCAACTACCCCGACCTGCTTCCGGAGATTCCAAGATATTGCTTTTTGTGTTGGTTGATATTTTAATTTGTTTTTTTTTAGTTCACGGATATATAACTGTAATTCAAAACTGCTTGCAGGGGTAAGTGCCGTAAAGTGTCTTTCCCACGGACACAACAAAATGGTGCAATTAGGTTTCTAGGGTAAAGAATTTTGGAAAAGGCAGACGTTGTTTTGGGAGGAAACTTTCTGGAGGGTGTAATGCAATTGTGGAATATATGGTTTTCAAAGGCAACAGCCTTGTTCACCAATTTACAGGTCAACTCTTCTCTTCGGAGAACAGGAAGTGATATATTTTCTAGAACTGGGAGATACTCAATAGGGGCTGCCTGTAGGTAGCCAGTGATGATGCTCATTACATTAAAGCAACAACAATTTGCTTGTTTAGCTCTTTCGGCACTATGTCTGGGCTGCATATTCTTCCGCACGGTATATAACTGGAAGTGCACTGCTGCAAAGTGTAGTTGTCTTCGCACCCCACAAAGTTCCGGCTAAGCTTCTTAAAGAGTTTCCTGTCTAATTTTTTTCCCAGATATGCAAAGTGGTTTTGGTATGGTAGCCGAGACCCTTTGCCAGAGATGTTTAGCTGTCTGGTTGCCTCTCTGATGTTTAAGTGAAACGTAGTCGTTGTGGTCTTAGCAGTAGGTCTACTTAATTGCTATCTCCATTTATCTAAGTCAGTGTTTCCCGAACGGTGTGCCGTGAGAGGTCTCCAGGTGTGCCGCGAAAGATTTCGGAAAAAATTTATTTAGGGACGTCAATTTTGCGGTTTTTGTACCTGAGATAAGTGAGATTCGGAGGAAAAAAAGAGTGTAAGTTTAGGCGAAGATCTTTTTTTTTAGAGATCACCATGATTTTGGGACGAAAATTGAGAAACCTTTGACAAATTTTCAGTAAAGACCTTTTTATTATTAACCAATATAATGGGTGTGCGAAAATTTAAATAGCTTAATAATGTACCGCCATATAAAAAAGGTTGGAAACCACTGATCTAAGTAGACAGAGATGCTTCTCATGTCTAACTCCAACTTCTCTTCTACTCGCTTCCAGTCTTTATCAACATAGAGGAGAGCCGGATCATCAGCGTAATTATATTGTTGGGCCTGAGTACACACAAGTCGTTGATGTAGATGTTAAAAAGCAAAGGCAATAGTGTTGAACTTTGCCGTACGCCGTTTCTCAAAGAAGGTGGACGACCGGGCCATCACTCGTGTGGAGCATGAGTTGTCTTTTGGAAATTAGTTTACAGAGAAAGCGTACCATGTGGTGGTCGGAGATCGTACAAAGAAGTTTTAAAGTAAGCTTTGATTATAAGATCCAAAATCTAATAGCAAAAATACGAAAATTTGAATCAGTTACCGGTAGCCAAAATCTTATTGCTTAGGATAGAATTTGATTACAAGCTTTGACTTTTATACGCAAACATTTTTACCCTTATGTCTTCTCACAACAGAAATAAATATTTTGTGTCACTCATTCATAGACCTAAAACCATATCTTTTAACTGTAAAAGTCAACAAAACCTTCAACTAAATGAAAAAAACACAGAGGACATATGACAGCACGCCTTAAACAGCTATAAAAACTGACTTGTGCATAGCCGCTCGTAAATTGGGATTTTTGCTAGAAAACTGGGTTGGCAACTTTAATCTTCGAGTCAAATCTGATTGGATTCGCCTAAAATAATTTGGTAGCCCAACAAATAAATTTTAATTGTTATTTTAACTATCTGCAAAGCTGTATATAATAAAATTGTTTCTACCAGAATAATACATAGACAGCGGTATATAAGAGAAGGGTTGCAGGGAGGGGAATTGCCGGGTAAAAAAAGTGGACATTTTTGAAAATTTTGGTTCTTTCAAGCTATGTTTTTATGTAAAAATCTCATTTTGATCTTTTATCAACTTTTAGGAAACAGACTTTGGGCTTATTATTAAAAGTCGGTAGTTTTTAGCTAACGTTTTCATATATAATATTGTATATTTTTCGAAGCGCGTAAAATCATTATTTAGGCAACAGCCGCATAAAAAAAAGCAAAATTGGTATACACCTTTCCCCAATTGTTTGAGCTCCTGTAGCATGACAGTAAGTGTCAGAGGAAATTTAATTTTATGAAATCTTCATATAACAAAGCTTGAAATTTTTTTCTTCTATGATCATATAAAGTTTCGTTGTAGACTATAATTTTGATTAAAGTTCTTTGCTCAGCTATCAAACACTCATTTTTAAATACTTTGTTTTTCAACTCGAATTTCTTTGATCAATAATGAAAAAGGTTACTGGCGGTTTCAAAGCTGAACGATATCACTGACTTTCGTAGACAATCTAAAAGCGGAGACATCTGAAGAGCGGGTACTACCACAAAAAGCAATAAAATAACCCTGATTACAAGTATCGTAATGAGCTTCTGACGAGAAGTTAAGCCTCTTAAGACTTGATCTCTTAAAGCGTTTTGCCACTCCACGTAAAGCCAAGCAGCTGAAAATGAAAAAAATGAAAATTGGGAAAAGTAACAAGCTGTCTGTCTCTCCTGCCGGCAATTAGAATTTCCTGCTGCGTTTTTCTGCCTAATTCGTACCAAAGAGAGATAAAGCGATTGTGACGACGTGAAAAATGTTTAAAAAATCTCGTTTCAACATTGCAATCAGGGAGTTGCCAGAACAATGAGCTATTTCGTATCACTAAGAAATTATGATTAAATTCGCTTCAAAATGCATTGGTTTGCGAAAATTTTAATTTTGGTAAATTTTAAACATTGATAAATGCTTTCACATTGTTTTGTCTCTACCAGGGTCAGTGCCAACCTTTTATAACACCCAAGGCGAAGGTGTTTCGAAGAATCTTTTCTTTTTTGATAGTCACTGAGAGCTTCGTATAAATTAGAAAACCGTTTTCTTTAAAAGCCAAAGAACTATGAAAGAAGATCTCTACAAGAATTCGAAGATCAAAAAGTGGTTTTGTCTCTCAAAAAAACACTGAGATGAAGCATGTGTTAGCCTAATTTCGAGGCTTGAGGTATGGTGTATCATTGGCCCAATTTACAGAAGGAGAGTTAAGATTTTAGAAGGTATACGGGAAGCAACCGTTAAACAACTTTCCTGTCTTGGTATAAGAAAATGATCGCTAACTTTTTGAACATATAGTATGCACACCACTAATTGCATAAATTTAAGTTTTGAAGTGGTCAAAATTTTTTCTTCTTTCTCGCCCACCTTTTTCGTCAACAAAATGTCCATTGTCTAAAAAAATAGGGGACCCATTTTTCAATGCCTACATTCTTTAGTTGCTGGTAAAACACAAAACATTTCTAATAGACTACCAGTTGCAGTAAGTTGATAGCTGCAGTAAGGAGACGCTAAAATGCTTCTGTCTAATTAAAATTTTTTATTTCGTTTTTACATTTTTGAAAAAACAATACGATTCTAATCAAGTAAACGAGACCACAACCGCGAGTGCCTTGAATGAGAATGGATCCAATAAAATAGCAAATTTAAATTTGATTTGAGGCCACTCCACTACGTCATGTTGTTTAAACATTATTACGTAATTGTTTTAGAAAACATTACTCAAGGGCATAGCCACATGACTGCTAACTAAATCCTAATCAATCAAAAACCATAAACCGGTTGGCAATGTTGCCGACAAAATTAAATAAATGCTCTCAATCGTAAAAATTGATTGCTCATTTGTTGCTTTATTATATGTGAATCAAAACCATTCGATAAAAAATTGTTTTGACGTTGTAAAGAATTCGACCATTTTTGTTAATTGCACATACATGTATAAGGCTTTATATTTAATAAAGCAAAATTAGAATTTTGCATAACCAAATTAGGTGATAAATATCAAAACTCTTCAAAAGTTACTAATTTTTCATTTCAGTTTGTTTTACCAAGAAAAAATTTTTAACTTTGTTTATTCAGCCGTGACCATTTGACGTAAGTTTTTGTTTTATCTCAAGAATTCTATATCAGAAACGATTTGAAAAGCCAACAAAAAAATGTAAGCTTCACATAAACACAAACGAGAAAAGAATTTTTGGTAATTTGGTAATTTGGTAATTTTGCCACCACCAAAAAATTGAAAAATATTTTGACTTCTATGAAGTAAACTACATTTGAAAATCAAGAACTTTAAGATGTTTCAAGTTTACTAAAAAAATTGTTTTTTACGACATTGATGTTTGAGCTACTTTTCATAAACTACGAATAAATTTCTGGTGAAAAGATTTTTTTTGCCGAAGCTATGGGTTTAGCCAAAAAAATGCTTACATTTATTCAATTTGCTGAATTTGTCAGAGCTATGATAAAAGGAAGAAAACTATCATGTAAAATTGACTTTAAACGTAATCTCAAAACGTTATAGATCCATTTGGACCAAGTAAATATTTTCGAAAGCCAACTACGGACAACCAGTTGTTTTAAAATACCGAAAATTGATCAATACTGGTAACGTTATACAATAATTATTGAATAATAATTTGATCATCAGTCAATATTCATTAACGAAATTTGTGCTGTCTATTCGACAGCTTTCATCCTTACTCCCAATGCTCTTTGATCACGTCGCGATAATTTGAGGCGTAATCAAAAGTAATGGCGTGACGCCTCTTTGATTGGCTCGAGCATAATCGTTTTTCTTCCAAATTTTCTTTCTTATTAGGGTTTACTTGATTAAATAGTTCTAAGCATAAAATTTGAAGGCTGTTTTCTCGCAAATTCTATTTAGTAAAAGGTTACATGAAAGACAACTTCTCAGACATATCGTATGCAAAACATACTAAATGGATTAAAAGCAATGATTAAACATTTTTTATTGAAATGTGATAGTCTTGCCAAACTGTCAGCTTGTTTTTGTAATCACAAATAACGCCCAAAACTGGTAAACTTGAATTTAAAATTCAATTACCGTTGGATTTAAATTCGAATGTGTATGCGTCAGGTGGGAACACTAATCACTTTTTTACAATTTTTTGTGAACTATATAGAACAGTTTCATAAATACATAAATAGCACTGGCAAATCAATTTACTAAAACAGCGTGGTCCAACTACGGGCCCGCGGAACAATTTTGCAGAAGTCTTGTCGATTACGGGCAGCGGCAACCTTTTTTTCGGAGAACGCTATGATTTTGGGACGAAAATAGAAATTTTGGAGATCGATTCCCATGGAAGACCTTTTTTCTTTTTAGAGAACACCCTGATTTTGGGACGAAAATAGGAATTTCGGAGATTAATTCCAATTGAAGACCTTTTTTTTTTTTTATAGAACACCCTGAGTTTGGGACAAAAATAAGTGTTTGTAGCCGGTTGAGGCACGCAAACTCGAATAATTTTGAAAAGTGGCCCACAAGAGTGCAGAAGTTGGACCACCCTGTACTAAAACATCGGTTAAAATTATTCTATCTATAATCTTCTTGAGAAAATACGGCTTGAGAGTTGAGAGCTAAAAGTGGGAAGTGCCATATTTAGAAGAGGGATTAACTAATAATGTAATATCAACAGCTTTAACTGTTGCATTCGCTCTTATGTTCTAAGTGCTACTTTGAGACTGATAAATAATGAACAACAACGAATATTTTGTTTGATGCGGTCTCCTTTAAATGCTTGAACAAAAATGCTTTTAAAAAAGTTTCTTTAATCATATAATTGCCTTGTACAGTGGTTCCAATCTTTCATGGCTCGTGGTTCCTTTTCACAAACTGTCAACACCGTAGCCTCCTGTTAATAAATTAAAATATCTAGCTTTGTTATTAATAAATTTCAATCAGTCAACAATCGTCAAAAAAGCAATTTAATTAAAAGTGCAGACCTTTTTTGTGTGTGTTCAAACAAAGGACGAACATTTTTTGTACGGTTTCTTTAAGTAAAGATCAAAAAACACTTTAATTAAACAGCTTTTAAAAAGTTCTGCCGTTTTTATTGTAGTTAAATTTTAAAGAAAAGAATATTCTAATTAAATTTTGATAATAAAAAACGAAACTAAATTCGAAGCTTTTTTTTACAATACACCATAGAGCTGCCTGAAAAAAACCTCTGCTCGTAATCACTGATAAAAACTGGTTTTACTGAAATTAAAGATGTCATTAAATAGCCGACTATCAGACGCAAAAAATGTGTTAAGGTGCAGTCAAAAGTTTTGAAGAGCAAGCAATAAAGTATTATTTTGATTGAAACAATAATTCCATCTTGATTACCTAGGCAGTTTTGGCTCGATGACCGAATAATGGTCTTTTACTGTCCAGTTCAGTCTAGCGGTAAACCTTATAATCTGTTTTGTCAGGTTCACTAACCTATTTTTCTTTTATTAACTGTTTTAGTATTACAGGGTTGTCTCCAGAGCGTATAATGTTATAAATCGTACTGTTTAATTGAACCATATAAAGTTTGACTTTGATTTTAACTTCTAGCAAAGTCAATAAGATCTAACTGAAACAATAGTTGAAACAATTAAACAAACGTTAAAAATATCTAAAGCTTCAAATTATTTTCTTTTATGACTTGTTAAAAGTTGTCTCTGTTAAATATGGTCTCAAAGCTCTGTTTCGTAATGAATTGCTGGGATAAGAGAGTGCTTTTGTCGCTTATTATCTCGTTTCTTGACAGCAGCCATGCTCTTCATCACCGTGTACATTTCTTTCAATCATAATATTACTTACGTCAATCAAGCAATTAATAACATCAAAAGCAATAGAAAAAAAAAGAATTTTAATAGTCTGGAAAACTAAAATAGATCTAGAAGTTTTTTCCGTCAAAAACTAGTTTGTTAAGCAAAAACAGCGAAGCAATAAGTTTTGAAAAGATTGCTTTTTCTTGAAAAATTATAAAAAAAGCTTTGGTTAAAAAAAAGTTAAGATAATGAATACGATTACGAAATTCAAACTCAAATTGCTTTGAAGGTCAAAAAAACTTAGATTTTCGCAACGGCTGCAACTCTCAATATCTAATAAAGTGATAAAAAAAAAAGAATATCATTTTATCATCCAATGACTTTGAACCGATAATTCAAAACAAAGGTCTTTATACAATCCTAGAAAGCGGTTTTGACGGTGCTTGCACCACAAAGGTCTAAAAAAGCGTTTTTGTAAAAACCAAAGAGTTCCTTTTGATTACATTTGCCCGGTAAGAGCCGACTGACAAAAGATCTTCATTTTAATTTGAAAGCATAAAAAGTAGTTTCTATGCCATCTATTTGGTGGAACTTAGCTGAAGACAAAACAAATCTCGATACCACTGCCTTAAAAATCTCAACACTCTCCGAACATTGCGGACTTTTCTGCTCAACCAAGTCGTCAAAATTTTGAAAAATTTTAATGCGCATGAGCATTTTTATCTATCCTCTTTATTAACACGACAGACAGTACAATCGGAATAACGGACACACTTTCGTCGATTTTTACCTAAGATCAAAACGAACGCCTCCTGCCACACTCCACTCCGGACACCACAGCTACTCAAGCACGCGACTTCGACAAGATAAACGGTCAAAAGATTACTCAAAAATTGTCATGACATTGCTGCTGAATTAGATTTTTGTCAGTTGCTTTATGAATAGAAAACTTACTTTGAATTCTCGAAGCAAAAAGAATTACAATGGAAGTATTTTTTCAAAAAAACATCCCAAGAAATTCGATAACCGCTTGACGCATAGGTAGCGGTTACAATTATGCTCATTGCGGCTTGTTTAACACGTGTGGCGTTGGCTGTTTTTCGTTAACATCTGTGCCTTGTAGGAAATGCGTTTTTTTTTGATTTGCCATAGGTCAGAGTGTAGAGTAAATTACTCATACCAAGGTTTCATAAATTTTGGCAGAAAATGAAATCAAAATTAAAACCTTTAGCGACGCCTTTCAAATACTGATTTAAAATTGCCGTAACATTCACATTATAATTATCAAATTGGCATTTTATCTGATTTGCAAAATAACAGCAGAAGCGCATTATTTAGAATGAATTTACGTATTACGTTCTACACCAGTGTTCCCCAAATCCAGGGTCCCCGTTAACTTTTTGCGGGTCCGCCACAATTTATTTCAGTTTACACTTTAATGGTCAAATATTGTTGGCGCTATGAGTTCAAGCTAAAGACAGTTAAATTTGTAAAATTGATAGAAAAATAAGCACATTTCTGTTAGGTTTTCAACAACCGAAGCCACCAAATTAGTTTTGATATGTTACCGCTGCGCAGTTCTGAAAAAATTGAAAACAATTAACTGCTTTTGACAAAAGGTTTACCATAAACAAGGTTCAGGTTAAAAAAAATATTTACAAACTTACGACTTATTTTTAGGAAATCAAAAAGATTTAAATGCAGCAAACAGCGTATTGTTCTGAGGGAGAAGAATCCTAAATGTTTGTAGTAATATGTCAGATATTTTTATAGACCGTGGATCGTACCCGTCTTTAAAAAATTTTTAAAATTTTTAAATTTCTAAACGCATGAATTTCTAACCAATGATAAGCCTAACCTATGATAACTTATATCTAACCCATGATAACTCTTTTTAAACCAGGATAAGCTTAATACTGGTTCAATTCTCTACAGTGCTCATTAACTCGGGGGAATTCATGGGTTAAAAAATTATTAATAAATTCATTGGTTAAAAAAATTGGTTAAAAAAATAAATAATAATAATTAATAAATTAAAATGGTTATAATAAATTAAAATGGTTAAAAAAATAATTAACAAATTCATGGGTTAAAAAAATTGTTAGTTGCTAGTTTTCAAAAAAAAATCATAAGATCGTGGATCGTACCTGATACTTTTTACAAATCGTGGATCGTACCTGATCCGGTACTTCTTTATTAACACATAGCAGCCCAGTGCACCCAGTTAGTTATTAAGAATGCTCTTCAGGTGATAATATCAAATTAAAAATCAGCAATTTTTTTCTTTAAAGTGACGTTTTGTTGGTGAGGTAGTCACTGGAAAAACATTCAGACAAGATTAATGCCTGGTGAGCAACTCTCCACTTTTTTAATAGCACACTTCGTTACCAACCCAAATAATTGAACAATATTCCGCGATTCCCATCACGATTATCAAAATCGACGTTTGTAATAGAAACGTCTTGTTTGGAAGACCAGTTTGGCTGTACAGACCACGGGTGAGGCCCCCTACATTATAACTCTTTTATTTTTATTTTATATCTATATTTATTCTCTTGACTCGCAGGAAAGCGACGGAGGGCGCTATACATAAGGCAAGCAATTACCCGACCTGCTTCCGGAGATGCCGTGATATTACTGTTCGCTTGTAATTCTTTATTTTGTTTTTTTAGTTTTATAGAGATATGACTGAAATTGAGAACCGCTCGCCAAGACCGCCAAGCAGGGAAAAATGCCGTAAAGTGTAACGAACGAATGTGGTTTCGAAAGCAGAGTAGCGCTTTGTTTAGTTAAATCCGGTTCCCGTTAAGTCCGTCCGATCTATGAGTTGGACAAAAAGTGATTTTTGCTTAGTTTTCGAAAGAAAAATTAAACTTGCACTCAAAAATATTTTCGAAAACCAAAAAAATTTTTTTTCTTTTTTATTATCAACGGATGATTTTTTCTACCTAAACACCGAATAGAAAACCAGATTGCTACTTCTTTGGCTGCTTTATTGCGAACCTGCTTTATGAGATTAAAAGATGATAAAGATTTGAAATGTTACAGCTAATCTTTGGCGAGACTTCTTGACGCAGCAGTAGGCCGTTCAATCAATAGGAAGCTGTTACGTTTTGCGACACTAGGACAAAAGTTAAAGCAATTTGTTATAAGTGAATAGGTCTTAAAACTTAATTCTTCCATGCGGTTTGACCCGAATTGTATCAACGTAGAATGTGTGCAAGTTTCGTTTTGAAAGCAACCTTGATTGAGTATTTTAAGAAGAAACTTTAGGTTATTTCTATCAGGTAAACTTGAAAAGCACAAGAACGATGATCGGAAAAAAAAAGTTAATCCGAAAAAGGAATAAACGAAGCCGATGTATAAGTAAATCTAAATTTGTCGGATGTATTGATTTGGTTTTTGTTTCTATCTTGAGACTGAAGAACAAAGCTTTGTGATTAAACTGCCTTTTCTTTTAAAGATCCACGCGCTAAACGTTTTAAAAAAAAGAAATAACGAGCTCAACGTCAATAGCAATCAGCGAAAAACCTTGAAGCAAATCAACCTGTTGTTCAATATTTTACAACCACCTGCGAGTTCATAAAATGCTGCCAAATGCAATTCGACGGCGTCGCTCGTTTGTCTATTCCCAAAGAGAGTAGTGCACATTACAAAAGATATTACAACAGATGTTCGAATTCTGACGTATAACGACCTATCTGTTAGCAATCATCTAACAACGCCAAATGTGCAATAAAGAGCGGCTTAAATGTGACTCAGTGAAAAGATAAAAGTCGCGACACGTTGATGTTATTTGCAATTCGTCTTTGAACAGTGAATTTAAGGTTTAAATTGCAGCTTTTTTCTACTGGGAGTTCCCCTTTGGAGTGCGACAAAGATATTGTTCCTGATAAGAGAATCCATCGAGAAAAAATTTAAGTAATCTTGGAGCCGTTTCAAAACAATGAGAGCAAGATTAATAAACCAATCTCGTCCCGTGAGATGCGTTGTGAAAAGCAAATAGAAAAGCGCTGATTTCAAACATTGACAAATAAAAAACGTAATTGAAATAATTTGCACCTGTACGACATTTTCTGTGTGACGCCGCGCTTTTGAACTTTACCCAGTAGTGACCTGGCACAACCGAGCCATATTTTTGTTTTTCTATCACATTTAAAAATGTATGCTAATTTAATTAGTATCCCTTTTCCCATTTATCTGCAACATCGGCTAAGAACTGTTTCAAGTGGTTGCTGCGTTCTTATCAAAAAAAGGTCGATCTTTATTTTTTTATATAAAATCTTTCAGTTTTCATCAGATACACGTAAAACCGAAATGAATTGGGTTAAGACCGTTTGGAAGAGGCTGAAGCGTACAAGGGCAGCGGAAAATTACGCTTTCGGTTTGCTTTTGAACGAAGCTAAAAAGCTAAAAGCGGTGGTTCTCAATTCACAGCCGTACTTGCCGGAGGGGCAAATCTCAAAAATATGGGCAAAATCAGAATATTTCGGGCAGGTGTAATTGAAACCAACCTTTACAGTTTAGTTTGCTACATAAAGAAACTGGTTGAAAAGCATTTAACCATTAGGTAAAGCCGAAGTAGCAAATTTTTGTTTACAAAAAACTATTCAATTATCAGAACGACAACATAAAAAAATTGCTTAATGACCAACATAAATCAAGTTTATTATTTTTAAAAGCATACAAATTATAAAAATTGCTGTTTTGATTCGGCCATTAACTACTTTCAATAAAATTGCCAGAAATGTGTAAACACACCAATCCAGATGCCTGAGACAAAGCGGAGAACACTTTGATCACAATATATCAAACGGATTGAAATGGAGTTTGAATATACACCTAGTGTTTGTACTGTAATTGGCATTCTTTTTAAAACACTGTCAATCAAAACACTAAATTCTTTCATTTAAGAGTGATCTTAATGATACACGTCATATTTCCAAACCTTCTACCCAAGCATACAAACTGTAAAATAAAATAAACTACCAAAAAAAAAAATCAATGAGATTTATTTGTTAAAATAAAGTTAAAATAAATGCTTATACTGTAAATTATTGCAGATAAAACTTTTCAACGGTATTTATTAAAAAAAGAAAAAAAGCACGAAAATGTCAAAAAAGAACTTAGATTGTTTTGTCAATAGACTTTTTAATTGTAAACGAATATATAAACATCAATACGTAATTTAGAAGTACTAATGAAATACTAAATGGCAAAACTTACTGGCGTTGAGCAATACAGAGTATGTTGAGAGCAAAAAAATATATCTTGGATTCCAACTCCTATACTGTACATAGCAGTTGCTATTGAACGACATCAGCTAAGTTGCACTTTAAATGCTTGTTTCCGTTATAAGCGTAAAATGAAAAATTCTTTGTTTGTTTTATTGATTTTTTTGCTTCGCTTAGCGCTTAAGCGCGAGAAAAACTAAAAAATCAATAAAACAAACAAAGAATACTTCATTCCACGCTCGTAGTGGAAACGTACCCTCTGGTAATAAAAATTCGGGCAGAAAAGATCAGTTTCGAATTACAAAGTAAGATGACTAATTAGTTAAAGTGGGGATGGGCTGACACCCCAACAGGGTCATGTACGATAAAAAAACAATTAAGTGAAAAAATTTGATCAACATGTCTTTTAATATCATGATGTTTTATTGAAAATATTTTAAATTAGGGTTTAAATTTTTCAGAGAAAAAGCCACAATGGCTCTCTTTTTTTTGCTGTGCAGGGCTGTACGGAATTAAAGCTGAAATTACGGAAAACAGCGAAAAAACTTTGGCCAGTTGTGATTTACGACATCGCAATTCATTATTCCTTCTGTTTTGAATTTTTCGTGCGAGTTCCTACAGCTTTGATGAGGATTGTGTTAATCGAAGCGAATTTAACGCGAACAACTCACTGTGAAAAATCATGTGATTTATACTGTATTGCATTTTATTGTTGTTGGTTACGTGAAAAGCGGGTGAGCTTTGGACGTAGGAACGGAGTAACAATTCATTCTTTTGCATAATTGTCGTCAAATCGAAAACACGAATCAGAGTATTTTTGGGAAAAATATGAACGATTCGATTTTGTTAATAATTGGAATTGCCAACATTTTCAGGCAATTTAGCTTTAAACTAAAAAATTTTTCTAGCAAGAAGCTTTTAGATTTTGCAGGAAAAGCTTCATCGGTTTTTTACCATCTTTTCAAAGGCACTTTATAATTGTCAAAATATAAATTAAACAAAAAAATCGTGGTTTTTTTCAGTTTAGGAAAGACAAGAAAGCAAAAACAGTTTTGAAAGCAAACGCGTCTGCCAAGTTTTGTTGTCTACGTCGTTAACATTACTTTTGAAACTATATAAAAAAAATTAATAAATGTTACTGCTGTAACATGTTAATAATTGGTTCTTTCCCATTAGTGATCAAAAATAGTGCCACTAGTGTTTGTTTAAAAGACCGTGTAGAATCTTTCGACAGAGATGAAAATAACTTGCAATAACGCTAGCTATATAAATTAAATTTTAATTGACAATGAAGATGTAAGAAAGGGATCTAACACTACGCCACATGTGACTAGGCCTCAACATATCCGAAAGTAAATGGTCCATCCAATTTCACCGCTTGTCTGATTTCATCATTTCAAAAATACTAATATATCACGACTCGCTGTTACTATGAAAGTTTTTATAAATAGAAATTCGTTTAATTAAAAACAAGTTGAAATAAACTTTATTGCAGACAGTAAAAACGTTATCATACCATTCAAATCAATTTGAGAGCAAGTAATTATAAAGAAAAGGGTACCATAACATCTTTCGCTGAATGTCATTAGCATTGTTTCTTACTTTTCGTAAAGCTGAAAAAAACTCGTACCTATCAAAGAGATTCTTATCCGAACGCAAACAATTTTTGTCTAAGACCATGAAACTGACCTGGTTGAACAATCGAGGCCGAGTTTTTTGTTCGAGAGCAACTGAAATTAAATTCACTAAGCTTTTCTGTTCTGTTCGGGATTGACAGAGAAAAATCCCGGATGTTCTTTTGCTGTTAGCGATTTTCAGACCAATATCGTATGAAATGATTTGAAGTACGTTCTGTTTTGGATTTTTGTATCACTAGCAATTTGTTGAAGAATTATAAAATTATTTCATCAAATCTGACTTTGCAAAAAACATTTTTTGAAGTTGAACATAATCTGAGCTAATAGAATGAATTGGTTTTCAAGTAAAATTAATCTAGCTTTCTTAATAAAGCGGTTGACAAAGTAAATAAAAATGTCAATATCCTTTTAAATTTATTCCAAAATATATGACTACTATAGCTAAAATAGATTTTTCCTCTTTTCTTTCACTTAACTCTTACCTCAAAAACGATGACCCAAAAACACTAAAAAAATAAGTCTAGCTTACGTAATTATAAACCCCTGAAATCTTCTGCACTTTAAAATGCTTTTTGATTTAATCGATTTTCAATTTATTGAGTGTTGTTGGCCAACTTAACAAGATCAATTTTAAAACGTCCAAAATGTATTTTAAAAGTTAGAAGAGATAACAAAAAGCACAGCGAGTCTTTTTTTCTCAAAAACCTGATTTGTTACAGCTGTCATCAGCAAAAACAAAACTCAACTTTTCCACAATGAAAGATGGGAAAGCAAAAATCGACTCAGTATTTTTTTCGCAAATCTCTCGAGGTTCATGTTTTAACTAACCTGTCTTTCAGTTCATTTTTTCAATTAATAAAAACAACATGGCTCAGTCCAATAATTAAACTTTCTTATTTGAAGTTCATTATGAAATCTTGAAATTAAACCTCGATTGTGATGGAAATTCTGTTAAAAACAAATTAATTTTTTCATTCTGTTTCTACCAAAACCGGAGTATCTTTCGCATTTCTCACTTAACAGCAAAAAATCTAGGTCTTAATACTTCACAATAAAAACTTGTATCCGACTAAATCGAACAGCATATTTAAAGCATAAAAATCATTTAGTGAAAATTTTATCGACCATTTGTAAGTATAATGTTTTGGTAACTAATTAGTCTCGACATCTCTCCAGCTCAACAGCTTCACAATTTTTTTGTTCAAAGAATTAGCCTGTGAGTCAGAGCAATACCAACGATAACGATCTGCTTTCAAAAAAAAAAAACGGGAAAAAATAAGCTTACCGGTATCTTAAATAAAATCGAAAAAGGCAACTTGCAATGGCTACAATTATCATATTGCCAGTATGATAAGAAAGATATCAATTCGGCGAATGGTTCATAGCAAACCTCCCGACTTTATTGAAAACCTAAACAAAATTTTCATTTCCCACGATTAGGGCCTAAGCGAAAAATAATTTAAAAACTAAACTGGTATGTAGTTGATACTAGTCAAACAGATTTTGTTTAAGTGTAAAAAAACTGTAGGCTAAATGGAATGAAAAAAATTTTTTCGTATCGCGTTATTGATTGTATAAGCCGAAGCAATTAAGTACAGGATAAAAGTTGTGCTGAATTCACCTAAATTTAGTTTTTATTTTTTAATAATACTTTAATCCAAATTCTGATTTCTAAAGTAATTTAAAGTTAATTTTGGTTTCTAACTTGGGGAGAAAATTAAAAATAACATTTTTTATTTTTGTCTAAAATAAATTGTAAATAGACCTATGGCATAAGTTAGATTCAGAATGTTTTAAAAAAATCTTTAAAAAGAAAAATAGGATTTTAATCTTCTTTCGTTCTTAAAAAAAAAGAAAATATGTAGAGCCAAGCTCGATTCTAATTTTAAAGAGACTTCTAGTTTAACTATGAAATAAGAAACACATCTAATGTCAATTGTTCATTAAAAACGCACTGAATCGCGTACTTGAATTACTACTACTAGTATTTTAAAGGGTTCTAGATTTGTTCTGTGTTGGAGCGACCCGAATAGTTTTTGGTGTAGATTTCCGTAAGAAACAGATGTAGAGATTTCAGGCCTACATCTTAAGTTCATAGCTTCAAACATTTAAGTTGTTTATCCACCAAACGAAGGATCCATTAAAAGATTATTGAGTAAGTGATTAATTACTTAAATTCTATTCATGGAATAAATTTGTCAAACGTTTTCTTCGAAAGTGAGCTTTTGCGTTTTTGGTCAAAAATTTCTTAGGTTTGTATTTCTTGCCGTAAAATCGAACTGGAAATATTTTTGTCTGGGCACCAAATTCAAACGAGCAAAAAGTAGGCCAAGAACTTTTTTGTGTTGTTCACCTGTTTATATCAAACGGTTCTAAAACAAATACCGTGGGAATGCAGTCGAAATAACTCATTTTAAAGTTAACTGATCGTAAATTTGCATTTTCACACTGACTCAATCAAGGCTTTCTGGTTTATAACCTCGTAAATTAACTCAAAACAGACTTAAAAGAGAATTATTGTTGACTTTTAATCAGTACCAGTAATAAAACTAACAGCAAACAGAGCAATTTGTTCATCAAGGTTTTCAAACCGATCTGGAAGAAAGAAGAACATGACGACCTGTATGTTTTTATGGTTGGTTGTTTATTGCTTTGTTTGTTTCTTACCTTCCAACAAGGTTGCGGGACCAAGTTTTCAAAAAAGCCAAACAGACTGTCCAAAAAAGCCAAACGTAAAAAAAATGAGGCCAAATTGTTTTTTTCTATATTAACGTCCTAAATTTAAGTTGAAGACTAAAAAAAAGTAATCACTTTCTATAAGCGTCAAAAATCTCTATTTTTATCCGAAATGTAAGATGTTCACCCATCATCATTACGCAGCCTAGTCATGCACTGGTTATTTAATCGTTCAGTTTGTTTGATAATATTATTGTTATGTATTTATTTTTTTTTTTTTTCTTTTTCATTTCTTATATCTTTATCTGATTAAGGTTTTGCGGCCATGCTTTATACTGTCTTGTACTTTTACTCTATGATTATCATATGCATGTTTTAACGTCTGACGTTGTGCTGCTTCTTCCTTTTCTTGATCATTTTAATATTTATAATTTTTGTGTTAAACTTTTTAATAATGATCGAGAATAAAAAATGAATGAATGAATGAATGAATGAATGAATGAAGACAAAAAAAAGGCCATCACTTTGAGTCAGTGAATCTCTATTTACGAGCCAAATTTAAGTGAAGGCGATTGAAGGTTTAGTCAACAATAAAATTTCTCACACTTTTGCTACTTTACAAACTTCAAATATTTAAACAGAAATTCTAACTTTTAGGAATGAAGTTTTGTTTCATAAAAAAGGCCAAAGAAAACCAAAAGACCAAACGTTTAATTTGGAACCCAACACCTTTCAAAAGGCTATATTTCTCAGATATGGCTTTAAAAAGGCCAATGTAACAACCCTGCCTGTCAATCATGGCAAGTAAGAACAGATTCGTGCCAAAATCAAAAAAGAAAGCCTCTTCGAGTTAAGATTCCTGATTTGAAGCAAAGTTAACAAAACTGTCATAAGTAGTCAAGATCTAACAAAAAGCAAGGACCGAAAGGCCTGTTCTATCTTTATTTGGACTCATTACGTTGTTCTTCTCTACCATAAAGGTTAGCTTCAAAGCTAAAGTTGAGTTCCACAGCCAGCAGCCATCTTGGTTTAAAAAACCCTGGCAGAACGCTAAACTCTTTGCAAAGTAAGTTCGGTATTACGTTTTTAGTCTTAACAAGTAATTAACCAGAATTCAAAACAATATCAAAAGCGTGAGCTGACTTGAAATTACCAAATTACAGACAAGGGTTGAATTTAAAGAAGGGGAATCAGCTGCATGATTTTAAAACGTAGTCTTTAAAGAAGCGGGAGCGTTAAAGAAAAAAAAATAAAAGGTTTAACAAATAACACTCGTAATCTACATCTTAATTTTACAAATTTTGAAAAAAAAAAACAATTGTATATTTTGGCCGTTTTTTTTCATGACGAAAAGCGCTACATGTTCAAGGCATGACATGTTCTAGAAAGTCTAACTATGGTCGACTGGAAAACATTGGACGTATTTTTTTCGGCAAAACAAATTTTACTCTTTTTGTTTTGGTGGAGAGAAAAAGAGAAATTCTACAAGCTATACCTTTTTTTCTTGAATTTGGTCGTTAAAAGTAAAAAAATGTCTTAAACATGGAAAAAACAAAAGGGTTTTTATAAACACATTCCAAAAAACAATAAAAAAATAGAACAAAATGAATAAAAACAAAATTGAAAGAAGTTTTGCAAAATTTTGTTTCATCCACACAACTCCTATAATAATATTATTCTGCAATCGGTAAAAAACATAATTTTTCAAAATATACGGCAAAAAGTAGTAGTATGTACCAGCCACTCGGAACTGACAACTTCTTGTTCTATTGAGCTCAGAAAGGTTATGGGTACAACTGAAAAAGAGTCATGCTCGTACTCAATCAAAATTTTTAATACTAGAGCGAAACCGTTTTAAAGCATAAAGTTCTTTGAACGCATCGAGCAAAATTTATCCCGCAAACAGAGTAAATTCAGAATTAATGTTTTCTTCCATCTGGATCCCGGTCAAAGAAGGGATTTAATTATCAGTTCATTTCACATCCGTTTGCTTCGTCGAGTAACGGTCTCTTTGTCTTTAGACTTTCTAAACAACAAAGCTGTCTCTAAATAATTAATTTGGCTATTTTGGAATTGAAAATGGTTCCGAAAACGTATGGTGTGAACCTTAAAAGAAAAAGTATACTTTCTTCTTAACTTCTTAACAATTACAAGAAGACTGTTAGTAAAAAAAAGTTAATTTTTGTTATCAATGGTTTTATAACCAAGTTCAAAACGCTGTCACCCGACATTTCCTGCTGATTAGAACAAACTTTTTTCCACAAAATAAGACTTAAAGGCAGTGGTGATATTCAGTCGGTTCACACCGGTTCAAAAGAACCTGTTTTTAACATATTGTCCTCTCAGCAAACCAGGAAACTATCAGCTTAAATCGAATCGAAACAACAATTCTCAATCTGGCTCTGGAAAAAACTTGTTTTTAAATTTTTCAAATCTCATCACTGCTTAGAGACCATTGAATTTGGTCTTTGAGACCGTAATTAATCATTTTTTCAATAAAAGCTGAGCGATATTGTTGTTGAACGTTGCGACAAAATTGTTAAAAGTAAAACTCTTGAATACATTGTCACATTTGACAAAAAGGGTAAGTTGTCAACAAAATTTCTTTGGGGTTTGAATTGCCTTGGTTGAACGGCTTCCTAATTGTTTACTGACCACACTACCGTCAGTAATAATCTGATTACCGGTACCATAATCTATAAGATTACTTGTCAAACTTTTTTGTAACCTTATATTTTGATTTGCTTTTTTTTATAAATCCGTATAACCCAATCTAGAAATCGGGTGGAAAATCGCATTTTGTTTACATTTGTCTTGTAAAAAAAAAAAAAGTTTAAAAAAGATATTTTTCTTCTAATCTTAGTTTGAAAAGCTCATTTCTCATGATATCTCTGATGAAAAACTCATGACATCATCACAATTTGGTCAGGTGCTATCATCAGTAGTCATTAGAAAAGTAGCCTAAAACCAGCACTAGTACTCTCTTCTGCAATCGAAAAAAGTGATATATGGGCTGCTTTCAAAATTTGATTTACTCTGAGAAGTGCAATTCATCTGCTTGTTGAAAATCACTGATAAATTTATAATTTGGGAATATGCTATACTTAATGCCCACTACCCAGCCGCTTTGTTTACACAACATAAAACTGTTTGTTGTGAAAAAATTCTTTGAAAATTAATCAAACCCGTGCGATTAAAGCGTACTCAGCTAAAAGCACTCAACTTTACAGTATAATCAATACTTTAAAGCAAGTGTCAGATAAATGATAGTAGGTGTATAAACCCATCGATTAATGCCGCTACCAATAGAATGAATGCAAGTTTATTTATTGATTTAATTGTTTGATCACTGTTTATCCGTCGTAAACAATCACAAGTTAAAGTTGATATCATTTCGATACTACAGTCCACTGCTTCTTAACCTTTTTTGGTTTTGTTCACCCCAAACATCAAGTTCCAAATTCATTAATCTATGATATGACAAAATTATTCTAGACTATATAACACCAAACAATGACTTATAATGTTTAAAATTCATATGACCTGTAATGTTTACATGATTTTTGTACAAGATTAACTCGGGCTAAGTGCCACAATTACAAACCCACAGTAAAAGCTACGAAAGCACAAAACAGTCATCTGATTTTTGTATTAAATAGGCCTAACAGTGCCTGAGCAGAAATTTGGATCAAGTTTGTTTTACTAACTTGCAAATAACAATAAAACTAGAAAACACATTTAAAACTCAATTCACTACAGAAAGCTATATAGTGACAAGGTTGCTCCTGAACTTCCGTGATTAGTTTTTCAAATCGCGGATAAATTAATTCTTCCCACGCCACTCTCATCAATAATCAACATATTTTAGCGCATTTCGCTTTTTAGTTTTCAGTTCCACTAAGCATGAAAATTTTTTATCTGACAAGTATGTGGTAGGCATTAGCGCCAGTTGGTACAAGGCTTTTAAAGCTATCTTCTTATCTTCAGGGGAATAGAGCAAGCTAACCTAATAATCCTCATAATAAACATATGTTCTGAAAAACGATTTTTGTGAAAAGTCTTTCTGTAACTCCAACAGTTTTTCCATCAAGTCTCCAAGATTTTCTTGCTTCAGATAATCAACAATAAACCGATTGATTATCCATAAATTATTTTCCAAACCTTGATCCAGTTTTATAGGAAATATTTTTCCAAATTTTCACTTAGGAGCTGTAGATGGTCCAGTATTGTAGTTTTCATTCTGTTTTCTAATTCTGGTGCTTTATTTTCCCAGCTGCAATATTTTATATAGTTTCGAAAATGCGGAAAATTTAAGAAATTGCCTTTCAAAATGTTGCTTGGCCATAAATGTATCTTCAATTTCATTGATTCAATTTTCACCATAACATCGAAAATGTCTCCACCTTTACCTTGAAGTGACAAATTTAATTTATTCAAATGAATAAATATTGATGTCATGTAACACAATTTGGATATCCAAACTTCATCTTTAAAAAGTACTGCAGTTTTATCACAGGAAGATTTTAGAAATCCATGAAGCTCAAATCTTAGCAAGAAAAATCTTTGCAAAACTTTTCCTCGAGATAGCTATTAAATTTCATTATGTAAAAGAAGAGTTTTATGATCTGCAGACATTTGGATTTGAAAACAGTCGACTTGTTTTTGCTTTAGGACGAATAGCATTAACAATCCTCACCACAACACTCATCAGTTTCTCAAGCTCACTGACTTTATCAGAGAAATTCGCCCTCAATTTCTTGAAAGCCAACGCTTCACGATGTGGAATGCAGTGTAGAAACTTACAATCTGGAGATCTCTGTTTGATGAGTGCAGTACGTTACCACGCGCGGCTGCTTAATAAAGCGATACAAGATTCTATAGAATATCTATAGCAAAAGTCGCTTGCCTTTCAGTTCTTTTGTGTAACGTGACTCCTTTTCCAGTGAAACGGACCGTACACAACATCTGAAGTTCAAATTTGTACCCAAATTAGAAAATAAGCTAAATTTTAAAAATATGAAGTAAAATAAATTGTAGATTTTTTCACGTTGCTTTTTCCCTGAAAACGGCAGTTTTGTGCTGGTTCACCCCGTTCACCCCTCTCGGTTGATTCACCTTTGCAGAAATTTCATTCACCCAGTTAAGAAACGCTGCTGTAGTCTACAGTGCGAAAGCTGTTAAATTAAGTCCACTCAAGCATTGTAGAAATAACAAAAGGCAAAATATTTAATGAATGACATGGAGTCAAAAAAATTCTAATAAATAAAGTTAAAATGAAATGAATTTTAGAACGTACTGTGAAGCCATATTTTAATTGTGGGTGTGCTTAGTTACTTAATTACATTTTAAAGCCATAGCATCAAGCAAATTCTTTTTCAAAGATATAATGTGAATTTATTAAAGTTTAATAAATTATTTTTACAATTTACCTGTATATTACCAAAATATCTATAGCTGTTATTAAAAACCTGACCAAAGTTTATTGATTTTTTGGGTTGAGTTTTTAGATGAATCATAAAATATTCTGTAATATAGTCTGCAACTTGTAAATCTAAAACAAAAGGCTAAGTTGAGATTAAAAGTAAGGGCCCATTTCCACTGCAAGCGTGGAATAGAGTATTCTTTGTTCGTTTTATTGATCTTTTTTGCTTCGCTTAGCACTCGCTTAGATTTTTATTGCGAAAAGATCATTAAAAAAAACAAAGAATGTTCCATTTCACGCTCGTAGTGGAATGGAACATTCTTTGTTTGTTTTAATGATTTATTTGCTTTGCTTAGCGCTTGCTTAGATTTTTGAATGCTCCATTCAAAACGCTCGTAGTAGAAACGAGCCTAAGGAAGTAGTGTTTGGCACGATATAAATTTGATAAGAATCGTTTTTTCTTCTTGAAACGGCGTAGATTATTTTCCGATATTGGGAAATGCTAATGTGGAAAATGTATAAGCGGCAAGGTTTTCATGGGGAGCAAAAGTGCCAGCACTTTTTTTATTTTTGGTAAAGTTCTAGACGAAAAAGCCAGAAACAAATGGTCAATATAAATAGCTCTTAATATGTTCTGAGTTTAACATCACATCCCAATATTTATTTATTTTTCCACAATGTTATTCATTTTGCAATATTTATTTTTTTTTATTTTATTTATTTATTTATTTTTATTTCTATATTTATCCTCCTGACTCGCAGGAAAGCGACGGAGGCGCTATACATAGGGTAAGCAATTACCCAGACCTGCTTCCGGAGATGCCATCATATTGCTGTCCGCTAGTAATTTAGTAGAGATATGATAATATTGGGATATAACGTTAAACTCAGGGCATACTAAAAGCTATATATGCTAATCGTTTGCTTCTCCAAAAATAATCAAAACAAAGTCTAGAGAGAGTCTAAAAAAAAGGCCAATCTAATAGTATTCGGAACAAGAAGAATTTCTTTAAAGAAGTTCTAGTCAAAAGATAAAAAAACAAACAATCAAAAGTATTTATAATTTCTTTTTACCATTATAACCGATTTGCCAAAACAGCGAAGAAATACCAATGCTCTCGAGATTCATCAAATAACTAAAAAATTCGATTAAAAGAAAGTGGTGATTGAAAACAAATAAGGCTCGTTTCCCCTACGAGCTTGGAATGGAGCATTCTTTGTCTCGTTTATTGATCTTTCCACGCTTAAAGTCTAAACGAGCGCTAAGTAAAGCCAAAAAATCAATAAAACAAACAAAGAATGCTCCGTTCCACGCTCGTAGTTGATATAAGTCTTTAAACGAGGTATGTCTGAATCAAGGCTCGTTTCCACTATGAGCGTGGAATGGGGCATTCTTTGTTTCTTTTATTGATCTTTCCCTGCTTAAAATCTAAGTGAGCGCTAAGCGAAGCAAAAAAATCCTTAAAACAAACAAAGAATGCTTCATTCCACGCTCGTAGTGGAAACGAGCTCTCAGGTGTAGGTTGAGTACAGGTTTAGCATTTCGCAACAATGCAAATTTAATTCTTGTAACTACATGTTTCAATCTAGGCTTATAATTTTTTGTTGCTGCTACCTTTTTTTGGCTGCTGTTTTTACTCTTCGCACATTTTTTTGCATTCTTTTTGGAAAAAACAAAATTTACTGGATGCAAATGACTCTTTCTGATTTCATGACTGCGAATTTTGAAATTCGATTCGTTATAAGCCAAGGCTTGCGTTGCCTGTAAGTGAATGCTTTGAGATTAATATTTAGAGGTTTATTTTACATAAAGAATGACTCAAAATGTTTTACATAATTGTGCAGATAAACTGAAGAGCAGCAACCGGGTGTCTTTTAGATGGCAATCATGGTCCGTCCAGTCTCGCATCAACTTCAACTCTTCTTCTGCTTGTTCAAAACGCACTTTACATTACTTTGTGGGCTATCTCAACAAACCCTTCCAAACCGCAGTTACATTACATTACAAATAAATAAAAGAAAAACAAAAAACTTTAACCGGAGAGCAATGCCATGGTTTCTCCTAAAACAGGCCGCGGTAGTTGCTTTAAAGTTGCTTCGAGTTTAATGTCGTCATCGTTGCTGTCATTTGGAAGGGCATCCACTCCGGCTCAGAAACAAACACGACTGGGACCGAGGTCTTATCTGTTTACTACCCCAGGCCGCTGTACTGCCCGGATTAGATGCTGGTTGCGATGGTGTTAACTAGCATCGAGTTTCATCATCCAAGGTTGTCAGACCTCGTGCTCCACGCAGTGCCCGATGTATGAGGCACGCTATTAGAACGTGGTCTGCGGTTTGTTAAGGGACGCCGCACTGGCAATTCGGTAAAGAAGCGAGACGCCATTCGTGGACATGGATGGACGAATAGAATCGCTCAACACAAATCCGCAGGCGATTGAGCTTGACCCAAGCAGTATAGGGCAAGCTTATTCCAATAATCCCAGAACTGTTGGGTACGAAAACATGGAACCTGAATGTATTTTTACAGTACTCCGTGTTCCATCTGAAATTCTTTCATTGAGCAGTGCGGATGCCTGGTTCAGCAAGGTTGTCAATAGATTCCGCGTAGCTGGCACAAACAAGCGTCTAGATCTTCGTCTCTCTTGGCGAGCATCTGAGACACATTTAAAAGACCACATAGAATATGATCAAGGTCCAGAGCCAAGGTGAGTGTGTCCTAGTCGGCAAAGCACAGCTGACTGGATGCCTGAAAGTATGCGTTGAAGTGGGAGGCAGGCATCCAGTGACTATGGGTAAGGCGTGATTAAGGACACTATCTGTGAGGCGAGTATAAGCGTTGCGACACAAGATTGATGCGCAGTACTCAGCTGTTAGGTAGATCAGGGATAGGGCAGCTGCGCACAGTATTTTGGCCCCAGCACCCCATCCTGAGCCTACAAGTCGCCTCAGAAGTGTGACGCGCGAAGCTCTGGGCAAATGGAATCAGGGTCTGGAGCTTTATTCGTTAACGTGATATGATTCCTTAAAAGCATAAAATATGCTTTAAGTCGAGCAGTGAGTTAGTGCCCTTGTGACTATAAGTCGATTACTTTGACTAATAATCTAAGCCGATTTTTTTTCAAAAGCTCTTACTAGTTGAACTGTAACTCCTTCTAGCGGAAAATAATAAAAAAAAGTGTTGGTTTTTTGATCTTTACATACAGTTAAAAGATGGAGAATATTTTGAAATTGCTGAGCTGGCCAAAAAATTACTTCGCAGGCCGTGGTTTAGACCTTACTGATCTAAAATAAACTTCGTAATTATTTTGGAACTTTAGAACAATGTTTGTAATTGATAAATTTCAAAATTTCACGATTTGAAAAAAAATTTAACAGCAATAAAAAGCAGCAATCATATTTTGTTAAATCCCACAGGAAAATTAGCAAAATAACTAAAACTTCAAAATAGTGGTAAAGCGGTTTACTTCAGCTTTTCGGATAAGTTAACAAGAAATAGAAAATCTATTATTTATTTTTCAATTGCGGAAATACAAGCAACTATTGTAAATAAAAAGTCTTCTCAGCAGTTATCGAAGATCGATTAAGTGATGCAGGTTACTCAAGTCGCAAAAGAGACATACGACAGCAAACATAGCGTTGAAGGCGGGCGTCGGCGGGATTCTTCTTTGTTTGCCTATTGATTTTTTACATCTCTCAACCCTAAGCGTAGAAAAAATCAATAAGCAAACAAAGAACAATCCCGCCGACGCTTGTAGCGGAAACGGACCTTTACTATGCAAGGTTTCTGTACAACTGTATCAACCTTGCAAGGTTTAATAACAACGAATTTACTTATATTCTTCAGCAAATGAGGGTGCACCCGGCTTGTTGCACCCTTATCACGCGAAGCATGAATCTAGGAATTGAAAATTTATTTATCTTTTTATTGAATATGTTGCTATGGAGACATTTTCTCGTCAACACTTGCACTCTTTTCTTTTAAACAATTACAAGATGACGACTTGGACACTCAGTTTTTGACAACTAGAAGCACTACTTTATAAAAAAAAATCATATACCTTACTATAGAACAGTGGTGGGCAAACTACGGTTCGCGGGCCGAATCTGGTCCGCCAAGCATTCAATATGAACGGTGTAAAAACGGTAAAGACATTTTTTGGTTTACACTTCCATGAATGGTGAAACCATAAGCGTACCAGTCAAAAACATGTTGGGGAAGGGACAATACAGTTTAGCCCAAATTTTATGACGTTAGTCCGAAACATGAATTTTTAGTACTTTACGGAAATAAGAAAATTTGTCTCACATTTAAGGTTAAGACCAAAAAGTAGTGATCTCTAAAAAAAGTCTCCACTTCAATGGGCTATGGGCGAAACAAATCAATCAAAAAAAAGCGAAGATCTTCTTTTTCTTACCTTTAAAAACGATGCTACTAAGCAAAGCTAAGATCTTTCTTTTTTTCGGTCTTTGAGTAAGTTTGATGTACGGGATCAGGTTGTAAAAATTAATGAGGCTCGCGATCAAAATCAACTTCTGAATCCGATCCTCGAGCTAGAAAGTTTGCTCGCCACTGCTATAGAAGAAAACTAGTAAAAGCAGAAACAAACGAAACAAGACAACTATGATGCAAACATTTCCATTTGCAGGTTCATAAAAATACACTTTATCAAAAAACGTTCATAGAAGTCAAAAAAGCACCAGCGACAGATGGTCAACAGTGTTGGTCGAGGTGCGACCGAAGGATGGAAATAAGTGAAGATCGTCAGCTTATGTAACCATAAAATGACGTAGCCAAAAACAAGAAACTAATTTTTTATGGTTTCTTCAACTTTCTTTATCATTAACTGCATTATTTCTGTTTGGGTTTGTAGGCGGACGAGACGGGGCAATTTTTTTAGATCCTCTCCCAAACTCCTTGCAAAAAGCGTAGCGGGGTCTTCTTCTTCTACCTCGTTCGCATTTTCACGCACTGCAAAAACAATGTTTTCGTGGCATATGATTCAAAATACTCAAGCTTTAAATTAATGGATGAGTTTTACATAGAAAAACAGTAAAATTTTAAAAAACTTTAGATGCGTGCGTTATATACTCTTTGAAATTAGTTTCAAGAAAAACTCTAAACTAGAACCTACTGTTGGAGTTGTTAAAACTTTTTCTTGAATTATGAATATCATAGCTGGCTTTTCCATCTTCGGAGCTTTTATTTTTTCTTTTCTTTACTTTTGGAGCATCTGAAAAAAAACTGCAGTCTTCAAAAAAAGTTGATTTCGTTCCAAAGTAAAAAAAAGAGTTTGAATTAACAGCAGTGTGGAGATCGATTACAATTTATCGAAATTAAAAATTGCTTTTAATACTTTTTACTTTTTCTGCTTCTGATTGACTTTTAACATTATAAGGAGAAATACTGGAAGCCCCTCAATTTTAATTTCAATTTAATTTATTTATTTCGTCGAAAAAACTAAAATGGGCAAATATACAAAGCAATATTAAATGCCTCAAGCCCTCAGACAACTTTGCAGCGCACTCGGTGTTGCCCTTTAGTAGATACATTTGCTTATACGACGTAGTGCTATGTAATTCAAACAAATGCGATTTACATGTTACACTACTATTATTACCTGTAGGTCTCTTAACGGCGAGTCGTTTTCCCATTTCTGCCGCACTGTTATTAATGACTGACTTTTGTAAGTTAAGTTCATCATTTTTATTTTCAGCGGATGATGTTGGGAATATTTCACGAAGGAAGTCATCGTATGTCGGGGAGGTGGCACCGAACTTTGAATTAATTCTTTGAATAATAAACATTGAATGAATTAACTTTGAATAAATTCTGGAAATAAATCGATTGCGTTGAAACGCAACTATTAGAATTTAGAGCAAGTGGGGACGATAACAAAATTAATTCTCTATTAGACCGTTAGAGACTTTCAGTTTTAATTTCGAACTATTGGTGAAGTAGAACATTTGAAGGTACTTGATGAAGTAGGACATTTAAAAGGTACTTGATGAAGTAGGACATGTGAACGTAGGGGAGAACATCTGACTGAAGGCTTTAAGCTGCCAACTTGTGTAATCATAACAAACTATAACTTTTCAACTACAAAAACAGAATATTAACATCCACTTCAAGATTGTCACCTTCCTCATCAACACAATTTTTTAACACAACTAGTTCGAAGGTTAAAGGACCGTTTCCACTGCGAGCGTAGGCGAGATTATACTCTGCTTGCTGATTGATTTTTTTACCTCAACGCTTAAACGTACGAAATCAATAAGCAAACAAAGAATAAAGGCTCGTTTCGACTGCGAGCGTTGGCGCGAGCCTTACTTTGTTTGCTTTATCGATTTTTCAACTTCTTTCCGCACTTAAGCGCTAAGTGAAGCAAAAAAAATCAACAAAACAAACAAAGAATACTCCCGCCAGCACTAGCTGTAGAAACGAGCCTTTATTCTTTATTTGCCTATTGATTTTTTACGTTTAAGCGTTGAGGTAAAAAAAAAATCAATAAGTAGCGAATAATCTCGCCAGTGCTCGTAGTGGAAACGTACCTTAATTCTTGCATAAAGAATTAATGTACAAAGTACAAAAACTAAATATGCAATATATACATATATATTTAAATATTTTTAGAGTAACCAATGCTATTGTATTGGCTTTTTTAAGTACTAAAAATGTTGCCATCGTGATCATGTGGTGGAAGCATGGTTTGATTGGTTATTATAATTGAATCAGTCCATGTCCAACCCCGCCCTACAAAACACATTTTGTTGTCCTTAGGAAAAGGATTTCAAACCATAATAATTATCTACTTGACAGTCTCAGCATACAGCTAAAAATTACACTTCAATTGTTATATCAAACAAAAAGAAAAAAAAACTTTTGAACAGCACCACCTCGACATTTTCACAAAAACAACGAAAAATAACAACTTGATGGTTGCTCATGTTTAAACACAGCGCTGTTCCGAAATTTAGAATGATAAAGAAATGATATGATTGATGATGTTAAGAAAAGCAAATAGTATCTTGGTCTGTGGTCTGAACAAACTTTTAACAGAAAAAAAGTATAATTAATTATATCATAATTTAAATATACATTCTTCTAAAAAACTTACGGCCTGATACAAATGTGAGGTTCTATGAATTCCATGACTGGAAGCAACGACCACAGTTTAGGAAGCGGTTGTGAGCAGTCTCCATAAACATGCATATCAAATTTTTTCTTTTCTCTTTTGTATTTTTCTTTTAATAATTTCCATTGAAACTTGCATTCTTCAACTTAAAATGATAAAAAGCAGTTTAAAAAAATATTAAGTTACGTAAAGTTTATAAGCAATAACAACTTAAAAGAAATACAAATATTACATATTTTTGCACAAAAATATATCTTGTTTTAAATAATCAACAATACAGCAGAGATAGTCAAAACTGCTATATGGTCAAGCCACATATTATACAATAAATTTTTAGAACCATAATAAAAGAAAACAAAAAATTCAAGTTTATTTATATGCAAACAAGGGTATTACTAAATAATAACTATTGCTGCAGTGATTCTATAAGTTTCCACCAAGCCTCCAAGATGTTTAAAATTGGGTTAATAAGATTAATTTAATTTACAATATAGCAATAAAGATTAAGACTTTAAAAATACATCTTATAATTAACAATATTTTAATATTAAAGAGCCACATGCAAAGATTCAAAGAGCAGCATGATCTCACAAATTGCATTTGACCACCTCTGCTTTATAGCTTGAGTGTAGGCTATTATTCACCACTGATAAATTTTTGCAATACAATTGATTTTTCTAAACTATTGATTACATACTGTATATATCAGTAATAGCAATAGTTAGCAAATGATTTTTTTTTAAGAGACAAAAAATAATTTGCATATATGACAACCAATTTTAGCATAAATTATTTTACAGAACCGTTTTTTTATCTATATTACAATGCAATAATTGTATTATCAATTGTTAACCTTATTGAAAAAGCATAAATTGATTATGCATCAAACATACAGGGTATTTCATATTAAGGCAACCAACTTTTGATAAGTTTACTCAAAATTTACATGTGCAATTTTGATGTTTGAAACTAAGGCTGCAGAGCTAGCAATAAAATGTATAGCTCCAGCTTTGCTCCAATATTTTAAAAATGACTGGCCCAACTCCAGCTCCTAACCCTACATTTTCTTTTAGCTCCAGCTCTCAGCACTTCAGTTATTTTAAAAATTGCTTAATATAGCTTTTTAAAGTGTTGAAGTGCCTTGATTAGCCTTGATATTATGCTAAAAATAACTGCTAAAAGTTTGGTGTAAATGTATTTTAAAAAATTTGATTTAATAAATTTCTATAATTTGGTGGTACATCTCTAACAAAAATGTTTAAAATCTAATCCAGTGGTTTTCAACCTTTTTCATACCGTGGCCTACTTTCCAACCCAAGGTAACTTAACAACCAACTTTGGTAAACAAAGTTTAATTTCAATTGCAAAAATTTGATGATCTTTAAAACTCTAAAAAAGTAAGGTCTTTGCTTGGAATTATGTCTGACTTCTTGATCATGATGACATCATTACACAAGTCTCACATTGCTTTCATTCTGATTTATGCTCTGTGGCCCACTGAAAACAGCACAATGGCCCACTGGTTGAAAACCTCTGATCTAATCATTAAAACAAAAAATAAAAATTTGTAATTTATTGAAATGAGTTATAAGAGCCTTGCTACATCTAAAATCAGCAAATCATCCAGCAGTTATAAAGCAATATCAGCAAATCATCCAGCAGTTATAAAGCTTAAAAAGTTTAAAAAAATAAAAGTAAAACCTCTTTTCTAATTTAAAAAATATATTTGAATTACCATTATCCCAGGCACATCTGGCATTCTCTTGCATCACACTATTATGTCATGGTACACCATTGTGGAGCACTGCTTTAGCCCATGGTAATAAATGGGTTTCCAAAATATCAGAAATGTACCATTCTGAGTTTAGTCTGACCATCAATACACAAAAAACTCGGTTGCCTTAATTATGAATAACCCTGTACATCAGTGGATCTTAACCTTTTAAAGCGGTGTCTCCCAACCTATGGCTACTTGGCCAAAAAGAGCCATAGCAAATTTCAGATGGGCTACAAATATTTTCTAATTTTTACCAGGGAACAGCTTTACTAGCAACTCAACCCCTTTTTTGGTTTTTACCAGATTTTGTGGTTGAAAATGGAGCAGAAATGATTGGTTTCCCCCTATGAAAGCTAGAAAAGACAAAAAAGCCTTTACTTTAAATCTGTGTATGTGAAATTAAACGTTGATCTACCTACTAATCTTTCTGGGCCATAGAAAATTCCTGGCTTAAAAGTGAACTATGAGCTAAAACAGGTTGAAAACCAATGTTTTAAAGCATGCTGAACCCCAACAAAATTTTCCAAGTTTTTATTGAACCCCAATAAGTTATGCAAAATTTTCTCCCATTGACATAAGAGGCCAAATGTTTTGATAAACTGCTGTGTTATTTCCATATTGCAGTATTTTAACAGCAAGATAGATTTAAAGCCATTAACAAAAGTGTCTAAAATATAAAGAACATAATTTTATCAATCAAAAATGAAAAAAAACATAACTATTTACTTTAGTTTTCATGTGCTGCATCTCACTTCTTCAAGTGTAATAGATTAAATATAAAAAATGTTTCTTCATGCATAAACACACTATACAGAATTTGTTCTAAAACTGAGTTTAGCTAATTTTATAATAACCTTGGGTTAAGTCAGCAGTCTTAATATTAACTCAGAATCTAAAAAAGTCTTGCCAATACCAATCTACAATTAAGAGCACTCTTTTGTTAGAATATAAATAAGGGCGCTCTCTTGTTAAACGAACAACAAAATATACTGAAACAAATATAAGATAGTCTTAGTAAGAGAGTGGTCTTACATCAAAAATTTCTCAATTTGCTTGTGTTTAAACTTGATTATATATATTAAAAACTGTATTCCAATTTTCATTGTGAAACATTAAAAATAATAAAAAGATTGTTACTTATAACTCTAAAACTTGTAAATTATTTTCAAACAGTGAAAGCAAAAAGGTCTAAGAATTGCTAATATTAAGCATTTAAACATAACAAATTAAAAGTATGAAAATATTTGTCAGCAGCTTGGTCAAATGATTAAGAGCATCATATTTGTAGTAGACACCATCGCAGTTCAAAACGTACTTGCACCATTCTGTTGTATCCTTGGAAAAAACCATTTACAGCATTTTCTATTGTTTAGCAGTCTTGGCAAGGAGTTCCAAATATCAGTCACATCTCTAATAAAAACTAAACAATCAAATAAAAATTTCCAACCAAACAGCAGTATTGTGGCATCTTTAAAAGCAAGTAAAGGTAAAGCTTTTTTTACAAGTAAGAAAATAAATACAGAAATGAAATAAAAAAATGAAAATGTCTTATTAGAAAAAAGTCTCTAAACCAGAGTTTCACAAATTGGGGTCTGTGATGACCGCACAAGAAGTCTGCAATGACACGACAAAATTTGTCAAACATATATACTTGGAAAGTAATCCAACCATGAAATCTGAGACTGGTCTGAAGTGGAAACTTTTTTTTAGGAAGCACCTTGTTTTCAGGACAAAAATTACAAAATTGGAGATTTGATGGAAGTGAAGACTTTTTTTTTTAGAGAACACCTGTTTTGTTTGAGCCATGCAAAAAAGATTTGCAAATAAGGGTTTGTGGCCCAAAAAGTTTGGGAAACAATTTTGAACATAATTAGTGAATAAAAATGTTTGGTTTAAGCATTTGTCACAACAAAATTTAAAAGATGCCTACCAATAATAGACATTCTTGTCTGGAAAACATAAAAAATTGCTAAAAAAAGAGTAAATGCAATTTATATTCAAGATAATACAATTTCTGAAAAACTATTAATCATGAAAATGACAACTGAAAGCTGTTTAAAATTTTAGAACTGTATTGATTTGGTTTTAAAACTTTGAGTCTCATTTACTGTTTGCCACAACCAACCTTGCAAGCTTTGAAGATTTCCCAAAATTTAAAAGATAATGAACTAAACTCAATAAATAGTGAACAAGAACTAAATATTTACCACAAAACTAATACTAATAATTTGGGTCTCTTCAAGAGATCATAACTGTTGTTTGTTGGTGAAACTAACCTGGAATCCTCCAGTACTAGTAAGCAATACAAAAGAAACCCAAGAGAAAAGAATCTCTCAAAAAATTAGAGTAATCATTGGGGGATCTGGGTTAGTTTCACCAACCAAAATCGCTCACAGTTACTTATTAAAGAGACTCAATAATTTCACTACTAATAAGATCTTATCAAACCTTTAAAACAGTAATGTTGAATCCAATGTGTTCAATCAAACCCAGTTTGTTAACTACTGCTGCATGCTGGCATTTAAAACAAATTATCAACTTTTTAATTTAATTTTAAATTCTAATTTTTAAGATCTCAATGATGATATTAAAATTAAGCGTATCTTCAAGAAGAGATTGCTACTGATGTTTTTCAGTGAAACTAACCCGAAATCCCCCTACAGCACTAGGAGGCAACTTAAGAAATGATAGTAACCACAGGGGATTCGAGGTTAGTTTCAACAAAAATCACTAATGGTTGCTTAATGAAGGGACCCAAAATGAAATAATTATAATATCAAAAAAGAAAACAGCATACTGTCAATATTTCCAATAGCTTGAGAAACTTTTGCCCATGCATCATGCTTAACATCACGTCTTCGGTATGTAGTTTTTGTTTGATCCCAAATGGTGGGATACTTCTTTATTTCTCTAACAAAACTTTCAAGAATATCATCAGTTTTAAAATGTTTATTTTTCATATTTAGGTAATTTAATCTGTAATTAAATGTTGACAACAGTAAAAAAAATCTAAAAATTTAAAGTCTTGCAGTGTAGCCTATGTAAATTATTATAATTTACATTATGAACAATAGGGTTGCCATATGTCAGAATTTTTCCGGACATGTCCGGAATTTTATTTTAATGTTTAAATCTTTGTCAGGGAGAAATTTAAAAGTGACTCGCAGGAAAGTGTCGGAGGTGCTATACATACGGCAAGGAATTACCCTGACCTACCTCCCGAGATGCCAAAATATTGCTCTACGATTAAAATTTTATAGGCTACTTTGTTGTTTTTTTTTTGTTTGATAAAGGCATGACTGAAATTTAGAACTCGTCGAGACTACCAAGAAGAGGAAAGTTCCATAAAGTGTCTTTCCCAAGGACGCAACAAAATGGAGCGAGAAGATTTTGAACCGACACCACATGGACGCAATTACGACGCTCTTGCCCTATAAAGTTTATGCTTTTAAAACCTTTGTGAAACGTTATGTGAACAATGAAAAATTTACTGCACCATTACACGAAAAAAAAAGATCGTTGAGACGATGAAAGAAATTAATGGCTCCAGAACAACTTATAGATGTCGTAAAGTATTCTTAGGGTTTTTTGAGTTTGTTAAAAACTGGCATTTGTTTTAGTGCAATGCAACAATTTTACTGCTTTCGGTTTGTTTCGTATTTATTTACCATGGGGAAATGTGCTATGGATGAATATATCACAATACAGGTTTGTGCCTATTGTGATATGGTAATCTGGGGTTGCCGTACCGTCCCAAATTTTCCGGACTTGTCCGGAATTTTATTTAAATTCTGTGTCGGGAAGGAATTTTTACCATAATTTTGGGGCGAAAATGGGTAAATTCATTTCTAGGTCTATCCGGAATTCCGCCTATTCAGGTGTGGCAACCCTAATGTATAAGACATTTGAATTACGTTCACTATTCGCCGTTGCAATTTCATAAACTTTTAAGTTTTGTGGAATCCCTAAAGCTTACAAAGTTAGCAACAGCGAACAGTAAATGAGAACCAAAATATTACCAGTTCCAAAGTCGTAACTTAATATTAACATTTATTTAAACCAAATATTAAACTTAAAATAAAATACCTTGTTATAGTAAAAACATAAACTAAAATAACGCAAAAAACAAAAATAAACTAATACCGGTGTGGTCTTCGTGACGGACTAATCACAGTTCATAACACGATATCAAAATTTAATTTTATACCACCGTATCACTTTTACAATATAAACATGAAAACAATATATGAACTTATTTAATTAAAAAGAGTCTTTGGATAAAATAAAACCGTTTTCTTTCAAGATTTATCCCAAGAGAGACCAATAATAAAATTCTTTTCGTTTGAAACTTCTTTTGTTTGTTATTACTTCAATTGTATCTTCCCCTTGTTTTCCTCGTGTTCTTTTTCGTCGCTTTAAATGTCAAGATTTATACGTCGCTAAATTTTCTTTCTTGCATAGTTTTTTTTTTTTTGATCACGGTAATTGTTTTGAATAGTTTAAATTTGGATGTGAGTTCGATTCACACACCAGTATATAAAAAAATTTTATAGAAAAATTGGTCGACAACGTGTTCGAGTGGTTAGAGCGACGGGATTGTAATCACGTGGTCTCGGTTCAAAAACTACTCGCGTCATTCTCTTGTATCCTTGGGAAAGGCACTTTACGGCCACTTTTTCTGGATTGGTGGTCTTGTTATGGCTAGCAGTCCTAAATTTTAGTTATATCTCTATCAAATTTCAAGCGGAGAGCAATATTTTGGCATCTTTGGAAGCAGGTCGGGGTAGTTGCTTACCCTATGTATTAGCGCCTCCTTCGCTTTCCTGCAAATTAGGTGGTTAAATATAGAGATAAAATAAATAATTAAAAATATTTACAAAAATAACAAGATACAGTATTTTTAGCTACGGTTAGCAATGACTTTAGGAAAGGAAAACCTGTTGCAAAAATAAAAGGAGGGCCACAATAAGCAATATGAAGTTAACCTAAATTCTTAGCGGCTGGCCCAAGGGGAAAGATGGCCAATACAAAAAAACATTGCCCGACGGACCTTAATATGTGTGTGACTCTGTATCAAACACCAAGGGTTTTTTTAAAATGTACAGGTCGATGTGGGCGGCCAGGTTGGCAAAATTGACTTTGTTAGTTATATAAAATATTTATTTATTGTTGAAATCGGTTGCAATTGTGCATTTATGTAAATAAGTAAAGTATTAATTGTTCAGTTTTGAGAAGGTGACGAGGATGGCTATCAGATATTTAAATTTTGTTGAAACCAATTGAATGTAAATAGATATAAAAAGCATAGGTTTGCGTTGGCGAAATTGGCAAGATTGAATTGCTTTGATATGTGGGGACTGGGTTAGGTTAGTTAGGTTAACTAGTTCGGCAAAGCTTTACTATGTTGATAAGCTTTTTCAAAACTAAAAAAATTGTAATTCTTCCTTTCTATATTTATTTACATTAGACCTACAAATAAAGTGGGTTAAACAAAATTTAAACATTCCAAGTCTACCAACATCGCCAATTTAGCCAACCATGCCGACCTGTACATTTTAGAGATACCGACACACAATGATAGTAATAAAGGCCACTGTCAATCTGGAAAAATATCTCTCATTTTAACAAAAAAAAAAAGAAAAATCTCTAGCTTCATTGAAAAAATGGCGGGTGGAAACAACAAAAAAATCCCTAATATGGCGCAAGCAAACAAAACAATGGAAGCAAACATAACCCAAATACAATGAAGCAGATTTATAATGTCTCGAGTCGAGACTGCTCGTAAAATTTTGAAAGAACTCGGACAGGAATCGAGTTCTCAGCATAAAAATTACAAACTCAACTCGAGTCTTCATAATTTAATGCTTTGTTATTTAATAATGATCATTGTATTATATTTATAAACTAATTCAATTATTAATAGTTTATTGCCCTGCAAATTAAGTAAGAATAGCCTTTTTCCGATGTTTTACATTAGTTAAACAAAAAGTCAGGATCTCAGGAAATTCTGATAGCTTTGGGGATTCCTACCAAAATTTTCCAGATACCATTTTTGTTGCGGAAATTCAGTAATCCATTAACCTTTTTATGCAAGGCAGAAAAACTACAAAAAAGAGGTTTAAAATTTAGAAATTGTATTTTGAACGATAACACATTTAAAACGAAAGCGTTGAACCTGGTCGAACCGAACCCGTAAACCGGTATTGACCGTTACTATTCTTTAACTCTGAACCGGAATCGAACCCGAAAAATTAAAATTTGCTGAACCTGGAACGATTCCGTTTCAGACGCTCTAATTTTATTTTATATGGGCCTAGATACTATTTGTATTAAAAGTTGCCACAATTTGCTTGGCCACTTACTTGCTGTGTGGCAAAACAAAGACTACGTATAAACTTTCTAGGCGAGTTGGCTGAAGAATGAAAGCGCAATTTCAACGTTTTCAAATTGATAGTAGGACTGTGCTAAATCAATGAAGTAAAAAATTTATTGAAATGGAGACGCAACAAAGATAACAAAATAGACAAAAATCAGATCTTAAAACCAGGGCGTTGGACTGTTTAAAATGACGTTCCAGTTCAGATTCAGTTTTTAAGAGTTCAGTTCCGGTTCAAGTTCAGCAAATTTCAGTTTTCGTCAGTTTTATTTTCGGTTTAACTCTGGTTTGGATTGAAAGAAAATCATTAGCGGTTAATTATAGATTTTCGATTCGGATTTGGTTCATATATGCAAATTATTTTTTGTCTCTTAAAAAAAAATCATTTGCTAACTATTGCTATTACTGATATATACAGTATGTAATCAATAGTTTAGAAAAATTAATTGTATTGCAAAAATTTATCAATGGTGAATAATAGCCTACACTCAAGCTATAAAGCAGAGGTGGTCAAATGCAATTTGTGAGATCATGCTGCTCTTTGAATCTTTGCATGTGGCTCTTTAATATTAAAATATTGTTAATTATAAGATGTATTTTTAAAGTCTTAATCTTTATTGCTATATTGTAAATTAAATTAATCTTATTAACCCAATTTTAAACATCTTGGAGGCTTGGTGGAAACTTATAGAATCACTGCAGCAATAGTTATTATTTAGTAATACCCTTGTTTGCATATAAATAAACTTGAATTTTTTGTTTTCTTTTATTATGGTTCTAAAAATTTATTGTATAATATGTGGCTTGACCATATAGCAGTTTTGATTATCTCTGCAAATTTTATTTTTAAGAGTTCGGTTGCGGTTCAAGTTCAGCAAATTTCAGTTTTTGTCAGTATTATTTTTGGTTTAACTCTGGTTTGGATTGAAAGAAAATCATTAGCGGTTAATTATAGATTTTCGATTTGGATATGGTTCAATTCCTAATTTTATAAAAAAAATTTCTGTCGATTTGTGTCAACATAAAAAATAAGGACACAGCTTTTGGATTGTGCCAATACACTTACAAAACAAAGAATTTATAAAAGTAAAGCGAAATAATTTTGCCCGCATCATAGTTTGCACGAAGAATTTCAAACGTAACAAATATACGTAGCTGAGCAGAATACAGTATATTCGGTGATAGCCTTACAAAAAAAGGGGCCCAGTGCAAAAAAGTGAGGAGGCCACTATTTAGTGTCCCAAAAAAAGGTAGCTGAAGCAGTTTTTAGTATATGAAAGCAAAGTCATCACTGAAAAAAGGTCTTTACTTTAAATCCATCTCAGACATTTTTCCCCGAAAATCATGGTGTTCTCTAAAAAAAAAGGTCTTCACCTCCAATTTTACTCAGCTTTTCCAAAAATCATGGTGTTCTCCAAAAATAAAAATAAAAAAGTCTTCACCTAAAGTTCCCAACCGCCCTTCATTGGAAAGGACAGTCCTTTATTTAACCCTTTCTGTCCTTGTCCTTTATGTAGTATAGAAATGTATTTTATTTTGAATGTCGTTTTACTTATTGCGAGTTAGGAATGAAGCTAAGGGAGGGCAGGCTGATGTGGTGTGGACATGTCATGAGAAGAGACCAAGAGTATGTAGGAAGAAAGATGATGAAAATGGAATTACCGAGAAAGAGGAGAAGAGGGAGACCAAAGAGAAGATTTGTAGATGTCGTAAAAGAAGATATGGAGAAAGTTGGTGCAAAGAAGACGGATGTTGAAGACAGAAAGCTTTGGAGGATGATGATACGCTGTGGCACCCCTGACTGAAGGAAAAGACCGAAAGGAGAAGAAGAAGAAGTCATTTTACTTATTGCCAATTTTGCAATTACAACGTGGAGCTACTTTTTTGTGTTATTTTAGAGAATATTGTGAATTTAGGACGAAAAGAAATCGGAACTGGTTAGAAGTGATGACCTTTTTTTTAGAGATCACTGTTTTTTGAGGAAGAAAAGTGCATTAGCCGGAATAATTTCAGGCCAAATACAATACAATTTCAAAAATACAATTTTAAAAGAGTCAAACCAAATACAATTTTAAAAAATAAAAAGATTTTATTAAGTTAAGAGTACATTATTTTTATGATGCATATATAGTCCTATAGGTGGGATTGAAAATTATGGCTATATCTATTTTTCATATGTCCTTTATTGAAACTTGTCACAGTTCGCAAACCCTATCTTCACCTCAAATTTTTTTCAGCTTTTCCGATTTTTCTCCAAAAATTATGGTGTTCTTTAAAAAAAAAGGTCTTCAATTTCGTAGTAATAGTAGTATGTAATGTACTTTCACTCAGAATTGTAGTAGTATAGAGTGTGTATAATGTCGTCAATTACGGAGACATTTTTTTTTGAAAGTTTTTTTCTTTTTTTCTGATGTGCCATCGACGATCTAGTGCTCCTTTGTAAAAATAGAGTAATTTCTTGTGTAGGGGGGCCATTGTTTGATCTATTTTAGGGGGAGCCTGGTGCGACCGCACTGCTTGCATCCTATTAAAGTCATTGCTGGGTATATTAACTTTGTTATGTACCCGAAATTCTTTTAACGGTCAAAAAACCAAATAAAAAGTTGTGTGCGTAAAATAAACGATTTTATCCCAAAAAAGAAAATTTTATGATTGAATCTGGTGTACAACATATTCAAATAAACTAATTTGACGTAAATTAACATTCTTTTTTCCAAGAAACATTTTTACAAGTGTATTATATACCATATTCAATGCCCGAAAAATCAGATTGTTCTCAAATTTTTTGATATTGAATAAGTTGAGATGCCAATGATGCCACTGTTGCCCAACTTGTAAACCGTTTACAGCCAAATAATATCTTATGGGTGTTGAAAGGCATGTTTTTTGAGACCATGATAGAGAGCTGCATATAGGCCCACTTAAATTTTTAAAATGTGGAAGTATTTTTGTTCGGCCTATAGGCCCTAGGTTTTAAGAAATTAACCATTAAATCTATTCACTTAAATGTGAATTGCAAAACCAACTTTGTATATGTCAACTATGTTGAATGAATATAAAGCCTAATAGTGATTTTGCAAGGCCCAAAAATGAAGCAAAAGTTTTTTAATTTTATTTTGATAGCAAGCTTTTTTGCTATTTTACGCTAGTAAAACTACTGCTTTATATCAGGTGCCTGTATGCAAGGGCGCGTGAGTTTTTTGCCCAGGAGGGAAGGTTTTCAAAAAACAAACTTTTCTTGTTAAAAAGGCACTTTCAACAAAACAAACTTTGGCAACTATCCTGCAATTTGAAATTTTGATTGACTGGTAGAATTCAGTTTGCGTAGCAGAATCTTTTAAACAACCTTGACGAACTTGGCATCCGCGCTTCACAGCGAAAGAATTACAGATGAAACAAAGATTACCTGTGAGAATACATGCAGGCTAATATGTTTTCATACCCATGCAGGACCAGTTCTAGGCCTATTGGAACAAGCTTGCCCTAAACTGCTTGGGTCAAGCTCGATCGCCTGCGGACTGGTGTTGGGCGATTCTATTCGTTCATGCAAAAGTGGGGTCTCGCTCCTTCACCGAATTGCATGTGGGGCGTCTCTAAACAAACTGCAGACCACGTTCTAATAGCGTGCTTCATACATTGGACACCACACGGAGCACGAAGTCTGACAATTTTGGATGACGAAACTCGACACGGGCTTAACACCAGTACTACCAGCCTTTGATCCGAGCAGTATAGCAGCCGTAAAACGTAGAGGTTGTAAAAGCATAACCCCTCTATCCCCGTCCTGTTCGTGTCTGACCCGGAGTAAATGCCCTTCCAAACGAGGACGAATTTGCGCAGAACAGACGGGTTTAACTTTCGTGCGAGACAGGTAGTTAACAAAGAGTTATATTTTGCTGATCTGTTTATTTTGGTTCGCGATCAATTTTACAATCAATATTAACCTTTTCTAATAAATCCAGACCTAAAAACCTTAATCTTTAAGGTGTGCTGGATCTTGTAAAAACCTTTAAGTTGACTCTGCCATGACTACTCATTGCGGTAGCCACAGTAATAGCTAATTTTACACAGTTTTTTCAATTAGTTTACACATTAAAAAAACGCAAATTTATAAATTGGTTATTAAACCTAAAACCACCCTATATACCCAAAATTAAGCTTTTGTCAAAAACGCCAAAGCTAATTTTGAAAACATTCAACAATTGCGACGTCCGTGCAAGGCAGCCTAGGCAGCTAGATACAGATTAAATGCATTTTGTTTTGAAATATCAGTAAATGTTTTCCACATGCTGATCAATGAGTAGTTTTTAGTTATCCACAACACAACCTTGTCTGAAACATTTACGCTATCATGAATATAAAGAGTTAAATTCAGTTAAAAAAACTTCACGCAAAATAGCGCATTTTATTGAAACTTTATTTGATAGATTAAACGGACCTTTGAGTCCCAATTCAACACAGCGCACTCAAGCTAATCGTAGGCGTAATCAGTTCAGCGCTTTGCTTTTTTTGCCACAAAGCTTTTTAGTTAAAATGCTTGGTTAGCAACTGGGTGCGGACTTGAGACTCGGCGATTCGGTGCAATATAGCTGGAATCGGAATCAGTGATGACTTTAGCAGGGTGCGAACGGAGCGGCCGCACCAAGCCCCACTAAAAAACGTCAGAAAAGTTTTTTTCTTCGTAGCAGCACCATGATGGTGGTACTCTTAAAGTGATGATCTTTTTTTTTAGAGATTACTTTGTTTCAGAACACTAAAAATTGAGCCCCCTAAATTAATGACTTTTTTTTAAGAGTCTACTACGTTTTGGAACATTAAACAGTGCCCCCCTATTTTTCTTGCACCCGGCCCCTCTTTTTTGTAAGGCCATCACTGCTCGGAATTGCCAAAACAGTATTGAGTCCGGCGAGTTCGACGTCTAGATTTCATGCAGCATCGACGATTTCAAGATTTTGCAAATTATTGTTATCAATAGTTCCATACCTATTAAAAAACTGCTAAACTTTGAATGAAAGTGAAAGAGAAGTTAAAATATAATTTCTTTCATATTAATCCTCTTTGCTGTTCTAAATTTTACAATTGTTTCTTACTCTGTTGCGCTCAAGATTGTCATTTTTTTTGTAATAGCGATTGTTTAACTGAAGCCATTTTGTCAGGGAGGCAAAATTAAAAAGTTTTTTTTTACAGAGTTGCCATCTCGTATTGCGACCGTTATCAGTGCAAAAATCTAGTGATGACTAAACAGTGTCCAAAATATTTACTTTTCAGGTGAAGACCAAAAGACTAAAAATACGGAAAACCGCAAATTTAAGGTGAAGACTAAAAAAAAGTTATTTCTTCCAGTCGGTGTCCAAAATTTCCATTTATCACCAATTTAAATCGAGTCCATGATTGCTACTTTCGTCCTAAATTCAAGGTGCAAACCATAACTAAAATAGCAGCATTTACCTTCAATCGATCTGATATTTTGGTGGAGTTCCTACGATTGTAATGTTTTTGTATCTGCGCACCTGTAGCCTGCCTTTTTTGAAAAGGGCTGGAGAAACTTAAAGGGGTCAAAAAGGCATGGGGCAATTGTCCCTGCTTCCCCGCTTCCAATGCCCCTGGTGTTCAACACTTACACAGAATATTGCTAGTTAGACATTCTTTACAACTTGCGTCAGTTCTTAGCTGGCTTCCTCCATTGAAGTCAAAAATTTTTTATAGTTTTAGACAGAGATGCGGACTCGGGCTCGGACTCGCTTTGAAATTTTGACGAGTCCGCAGCCCCGGCTAGCAATAAGCTTTAATGTCTTTCTAATTAACATAATTTGTGATTTTGGCATTCAAGGGTGACTAAGTAAAGGAGCAGGGGGGCAACTGCGAAGGGGGGGATAAAATACCTTTTGTCCTCCCCAAATTTATGGCAAACTCAAGGACATTGTCCTTATTGTTTAAGTTTGCTGCAGATGTTTTTTCACAGATTATCATGTAGTTGGGACGAAAAGTGGTAAATAGAAGATTGATTCAAGGTGAATAACCTTGTTTTTTAGAGATCATCATGATTTTGAGAGAAAAATGGTGAAATCGGAGACAAATTGAAGCGAAGACCTTTTTTTTAGAGACCACCATGATTTTGGGAGAAAAATAGTGAAATCGAATGAAGAAAAACAGAGAAAAATGCCCGGGGCCCCAAAAGTTTGACTGCCTATAGGCTCCAGGGTGCTTAATCTCGCATTGAATTTATTAGTAACCAAATATTAAACATGTCGTAGTCACACAAAATTGTCCCCCCAAAATTTTCTAGCAAACTAGGTCCTTGCATATAACAGTAATTCAACAAGGTGGACAAAGTTTACAGAAATAACATTTTTCTTGTTAAAAAAATACTCTTCAAAAAGTAGACTTTAGCGAATCGGAGAAAAATTAGTGAAGACTAAAAAAAAGTCTTTACTTGAGTGTAAATTTTTTTAGTGCAAAAGTGAAAGCCGGTAAAGTATAAAAGGATTTTCGTAGCGGGAAGTTTTACGTTTTTGAGTTTGGCCTAAATTAAAAGTAATTGCGGGCCAAGTAAATAAAACACTGCAGCCGAAAAATGAAGACCATTATTTATTCATTTTCAGCGTTCAATAATTTTTTTGATAAAAAATTTTTTCAATACACATAGGGGCGCCGGAAGCGGGAGGGAAAAGGGGGAACTCACCCCTTTTGTCTTTTAATATTCTTAAAATGTGGGGGCACAGCTGGTGCCCCTTGAAATTTGTGTTACAGAAGTATTTTTTAGATCTGCTCTACAATTAACCTACGATATAATCTCGATTATCATAAAATCCAACAATGTTCGTAAAATTATAAAGACAACCGTGAATTACAAAAGCACAGCAAAGAAAGTCAAGATAATAGTTTTAACGTTTGCAATATTGAGTCATTGATACCTTAAATCATCTACCCTTCTGGAAAACTCCCTATTCTACTTGAATCAGTAAACTGAATTATATCTAAGCCGAAAATTGACTATTAAATAAAAAATGCAGTTTTACAAATACATTAACTGATGGCAAATACATGTAAGTTAAAACTGTCTGCTCAAGGATCATGAGCCGCCTGGAAGCTGTGGTGCATCGAAAGGGTGGGTATTTTGAATGAGTAACGTTTTAGATCTTTTATCCACAGACTACTTTTTGAATTTTTGGAATGTAATAAATATTTTAAAGTTATGACGTTTTTTGTTGAAATGGTCAAAAGTGACAAATTTATCACGATCACCCTGTATATGACTAGTGTTTAAAGATTTGGTTTTTTTTGTTTCTTAACGATGTTATTAAAATTTTTTAAATCCTTTTTTGCGTGATTGTAACAGATATTCTAAAGGTCCTTGTCCCTATAAAGTGGTCCAATGGTCGCGACCTTCGGAGATTATTAGACCAAAACTTTGGCAATTTTTAACAGCAATTTTTAAAGTGAAAGAATAAAGTTCAATTTACGCTTCTTGCCATAAAAATCTCCCCATTCGTCTACTTTATTTCAGCAACAATTTACTTATATCAAACATCAAACGTTGACACAAAACTTACAAAAAAATAGTTCAAAGGTACCACATTTCCTCTATCAACTGCGCAAGCACAAGTGATTATGGGGTGACAAGTATTTATTTACAAGTGGAATAAGTGTTCAAATGAATAGATTTCGAGTAAATTATTATGATCAGATTTCAGTTGAAGCGATACAAGAAATTAACTCAAGTCATGATGTGTGCAATTTACAACGCCATATGGTTTGGGATTTAGGTGCCATTTGCAATTCTCGAAGAAATTTACCCGCCCGAATTTTAAAATCACGCTTTTGCACAAAATGGGATTTTTCTTTAAAACCACCAAAAAAAAAGGACGTGGTCTTAAGAAGCACTCTCTGATGAACCAACAAGCAAGTATCCCTTTTCATCTGCAAACTTCACTCAGAACGATAAAGCCGCAATATCGCTTTGCTATCTTCGACCCTATTTTATATTGAGCTCTGTATAAGGGGACGATGACCGGCTGGGGGCTTTTCTTTTTTTCCTTGCTTTTAAACCCAGCGCTGGGGGCCGAAATACCGTTTCACAGGTTGAGCAAATAGGGCTGAATTGGCAAAAAATTGATAGACAAACTGAGCAAACGAATCCTACGTCAACCAAACTTCGATGGCAGAAGCAAGCGGCTCTATAATCAACGTTGCGAGATCGCTTTCCTTGAGAAAGGAGAAAAGATTCGCCACGTACTTCAGCTTCACTCAGAAAGGCAGTCTGCAACATAATCGCTTTAACAATCGGCAAAACCAGACAATATTTTTCAATCAATGTGTGGATTATCGACCTACCACCAAAAACAAAGCACAATACGAGGTACTAAAGAATAATTAACTAAACGTTCAAAATTAGTTGAGTTCGCCCGAAAAAAAGCATTCGGGGGCGGTCCAATTTGACGGGTCGATTCGGCGGAAAAAAAAAGTTTGATGAAATTGATTTCACTTCACTAGTTTTCGCTGCTATCATGGCTAATGATCGTGACGTTGTGGGTAAAGATGAACACCGCCAAGTTATTTCCGCTGCACTAAATATTTTGAAATTCGACTGGTTTCCTATTTGAATACTATTTGACAAATTCGAATCTTTTAAATAGAAATGTTGGCTTGGTTAGCAAACGTTTAAAGATTAAGGCGGAAGCGCATTTGTCAGGCGGGAGGTAGATTTGCAGCGGAGAGTCAAACGCGAAGCAAAAGCGCACGACAGGCGATGCATGTTACAAGTGTAAGTTCGTTCATCACTTAGAATTTTTTTCTTTTTGTGAAAACACACAGTTTTGAAATTACAATCACGGAAAGAATATGCAGAAAAAATTAAATTTTGAAATAGCCGTCATTAAATATTTTGCATTTTTTAGGAGGAAAACAAGCACACTGTGTTGTACAGTACAGTTAACCCCAGCTTTAATGCAGCCTATTCGGCCCTGTAAAGGTATTAGTTTTATTGCTAAATAACTTTCATTGTTAACTTAGTCCAGAAATCGTTAATCGCATTTGTTTAATTAACTCAAGCAATTTAAAGTATTAGCAATCGCGTGAAATTTGTGACATCGCAAAAGATGACGGTTATGGCCAGCACATGGGTAACAAATACGCATTGAGACTTCGAATTCGCACTACAAATTGTGTTGTCCAGCTATATTATGAAAAATTTAATTACAGATATGGAAGCAATTTTCTCACCGAATAGTGACGTACCGAGTTCGTTAAACATTGGAGCTTTTTTAATGCAAAACTACAATTGTTTTTCATTCAGCGAAAAAGATCAATGAACCGAAATAAACGAGTGATCAGTTGCTTTTTGTATCAATGATTATGAAACTAACGAATACTGCTTAATAAAATTTTGTTATGAATAAAGCAAACGCTTTCTTTAAATTATGTTTATTTCTCTTTAAATTATCTTTGAATTTTTAAATTTCTTTAGAAAATAATAGCGACGTTTTTTTTAAACAAATGTCAATTAACTTTTTTAAAAAAATACTTTTTCATTTATGTAAACAGTGGTTCTCACCTATGGTACGTGAGACCTTTCTAGATGGTGAATAGTTTTTAGATTCCATAAAAATCCAACGCTCGGATTAATTGTGTTTTTTAGATGGCCAGATTTTCAGCGAAGACCTTTTTTTTTAGAAAACATATAATTTTTGGGACAAAAATTAAAAAATTTAAAAAAATCAAAATAATTAATTTGTTGATATAAACTTTGTGGTACGTAATGTAATGAAATTTTTCTAGATGGTACGTGCTAGTAAAAAGGCTGAGAACCACTGATGTAGAAGAATACTTTTTTACATACAATCGCTCTATTTGTAACCAGGGCTGCAAACTCAAAAATTTTGGTCTTTTTTTGGTCTTTTTTTGCCAAGCTCGAACTCGAAAAAAAGTCCTTAGTTATCACTTCAAAGACAGGAAATTATCGAATTTGATAAATTAAAAGAAAAGAACTCGACTTCGGATTCGCAAATTTTTTGAGAACGGTTAAAAATGCATCAAGTTGCAGCCCTGCTTATAACTTAAATGCGTCCAATGCTTGATTCATTTTGGAGCATGGAATATTTCTAATAAAATCGGCAAAGATAATACGGTTAATAAACTTGGAGGTTTAAAAAAAAGTGATTTATCGGTAACTTTTATAAAAAGATCACGATTCGACAAACGACTTGAATCAATTTAAAACTAGACTACTTTTACAAAATGAAGAAAATTGGGGCTATAGAACAAGATAAATTACGATACTGACTACAATTTTAATTATATTTATAAAAAAGTGACAAATAATGTTTCACATGCAAGGGCTATATTCAATTTAAATTTGATAAGTCTTAGACTACTGCACTTACCAATAAATATTGCAGAAAGACATTTTGACTAGGAACCTTCAGATAAAGGCCTTTAGTCATGTCACAAGCTTGCTGTAACAGGCCTGAATCCTGACCAAGCACACAGGCGTCAATCACGACTCTTTCCTTTTGAGCTAGATTTCAAGAAAAGGCATTTTAATGAAATTGCAACCAAACAAAACTTGCAATGTTAAAGTAAATATCCACCTAAAAGCCTTTTGTATATAACGACCAAAATTTCAAATTAAGCACTGCTCAAGATCTGAAAAATTTAATTCAAAATAAACTACCTTTTTTTTCAATGTAATTGCAAACATCATTGCACATCGTTTTGAATAGAAAAGACAAACAAAATATAATTGAAAAGGTGATTTGGTGTTTCGGACATGAAATAATAACCACCGGGGTGCGTGGTGGTTTAAAATAACAATTCTGGCGGTCGGCAGCGTGGTCGAGTGGTTAAGGCGCCGTGCTTATGATCAACATGGTCTCGGTTCAAAACTGATTTGCGCCATTCTGTTGCTTGGGAAAAACACTTTACGGCACTTTCCCCTGCTTGGTGGTCTTGGCAAGCAGTTCTAAATTACAGTCATATCTCTATTAAAAAGGCGGACAGCAATATTTTGGCATCTCCGGAAGCAGGTCGGGGTAATTGCTTACCCTATGTGTAGAGCCTCTATCGCTTTCCTGCGAGTCAGAAGGATAAATATAGAGATAAAATAAAAAATATTGATGAAAAGAAACATTATATTAATCGTCGTCGTCGTTTGAAGGGTATCCACTCCAGGTCAGACACAAACAGGACGGGAGGCCGAGGTTTTACCCTTTTACTACCCCAGATTGCTGCACTGCCTGAATCAGATGCTGGCAGTGATGTTATTAAGCCAGCATCGAGTTTCGTTATCCAAAACCGTCAGACCTCGTGCTCCATGTGGTGCCCGATGTATAGAGCACGCTGTTAAAACATAGTCTGCGGTTTGCTCAGAGGCGCCACACTCGCAATTCGGTGAAGGAGCAAGACCCCATTTGTGCATGGACAAATGGAATCGCCCAACACCAGTCCGCAGGCGGTTGAGCTTAACCCAAGCTGCTCAGGGTAAGCCTATCCCAACAGGCCTGGCACCGGTCCCGGGCACAAAAGCGCGGAGCCTGGAAGCATTTTCACAATACTCCGTTTTCCATTTGTGGTTTGTCCATTTGTGGATTTTAATCGGAAAAGTCAATACGAATATTCAAATAAATAATTTACCTGCAAATATAACGTTCATGAAGCTCATATATTGCGAGGCTGCATCATCGGCTGCTTTAATAACAAGAATACGTGAACTTAATTTGTTCCTACCACTCAGCTGTAATGAAATACGATGAATATCTGGGTGTTTGTTAAAAAAAAATAACCAGCAAGATTAACATCATTACGATCAATGTAAGTTACTAAAACAACTAAAGCTTGTCTACTTGTGGCCTACTAAATTACTCATGGATTAAATCTAAACACCTTAACAACAAAAATTTAAAAGCAAAAAATGACACTATAAACAATTAGTTAAGCAAAAACTCTATGACAGTTAACAATGAAAAAAGTTTGAAGTTTTTCATAAAGCTCTTACTAATTCGTCAAAACATTTTCAATCAATTGTAAAAGTGAAAGTTAACTGGCCTTAGTTTGATGTCTTCTTAAATATGCAAAGCGATTCTTTTTTACAGCACTTTTTTCTTGCTGTTGGTAATTACAAAAAAAATTTTGCAACTATTAGTATGAAGATCTCGGCAATCAATATTGCAGTCACGTAACAATTTATTGAAAACGTATTTAGCAACGTCTGTGCTTGCAACGCCAAGCAACTACATTCTAGAATCCCTCACATTCAATATCTCAAACAAGTACAAAAAAATTAGCCGAAGTAAGTGAAAGCACAGTTAATCTCCCACGTGAAAAATGATCTTAATAAGTCCTATTGCTATCAAACCTGATCAAGAAGTTTTACAATCATTACAATGCAGCCGCTTATCTAACTATTTGGCTACACAAGCAGAGGCTGCGTTGGCATCTTTAGACTGCCGTCATCCAGTATGGCAGAAGAAAATTTATTGTTTGGTTGGCAATTCGCTAACTAAAGATATTCATTCGAAAACTTAATCTTTTTCTTTAATAAGCAAGCAAATAAGCAAGCTATTCTCTGTTGTTTCTACTTTATAGTTAAACTAACAAGAAATCTCACATAACTTATCTGCAGATGCTAAGTGAAACGCCTTTGAAGATGATCACTGTAAAAAAGTTTTGAAACGACATAAATGAACTCCTCAGATTGCATACAAGGTTAGTTCAAGGTCTAAGGCAACGACTCAAAGCATGAGGAATTCTTTTTTAAAATCAATATACAGTACACTTTGACTAATCTGTGACCACTATTCTAAATTTACAAAAATGCTCAAAAAGTCTACTTCACCACATGGCCTACTTAACAACGCGACCGAACAGTCTGCCTTTGAGAGAAAAAATTTGAAAAGTCCTTTTTCCCTTGCCTCATAACAACATGCTCAACAAGTTTTCTGTGACAACTATTACAATTAATCGGCTTGAATTCGTTTGATATAATTAGCCTTATTGATTTATATCAAGTTGGAAAAAACATGTAACAACAAAAAACAAAAACACAAAGTACGACTCTGAAAAAACACCAATAAACGTTATGCAAATGCAACACATTATGCATACAACTCGAAAAACCACCTTAAACCGCATCACTAAATTTAACAATAGAAAAAAACAGTGTAATATTCGTAGCAGTAAGATTTAAGTTAATTTACACATCCGAGTAAATGAAACTTACAATGAGAGCATTTTTTAGGACTTAAAGTGAATACAACGGTTATCAAATAATATTACTGTGAAGCTTTTTGAAACGCAACTTCTATATTTTAATAGGATCCTTCCTTGTAAATCACACTTACAACGAACCATCATTTGGTTGTTTCTCCCTTTTTCTGATTCGCACTATCCATTATGTGTATTGTTACGTAATTATAGTTTGAACTTTACTTGTATGTGGCGAACCAGAAATAAAAGAAAAACGAACTGAACTTATAAAAGATAATAAAAAGGGCTATAAATTTGATTGCAAAAGCAATAAAATCTTACAATATTTTGCGTATTTAAAAGAACATCATTCTTTTAATTGCATATTACGTTTTCATTTAAACTTTTACAAAGTATCTCAGCGCGCTTTTTTAAAGACAAAACCCTAGCTTAGTTGATTTTCATGTGTTCAAAGCACAAAAACTGTTTGAGTTTAAATTGTTAATAAACTTTGAGAAACTCTAAATTCTAGTTTAGTATGACGGAGCTTAAGCATGAATTTAAAAAATAAAAACAATGAGACAGTGTTAAAAAAATGTTTTTTTTAAACCAGTGGTTCTTAAGCTTTGTAGCAAGCAGACCTTTTTACTTCTTTGAAATAATGGCAGACCCCCATTCATTTTTAAAGCAAAGAAAATTAAGAAAATGTAGAAAAGTCAAACAGAAATGTCAATAATAAATTGTCACCAAACTCGAAAATATTTCAACTTATCAAATTGATAAGCCAGTAAATTTGTAGCTAAAAATGTACATGTATATTAAAAGTTCAGAGTTTTACATGGAACCTCTAAAAAAATTACAGACAGCCTTTCAGGGGTCCTCAGATCCCAGTTTAAAAACAATTGCATTGAATTTACGAAACCCATGTGAAATATTACATTTGTGGTTATTTTCCATAAAGTTTTGGCAATAGTTCATACATATTTTGCAGAGAAGGTTTTGTTTGTTACAGAAATGAGAACAGCACTTTAAATCAAGTGAAAATCATAAAATTTGTGTCTTGTAACTTGGTTATATGAAATCTATCTTATGTGTCAATGCATTACTGTGCAAAAATGCTATATTTATCTCTTTCAAGTTAACAAAAATAAATCACAACTAATTCATCCTTAAGCTGATTAATTGTATCTTTAATGAATAAAAATTTTTCCACAACTACATGCCAAATATAAAAAAATATTGGTAAAGCTGCAAGTTCAATCGTTTTTAACTGCTGTAGTTCAAAAAATTTAGTAGCCACCTAAACATTTATAGCTATAAAATGCACTAACAGTATTAAACATGCAAAAGTTTCCAAATCAAACAAAATTTTGAGTGATCACAAAAAAAGTCACTGCTAAACACTGCAAGTGTCTCAATACAGACGACACTTGAGTAACCTTTGGTTGCACATTAATTTTTTTGACCCAGGAGTTTTTTATGCAGTTGTAGTCTTTGGGTATTACTGTATTAATTGTAAGACAAAAAATGCAAAAGTCGTCTTCTGACAATGCTCAGTTTACATTTACGCTCTGTCACACTAAACCAGAACTAGAATTATAATTTTTTTCAAAGTTTATTTACAACACTAAGCAATAGAACTAACAAGTCTTTTGTGTCAGGAGGCATGCCTACTACCTTTTTAATTGATTCTGGCTTGAGTAAAAAATCAAAAAAGGAGCACTGAACCTCATGGAGACTGACACTGAACCTCATATCTATTAAGCAAAACTTGTTTACTTCTAATACATTAAAATTTGTTGTAAAGTCATACAGGTTTCAATTGATTTCATATTTACTGAACACCACAATGAAATATGTTCACACTAGATAATCTAGGTAATCATCTTTTTCACATATAGATTTTGGTTATAACTATTTTGCCACAAGTTGGAAAAATAAAAAGCTGTAAAAATGAATGAATGCAATATAAATCATATATATAAAAGGATACAGCACAGGGCCATCGATATAGATCCAGCTATTAATGAATCACATCGAATATCTTCTTCATTGCAACCTTCTCGCATAAGTGTTTTAAAATCAGACACAATTGAATCATCAATACGTGCAAAATGAGCATATCTACAATCATTTGAAGAATCATTTTCTCCATTGGAATCTGACGTTGATGAGTCATCTTGTTTAGGATAAAGAAAGACACTAAAAATATTAGGGTATTCTTATTTTTACACTGACATGCAGTCAAAAGCAAAAATATTAAAAAGTTGCTATGTTAAAACCTTTTTGTCTTTTACATCTTAAATCTTGAACATACTGTAGCTTTGCTGTTAAATTGTTGAAAAGAACAATTTAACAAAAATTTCTAGTATTTTCTTGTTTAAAATTTGATTAAAACAATAATTATGGTAAAGAAAAAAATAAAATTTAATTATTGAAAAAAAAATAGAATAAAAACTAATGTACTTAAAAAAAAAGTTTGAAATTAGGTTTTAAAGTATTTTGCAACACAAGCATGCTAAATATAAACTTTTTTTTTTTACATTTGAGTAAATAGTCAAAAAGAAAATACCTTTTAGTCGAATGGCTAGCAATTACAGCTAAAAGATTATCATGGCGCAGCATAAGAAAAGAATTAATAAAAACCAGCAAGCAATCCAAGCATTTTGTAATCTGAGATTGTCCTTGTAATGACTTTAAACCCCACCAAACTGGATTTACATCAAAAACAACTACAAGCAATTGTCTTTCATCTGGACAATTCATTACTTTACATTAACAAACAATCTGTAAAGATTAAATTAATTCAAAATTTATTTTTTTCTAAAGACTATGATTAATTAAGTTTTATCATATAGTTTACTGCATTTTAAATGAGCTGGATCAATAATGTGTTCAATTTAAACAGATTTTTTTTCTGCTGTCTTAGTGCAATTTATATATATATATATATATAGATAATACTAGGCTTGGCATAACCATCTTTGCTTAATATTGAATCAGAAAAATAGTTAATATTGCTTATTATCATTTAAAATTGCTTAATATCAGATCACATATCAGAAGGTTGCATGTTCAGAAAACACTAAAATGTTAAGATTAGAAGGTTTGAAAACTAACCCTAACACAATATTACAAGCAACTTATTTAAACAGAATTTATTAATTAATTAATTATAAAAACACATTTCTGTCTCTGAGTAGCGGTGTAACATTCTTCATAATTTTCTTGCCTTCTCTCCCAAATGGTATACAGTCACGTCAGTATATATAGCAAGCATCATCGAATATCCTAATCATTGACTGTGGGACACAGAAAAGCTGTTGCAAAATTTCACACAATGAACATTATGGGAAGCGGAGCACGATTGATAAAATAAAAGCATAGGCTTGAACATAAGGCAAGCATGCTGCAACCATGCATTCAGCATACACAAATCACGACACTGATATTTTCAAAATAAAAATCGAATTTGAAATAGTTGGGTTCTACTGTAAATATATATACTGAAAACCAACTTGTAATTAAATTTTTGCTGTGGATATGACTGTAGTATGCTACACCATAGGAATCTAAAAATATAACAGTAGAATCAAACAACAAAATATAGTAAAACCTTGCACTACAAGTTTAATTCATTACCAGGCTGAGCTCATATTGCGATTTACTCATATTACAAAGCAATTTTTTGCATTAAAATTAACCCACTATGGCCGAAAGTTTTAAAAAAATGCTAACATTATTAATGCAATTCACTCTATAGTTTAAACAAATATGATTAAACACGTTTCAAACTTTTTCTGAACAAGAACTAGACTCCGTTAAACATGTAAATATAATTGTTACATAACAATTAATAATTTTAACAAAATTAGAAAGGTTTTTGTGGAACGTAAAAATATCTACACACCGGCACTAATGGATTAATATAAAAATAAATAATCCGTTCTATTCCCAAAATGCCTGTTTTTATATTTATTTTTTAATTTTTATTTTTACGTTTATTTTGAACCTTGAGAAAGATTTCTTTCCTGAGCAGTTAGTGACCATTAAGCTTAGAAACAGTCTTGATATTGCTTCCATATTAGAAAAGGCAGTGTGAATTTTTTTCTTGCACATAATTTGATAAAGGTTCAATTTCAATTGATAAAACATATACAGGGTGTCAAGAAAGTTCCCGATCCTAAACAAAATTATATAGGGCTAATGACAGAAGGTTAAATCAACAAAAGGTTTATTGTGGTGATAGAACAAAGCTCCATAAACATAAAAAAATCTGGTTTATTCAAAATGACCCCCATCTGTATCAATAACACGTTGGAGCCTCTGTCGGAAATTCTGACAAGCAGCACGAAGGGCATCTTGAGGAATTTTCTCCCATGCTCGTTTCAGGGAAGCTCAAAGATCCTCCAGATTGTTATGGGGTGAAGAACAGGCTTCTTTTTCCAGAATACCCCACACACAGAAATCCATAGGATTGAGATCGGGCGAAGATGGTGGCCACAAATCTTTGGTCCAGAATGAAGGAAAGTGCTCTTCACACCACTTCTGCGTCTTCTTTGATGTGTGAGAAGGCGCGCCATCTTGTTGGAAGGTGAAGGACTTATTTTTGAACTTTTCCTTCATCGATGCAAGGGCAGGGGTTAAAATATCATTGACATACGAATCTGTATTCACTTTGACCCCCTCTTTAACAAAAATGAGGGGAGATTTCCAAGATTTGGAGATCGCACCCCATACCATCACAGACAAGGGTTTCTGTCGGCATGAAACGAATCAAAGATGATCAGGGAGGTCCTTGGGCGACTTTCCGAGAATCCTGTCATTCTGGGTGTTGAACTTTGCCTCCACCGAGAAGAGTTTTTCGTCTGAAAAAACGATTTCGCCTTTCTCCGTGCCTCCCTTCAGACGGTTCAGCAGAATTTTGGCCCTCTCCTTTCTTTTTCACTTCTGGAGGTCAGTTAGGAGTTGTCTTGTCCTGATTTTGTACGGGGACATTTTGAGATCCTGTTCAACAATTGTTCTGACAGACTCATGGCTGATATTCATGTCTTTAGCCGTTTTCCTCAAGGATCGTTTGGGGTTCCTCCGAATTCTCTCCCTGAGGGCCTTGATCTTCGCTGGAGTGCAAGCGGATCAAGGTCGTCCACTCCTATCCTGATCCTCCATGGTTCCAAGTTCTTGGAAGCGCAAGATTGTATCGCGAACAGTCGATTTTAGTGCTTTTAGCAACTTCATAATTTTAGAATTTGAATGTCCCGCACGATGAAATTGAATGATTGCAGCTCTTTTACTCATTTTATTATTATTTTAGCCAAAAAAATTTGAAAAGTGTATCTGAAACATTGAAAAGGAGGATTAAGTGGAAAAATGACATACAGAACTTCTCATAATTCATTGAAGTTTTTGAATTACATTAAATTTAAAATCGATCAGGAACTTTCTTGACACCCTGTAATTTACCACATTAAAAGTAAGCAGTGCATTGTCTATAAGTTATTTCAGCAACATGTCAACTATCAATACTGGTTTTTGCAGAGTAGACTACTTAGTAACCTTTAAGTTCCAGCACAATATGCACAATAATTGCCTTTATTATGATGCAAATGACGTAACAATAACTGCTTATAACGTAGTTGAAACCAGTTGTGTATAGACTTTTCTAGTCTAAAAAGCTTGATATATACTGTATATACTTTAGGTAGGTTTTAAGTTTGTCAAGTTTTTAATACATTACAAACTTTGAAATTGAATTTCAAGGCCCCTGGATGTTAAGGGCCTATGATCACTCATACTACGAATTTTTACTTGTCATATGAGACAAAAATTCTTATGAATAGCCACTCGCAAAACAAATTTCTCGTACAATGAGGCACTTGTACTGCAAGGTTCTACTGTAGTTAAATAATATTGGGCATTGTTTGCAGCTTGGCCAAATACCAGGGCAACAACTGATGAAATGTTTAAGACGATAATTTTAAAGTTAAATGAAGAAATAATGCATGCAATTAAAAAGCAAAAAAGTACAGCACAAAAAAAGGAATAGTCTTACAAAACTGCTGAACACCAGGGTTGTTAGATCTGGTTTTCAAAAAAAAGTATTTTAACCATATAGATCAAAGGTATTTAAACTGAAAATTGCACATCCTGGAGTGGGTGCTAAAAGTTTTTAAGAGATGTTTAAGGCTGGTGACATATTGTAAAACTTATGGGTCTTTTCAAGAAGGGACCATAACTGTTTTTTATTGATGAAATTAACCTGAAATCCCTTTACACCAGCAGGAGAAAATAGCTTAAAAAAGAAACCAATAAGAAAAAAATATCTTTAAGAAAGGATTTGGGATAGTTGCACAATTAAAAATTGCTTACAGGTGCTTCTTAAAGAAACCCAAACTTATCATTGCTGATTCAAAAATTATAAAAACTCAAAAACACTGACACAAAATAGTCACAGCCCCAGAAGTTTTAGAATATTTGCTATAAAATGCTAGCAAAAAACAAGCTTTTTATTCTAAAATTCAATAAGATAAATCTTTTGACAAATTTTGACTTTATTTTGACCTATAAAACTTAGTAAAAAGAGTCATAAACAACCAAAACTATAAGGTTGTGTAAGTTTTATGACATAATAAAACCTTTAAAAAATTGACTTTATTGACTTTAATGAGCCTCAAGTTATAATGCTATTCCATGCAGACAAAGTAAAAAGGAAATATAAACAGACTTGTTTGATTGCTATCTTATTTTGTTAGCTAATAACTAAATAACACCTTAATTGTCATATATTTGCATTAGTGAAGTCATTCAATACAAAATTTTGTGTCTGCAGCCTGCAAGTATTTTTTATTTGTGAAACTGCACTGCAAAATTGCTATCAAAAGTTTACACTGCACTATGCTATATTGCAAAGTTAAATAGAAAAATTTTTGACTTCTTAATTAAAAAGATGTTTGATAAAGCAATACTCACTGCTGTAATGATCAAAGTAAGCCCTTCATATTTGCAATTAAGCCATTCAAGAACTACTTGCATGATCTTGTTATAGCTCATATCATTAAAAGACACTTTAATCACATTACTATGCTTGGCATCTCAGCAAGCAGCCTTAAATTTCAGTAATATTTCTAGAACTAAAAAAAAAGCAAATAAAAAATTTCAACTCAACAGCAATATCTTGGTATCTTCAAAAGCTGGTGAAGATGATTGCAAGATAGTTGCTGTTACAATAATGCCTCCTACTGTTTTCCAGCACCTGCGCATTAAAAAGTTAAATAAAGATAAAAGTATTATCTCTTTTTTGATAAGCACAAATCTTGCTCACTATCAAGTATTTTTTTTTAAATGTTTTTTGATGGGAATTTGAAAAAATAACCATTTAAACATGTTGTATAAATTACAATTTTTTTAGCCCAAAATCTTACCAAATCGGTATCTTTAAAATATACAGGTCGGCGTGGTCGGTGTGGTCGACGTGGTTGGCATGGTCACTGCCTCACTAGTCAACGTAGTCGACGTGGTCGACTTGGTCGGCGTGGTCGGCGTGGTTGGCCAGATTGACCACTGTAATTTTGGCAGAAAAAAATCCTATTTCTTAAAAAAAGAAAAAATGCCGCTGCAACACATGACGCTTTTGACGCATGAGACAAAAGAACCATCTAAAGCATATAGCGAAGATCTTCAACTAGATTTAAAAAGCTGTTTAACTCAGTTTGGTTTCATCGATAGCAAAAGAATTATTTTAAATTTCTTGAAGAATTTAAATTCTTTTTCAAAAATAAATTAAAATAACAAGTTTATGATTAAATCACAATAAACTTTTTCCACAAGCAGAAACATATAAAAATGCTAAATGAAATCAATATCCTTAGAAAAAACCTTAAATTAAACAAACTTCCGGATCGATATTCATGCAATGTTAGTTGTCATTTTGAAGCAAATTTCATACTCATCATAAATCCGTTGTCATTATATGGCAACACCATATTAGATTAACGAGAAAATTGTTTTCAATGTCACCTGGTCAAGACCCGAAATCAACAACGATTTTCAAAAACTAAAAATAGCGCCCGACTTTTACTTGTTCGAATTCAAGCTTAAATTAAACAAACTTCCGGATCGATATTCATGCAATGCTAGTTGTCATTTTGAAGCAAATTTCATACTGTTGATCAATCAGATCGAAAAAAATGTAGACAGCAATTCTGCCTGATTCTATTTTTTTACCTGTAGTCGTAGCTTGCTCTAGTTGACAACCTTAGAGTTTAACCAGTTGTTATGAGTTCCGCTAGTATCTGGAGTTAGCTCTTTTATTTATACGGAGTTACACGATAGTTATACGACTGAATCTGTAAGTTATACTAATAGTTTATCACGCGGTTAACCACACTTATCAAACCAGAGAGAAGAAGGCAGTAGAGCCGTGCGCTATGACGTCACATACTATAACAACCCCCTTTTAAGAAGCTTTTTAGCGAAAAGGTTGTCTAAGAAAAATATAGTACATTGTACGAGCCAGATTAATAAACATGCAACAAACTATATACAATACGGCACAAGCGCTATGAGTTTTACGCTACTTCATACAAAATCCCTTAAATGATCAGGAAAGCGTTTTTGTCTCACGCTTCGCCGCGAGGTTGGAGATGGTGGAAAGACTTCATCTTCAAAATGGACGTGACGTTCGTTTGATGTCATCATTTCCTCTTTGGGGTCTCCCCCTTCGGTGGGGAGAGGGCGAATAAAACGTCTACTGCGCCAACAGACTCAACCGCTCGGTAGTTTTATGTGATAGTCGCGGTTTCTCCCGACGCCGATGATGAGTCCCGATCGCAACCATTTTTTTGTAATATGGTCTTGAATTCGAACATGTTGTCCGATTTTTAGTGGGTTGAGGTGTTTTGCGCATTTATTTTATTCGGTTTCTGCAGCCACTTGTAGATTTGATAAAGCTGCGTCCCACTTGTCGAATTTGTTTTGCCAATCTTCCTTGAAATATTTCAGTTTAGCTGGGATGATTAAACGTAGCGGGGCGCCGTATAAAATTTCGGCTGGTGATAACCCATGGGCCTTGGGTGTTGTTACACTTAAGAATGTTACACTTAAGAAATGTAGCGATGAGAATGGTGCGATACGCTTTCCTGTAACGCACCTACCGTAATTCTATTTGAACAAGTCCCACGAGTACTTAAACGCCTGATGCGGGGTGTCGCACTAAATAACTTCACAACGAATATTTATTAGAGGAATACAGACCATCGACATCAGTTAATTACCATAATGTCATTTCAGTATTATTTAGACATTAATTCTTAAAAGCGTTAAGTGTAACTTGTGCGTATTCTGTAATTGAAACATATTAAATTAACTATTCAAATAAATCAAAGAGGTAAAAACAACAGGTAAGACTTACCGCAATTAATTACTTTAATTATGAAGCAACCCTAACCCTACTCTAACTAAGAAACAGCATATTTAAACATAAGAAAAAATACTTCCTAACCCTAAACTAGCTAAAACTTAACTGACCACGTTTTTGCGAATGACTCAATCTGAAACATTATGACGTAATCGAAGTTTTTAAGGTTTCCGCATGTCTAATAGAGAAAGCGCATACCTAATAAGCGTCGAATAAAGATAGGGTAATTCCCAAATAAAAATTATAATGAATCTCACCGTAACAGGTGCGTTAACCCATTCGATTAGGCCGCTGCTAAATTCATCGCAGTCGAGACTACCATGCTCAGCAGTTTTGGCAACAAGGTGCTTCATGGCTTTCACTGCTGCTTCTGCGTGTCCGTTTGACTGTGGGTAATGTGGAGTACTTATGGTGGAAGTTACTCCCCATTTCTTGAGAAACTGTTGAAACTTGCTTGATGTGAATTGCGGTCCTCCATCAGTTCTGATTTGTACTGGTACCCCTGTGTCCACGAAAAATTTTCTTATAGTGCTGATTATCTGATGTGAACTAGGGTCATGAGAGAACTCGCTGAGCTTAATCCATCCCGACAGACGGTCTACATAAACCAGGTAAGTCTTACCGGCATAATAAAATAAATCTGCAGATACGTCTTCAAAGGGTCTTGATGGGAGGGGATCGCGTTGTAATGGTTCCTGTTGCAAGCTTGGCTGGTGCTCTTGGCATTTCGTGCAGGCTTCAACGGTATTTTTGATGTCGCTATTGATTCCTGGCCAGTACACTATTTGACGCGCTCTTTGTTTTGTTCTTTCGATGCCTTGATGTGAGGCATGTAGCTTTGTGAGTATTTCTTTTCTTTTCTGTACCGGCACCACAATGCGATGGCTGTTCAGGAGAATTAATCCATCTTCGAAAGTAAGCTGATCTTTCAGCTTTTTGAAAGGTTGAGCTAATGGATATTTGTTTCCTTTTGAAAAGTTGCTTTTAATAGCAGTGATTAATTGTTGTGCTGCTTCGTCCTGCTGAGTACTTTCTTTTAAGTCTTCCAGTATTGGATCGATAAATGATTCTTTTGTAACTTCTGGGTCTTTTCCTCTCAGAATTGTAGAAACGTTTTTGCAGATCATTCTGGTTGTGTCTACGTTTATGATATCTTCTGGTTTTGGGTCCTGGCACGGTGCTCGTGACAACGCGTCGGGGATCACATGGTCTTTGCCTTTTCTCCAGGTGGTGTGGAATATAAAAGCGCTGAGTTTTTCTTTAAGTCTCTGAATCCTGGGATTATCCACCATATCGAGTGTCTGGGTATTCAGGATTGACTCTAATGGCTTGTGATCTACTATCAGCTCGAAATTGGGTAAGCCTTGCAGATATATGCGGCATTTACGCATAGCCCAAACAACAGCGAGCAATTCCAGTTCAACCATAGCGTAGTTGGACTCAGTCTCAGTTATAAAACGTGATCCTGCTTGAACCAATTTCCACGTTTCTTGATGTTTTTGCAAAAGTGCAAAACCTAGACCTTTCAATCGAGATGCATCTGTTTGCAGCATCGTTTCCAGATTGGGGTCGAATGCAACCAAAATATGGGGGCTACAAAGAATGTCTTTTGTCTTTGTAAATGCTTCTTCATGCTGGGGTGACCAAAGAAAAGCATTTTTTGGTTTGAGCAAGTCCCGAAGTGGGCCTGCTGCTTCACTGAGTAGGTGAGTAAATCCGCCCAGCTGGTTTGCCATGCCCATAAAAGATCGTAATTCAGTTATGTTTGTTGGAGCAGGGAATTCAGAGATTGCTTCAATTTTTGTGGGGTCTGCTTTAATACCGTCGCTGCTCACTATATATCCGACATATCTCACAGCACTTTGTAGTAACTGCACTTTCTTCGGATTAAGAGTAATACCGTGTTCTCGACATCTGTTTAGTACAGCCACTACGGTATTCAAGTGCTCCTGTGCGGTTTCGCCTTGAATAAGAATGTCATCTACCACTTTTTCGACTTTTTCAATGCCTTGTAGAGCTTCATCGCCTCTTGCGCAATATTCGTCTTGAGAAGAAGCTAGTCCCATCGGAGCTCGAAGGAATTTAAATCTTCCGAACGGCGTAATGAATGTGGTAAAGTCTTGACTTTCTTTTTCTAAAGGTACTTGCCAGTATCCTTTAGTGGCGTCTAATGTTGAGAAAAATTTAGACGAAGAAGAAATATTCGAAATAGCTTCAGCAGGTGATTTAGATGGATGATATGGACGGCGTACGTATTTGTTCAATTTCTGCAAATCAATACAGAGACGAATTCCACCATTGGGTTTTTGTACAACGACCATAGGGTGCACCCAATCAGTTGCTTCTGTTACTGGTGCAATGACTCCGGCTTGTACAAGTTGGTCAAGCTCTGTCTTCACCATCCTTCTGAAAGCTAAAGGTATTTGGCGTGGAACAGGTAAAGCAAATGGAACAGCATCATCTTTCAAGGAAATTTTCATGGGTTTACTGTTCATTTCCCGTAATGTTGTGTCTTCAGAAAACACATCGCTGTACGATTTTACCAACTTGTTCTCAATTTTACTAATTTCTGCTTCAGTTGGGTTCTCTGATATAATGAATCTTGTGTTCTCTGCTTTTAATATGCTTGCTAATTTTCGAGGTGTTTTTGATGAATTTATCGGTTGAGGATACGTGTCAGGTAGAATGTTAACCTGTTGACATACGTACCAAGCAAGCAAAAAATCTTCTACCTCAGGACAGACGTAAATGGTTTCTTCCACGAATCGGCCGCAGTATTCGATAATGCATGGGAAGGTCCCCACGCATGTTACGGTCTGCCGATTTACTGCACTAAGAGTGTCTTGACTTGGCGGCATTAAATTGTCAAGGTCTATTCCGAGCCGTTGAATGATGTTTACCCCAACAAGACTTGCTTCGGCACCTGTGTCTGGTGTAGCTTCTGTGGAACCTAACGGGTTACGATGTTTAAGAGAAAAAAGATTAACAGTTATTTTGGGCGCCGCGGAGTTAGCAAAATTTGCATTAGCATTGCATCTACGCTTTATTTGTCCCGTTAACTTTTTCTTCGTTTCTTCGCGTCTGTTAAACCCGGGTTTGTTGTGAAAGCACACTGATGTAAAGTGACCTTTTTTGCGACATATTAAGCACTCTGTATCCTTTGCGGGACAGTGGGTTTGACCTTTTGGTGGGCAGGTCTTTTTACCGCATTTTGTACAGGGCGTTTTAGTGCGCTCTTTAGATTTAGAGAAATTTCGACAAAATTTGCTTTGGTACGCTCTTCTCTCATTCAGCTGTCGGCTTATTCGCGCGTCGTCTAGTTTTGCTGACTCTTCCGATCTGCATAAATCAGTGACGGTCTGAAGATCAGGTAATGGGGACATGGCTAGGAGCTTTGTTCGAGTCTCTTTGTCATATATTCCCGACATGATTTTTGTGACTAAACGACGATTTAAACATTCATTGCACAAGTCTGCGTCTCTTGCCAAAGTTTATGAATCGAAAACTTTACGAATCGAAGTTTTCGCCAGCCGCTTGCGTTCTCTCTTCAAATGCGACGCAATCTAACGCTATATTTCTTTGACTCCGGATGTAATTTTTAATTTTGTCTAACACTTCGTCTGGTTTAAGTGTCGTATCATCCGGGATAAGAAGTACGTGTTCTACGGCTTCTCGCATTTCCATCGAAAAAAAACCGCGAAGCAATGCCAACTGACTGCTCAATGGCAGCTCTGTTGCAAGCGAGACCGTAGCATAATCGTTGTACGATTTACGCCATTTCGCAAATTCAGCTAACGAAATTCCCACATGCAGTGTGGAAGGCTTTTGTGCGTCCGCTTTGGTTCGCCTTGCCTCGTTGTTAGAATTGTTGACGTCAGTGGCTTGCTCACGTGATTCGCTTCTTTCGCTATTCGCGCTTTGAGGCAGCTGCTGTTGCGAAAATCGTTCGATTATTTGTTGCATTTGTCGCTGACTTTCAAGCTGCATTTGTCGCTGGCTTTTAGACTGTGCCTCTAAAAGAGTTTTTAACCAAGAAGGAGGTTCATCATTATTAATATTACTATTCGCGTTTTGATTAGATTGAGATAATTCAGCTATACGTTTGTTTGCTGCTTCTAATTCTGCTTGCAGCTCTCGCTTGTTTTTTGCCATGTCTCTTTTATCTTCAATCTTTTACAAATCTCCGATCACGAACTTGCAGTATACTTTTATAATGGTTCGTAAGCTTATTTTCTTTAAACAAATTTATAAGCTGACTGCCGGCGACGCCATGTTATGAGTTCCGCTAGTATCTGCAGTTAGCTCTTTTATTTATACGGAGTTACACGATAGTTATACGACTGAATCTGTAAGTTATACTAATAGTTTATCACGCGGTTAACCACACTTATCAAACCAGAGAGAAGAAGGCAGTAGAGCCGTGCGCTATGACGTCACATACTATAACACCAGTCAATTAGCTTATTCACACTATCAAGTATTTTACTGGTGCTACGATCTACTAGATCGTGATCTAAAAAACAAAATAACAAAACAGCACAGTACTGTAAGAAAATTATAAACGAAACAACTACAGTGGAATCTCGCTTACCTGACCACCTACGGGACCGTCATCAAGCGGTCGCGTTAGCGGGGTGGTCGTGTTAGCGAATTTTGCTTTGGAGCATCCTGTTTGTAGCAATTGTTTGTTGTAAATGTCACAAGTGGCGTAACCCGCAGTAATATCTGGTAGGCGTGATTTCCAACTCTGCACAACTTTTTCGTCAACACAGCCACTCTCTCCGCAAATAATAGCCTGAGAAATGCTATGTCGTGTCTTAAACCTGTTTAACCAATCGTTTGAGGGTTTAAAGCCATTTTTCTTCAGAGATTTAGCAAAGTTAGAGCTTTTTCTTGAATCAGAGGCCCACTTATCGGTAGGTTTAAAGACCGAGCTCTTTGAAACCATCGGAAAGTCAGTGAATTGATATCTCCTTCAAATTGAAAGATTCTAACCCTCTTCCGGTCATTCGATAAGTTGTCGTCATATGCAGCCAAAACGTCTGCCTTTCTTTTAAGTGTGTTCTGTATTTAAGTCTTGCTAACGCCGAAAATCTTAGCAAGTTCCTCTGAGATTTTCCCTCACTTTCTTTTTGTTGTATTATTATAACCTTTTCTTTGATTGAAAGTTCTCTCGGTTTCTTTTTACTAAGTGCCATTATTTTTATCAGTGTGAATTTAAACAACTGTTTTGCAGAGTGAATTTAAACAACTGTTCGTACTGAAGTTTATCTTATAAGATTCAGTTCTGTTTGCCACACTGGTCATTCATTGCGCAATTGCATTTTCTTTGTGTGTGTGCACGCGCTCATCTAATCTTATTGTTTTGATCACAAAAGAAATTTAACCTTATTATTTTGGTCACAAAAGCAAATTATTGAGCACGTGTGGTCGCTTTAGCGGAGTTAAATTTGCAGTTTTGGGCCAAAATATGGCGGTCCTGGTCTGGAAACCGGGGTGGTCGCGTTATTGAAACAGAATGCAATGCATTACCATAGTAAATTATTTGGGACAGCACTGAAGTGGTCCTGATAACGGGGTGGTCGTGTTATCGAGGTGGTCGCCAACCGGGGTTCCACTGTATACACTGCAGCCTTCTAGCACATATCAGCTATCTTCGCTGTTTCTACTAAGCAGATCAAACTCTAACTTTTTTGTGAATCAAAATAAAAACGCACGAGATAATGCCAAAAGTTTTGACGTTGTTACGTCATAACATAAAAAACGTGGAAAACAAAATAGGGGTCATAAGCTAAGCACGGCTATCGCCTACAGTCCCCTCTAAAATTTGTTCACTAAAGAAGAAATTTTACAAAACATTCTAAGATAGGCGTGTCAGACAATTACGGGTATAAAAACGAACGAGCAATTATTACGTCACAATAAAATAAAACGGACACAATATGATACAGAGAGCTTCGCTGAGCCGAACGCGTGCGCGCGAATTCGGTGATAATGTTCAAAATATATTGTTTGTAAATTGTTCAGTATTTGCCACCGAATATACAGTCCATGAGTGACCGAGTTTACAGTTCACAATTTACGTGTCCTTGGTCAAATTCGTCTTCGTCGTCTAGCCGCCTTGCGCAGCTTAGTTTATCATGGATAGGGATGTCTCGGTCACCATCCTCGTTCTTTGTGTCATCATCTTCGCTATTTTGCGTCTCGAGCAAAACAATTTTGCGAATGTCTCTTGTACGAATGCGTCCATCTATTGTTCTAACCGTTACAGAACGAACCATGCCATCAGCGCAAGTTTTAACAGCTGTCACAATGGCATATGGGTAGCGACCTACAGGTGGAGTAGAGGCATCAAGTAGTAGCACAAGATCGCCCTCTCGAAGGTTTTGTTGAGGCTCCGTCCACTTCTGACGTTCTAGCAATACGGCATGATAACGGCGAAGCCAACGATCCCACCATTCTTCTGCAAGTCGCCGGGTGTAAATATATCCTCGTCGGAATTTATCCTCGAAGGTAGTGTCACTCGGAGGTAATATTTCTCACTTGGTTTTAGAAAGCCAGTCATCAAATCAATAGGTCGTAGGGCCTCTACATCATCTTCATCGGAAATGTTTTTCCCCAGTGGCCTGCAATTCATTATGTATTCAGCTTCACAAAACAAAGTCATCAGCTCAAAATCGGATGGAGATCTCTTTTTGTTGTCCGCTCCCAACACTCCTTCTGTTACTTCCTTGAAGGTGCGAATGTGCCGCTCTACCAGGCCTTGGTGGTGAGAGCTTGCTGGAGTAGAAAACTCCCAAATAATGCTGCATCTTTTCAAGTAACTTTGCACATCCACTGAATATCCCAACCTTTTCGCCATCTGAGTTGTGTCTCCATTGAGTTTGTTTCGGGCTCCAATGAACGTAGTAGCACAGTCTGCTCGAATGTGACGAGTTTTGTTGCCCATGATGCATAAAAATCGTCGTAAGGCATTTAAGAAAGCAGTGGTTTCCAAAGACTCTACCACTTCTACACGTACAGCAGAGGTTAGGTTACAAACGAAAATACACAACCATCGTTTTTCCAAGCTGCGAGCTCGCTTTACTTCGTATGGACCTGCATAGTCTATTGAAATAGAGCTGAACACTGGCTGTCTGGGCTTTACTTTGTATTGGGGAAGGGGTGCCATCAGTTGTTGTGCTCGTGTTTTGCGGAGCAATTTACAAGTGAAGCAATCTGCCAGGTAGCCTCGCACTGTTCTAGTTTCCCCAATGAGCAGTATTCCAACGTCCTGTCGCAAAGCAGCTACCATTTCAGCAGCTCTGTGGCCTAATTTTTCATGGCGGTTTAGAATAAAAAGTTTGGTTATGTCTTGGCTTGGTGGCAAAAATGCTGGATGCCTTTCTTCTTCGACTAAATCCTGACAAAAGTCCAATCTCCCTCCAACACGAAGGATCCCTTCTGAATCTAAATATGGAACATATTTGCTGATGGTGTGGAGAGGTAAATTGGGCTTGGTTTTTACATGGGCTAGAGCTTGCTGATAACTCTGACCTAGTTGCATTTGGGTAAGTATTTCCTTAAATGATTCCCACTGAGCAGCTCGGATTAGTGCCAATTTTGCTTTATGCATGTCTGATTTATAATCTGTATCGTTTTTAAAGCTTTTAATTCGGCTCATCCATATTCGCACACACTTTATTACAGCACAGACAATTCCCATGGCTTTTGTCAGGGAATTAGTTCTTTTCAGAGTATACTGCAAGAAACCGGAATTTGTATTTTTACCATTTAGTGATGTACAGGGATTAGACGCAATTCTTTGAATGGAAGTACAAATTTCATCCGTTTTAACCTCATCCCAGTTTGACATCGGCATACGAAGAAAGTCAGGTCCCCTCGTCCACAAGTTCCACCTATCTGATTGTGACACTTTGCAAGGGTGCGTAGCAACGTCAGCAGGGTTGGAGTCAGAGGGCACATATCTTGGTGCTTTTCCTTGTGTATTTCTCATTATGAGATCTACTCTGTTGCGTTCAAATACACGCAGTTCTAGATCCTGATTGGTGCACCACTTTATCACTGTTTGAGAATCAGACCAAAGCTCATGTCGTTCTATAGGCAGGGTTGTGGAATCCAAACACTCTTTTAGCAAACGGGCACCCATGTCTACTGCTATGATCTCTTTCCGTGGCATTGATTCTCGGTTCATTTCTGCCTGGAAAAAAATTGAAGTCTTCGCTGCAACCAAACTGACATTACACTTATAATCAGTCTGCACTCGTAGATATACTGCTGCCGCAGCAGTATCTTTGCTGCTATCAGCAAAGACATGGTACTGAAAGGTGCTGTCTTTAGATACATTGAAGGGAATATGACGTCGTGGTATCGATAAGGTTTCAATATCAGTTAAATCATTTATAGCAATATTCCACTCTTTTACGAACTCAATCGGCACTTGTGCATCCCAATCTGTGACTTGACGGACTATCTTTGAACAGCATAGATTCAGTCTTGTTTGAAATGGTGCCCACCACGACAATGGATCAAAGAGCTGATGGTTACAACTTACTGCTTGTCTTTTTGTAAAACTCCCTTCTGATACAGGATGGAGACGAGGCTTTTTGACAGACATCATATCTGTGTCAGTGTCCCAAATCAGATCTAAAGTAATTTGATGCTGGAGGCTAGATGTCGCACCACTGGATTCCTGCTGTATATTTCTGATTGAGGGTGCAAGGTCATCTTCGCTGATTCTAGCAAGAATTTTTTTGTGACTGGCGTTCTATTTTGACAGGGTGAACCCACTAGATTTGAGCAACTTTGTGACTTCGTTCACTACCTTTTGTCCTTCCTCAACACTATCCACCCCAGAAATGAAATCGTCCACAAACATGTCTCTCTTCACTCTACTTGTGGCATCACTAGACACACTTGGAGTATTTTTTTCAGCTGTATAAATCATTGCTTAGCCAGCTATGCTTGGAATGCACCTAAGCCCATATGGGGCAACTTGAAACTGGAAGGCAGCAATATCACCTTGCATATCTGGACCATCAAACCAAAGGATTCTGAGTATATCAAGGTCTTCAGGAGCAATTTGTATTTGAAAGAATATGTTCGTAATATTACTGGCTACACCATATTTGTGCTCACAAAAACGTATTAAGATAGATCTAAGTGATTGCATGAATATACGAGGTCCTCTCTCCAGCATATCATTTAAAAAAACGCCTCGGTACTCTCTTGCAGCATCATACACAACTCTAAACTTTGTTTGAGAAGTGTTGAAGTGGGGTATGTAAAAGCATGGCTTGCTTCCATTGGATGCATTTTCCTCTGAAATTTCATCATCAACGCGCACCAAGTGTCCATCCTTGATAGCTCTTTCTATCTTCTCACAGTATTTACTTTTCATTGTTGGATTGGCTCGTAGTTTTTTCTTCAGGCTGTATAATGCAACTTTAGCTTGTTGATAGTTGTTTTGCAACAAACCAGAGCGAGGATCAGTCGCCCAAGGTAACCGAAATTCAAGATGTGTTTCACCATTCTCTAATTGCACCTCTTTAACGGACGAGTGATACCACTGAAGTATTTGATCATCTTTCCTGCTTGTAGACGACTTATTATCATTCTCAGAAGAATGAAGTGGATCCTTGATAAGTCGTTCAAAGTCAGACTTTCTATCCTCAGGAGCAAAGCGTATTTTTGAGCCAGCTGGAGTAGGTGGGTATGTGGGGTCAGCAACTGCGATAATGTCATCCGATGTTGGAACTTTATTTTGAGTGGAGGTAGTAAGCCAGAATGTTCCTAATTCGTGTGCAGCTTCTTCACTTCCACCCCTTAACTGTGGTTGATTGCCAACGAACACGTGTTTCCATACGAAGTCACCACCTAACATTATATCAATCCGGTGAGGTAAACCTCCAAACCTAGGTAGGTATTCAGCGAATGGCAGAACCTGATCAACAAAAGTCATCATCTCAAAATTAATTGTATCGCCACTTGTCTTTTCTAATTCCAGGTTCCCTTTCATTGAGTCACATTGCATCAGGGATCCATCAAACAATTGATACTTTTGGCAGCTATCTACTGTCCACTTACCATAAATACGTTCTGCCAAATCTCTCGAGCACAGTGTGCATGTAGCTCCAGTATCGATTGCACCGTAGAATCGCACTCTCTCCTCAATTCTTCCAGCACTGTTCCCAACAATTGCTGTTAATATCATCAAACCAACTTTGTTGTCAGTGGCAATTGTTTTTCTCAGATGACTAAATCGATTTTCAATTGACCTTGATTTTGGTGGGACGCCATCGGGATGAGCGTTTTCTGATCTGTGCAGCAGAACGTGATGTAGCTCTTGGCATTTATTACACTTTAAAGCCGCATTACAGTCTTTCGAAATGTGATATATTCCGAAACATACAAAGCACAACCGATGCTCTTTTACAAACTTCCATCGCTCATCTACGGTCATTGCTGAAAAACTTCGGCATTGGGAAAGAGCATGTGATGTAGTATCAGTGTGAATCCAGCATTTACCCCCCTTGTTATTAGTTGTTTCTACCACTGATTTGGTTCTGTCTGCAACGGTAGCGATAGTGTTATTCAGCATTTTCTGCTTTGAGAATGGCAAAGTCTTTTGCCTCTCTCCGACTCTTCTTGATGTTTTTTCACTTAGCTCTACATGCATCAGGTGTAGAGAGTCAATATGTGATATTTCATCCGTCAAAAATTGTAAAAACTTATCAAATACCCAAGTAGTTGCAGGATACTTGGCATCAAAATGACTTCTTAACTTTTCCGTAAAGGCGGTGTACAACTGCCCTAGTAGCGCCGGACGGTCAAGGCTAGAAACTTGGCCAACTGAGGTGGCAACACCTTTCAGATTTCGCAAATCTGCCCGGAATTCAAGGAGATTTTGTCGGTCATGACCAATAGAATGGGCTTGTCGCTTGACCTGTTGGGTGGCATGTTCTAAAATTATGTCCGGTCTACCATATACTTCTTCTAGAGTGTCCCATATCATATCACAAGCCTCACCTGAATCCATAACGGCAAATGCATTACGAATAAACCTTTGAGCTTGACCTTGAATTGTGCTTTCAATCCAGCGGAGCAAAATGTCTGGCCTAGAGTATCGATATTCCTTATAGTTAGTCAAAAATCTGTGCCTGTAAGCTGGATATTCTGATACATCTTTTCCCGTGAAACATATCCCTTTTTCCTCCAAGAGTCCTCTGGGCATCATCGCCCACATTGTAAGTTGCATGTCTTCTTTATTTTTTGCTACAGGCTGACTAAAGCAATCAGCCACCCCCAGTGCAGGCTCTCTTTCGGGGACTGGTAGTCTTGGGCAAGGGATTTCAATCTCAGGAATTTTGCTTTTCTTTTTATATCTTGCTTAGAGTCATCAGGATTGCCCATATAAATCTTTTCTGAAGATTGCCTTGCGGGTCCCCTCGTGGGATTAAGATTGATCTCACTTGTAATGGGCCAACAGCTAGCGAGGTCACTTGCCTCAGTTATATTCTCAAAACCATCTACAAGGTTCTTGTAGCTTTCTAGCTCTAATTCTTTTTTTCTTATTTCAAAATTCTTTTCTTCTAAAGCAAGCTCTTTCACTTTTGTCTGCATTTCCAACTTTTTTATCTTTTGCATTTGGTCTTTAATAATTTTTATAGATTCTTGAGATAGAGGAGACCCTGAACTAGTCGCAGTACTTACAGTAGCAACCGACCTCTCTTCTAAAGTTTTTGAGGCTCTTGAGTGATATCTCACCAGGTCTTCTCTCCCTCTTTCCTCGTATTCTTTAACGAGCTTACACACAATGGGAGCCGAGTGGGCTTCAGCATTGTCCTCGAGGCATTGGTGCGGGTCATTGTTAAATATTGTATGTGCATTTAAACCATATTTTAACGTTCGATCAACCAAGTTGTGATCGACTTTGTAGCTAAGTCGAGAGTAATCTTTCATAACTAGTGTAAGCATTTTTAACTCACGTGCATACCGGGTTAATGCCCGGTGGTTTCTGAAATGAATAGGATTGGGGTCATCTACCCATGACAGCCTAATGTCAGCAAGGATGTCATTTTCAGCATCCATGCTGGAACAGATATCAGGTTTTCGTAACATGGCCTTGCAAAGGCTAAAAAACTAGAACAAGCTAGGTTTAGACAATACAGTCTAATTTTCCCAACAGTTTAGTAGATCGTAGTGTTGATTAATCAGATCGAAAAAAAATGTAGACAGCACTTCTGCCTGATTCTATTTCTTTACCTGTAGTCGTAGGCTAGCTTGCTCTAGTTGACAACCTTAGAGTTTAACCAGTCAATTAGCTTATTCACACGATCAACTATTTTACTGGTGCTACGATCTACTAGATCGTGATCTAAAAAACAAAATAACAAAACAGCACAGTACTGTAAGAAAATTATAAACGAAACAACTATACACTGCAGCCTTCTAGCACATATCAGTAATCTTCGCTGTTACTACTAAGCAGATCAAACTCTAACTTTTTTGTGAATCAAAATAAAAACGCACGAGATAATGCCAAAAGTTTTGACATTGTTACGTCATAATATAAAAAACGTGGAAAACAAAATAGGGGTCATAAGCTAAGCACGGCTATCGCCTATACATACTCATCATAAATCCGTCCTCGTTATATGGCAATATTAGATTAACCAGAAAATCGTTTTCAATGTCACCTGGTCAAGACCCGAAATCAACAACGATTTTCAAAAACTACTGTAAAAATAGCGCCTGACTTTTACTTGTTTGAATTCAAGCTTAAATTAAACAAACTTCCGAATCGATATTCATGCAATGTTAGTTGTCATTTTGAAGCAAATTTCATAATCATCATAAATCCGTTGTCATTATACGGCAACACCATATTAGATTAACCAGAAAATTGTCTTGAATGACACCTGGTCAAGAACCAAAATCAAAGGCGAGTTTCTAAAACTAAAAATAGCGCCCGACTTTTACTTGTTTGAATTCAAGCTTAAATTAAACAAACTTCCGGATCAATATTCATGCAATGCTGGATGCCATTTTGAAGCAAATTTCATAATCATCATAAATCCGTTGTCATTATACGGCAACACCATATTAGATCATAAATCCGTCCTCGTTATATGGCAACACCATAATAGATTAACCAGAAAATTGTATTAAATGTCACCTGGTCAAGACCCGAAATAAACAGCGAGTTTCTAAAACTAAAAATAGCGCCCGACTTTTTACTTGTTTGAATTCAAGCTTAAATTAAACAAACTTCCGGATCGATATTCATGCAATGCTGGATATCATTTTGAAGCATATTTCATACTCATCATAAATCCGTCCTCGTTATATGGCAACATCATAATAGATTAACGAGAAAATTGTCTTAAATGTCACCTGGTCAAGAACCAAAATCAACAGCGAGTTTCTAAAACTAAAAATAGCGCCCGACTTTTTACTTGTTTAAATTCAAGCTTAAATTAAACAAACTTCCGGATCGATATTCATGCAATGTTAGTTGTCATTTTGAAGCATATTTCATACTCATCATAAATCCGTTGTCATTATACGGCAACATCATATTAGATTAACCAGAAAATCGTTTTCAATGTCACCTGGTCAAGAACCAAAATCAACAGCGAGTTTCTAAAACTAAAAATAGCGCCCGACTTTTACTTGTTCGAATTCAAGCTTAAATTAAACAAACTTCCGGATCGATATTCATGCAATGCTGGATATCATTTTGAAGCATATTTCATACTCATCATAAATCCGTCCTCGTTATATGGAAACATCATAATAGATTAACCAGAAAATTGTTTTCAATGTCACCTGGTCAAGAACCAAAATAAACAGCGAGTTTCTAAAACTAAAAATAGCGCCCGACTTTTTACTTGTTTAAATTCAAGCTTAAATTAAACAAACTTCTGGATCGATATTCATACAATGTCAGATATCATTTTGAAGCATATTTCATACTCATCGTAAATCCGTTGTCATTATACGGCAACACCATATTAGATTAACCAGAAAATCGTTTTCAATGTCACCTGGTCAAGAACCAAAATAAACAGCGAGTTTCTAAAACTAAAAATAGCGCCCGACTTTTACTTGTTCGAATTCAAGCTTAAATTAAACAAACTTCTGGATCGATATTCATGCAATGTCACATATCATTTTGAAGCAAATTTCATACTCATCATAAATCCGTTGTCATTATATGGCAACACCATATTAGGTTAACGAGAAAATTGTTTTCAATGTCACCTGTTCAAGAACCAAAATCAACAGCGAGTTTTTAAAACTAAAAATAGCGCCCGACTTTTTACTTGTTTAAATTCAAGCTTAAATTAAACAAACTTCTGGATCGATATTCATACAATGTCAGATATCATTTTGAAGCATATTTCATACTCATCGTAAATCCGTTGTCATTATACGGCAACACCATATTAGATTAACCAGAAAATCGTTTTCAATGTCACCTGGTCAAGAACCAAAATAAACAGCGAGTTTCTAAAACTAAAAATAGCGCCCGACTTTTACTTGTTCGAATTCAAGCTTAAATTAAACAAACTTCTGGATCGATATTCATGCAATGTCACATATCATTTTGAAGCAAATTTCATACTCATCATAAATCCGTTGTCATTATATGGCAACACCATATTAGGTTAACGAGAAAATTGTTTTCAATGTCACCTGTTCAAGAACCAAAATCAACAGCGAGTTTTTAAAACTAAAAATAGCGCCCGACTTTTTACTTGTTCGAATTCAAGCTTAAATTAAACAAACTTCTGGATCGATATTCATGCAATGTCACATATCATTTTGAAGCATATTTCATACTCATCGTAAATCCGTTGTCATTATATGGCAACACCATATTAGATTAACCAGAAAATCGTTTTCAATGTCACCTGGTCAAGACCCGAAATCAACAACGATTTTCAAAAACTAAAAATAGCGCCTGACTTTTTACTTGTTCGAATTCAAGCTTAAATTAAACAAACTTCCGAATCGATATTCATGCAATGCTGAATATCATTTTGAAGCATATTTCATACTCATCATAAATCCGTTGTCATTATATGGCAACACCATATTAGATTAACCAGAAAATTGTTTTCAATGTCACCTGGTCAAGAACCAAAATCAATAGCGAGTTTCTAAAACTAAAAATAGCGCCCGACTTTTACTTGTTTGAATTCAAGCTTAAATTAAACAAACTTCCAGATCGATATTCATGCAATGTCACATATCATTTTGAAGCAAATTTCATACTCATCATAAATCCGTTGTCATTATACGGCAACATCATATTAGATTAACGAAAAAATCGTTTTCAATGTCACCTGGTCAAGAACCAAAATCAACAGTGATTATTAAAAACTAAAAATAGCGCCCGACTTTTACTTGTTCAAATTCAAGTTTAAATTAAACAACTTTTAATAGAATAAAAAAAGTTTTTTTAAGTGAAATCAAGCAATAAGATTCTAATTACCACACAAAATAACACAATCTTTTTTAAGTGTTAATGTTGAACTTAACGGAAAACGCACCAACAGAGGTTATTTGACTTGTTTTTATTCAAGCGGATAACACATCAAATGTAACAGAGTTAAAAGATCCCTGCTCCAGCTTTTTTCTTGTATTTTTGCTTGCAACAAGCACAAGCAGTGGAAATCATTTTACGCACCGGTATCAAAATTTAGTGTAAATGACTTGACGTGAATAACTATTTCATTTTTATGTATTACTTTCTGTACAGTTCAATATCTAGGTAGGTGTGCGTTCATTTTTCCTTTTTGTAAGTTTATGTTTGATAATGATTACGCATTTGTATAAATCTGGCAAAAAAGTTTTACGCCGGATGCCCTTCCTGCCGCAACCCTCCCCATTTATCCGGGCTTGGGATCGGCATCAAATGTGCCTCCGATGGCTGGGTTGATGTGGAGAATGATGATACGCTGTGGCCACCCCTGACTAAAGGGAAAGGTCGAAAGGAGAAGAAGAAGAAGTAAGTTCATGTTTGAAATAACTCTAAATAGAATGGCCTACTTTTCTTTGTTGCACTGAAAGTGTAATGAAAATGACTAAAAAATCGAACAAAACAGATTTATTTAAAATGTGAAATTTTAAGAAATATTTGTTGCAGTTTGGTTGAGGTAATCGAAAATTGTCAAAGGACTTCCGTCCTACTTTTGAATTATGTTGGGGGTTGTATCGAACCTTTACGTAAACAAAGTCAAAAGACATTCCAATAGAATATATATTGTGCTATGCTTGAGTGCAATATCATTACCGGTAATTGGTTGTACCTATGTTTTATTTTTTATTGTAATGTCAAAATTCGTACTATAAATTGAATAATTCTGAAAGAAAAGATGTCGGTGTCATAAGTTATGACCAAATCAATATTAAAATCTAAAATTACCCTCGGTAGAAATTTATTTCGATGATAATGACTGTTTTGGAAAATGTTAAGTTGTTTTTATACTCTGATGCAGGGATGCTCGATCTTTTAACCATTATAGTTTAACTTTTGTCGAAAAGTTTATTGTGAGTCGCAATCAGTGCAGAAATCTTAATTTGACACTTAATTTTAACGTGTTATTTTTGATTGAACCTCCTTGATAACAGGAATTCGGACCACAAATTTAGTTAAAGACCAAACAAAAAAGATCACCAGTGTGATATACCTACGTATTTTATTCTTATACAAAGCAAAAAATTTCTACTAAGACGAAAATAGCCTATGTATTCCGAGTTTTCTGCGCCTCATTAGATTGATTCAAAGCATTACAATAATTTGATCGATTATCTAATTACAAATTCTTTGGCAGGTTTCAACAATAGACTTTTCGGGTCTCGGGTTGGGGAGCCCTACTCTGACGAAATGTAAAAAGTTCAAAGTACGGTAAATTTAAAATCAAAAAATATACGCTAGAGCATTAGTCAAGTTCGACTATAAAATATTCTACTATGTAGGCTAGACTAACCTACTAAAGAAAAAACTTGAAAAATCCCAAAAAATTAATTTCATCAAAGTTATCAATCCTAACTAAATTTTTTAAATTAGGCTTATTATAACATTTTGAAATCATTATAAAAAAGTACGATGTGACACTAAAAATTTCAATTTTTTCTTGGAATGAATTGTATTTCTTTTTTATTGAATGAATAGTTCATTTCCAAAATTGTTAAAAAAGTCCAGTGAATTTTGAAAACATTCGTTGTTGCTAAGATCGAAGCATTTTATTAATGAAATTAGATTTTGCTGAAATAAAATTTCTTCTTCTGTGAACTGCAGTAACCTCCCTAAGGGAATTACAACTGTAAAGAAATTTTACTTTTAATCAATCGATCAATCAAACCGCCGAAGTCGTTAACTTTCTGAAACGAACCTCTGCTTTTCGGTCAATTTACGAAAGTTGACTATTTTGCGAAAACTCACTTTTTCAATCCAAAATAATATTTCATTACAATATTTAAGTATCTCTATCGAAAGAGTATGAAATTTTTTTCTGTACAACTTTGAATGACACTTTTAGCGCTACAAATTGTCAAAATATAAGCAAACAAACAGGGCGGGCTCTTTCCCCCTCGCCTTCCTTTTTAGTCGTATAAGTTTTCAAAAAGGCCAGTCACAATAGAATTTCTCTAAACGAATAACAGAAAATTCTTTCTCTAAACAGATTTGCACAACCACTCCAATTACCCAACCAAAAAAAATATTTTACGTAAAAAAACAACCTCATTTCCCAAGTGGTTGCGAAATAAACTAACAAAAAAATTTCCGCTTTATATTTCACAAAAAAAAAATGTAACAAGTTCCATTTAAGCTTGAATTCGAACAAGTAAAAGTCGGGCGCTATTTTTAGTTTTTAATAATCACTGTTGATTTTGGTTCTTGACCAGGTGACATTTAAGACAATTTTCTCGTTAATCTAATATGATGTTGCCGTATAATGACAACGGATTTATGATGAGTATGAAATTTGCTTCAAAATGATATGTGACATTGCATGAATATCGATCCGGAAGTTTGTTTAATTTAAGCTTGAATTCAAACAAGTAAAAAGTCAGGCGCTATTTTTAGTTTTAGAAACTCGCTATTGATTTTGGTTCTTGACCAGGTGACATTGAAAACAATTTTCTGGTTAATCTAATATGGTGTTGCCATATAATGACAACGGATTTATGATGAGTATGAAATATGTTTCAAAATCATATGTGACATTGCGTGAATATCGATCCGGAAGTTTATTTAAGTTAATTTTTTTCTAAGGATATTGATTTCATTTAGCATTTTTATATGTTTCTGCTTGTGGGAATAGTGTATCGTGATTTAATTATAAACTTGTTATTTTAATTTATTTTTTGTTAAAAATTTAAATTCTTCAAGAAATTTTAATTAAAATTAGTTTTTTGTTGACGATGAACCTGCGTTAAATAGGTTTTTAAAATCTAGTTAAAGATCTTCGTTGTATGCTTTAGAATTAGATCGTTCTTTTCTCTCGTGCGTCAAAATGCGTCATGTGTTGCCGCGGCATTTTTTCTTTTTTTCGGATATAGAATTTTTTTCTGCCAAAATTACAGTGGTCTTTTACAGTTATAGTACGTCGACTCCGCTTAACTGGATCACTTTGGGAAGAGAGATTTTGATCCAGTTAACCGAAAAAATATTTTAAAAAAGATTAAGCTAATTATCAAGTCATCAAGAAAAAAATCAAGTTATATTATCATAAAAAAATTATTTCTGATCAAAAAAACACAAGGTCGTGGTTTGTTTTAAATTCAAAGTGAGGATTTGACTTGTAACTTTTTCCAACTTTATCAACAAATTGTCATTGTCTATGTATCCTTCTCCCAACAGTCCCCCGTTTGAGACAATACAAAGCATTGCAGGTCTCTGTAACAGTTGGAAGAGGTTCGTCATTTTCATCATCATCATCATCTTTGTCGTGATTCGTGTATGCTTAATGCGTGGTTGCAGCGTGCTTGCCTTATGTTCGAGCCTATGCTTTTATTTTATCAATCGTGCTCCGCTTCCCATAATGCTTATCGTGTGAAATTTTGCGAAAGTGTTTCTTTGTCCCACGGTAAATGATTAGGATTTCAGTGATGCTTGTTATATATATATATACGGACGTGGCTGTATACCACTTTGGACAGACAACAAATTATAAAGAACGTTACGCTGCTGTTCTGGGACGGAGATGTGTAATTATGATTAATTAATAAATTCTGTTAAAATAAGTTTTGCATGTAATATTGTGTTAGGGTTAGTTTCAAAACCAAACTCCTAATCCTAACATCTTCTTCTTCATCTCCATGACGAGCTCGCACAATGTCCACAATTTCATCCTCATCAAAATCATGCGCAACTTCCAAATTATCATCAACTTTGATGAAATCTTCCCATTGATTTTGTTTCATTGATAGCTCAGAAGGAGCGCTTGTTTGAAAAGTGTGAGCAGGTCTTTCATTAGGGTCAATTTTCAAACCAGATTTCACCCAGAAATTTCTAATCATAATTGAATCAATCTCATCCCAGGCTGCCTTCATCAACAGAATCCCATCCAAAACAGTAATTTTTTGGCCAGTTTCATTGCAGTGGCCGTGACTTATTCATCCATTTGTTGGAGCACCTGTTGACACATGGCCTTGCAAAAAATTGCCTTAACTGCAGGAATGATTCCCATGTCACAAGAATGCTGGACAGAGGTTGTATTAGGTGGAAGAAATTCCACTGATGTTTGACAGTCCAGTAACTTGCGTGTATGCTGAGCGGTTATCTGCTAACAAAATAATTTTTTGATTTTTTTTTTCAAGTCTTTGTCCCAAACATGAAGAAATCTCTTCCAAATTCTTCATGCCATTTAAGTATTGCAATTGGCTTCATATTCAACTGGAAGTGACTTCACATTTTTGAAACAACGTGGATTCTTTGACTTCTCAACAATGAGAAGCTTTTTCTTTTCACCGGTCATACTACACGTCATCAGACACGTGATGCACTCATCTTTTGATTTCTTCGTGCCAGTTCTTGTGTCGTTTTGAAAAATCAGAGTTGAGTCAGGCATGGCACAAAAGTAGATGTCTTCTTCCTCAAATTGTTGCAAGAGGCCTGGCCAAACTGTTAAAGTCCAATCATTTCTTTGTTAAAGATCTGCATCTTTAGCCTTGCCATGCAATTTTTTGTGGACAAGGCCCTCTTGCTTTTTGAATCTTGAAAACCAGCCATCGCTGGCCTTCCAATCATTTTCTACATCAAGCTTTTTCGCAAACTCTTCTGCCTTCTCTCTCACGATCAGTCCACTGAGGAAATGGCCTCTCTATTCAAACTTTGTTTGATGTATTCTTTTATTTCTTTATAACAAGTGAGACCTTGCTGGTGCACCTCCATTTTCAGTTCGTCTCTTCACTTTCTTCAAGAAAATTTCGGTTTTTGAGATGCTGGTTCAATGTGCCTTGAGGAATTCCCAACAGCTCAATTCCCTTTCTTTGCGATGTTTCCTGTAAAAAACGACAAAAATAAGTTTTTGCCATGTCTTACACGTTAAAAGCAACACCATGGATGCAAAAACTCAACTTACTTTTGGCAGTTTGTCATCAGCTTGCAATAGCTTTTGAATATCTTTAACAGTTCTTGATGCACAATGCTTAGGCTAGGCATGAGTTTTGTTCAGTGCTAAAATTTAACTAACTGGTAAGCAGGGACGTGCCGTCAGGGGAGGCAAGTGAGGCAGTGCCTCACCTGTAAAATTAAATAAAGCAGAAATAAATTATTGAAGTCATAGTCTTTGCAAAATAGTTGCAACATGCTATTAGTTAAAAAAAAATAGTAAAAATTATACCGTACTTGTAGTAGTTTAATTAGTTTTGCTTTTTAACCCTAATTTTGGACGGTTTAATCATTGTATTTTCAGCGCAGTAATCATTTCGTCAACCCTTCTTGTCAACAAAATGGCTAATACGCTAGTGAGGCAGCTTTTAAGACTGCTTCTCTTCAGAGAAAAAAAAGAAACAAAAGTGAAACAATACCCTGCTTTTTTCTCTTTTGGTAAAAATATCTGTTAAAATGAGAGAGATTTGAGGCATGCCGCAATTCTGACTTCGAAGAAAAAAAGTTTTTCTCACTCCGACATTTGCTAAAACAAGATAAATCAATTTGTTTTCAGTAAGTCAAAATACACGCATTGTGCAACTGCAAAGCAATAAATTTATTTTAAGTTGTAGTGATGAAAGATGATTTTGTATTTCATTTAAGAAAACTTTAACATTAAGCTTTCAATTTCGTTCCGGTATATTTATAATTTATTTTCTGAACCTCAATTGTTGGTAGCATTTTTATATTTATAACATACATTTCTAGCGAATTGTACCTTACCTTTGACGCGTTTTTGTGGTCAAAATCGCTGATATAGGCAAGGTGCGGCACTGACAATCTTGCCTCTCTTTAGACACTGAAAGTTTCATAAACTGAATGAAATGTGCCTTTTTTCTTATTGGCAAAATCGGCGCGAGTCTACGCTGAACAGATAGAATTTGAGGCATGCCGGAAATCTGACGTCATAAAGAAAAAGATAATTCGCTTTATTCTCGCCAAGTTGGAATAAGCGCATTGCAGAAGTTTCCGTCTACAGCAGGGGTCACCAACCTTTTTGAGGCCGAGGGCTACTTCATGAGCATGGAGTCACATGAAGGGCACACGACCTGTTTGCTACAAACTTCTTAAATAACAAAACTGCATGGATATTAAATGTTATAATGGTGATATTAAAATAGCAGTAATTATAACGCTGTGAAATTATTTCTCACATATCAATAATAATTGTTTTCCACAATTATCAGTCATTTACACAGCAATAATAATAAATAGAAAAACATGTTTCAACATTAAACATTTATTTACTCAAACATTTGAAGTGCTGTATTTGTAATACAAATGCAACATTTTTTAAAGCAAAGAGACAACACTTATTTCCATTAACAAGCTCACAAATGCTTTCTGAACATTTAACATTATGTGCAATATTTCTGATGAATATTGCTGCTCTTTAAACAATGAAAAGAATGTTTGATTCGTCAGATCATTTCTATGAAAGTGGGAGGCCTGGCACTGCATGCTGCATGCTGCTCACCAGTGCATAATCTGGTGAATAATTTGACACAGCAATTCGCAGTGAATCTTGTAAATGTGCATCAGTCAGGCGTGTTCTGTGTTTGTTCTTGATAAAGTTCATATTGGAAAAGGCTGATTCACACAGATATGTTGAACCAAAAAAGCTGGCAATTTTCATAGCTGCTGTGCACACACCACTGTACTTCTCTTTGTCCACAAGGCACCAAAAGTTTGGTGCAGACTGATGAGCTTTAAGGTTTATGTCATTTTGCAGCGTTAAGATTTCCATCTCTACATCAGTAGCGCTCAAACTGAACAAATCACTGAGCTGCTGAGCAGTGGAAGTTACGTCTACGTACATGAAAGGATTTGTAACAAATGACACGCATGGCTCAAGCTTCTCAAAGTCACAAAACCTGTCTTCAAATTCCTGTCCTAATCTGTTTATGACTTGGGAGTACTTTGTTACAACTTCATCTAAAGCTGCAGATGCAGAAACATTGTCTTTTAACGCTGTCTGCACAGAAGAAAAATGCAGGATTTTTTTCTTTCCCACCTGCGCAGAGAAAATGTTCATCTTAGCTTTAAATGCGTTTACTGCACTGATCATGTGAGCAACAGTTTTGTCTTTACCTTGCAGTTCCCGATTCAGATGGTTCAGCTTCTCAGTCAAATCAGTTAAAAATGCGAGGTCAAGTAACCACTCTGGTTCCTCAAGCAGCGATGCGTCTTCCCCCTTGGAAAGCATGAACTCTTTGACTTCACTCAGAAGTGACAAAAAACGCTTTAGAATCCGTCCCCTGCTGAGCCATCTTATTTCTGTGTGTAATAGCAAGTCACCGTATTCAGCGGACAGCTCATCCAGCAGCATCTTAAACATTCTGTGTTGTTTTGCTTTGGAGCATATGCTGTTTATGATCCTTACGACAGGAGTCATCACGTGATCAAAGCCGGTGACTTTCGCATAAATCGCCTGTTAATGAATGATTCAGTGGTAGTGCAGAAACGTTGGGAAGTCTGGATCATTCCTGCATTGTGCAATGAATCCCGCATGCCGACCCGTCATGGCTGTTGCCCCGTCTGTTGTTATTGATGCCAACTTATTTAATGGCACCTTTTTCTCGACGAAGAAGTTTTTGACAGCTGTGTATATGTCAACTCCCCGCGTTGTTGCCTTCAGTGGCAGGAGTGTCAGCAGTGCCTCTTTTGTAGAAAAATCATCAAACACCATTCGGATGAATATCATCAGTTGAGCCGTGCTTTAGCTGTTTACTGACTCGTCACATTGGATACTGAACCACCTGCACGCAGCAAGATCCCGGTCCACCTGCTCTGTCAAGTTCTCAGACAAAGATGACACTCGTTTTGCCATCGTACTTGCTTCAAGCTGAAGATCGGAGAGCGCACAGATGACTTCAGGACCATGTTTTTTATCTTTGAATATTGTATTAGTAACGACATCATAGTTTCTTTAAAAACCTCCCCATCCGAAAAGGTTTTCTTGTTCTTTATCAAAAAATGCGCAGCTCTAAACGAGGCTTCAGTGGCATTCTGTGATTTTTTCATCGGCTTCGTGAAAAAGGTCCGCTGTTTGTCTAAAGATGCCTTTAATCCATGAGCTTTTTCTGTCCGTAATGCGCTGCCAGGTGGATAGTTGACATCAAAGTTTCTGTGACAGGTTTTGAAGTGCCTTTCCACATTGTGCCGCTTTGGTACTGCAACAATCGTCCCGCAAATAAGGCACAGATATTTATCTTTAAAGAACGTAAAAAAGAACTCTTCTTCCGAACCTTTGTTAAAAACGTATGTCCTTTTTCGCTGTTCTGCCATGATTTTTAGGGCAAAAGCACAAACAAGCTAACTCTTCGTCACTTTGCGTCGTCAATGGGTCAGGAAAAAGCGAGGCGGCACCGCAGGACTGACCTTTGACTTAGAAAGACGCGAGTTTGGTATCAAATATTTCTAATTAAATTTTTAAATTATTTCTACTTGATAATTTTTATTTTATATAACAATAAAAATAGCACAATGTGAGCACTAATTAAAAATATATGTATAACATTCATATTGAATTGAAATATGAGCCGTGCTTGTAGAGTCTATTCGAATAAGCTTGTATAGGTGCCGTAGTGATAACCCAACAAAAAATAACTAGTTTTACATACACAATTTATTTTACAAATTATCACTTAAACTGCAATTTAAAGTTGGGCTATTCCTACACTGGTTGTCCCAGCTAAAAGAACACAGATCGATAATACCATTTAAACACGATAACGCCGGTTTAACTAACTCTCACAATATACCCAGCTACCTGCGCAGTCAGCGGTCACTACTAAATATAGCCAACGCATGTTCCGAGCAACGAGGAGAGCCTACACGTGGCCGTAAACTATAGCGTCATATAAAGGAGAGTGAAATTATCTTCGCGCGTGGCCCTGAACTATGGCATCATAGAAAGGAGTGAGAAATTATCTTCGCGCCAGAGAAAAGAAAGAATTTGCTTATGTAACAGTGCTATTTTTGGCGCATGTTTCGCGGGCGCCTTAAAGGGGTCCTGGGGGCGCCTTGTCGCCCGCGGGCACTGCGTTGGTGACCCCTGGTCTACAGTATAAGTTTAAAGTTTAAGAATAATGGAGGAAGATTTAATATTGAAGCAAGAAACTTTTCAAAACAAACTTTCAATCTAAAGTTAACATCTTAAAAAAAGGTAGGCCTATTCCAGATCTAAAAAATTTGCTTCAGACAACTGGACGAAAAAAGGTAAATCGCTCCTTTCATAAGGAGTGGTACACAAGAAAGGAATGGTTGTGTGGATATGCTTTAAGAAATTCTCTTTTCTGCTATCCCTGTCTCTTGTTCTCAACAAGTGACAATGTTTGGACTAAAACTGGATTTTGTGACTTGAACAATTTGCCGAGAAGTCTTAGCAAGCATAAGAAATCCAATATTCACATTCAAAGTCAAATTTCTTTCAAAACGTTTGGAACTTCAAGAATTGATTTGGCCTTAAATGAACAGCAGAGACTTAATATCAGCCTTCACAACTCCAAAGTTAAAGAAAACCGAGAAATTTTAAAGGTTCTCATTAATGGAACATGCTACCTAGCTGATCAAGAATTGGCCTTTTGTGGAAATAATGAGAATGCGACTTCGTTTAATCGTGGCAATTACGTCGAACTTATTTACGCTTTTGCTGAAAACGATGAAAGAATTTCTCGTCATTTGGAGACTTCCACAGTGTTTTCTGGTTTGTCCAATCGAATACAGAACGATATAATTGAAGCAGTGGCAGAGATTATTCGAACTGATATTAGAAAAGATATAAATAAAGCCTCCTTTGTTGCTGTAGAAGTTGACGAGACGACAGATGTTACGCAAAAGGCCCAGATTTCTGTTATTTTTCGTTATGTATGTGAGGCTTCATATATAGTCAAGGAAGCTTTTTTGGGGTTTGATGATGTGAGTGATGACAGACGAGCTTCTGCAATAGCTCAATATGTCTTGGAAATATTACAAAAGTTCAACTGTGTGGAAAAGCTGGTAGCGCAGACTTATGATGGAGCATCTGTAATGTCATCTGAATTGAATGGTGTGCAAGCCAAGATAAAGGAAAATGTGCCAGAAGCAATGTTTTTGCATTATTATGCCCACAAACTGAACTTGGTGCTCTTACATTTAGCAAAATGTATGCCTGAGTGTAAAGCATTTTTTAAAACTTGAGGGTTTGAGTGCATTTTTTAGTAAATCGACTAAACGCACTTACTTATTAGATAATGTTGTGAAACGTCGTTTGCCAAGGACATCACCCACAAGATGGAGCTCAAATTCTAGATTGTTGCAAATGGTCAGCATGTACCACTCTGATCTACTTATGGTTTTCCGTGTTATTGCTGACGCTGAAGACAAGTGGGACAATGATTCGGTAATGAAGGCAGCTGGATTTGAGCGGTGGCTCTTAAAGACGAATACCTGCTTTTTGATTATCGCTTACGAGGAAATTTTTAATAAGACTGATGCGTTGTTCAGAGTGCTGCAAAACAAATTAATGGACATCGCATTTTGCTGCGCGCAAATACGCGACACGATCGATTATGTTGAGCGACAGAGACAAGAGTTTGACAGTTTCTATCACCGATTTGAGCAGAAATGTGCAACACTTCATCTTACTGAAACCGGCGATATGCGTCAAATAAAAGACAAAAGAAAACAAACATTTTACAATATTTTGGATGATATTATTGTTCAACTAAAATCGAGGTTTAAAAATTTCAGTGAACTGTCCTTTCTAGGTTTGGTCGATTGTTCAAAATTTTCCGAAATGGCTCAAGAGTTTGATGACACCAAATTACAGAGTCTGTCAGAAAAGTATGCTAAATTTTTCGACTGTGTAAAACTAAAGGCAGATCTCATTGGACTCTACAGCTCACAAACGGTTAGAAATGAATGTAAAACTCCAGCACAACTTCTCAGTTTTTTGTACCAGAACGATTTAATTCAGACAGTTCCGGAGGCGACAAAGTTACTGAAGCTAGTGCACACAGTACCCGCTACAACATCATCGGTGGAAAGATCCTTTTCTGCACTGAAGAGGATCAAAACGTATAATAGAAATCGAACTGAAGAAAAACGCCTTTCATCGTTGGCAATAATCGCAATTGAGAAGGAGCGACTACAAAAGTTGCGACAAAATAAAGAGGATTTCTGCAACAACGTCATAGATATTTTTGTCCAAAAGGATAGGCGAATGGATTTTATTTTCAAATAAATGTGGAAGCATGCTGGTTTTTATTTTATTTAGTAGGTAACTGTTATTTGTTATTGATTAAAAATTATTTGTGCCTCACCAACCAAAAGCCTCACCGCACGTCACTGCTGGTAAGTTAATTTCACAAAATTCCCTGACCACAGAGCATTTGTCCACTAGCAGTCCTATAAAATGAGCTTGCGCACTTTAATTTTGATCAAGAAAAAAAGTTTCGGGTTTTTTTCATTACAATCTTATTTTTTGCTGATTAAAACTTCTGACTTCGTAGCAATGCACAGCCATACACTGTGCATTTGCTGGGGTATTGTGACGTAAACAAGAAACATCAAAGGGTTTTTCAGGAAGTTTAGTCAAAAAAAATTTGCCGAGTTGTTTTTCTGCTCACTTTGAGTCGCATGACAAGAACCCAAATTGGCCCTCCCGTGGTGAAAGAGTGGAATTATACTGTAGGTTTCAGTGCAAAGTGATCCAGTTATCCGAAATAATGATCCAAATAAGCGGCGTACATTTACATAAAAAGTGGACATTTGATTCAGAACTAGGAAAATGATCCAGTTATCCGTGATCCAGTTAAGCGGAGTGTATAACAGTACATCAAATTCTTACAAATTATCTTTACTAAACTGTATTTAATAAATAAATTTAATTTAAGGCTTAGTCAACTACCAATAAAAATTACAATTCTGAAAGCAATCACAAAAAATTATATGCAAATAAATTAAACCAATAATAAGTTCAGTTTAAAATCAATTTTTATTCATTTAATTGATTTTAGATAGGCCTGCCGAACTAGCCAATGCAGCTAAATCGACTTTTCAAAATTAAATCTGGTAATGTTTTGTTAAAGCATGTTAATAGTTTAATATGCAATTGCAATGTGAAGAGAAAACAATATAATTTTATTGCATTTATACGAATCTTTTTTTTTGCAAAGAGCCTTTCTTTCTTCAGTTTCTTATACAAAAATAGATTTTAAACTGTCATTTATAGCAACTGGAATTACTAACTCCTTTTTGGCATTTTGTGAACATCTATTTAATGGTGTTTTGGTTTTTACATCTTTTTCAACGTATTTTGCCAAATGCAACATGTTAATACTGTAGTTTTTGTATTTCAGACTATTTTAACCATTTCTCACATGCTACAAAAAAGATTTCTTTATCTCCATTAGCACATTTTGTATGACCTTCAATTTAAATTGCCTTTTTTTTAATCCATTAAACCAAGTTTACCAGCTTTTAACTTTTTCGTATTATATAAACACTGCATTATCTTTGTCATAATTATGCTGAGAATACTATTTAATGATCTACTGAAACAATCTCGTTGACGGCACGTGTAAGCACATCCGTACTCCTAAGAATTTTTCGGCAGATCTCATCATCAGCAATACCATTTAGCAAGATATGGCACAAATCATGTGGTCAGTGTAGTTAAGTTGGAAGTACAATCAACTGTAAACATATATGTGTCTGCTTTGACACGCACTCTTTCTGCGATTGCTTTTGCATGAAATCTGATTGTAAGACGCCAGTAGCTACCGGGATAACTGCAAGTCATGGTGAATAGTAACTTCTGCAGAGGGTTAGAAACAATCTCCACATCTGATTTTAACAAACTATCTCCTAAGCTTTGACTGGCGCACTGAAAGAGTTGCACAGTGGCTGAGGCTTCATTAATCTTCATTAATCTTCGCATAAACATCTGCCAGCGGCGAGTGAACACATTCCATACTTCTAGAGACACGCCAACATCAATGCTGGGTCTCACTATTTTTGGTCCCTTTGAGGGGGCACGATTCAATTTGGGCCGAGAGGAAGCATGGCCAAATGCGTGACTTTGCAAACCTGCACAAGCAACGGCTTTTGTTACGTCTTCAGATTAATCCCAACCCGAATACGCACAAGCTATAATAACCGTCATACAACCTTTAGTAATTCATTTATCTAATAAACAGAAACTTAACTACAACCTAAACGATTTCGTCATGAAGAAACATTGCTCCTTTTCGAAATAATTATATCATATAAAAAAAACGAAACCGACGAAATCGTTTATCTGCAAAATAAGTAAGACTAAATAACAAAAACTACTTTTTAAAACTCAAACACGCTACTAAACTAAAACTATTAAACTGAAAATAACTGCACCGGTAAACGATGCTATTACGTGATAATACGAACTCACAGTTACAATCATATTTTTTCATTTCAGACTGGCAACTTACCTGCGTATATGACGAATAAGGTGTAGCAATAACAAGTAGTATTGCAAGTCTTTTTATTTATTATAGTATTACATTTCTAATTTTTCTGCATGCTAAACGTTATAACTTGGGACTGCTGAAGTCGTCAAAATAAATTTTTTCAGGGCTTTATTACCTAAGGAAACTTACCCAACCTTATAGTTTCGGTTGTTCAGGATTCTTTTTTTTAAAGTTTTACAGGTCAAAATAACTTAAAAATTTTGAATAAAGTCAAAAATATTCAAAATTTTTTCCTGTCGAATTTTACATACATAAACTTATTTAGTGCTTATTTTGGCAATTTTGAGCTGCTCATTCTATAGTTGGCCTAGATATTCTAAAACTTTCGGAAATCTTTCTGCCTTTTCTTTTATAATTTTTGAATCAGCAATATAACTTTTACGTGTTTTACAATATTCCACCAACTTCATACCTATCTTCCAAAAACTTTTGGCCCCCACCCGAGGTACTTAATTTTTAATTTAAAAACCTTTTATCTATATGGTAAAAATGTTTACCAACTAAAATTAGTAAAAATACAGTATATTCTTATGTAGGAGAAAAAAATATGTGTCTCTCATGCAAGTTTGTTGTAAAAAGTTGGCTCCGTGGCGGAGAAGATAGGGGAAGTGTGGGACCCATGAAACACCGGATTTATTTGAAAACGGAAAAAGGACTTTTTGAAATTTTTGAATTGAAATTATTAAATAAGGAATTTAATAATCTAATTTAATACCTTATTTAAAAACCTAGTTAGTTTTTAATAACCTAACTAGGTTATTAAATAAGGAATTTATTAACCTAGTTTTTCATACCCAGTTAATAGGCTAATTACTGTTTGTATTTTATAGATTTTTACAGAAGATGAAGAACATACATTAAAGGATTACATCATTAAACTTTCAAAGCTGTTTAATGCCTTGACAAAATTAAAGTTAAAAAACTTGCTTATGAATATGCAAAAATAAAAAACAAAAAAATTCCTTATTCATGGAATGAAAAAAGAATTGCTGGAGAAGATTGGCTAAAAGGCATTCGTAAGCAAATGGGAGATTTAAGTTTGAGAAAACCTGAAAGTACAAGCCTTGCCAGAGCCATGGCATTCAATCCTTTCAATGCTCATGCTTTTTTTGACAACCTCAAAAGCATTCTTAGCAACTCAAACATCCCTTCCTCCAACCAGAATTTGGAATCTTAATGAGACTGGAACACAGTTTCCAATTCCAGGCATATTTTATGTAGAACTGGTACCAAGCAAGTTGGCCAAATAAGATCAGGGGAACGTGGTTTAAACATTACAATGTGTTGCTGTGTCAGTGCTACTGGAATGACCCTACAGCCAGTATATTTCCCAGGGTTCGATTTGTAAGCCACATGTTGCTTGGTGCTCCTGCTGGTAGTCTTGGTTTGGCCAATCCATTAGGATGGATGAAACAAGACATTTTCCCACAAGTCTTGAAACATTTTATTGACAATATGACAGTATCCAAAGATCAATCGAGAGTGCTGATCATGGATAATCATAACAGCCATATAACCTTAGAAGGTGCTGAGCTAGCTAAAAACCATGGCTTAGATCTGCTTACCCTGCCTCCTCATTGCAGCCACAAACTGCAACCTTTAGATGTGGGTGTTTTTGGAGCCTTCAAGAAATTCTACAGCTCATTTTGTGATGAATGGCATCTGTCCCATCCTGGGGAAACACTGTCTTTATATTATGTTGCTGGAATGTCTAATAAAGCTTTTGTTAAATCCTGCACCTTGGAAAATATTACTTCTTCATTTAGGCGGACTGGAATATTTCCCTTCAGTTCAGAAATTTTTACAGAGGATGAATTTTTACCATCCACAGTAACTGATCAGGTACAAAACGTTTATTCAAACGAGGCAAACATTGACGCAAGTGCGCTTGACACCACTGAGGCTGTTGTTCAATCTACATCTACCCCAGCGTCATCAAACCCAGGCTGTAGCCTGGAAGCAGTTCCTGAAACCTCTTTAATTAAATCAATCGCCTCACTGCCGAAAGCAAGGTCACGAAAAATTCGGCGTTGCAAGAAAGTTTCTTCTGCCATCATCACATGCACACCTGTGAAAAAAAGACTTTTCCCTCAGCAATCAGGAGATAGTTCAACAGATGAAGAAGAGGTATTTGCTGATTCGGAAAGTAATGCCAGTCTGTCTGATGGTGATTCCAGCCTTGCTCCACAAACTGACAAGCTTGTCATACTCAAATGTGGTGATTTTTTTATTGCTATTGTGCACACTGCAGCTGGAAAACGTAAAAAGTTTATTGGAAAGTTGGTTAGTGGACCAGATGAAAATGAAGACTTTGAAATCAGTTTTCTGGAGAGGTCAAGAAAAATTAAAAATTGATTTGTCTTTCCAGAAATGGAAGTACTAGCCTCCATTGGCAAAAAAGATATTGAAAAAATTTTTCCCCCACCTCATGCAGCTGCTCAAACTAAACGGTTATGTACTGTAGAGTGATGAAATTTGATGAAATTTATGAAACAGGTCCCACAGGGGTGGGACCTATGGAACGAAATGTAAAAATTTAATAATTGCTTGTAACTTGGCAACCAATTACCACACAGCTAAACAATTTTATCCCAATGCAGAGCTACCTAATCACAACAAGCAGACCAATTATCAAGCAATTTTTAGTTTAAATATAAAAGTTACGACCATTTAAAAAAATCGTTCCATAGGTCCCACACTTCCCCTAAATAGCGCCGTGATGGGTAATGTGTTTGACACGGTCGCCGTTCAAAATCTATTCGCGTCATTCCGCTAAAAATTTAACTTATAGTTCTCTTTGCTTCCAAGTAATTATAACTATGTTGCCTTGATTTACTACTTTTGTGAGTAGCTTTAATGTGAAAATAGCTGCTTAGATTGATTGATTTTGCAAGTTTATTTGCAAGTATGTAAGTGAAAAAATCATTAACAGGCCAACATTCTTTTACAAATGGTGTTTGAATAAATTGGATTGTTACATTTTGTTCCATTACACTTGGTAAGAGTAAAAACATAGTCTATTATCAAAACAACTGGTTATTTTATATGCCTAATAATTTCATCTACGTTTCATAACTTACTAGCGGTCATTAATTAAAACCAGCTCTGTAATCCGGCCGGTTATAAAAAAAAATTGTACATCCCCCCAAACTATAAGTTATTTAACAAAGTTAAAAATAATCATCATAGTTTAAAAACTAATTTTTCTTTATGACTTTGTTTCGTTATTTTTGGTGCGTCTGCATTTAGATACTTCTTTCACTTTACTGCTTGAGCATACTATGCATTTGAAACTACGCTTTCTTTCTTCAGGTCATGTAAACAATGGTTTGCTTTAATTTATCGCCTATAAAAGTTGTTTATGACGTCTTTGTTTTGCCACACAGCAAGTCAATGACCAAAAAAATTGTCGCAATTTCAAATACAAATTGTGATTTATCAAGCCTATATAAAATTACGATCAAATCGTCGAACCGAATCCGTTTAAAATGAAGTTTCGATTCAGGTTCAGGTTTGGCTAATTTTATTTTTACAGGTTCAATTCCGGTTCAGGTTCAAAGAATAGTAACGGTTAAAACCGGTTAACGTATCCGGTTCGGGTTCAGTTCAACGCCCTGTTTTAAAGCATTATATTTAGAACAGTGGTTCCCGACCTTTTTTATGTGGCGGAATGCTAGTAAGCTAATTAAATTTTCGCGGCACACCCATTATATTAGTTAATAATAAACAGGTCTTCACTAAAAATTTGTCCATGATTTTTCAATTTTCGTCCCAAAATCATGATAATCTCAAAAAAAAGTTTCCGCCTGAACTCACGCTCTTTCTTTCCCTCCAAATCTCATGTACAAAAACCGCAAAATTCGACGTCCCTAAATAGTTTTTTTCCGAAATTTTTCGGGACACACCTGGAGACCTCTCGCAACTTACTGGTTAATGGGAACCACTAATGTAATTGTAGAATATCTAAAAAAGAAGAATACGTTACAATATTATTGCATGGAGCCCTGTAAATGCATTTTAATTTTTTAAATTTAACGTCAATGAATAAAAGATTCACAAAATTTTTCTTTATTATATTTATAGTTGTGTTAAATAAAGTAAATTTTCTTACACATAAAAGACAACATTACCTCGTTGTCCTTTTTTTGTTTTTTGTTTGAGTGTTTAATTTATACCATTGAGCAATTTAGAACATTTTGGTTTGGATTTCGAGTTTTGCCTTACGTGATAAGTAGGCTACAATTTATAAAATTTCTTAATTGCTTTTCGCCGCCTCGCTCTCTCCCTTATTCGCTGCTTGGCTAGAATTTCGCCTGTTTATCAGAAAAGTTGTAAAACTTTTCAATTTAAATTGCGAGAAGCTTTTAAACAATTTTAATTTTAGAGAAAAGTGAATCATAATAGGTCTAATCAGTTAGTACCGAGCGGTATATTTTTTTAAATGTATTTATTTTTGATCAAATTTCTTTTTTTGAATTCTTTAGTAATAGTTGTTTTTTTTCAAGTTTATTTGAATAATTTGTAATTAATTGTTTTTCCGTGATAATTTGATTAAAAAAAAGATAAATTCCGTCAAAGGTTTCTGTGCCTAGAAATCAGTTCATTTCCGCTGCACAGAAATAACCATAAAGTACAACTTTTAAAGTACGCCTATTAGAATTTAACCATTACTATTAAAATTAACAATGAATCTGTAAAAGAATCTGTCAACAAACTAGACATATTTGAAATTGTCAAACTAAGGTGATTTGATGGAATATTACATTGGACATTAGTGGACATACAAAATTTAAACAATTAGATTTACTGTTAAATAATAAAAGGCCACACAATCATATTATTTTTTTTTTTATTTTTTTTTTTATTTTTGTCTCTATATTTATCCTCCTGACTCGCAGGAAAGCGACGGAGGCGCTATACATAGGGTAAGCAATTACCCCGACCTGCTTCCGGAGATGCCAAGATATTGCTGTCCGCTAGTAATTTAGTAGAGATATGACTGCAATTTAGAACTGCTTGTCAAGACCACCAAGCAGGGGTAATTGCCGTAAAGTGTCTTTCCCAAGGACACAACAGAATGGCGCACGTGGGTTTTGAACCTAGACCATGCTGATTATCAGTCCGGTGCTTTAACCACTCGACCACACTATATTATTTGAATATCGACCACACTGCCGATATTCAAATAAACAGGAAATTATTTAAATAAATTTACTTTTTTGACGGCATTTACAGATCTATAATTGTTTCCTGATTTGCTGGTAATATTGTAATTTTTCCTGCTAAGAGTGTCATATTTTTGATCATCTTCATCATCATCATCTTCACTTGTATTTTACTTGACTTTTTTTTACGAATATTGTACCGTAGCTTTTTTTCTAAATTGATATTAGTGATCTACAAATATAAAACTATATACATTTAATGATCTATGGAGTTCTAAAAATAGGCGCGGGCGTACAACACACTACCTTTTTTGTTTGTGTGCGTTTCTTTACAAATCCTTTTTTGGTAGTTCCCAATAAACACATCCACGTGGCTGCAACGTTGTGACCACGAAACTTTTTCGTGGAATCCACGTTAAACTTTGACGTGGAAACAACGTAAAAGTGTGGAGTCGCGGTTACGTGGTGATCACGTTGTTACGCCACGTTGCATTTACTAGTATTCCACGTTGTATCCACGTTGTATCCACGTTGTGCATTCATCTAAATTTTACGTGAAATCCACGTTAAGCTTCCACGTGGAAATAACGTTAAACTGTAAAGTCGCAGTTTCGTGGTGACCACGTTGTTACGCCACGTTGCATTTACTAGTATTCCACGTTGTATCCACGTTGTGTATTTACCTAAATTTTACGTGGAATCCACGTTAAACTTCCACGTGGAAATAACTTTAAACTGTGAAGTCGCGGTTTCGTGGTGACCACGTTGTTACGCCACGTTGCATTTACTAGTATTCCACGTTGTGCATTTACCTAAATTTTACGTGGAATTCACGTTAAACTTCGACGTGGAAACAACGTTAAAGTGTGGAGTCGCGGTTTCGTGGTGACCACGTTGCATTTACTAGTATTCCACGTTGTATCTATGTTGTTTATTCACCTAGATTTTACGTGCTTGCCACGTTTAACTGCGACGTGGAAATAACGTTAAAGTGTGTGGTCGCAGTTTTGTGGTGACCACGTTGTTACGCCACGTTGCATTTACTAGTATTCCACGTCGTATCTACGTTGTTTATTCACGTAGATTTTACGTGCTTGCCACGTTTAACTGCGACGTGGAAACAACGTTACAATGTGTAGTTGCACTTTTGGGGTGATCACGATGTTACGTTGCATTCTACCGCGTTTATAAGGAAACCATAATATCACAATAGGCAAGACTTTCTAATATTTTATACTTTTACGATTTACATTGTAGGTTTTTGTGGCTAATTTCAAGAAAGGATAGCATCTAAAACCAGACAAAACTACTAGATGAGATTATGATAAGCGAGTAGTTAACTCTTAATAACAAAGTTTAATCAGTTAAAAAAATTTTAATACTGTATTTGTAATTGAAAGCGCTAAACAATTTGACGGTCAGACACACACAAAAAAAAGATTGCAATGAACATATGCGAAAAAACACCCATCTTGACGAAATCACTAGACGGCAATACGTTGGCAAATTGAATAAATTTAATAGAATATGATTTAACATTGAATTCGCTCAAGCAAATTAAGAACACGAGAAAATGTAGAATACTTTTTAAACACGTACATTTGAATAATAAAAAAATAAAAATAGTTGTTGCTACAACGTTATTAGTTGCATTACGTTAGAATTAAGTTGAAAAAGTCAGGTTTGATCAAATTTTTTCTTTTGGATTTACTTTGAATTGCAACTTTTAGACATCATAATAAGCCTACTAGTATTTTTTTCATCAATTCCAACGTACAGTGGTTTGGTAAACCGCCACGCAAAAATTAAAAGCACAATTTTATTTCAAATTTCACTACTGCAACAATTAACAAAACAAGGCTTTAAACTTCCAATCTTTTCTTCATATCTCTAATCGAGCAATTTCTTCTTTCTGCAATGCAAAAAAGTTTATTAAAAAATAATAGTTTTATAGAAAGACACACCTAGATTTCAAATAGTCAGCTAAAAACTATTTTAAAATAACCACCTCAGTTGTTTGTAAAAATTTCTTAATTTATGCTGATTGAGCCGATTGCTAACGAAATTACTTTGATGAAATTATTATTGTAAGTGGAAAAATAGTTCTTTAAAGCTGTTATTGGGCCAAAATTATCAATCAATAATTATTACATCTTTAATCAACTTAAAAGATACCGTAGTTTAATTCTGCCTCTAATGGCGTCAAATTTAAAAGTCGTTACGTTTTTCTAGATTATAAAATAAAACACGTCGCAGTTTAACGTGAATACCACGTAAAATTTAGGTAAATAAACATTCATTTAATATGTAAGATAAAATTTAACTCCTTTCACTCATCTATAAGCAACCATGCATAAACCCCTGAAGTACGCAACTATTAGTTGATCCCTTTAAAACTAACAAACAGCTCAAGTGGTTTTAGTATAGCATTGAGGCACTGCGCTAAGAGTACATAAAATAAAGAAATAACGGTGATCAAATTTAAAGCCAGTCGTAATAATTTTAATGGGCTATAAACATAGCCATACCAGCCAAAACAATTTCGGGAACAAAATATTTATTGACAATCGCCCGAATCATGATCTTGTGGCATTGCAATAGATGTGACAAATGCTACACATATTAATCTCAAAAATCTAGTGATGACTAAAAAAAGGACCTTATTTTCTACCAGTGTCTCAATTCTTGGTTGTCGTCCAAAATCAAAATGAAGTCTAAAAAAGTTTTTACTTTTAATCAGGATTCAAATTCTCGATTTTTGTCCTATACAAAAGCGTCTTTGTTTTGATTTGAATCAGTTGGCAAACTTTATCGTGCCCAAATAATTCTGATTTTGCTTAAATAATTCCTTGCTGCTGCTTCGAAAATTCCGATTATGCCCAAATGATTTAATACCAGTACCCGAAAAATTCGGGTTTTGACAAAATTTTTTCAATGCCCTTTCCCTTCCGGGCTCGAACGGCTTAATATTTAAAATCACTGCATGTAAAATGTGACATAAAATAACCACCCTGCAAATAAAAAATACTTGAGCCTTGTAAAGTGTTTTCTCTTTTTTAATTTTTGTAATTTAAATCTCACCCTGTTACTTTTTTTTCAAGAACGCAGGTTAAAGTGCTAGAACTCGAATATGTCCTGATATTTTGTTATCTCTATGATTTTAAGACCGAATATGCAAAAAAATCAAAAAATATCGTCTTAACATTTGACATATTAATTCGCTTTCGTGACCACATTTTTGATATAAATTATTCTAAATAAAAAACAAAAGTATTTTTCCCGCCAGAAACCTTGCATTCACACAGCTTGTTATGAAACAAGATTCGTGCATTATTTAAACCAGCATTTTGCATATTTTGAGAACTATAAATGTTAATGAAAAAAAAAGAGGGCCGTTGCTAAAATTTTGTGCAAAAATAAATCAATAAAAAACAATATATTTACCATAATATATACAAAAATTTTTAAAAACATAAATAGTTTCTTAATGCAATTTTTAAATCTTTAGTCGCTACATGGAACTAAAGATTTAATTTAGTTCTAAGAAGTTATTTTGTTCATTTGTCAAATAAAAAATTATTCCTTGACTGTCTTTTTATTATTTTTAGTTTAAAATTTTTTTAGCTCATATGATTTTCTTCATGCAATAACATTGTTGTTTCTTAAAAAACTAAGTAAATAACTAAGTCTAACATTATCTGCAAATGTTTTTTAACAATCTTTAAATTTATTACGAGTATGTATTTATTTTAACAGAAGAGGGCGTAGTAGCACTTCAGATTTTGTAAATTTTTTTTTAGAAAGGGATCACTGGCCCAAAAAATATTAGGAAAGATTGATTTAAACAATGAGATTGTTATTCACACTCGAAATAAATAAGAAAATGAATCAGCTTTAACCTGGGACAAAATGTTAAAATTAATTTCTAGCGTGAATTAACTCATTTAAACTTCCTACATATTTGTAAGTTAAAAACTTGTAAGTGTGGAAGATAATTTGTATTAAAAACTTGACCAAGACCAAATAAAAAACTTTACTAATAAAATTTTTTCTCGGTACTCATTTTATTTGACACGCGAATATTTTTTATCAAAAATGCTAAAAGTTAAAAGCGTTTAAATTTTAACATTTTTGATAAAAAATATTCACGTGTCAAATAAAATTAATAAATTAAAGTTAAATAAAAGAAAAAAATTAAACGTTCCTGTCGAAAGAAAAAACCTTTTTCGTTTTTTGTTTTCATCAAATTTTATAGTTAGAATTTTTACAATACGCAAAAATATACGATTGTTGAGAATGCCTTTTTAACAAAAAATTAACTCTTAAGTTTTGTCCTCATTGCTAAATTTGTCACTGTTTTTATTATGCAGCTCTTTTTAAAAAAATTTAATAATCTGGTCAAAATGGAAACATCACAAACTTGATTAGAAGTCGAGATTATATAATTGTTGTGACAAAAGTAACATGATGCTTTTGTCTTGCCAATTTCAAAGGGCATTTATCTTATTTCCCTGAACTCTGCGTTTTCAAAATACAGCTGAGCAAGTAAGCAATTGCTCTTTCATTTTCAGCGAACTTGTACATAGTCTATACAAGTAGGCCCATTTGTAAAGATTTTCTTACCGGATTAACAAAAGGTTTGCGCTTTGTGTTTTGCCCACCATTCTTTATCGGGAAGTGCCCTGTTTATAACTTTTCCAGAAACCTTAAAATGAGGATAATAGCATTTGGCGGCTTTGCTTTTTTCCTGAAATATCAACACATTTATTAATATAACGGTTTCTTTTAAATTTGAAGCTAAATCTAATCTTGGCTTTAAAAATATGCTCTTGCAACTAATTGAAAAATCTTATAAAAACGATTCTGTCATATTCGATTTACCTTCTTGTTCAGTCAAGGTTTAACTTAGCAAGTAACATATTGAATAAGTTTTATTGGTCTGTTTTAGGTTACAGACCGATAAATTCTAAGGCGCCAAATTATTGAAAAAAGTTATTTTTTTCTCTTGTGTTAGGTTTGTTTAATGAAAAGCAAAAGTGATTTATTTTGTACCGCTTCCGCTTCCTCTTCCACATTGCTACTAATCGATGCGTGTTATTTTTTATATAATGTATTTACACTGTCAAAATAATGCTATCCTAATAATGGAGGTAATTAAAACAATTTTCTAAACAAACTACACGAAAGAAAAGAGTTCTACGTTTGTAGTTCAGCAAAAAATGTCATTGCTACGTTACATTTTTCCATAAAAAGTAGAATTTATTAAATTCTTTTTATGCCATAACAAATATTGGCACGCTAAAGGCCGCTTCCACTACGAGCGTGAAATGCAGCATTCTTTGTTGTTTTTCATATAATTTTTTTACTTCTTTCCGCGCTTAAGGGCTGAGCGAAGCAAAATAAATTAATGAAAGAAACAGAGAATAAATTACACAATGAGAGTGTAAAACATATTTATTGCGCGACAAGGCCCTGTTTCGCCCTTATGGGGCTCATCAGGTGCAAGCAAATACATCTCACAAATCAAAGTATCATTTAAAACAGCAAAATTTAATTATACAAAATAGTAATTACGTTGGGGAACAAAAGCGAAAGCTTTTCACACTCCACGGCGGTGAACTTCACATTCGTTGTCCAGGTCGTCTTCGAGTCATAATAGTGTGGTCTTGGTATCTTGTCACCAAGGTGGCCGATCGCACACTATTATTGAAGTGAGAAAACTTGTCGCTTTTATACACTGAATTTACATAATCAAACGCCTACGGCAATTTCTAAAAGAAGCAAATGTTAGGGCGTACAACGCAAAACGATACAATGATAAACAGCGCACAAAGCATAAAATACAGTTGTAAGAGAACCGGATTTACTACATTCGGAATGCACGGAATCCACCGCATCTGTAGACCGAGTAGCACCTTGCACCGGCATGAAAAACAAACATACACAAAGATTTATGCATCGCGCATATCTGATCAATGTGTTTTGGCTATTAATCATAAGTAACAAGGATTTGGGCTAAATCATAGAGCAACTATAAATTACACAATGAGAGTGTAAAACATATTTATTGCGCGACAAGGCCCTGTTTCGCCCTTATGGGGCTCATCAGGTGCAAGCAAATACATCTCACAAATCAAAGTATCATTTAAAACAGCAAAATTTAATTATACAAAATAGTAATTACGTTGGGGAACAAAAGCGAAAGCTTTTCACACTCCACGGCGGTGAACTTCACATTCGTTGTCCAGGTCGTCTTCGAGTCATAATAGTGTGGTCTTGGTATTGACACTATTATGACTCGAAGACGACCTGGACAACGAATGTGAAGTTCACCGCCGTGGAGTGTGAAAAGCTTTCGCTTTTGTTCCCCAACGTAATTACTATTTTGTATAATTAAATTTTGCTGTTTTAAATGATACTTTGATTTGTGAGATGTATTTGCTTGCACCTGATGAGCCCCATAAGGGCGAAACAGGGCCTTGTCGCGCAATAAATATGTTTTACACTCTCATTGTGTAATTTATAGTTGCTCTATGATTTAGCCCAAATCCTTGTTACTTATGATTAAACAGAGAATATTGCATTTTACTGTTGTAGTGGAAACAAGCCTTTTTCAGTATAAAACCCGTTTTGAGATTATGATCGGGCAGAAACAGTATACTGTACTGTACAGTGGTAAACTAAGCAGCCTATAACGGTATAACATTAAACAAAGAAAAAAAACTTATCGAACTTTGTTTATCCAAAAACATGGCAAATCCCAACAAAGTTTTGACTAATACAGCTCACTATAACAAAATTTTTCACCATTTTTAACAATGTATAACCTAAATAGATAATTGCGTAATCTTCCATAAATAGATACAAAATACAATCAATAATACACGTACATTTCTAATAATTCAGTTCAATTACTCACTAAAACTTTGCTTAGAGAAAAAAGAGAAAGTAGTAAATCAACCAAACAAGAAAGTGAAAAATTAATTAGCATTAGCAGCGACATAATGGCAACAATAAATTTTCAGTAATTATTAACTGCAACATAAAGTAATGTCCGCAGTTGTAAGCTACAATCTGACTTTTGCCCTTTCCTCCTAAAAAATTCGGGTGCCCCTGGTAGTAACAATTTTAAATGAATTTAATACAAATATTTTAACAAATACTCGACTGATTCTCATGAAGTACATAAAAAAGTTGAATAAATGCTTCCTCATATTGAAATTTTTTATTGTTTCTGAATTCAGCACCTTCAATAAATTGTAAATTTATTTGCTGATTGACTCAAAACAATATTTTTATCAGCTTTGATGATATGCTTAATTCTTTATCTTAAGCTATGAACAATGAACCGCTAGACTAAAATCATCACAACCAATAAGAAACTCGCCTTATTAACCTCAACTTTCATCATTAAAAATATTTGACAACAGCTGGCAGTGCCAAATGTTTTATCGGATTAAATAAGTGTTTTGTCTAAACTTTTTCGTTAATTTGGTTTTTGTCACGCTAATACGGTTTTCACTTTTCGCGCCAGAACCCAACATACTTTTTAAATTGTAGAATGTGGATTATGAGCACACACTAAAGTTTGTTTAAAATGAAACATAATGTAAAATTGACGATCAGTGCATTTCCAAACAACAATGATAAAATTGACTATAATAAAACTGCCATAAATAATTTAATTTAAAAAAAGGAAGTCCCTGCTTTACTATTTAGAAGTCGAACTGTAATTGTAGAAGGCTTTCTCATGGACTTCTAAATATTAGTATTATCAATTTTTTAAATTTTCAAAACTTTTAAAAACAACGACACGTTTTTTGCGTTTCCTATTTTATTGCGACTTTGGGAAAACCAGTTTCAGTCACTTTTTCTGGTTGGCAATCAAACTAAAAACAATAATTACATGAGCAAATATCCTGGTTTCTCCAAATACAAGCTGGTTAATTGCCTAACCGTTTTTTTTAATTACTCGACTAACTATGGATAAATATTTTGTTTACTTGGTTTAATGGTATAATTAAGTTTATTGATTCCTTCGATCATACTTTTTTTCATTTGCTGTTAAATTTCTGCTTTAGTGAATCGACATTGACCCAATAATTGAGAATAAGAAGATAGCGGCTAAACCTAAGCCGCACAACGTCAATTTTCCGCAGTATCAGTCCATAAACTTTACAACAAAGTAATAAGCGCATAAAAAACAAAAATCAAACGATAAAATTTTACAAAAATAGAAAAATATACTTTTGTAATTTTATAAATGCTCAACTACGTGATTGATTGAGAAAAAAAGAAATATAGATTATATGGGTGAAATAAACATTCTTTGAAAAGAATGCTGTATAAACATTTATGGAGAAAACCACGAACTTCGTGACCGTAATAACAAAAAGCAAAACAAAAAAAAAAACTATCAAAAAAGTCCTGCCAAAATGAAAATATAAAATGTTCCTTGTCGTACCAAAAAAGTATTAAAATTTAAGCTACAAAAAAGCTACAGAAAATAAGTGTACGTCTAATAAAAACTTACTAAAATTTTTCATCATGATCAGTAGTTTTTAGATTGATAAATACTAATTATCAGCCCAATTTTCTTCTGAATTATTTCAAACTCGTACTGTTTCTGTTTTTTTATAAAATTGTTTCAAGTTTCCTTAAAAAATATAAAATAAGCAGCCAACAGTTGGATCAACTTAAAAAAAATGGCCATAAATTGATCAAGTAAAAATATGATCTCTAATTTGAACTAATAAAAAAACCTATGAAAAACTCCTAATTTGAATAGAAATTTTTGAATAAAGTTTAAAAAATAGACCTGGAAGTTAACTTGATCCTCTTATTTGAACAAGTGATATTTAATTTTCTTTATTTTCTTTCATTAAATTTAATTTTGTTCGGTTTTTTTATAAAAACTTTTTTTTACTTTTGAATTGGAAAATTCTTTGAGCTGTTTTAAATTCAGCTCAAAAATTTTATGCAAAGTGACACAAAATGACGCATTTCATTGATGCTTTATCGTTTACATGGAAGATTAAATCTACGTTTGAGCTGCGATAAACGCACCTCGCTCAACCTAATCATATGCGTAGCAAGTACAACGCTTTGCTTTCAGTACAACACTTCGCTTGCTTTCATAAAGCTTTTTAGTTAAATGCTTAGTTAGCAATAAACTTTAATATTCTTCAAATCAATAAAAAATTTGTTTTACAGATGGCAGATGCAAAGTCGGAAAAAGTGGGGGGGCAGGGGAAATTGTTTTTAAAATTTGCAAGATAAAAGCATTGTGTTAGATTTGTCTTCACAATTATATAATTTCGACCAAAATCTAATCCACAAAGTTTGAAATTGTCGATCTAGACTAGGGGTACTTAAATTTTTTGAAAAAGAGCCGCCTTACATATAACAGTAATTTAGCGAGGAACACAAAATTCAGAAAAAAAGTACTTTTTTATTATATAAACTTACTTTCAACAAACGTAGATTTTAGCAAATTGGAGACAAAATTTTTCTACATAATTGATGAAGACCAAAAAAAAAGCTTTTTATTGAGTTCAAACTGGAAAATGTAAATCTTTTTAGTGCAAAATGAAGACCGTAAAAACAGAAAAGTTCAAACTTTTTGAGTAAATCAAAAACTTTTGCGAGTTAAGTAAATGAAACAGCGGCCAAAATTGAAGACCCTTATTTATCTATCTATTTTTTTGTCTTCACTAACTTTTTAATAATTTTTTTTCCATTAAACTTACACTTAAATTTTGCATTAGTTAAGAGAGTGCCTTTGTGACCAAAAAAGTACTCTTGTTAAAATTTTGCCCAACCCGCCTAAAAACTTTGTGGTGCCTGTGATTTCAGCACCTCTTTGTTTTTTACTTTCCACTGGTCTACAATATCAAAAGCTTTTGTTAGATTAAAAAATGTAGCAAAAGTATGAAATATTGTGGGAATTTTTTATAATTTTATCATAAGTATAGTTTATTGTATAAGTAATCAAATAATTTCGTCTAAGGCCAAATTGTGTCGCAGATAAATTAAATTTCACCAGGTAAAAGCGAATTCTATTTAATGTAGTTTTTTTTATATTTTGCTAAATTGAGGTGAAATCGATATAAGTGTATAGTTAGTAAATTAATTATGGCCTTTCTTTCCAATTGGGATAATTTTTACTTTTTTTTGATGCGTCAGGATATTATCTTGTTTTATGAAAGAATTAAAAATATTACCGATGAATGGCGAGATGATGGAATAGTCGTTTAAAAAAAAAATTTTCAACATCATGTTCTTCAATTGTTTTCTGATTATTTAATGCTTTTATAATGAAACTTTTTTAGTGGTTAAACAAATATATTTAAAATACTCTACAATACATTTTTATTTCTCAGCCATTAACTAACTTTGCCTTGTTGTTTGTCATGCTAGAAAAATTTGATAGTAAAATGATGATCCGAAAAACTGCAGATTGTTTATAGTTGCGCTCTACATATGGCTTCTTAATATCCGCGTCCGCTTAAGTCTAAATCAACCTTTGCACTTTAGATTGCTACCGTGTTGGCACAACGTTTAGTTAGTATATGTTTGTAAGGCAACTACAATATTACGCTAAGCGAGATTTTTTAGATTAGCTGCATTATGCTGGATCTAAATTTTAAGTTTAGTTTCTAATAGAATTTCCTTTTCGATTTACCGACAATTTTTCTCATCGGGTTCATCCAACTTACAGTATTTCACGAAAAAATGCAGAATTTAAAAGCACAAATTTATTTTAAAATAGCACTTTTAAAATTGCAAAGCAAAACTTTATTTTCATTTTTCTTCTTCTGTACGAGTATTAATTTTTTTCTGTAATGCAAAAAATTATTGTAAAATAAAAAGTTTCGTCGGCAAAAGACACACTTTAAGTTAAAATTGTCATGAAAAAAAGTAATTAAAATTTTTAGGATGCCGTTTTACTATGTGACCTACCTTTTGAATATGAATAGTATGTGGCCTACCTTTCGTAAAGGTAGGCTACATACTATTCACATTCTTGAATTTCTTTTGTTAAGAATTCTTTTCTTTTCTTGAATTTCTTTTGTTAATAAATTTCTTGAATTTCTTTTGTTAATTACTTACACTTAAATGATCTCAAAAAGTAAAGAAATATTTTTTTGAAATTGTTATTGAGCCGAAATCGTCATTCAGTAATTGTTACAACTGTTAACAACTGAAAACTTGTTTCGGTGGAGTCCAGTTTTAAATCAATATAGTTTGAATATTACCCAAAAAAATCATAAAATTACAAAGATGGATTAATTTTGTGAATATTGGAGTCAAAACAATTAAAGTTGTTACGTTTTCTCACTTGGTATGATGAAATACAATTAAATGCAACTCTTATAAAATTCAACGGTTGCTTTTTTTAAAAGTAAAACTAAAATTGTCATTTCGCTAACGTTATTGCTTCTATATCATAAATAAATTTAATAACAAATAAGTTACTCCGAACATTTAAATTTTAATTTGTTAGTAATCTCCAAACAACGATTTGGAAAACGCTGAAAATAGCAACCGCGTTTTTTCGAATAGAAGCGGTGGCTTTTATTTATTTTGTGACCATTTTGTGCATTTTCAAGGCAAGGCGGCTTCTAATCAAAAACGGTATATAATTTTCTAGCTCAAATTATTATTTTGCTCATTGCTGAGAGGTAGGGGGAACAAAACCTGAAAAGAGATAAAAAACTGGTAATTGTTTTCCTTGCCTGCACTATATATCCAAAACACGGGAGCATAAAAAAGTAGATAGACTTCTTACAATTTTATTATACCTGTCCCTAAAATTATACAATATTGTCCAAAATTAAATAAAGCAAAGCCAAAACTATTTGCAGTTCAAGTAAAAAAAATAGGGCGGCTGAATTTTACAAGTAAAGACCATTTTGCTTTTTACTAAGTTTTTGTAAACATTTTCTTTAGCGCGATAAAAGTTTGCATTTGTTGAGAGTGCCTTTCCATCAAAAAAAGTGCTTTTTCAACTAGATTTAGTCACTTTCGCCGAAAAACTTTGGCGCCCCTGCTGAGGGGTACAATTTGGGCCAATAATTCGAAAAACACAGCAGCTTTTTATTAAGAGGCGCGTTATACTGGCGTGATTACGTTATTTTGTGATGTCCTTGGGAAAAAAATATTGTACGGCACTTCTTTTCTTAAAAAGTATTAAAACAAAGTTTTCATTTGTAATATCTCTTTGAAAAAATTTAAAAAACAAATAAAAATTTTCAACTGGCCCGCAATATTTTGGAATCTCCAATAGCAGATCTAATTATAACTCCTCCGACGTTTTTTTGTGAGCTAAAAGAATAAATATAAAAATGAAAATACTTTGTTCTTACTAAATATTAAATTGGAAAGCATTTTTACCACATAGTGTAGATTAAAAACTCTTAAACTGAAAATTGCGCAACTCGCGAAGAGAAACGCTTTAAAATCTTAAGAAGAGCCACAAAAAAAGGTCTTTATCTCCATTCTTAGTTGTTTTTTTGCATTAAGAAACTTTATCCTGCAGGAGCAGTTCGTTTTCTGTACACAAAAAATTGTTTTGCCCTAATAATTCTCTGTTGCTGCCCGAAAAATTCTGATTTTGCCCAAACTTTTTGAGTTTGGGGCATTTTTTAAAAGACTTTGTGGGCCGCGAGTTGGACTTGCCTGTGGTTGCTGAAACGAATTATTGCACTAAAATAGAAAAACATGGAACTCACCACAATGTTTTCAATCCATTAAACATGGAACCATTCCGACAGAATCCTCGTTAAAAAATTGTTAAAAAATTAAAAAATTTTTGGTGAAAAAAAGTGCTTTTTCTACTAAAAAAAGTGCTTTTTTGGCTAAATTTAGCCACTTTCTCAAAAATATTTTTGCTTCCTGCTATGAGGTACAACCAGGGCCGATAATTGTAACAAAATCAGCCTTTTATTAAAAAGCAAGTTTTCCTGGTGTAATCATGTCATTCTGTTTTGTCCTGGGGAAAGACAGTATACGACACTTTCTTTTGATTGACAGTATCAAAACAAAGTTTTAATTTGTAATATCTCTATATAAACACTTAAAAAATCCAAATAAAAATTTTCAACCGGGCCACAATATCTTGAAATCTCCGAAGGCAGGTCTAAGTATAACGCCTCAGACGTTTCCTCGTAAGTAAAAAAAATAAATATAGAGATAAAAATACTTTATTCTTACCAAAGGTTAAATCGGGACGCATTTTTACCATATAAATCAAGGATTTTTAAACTGAAAATTGCGCACACCACGGGGAAGCGCTTAAAGTCTCCAGAAGAGCCGCAAAGTTGGTAAAATATTGTATAAAACGTGTAAAATCTACCAAGCTAAATCAGAAACAGCATAGAGAACTAATAAATATGTTCAAAGAGGGGTGCCAAGGAGTCAAACCTTTAAGAGTTTTAGCATGACTAATACATACTGTATAAACAAAAATTTTAAATAATTATTGCTGCTCGAAAACTATCAAAGATAAGAAAGAAATGAGTTGTCTTCCGTAAAAGTTTGAAAAATTTTGACTTCATTCAAAGTTTTAACTTTATTTTGACAATTCCAGTTAGCTCCAAATCTCCCCTCCCCGATTCTTGTGTTCTGGGTTCGAGCATTGTTAGTACAACACTGATTTCAAATGTAGTTTTATGTTTTTTGCTCATAAAGTGTGTCATTGGTTGCGTGAAAAAAGATGTATTTTTAAGTGGGTTAGAATAGAATTGCTCTTTCTGTGTTAATTTTTTTCTTGATGTCGCGTGGTTTGCATATCTTTTTACTAAAAAGATAACAGTAAAAAGTTTTTTTGCAATATCGGTTTAAAAACAGTAACTTGCAATTCCGATCATTTCAATGTGTCAAAGGTTTTGAAAAACGCCACATAAACTGCGTTTCATCATAAAACTCTGCTCGCTGCTCACAATATTTCTTTTTATCAAGGAATTAAACAAATGGCTTTTAAAAGTGTTAATCCAGTTCTTCAAAAGACAATAAACCGACAACGTCTTGATAAGTGGATTAATTTTTTCAGTTGCAGAACTGTACAAACAAAAACAAAGCATTCGTAATCTAAAAACAGTCTTAAGTTCTTCGTATTGTATTAGCTCGCTTTTAATTTCGAAACGCAGCGCGTTTTTAACTCATTCATGCCAAAGGTTGCAAAGTTTTTTTTGTTGCATTTTATAAATTGATGCTATTCACGTCCAAACAACACATTAAGAATATTTTTAAAATTTTTGCATTTTAATTTTAGCATTATGAGCGGTCCTATATATAATACATGTATAGGGTGCCAGGCACAAGCGCTAGCGTATATTGCGTAAATCTCGCTTTTAAAATCTCGTTTTTCTCTTGTACTTTTCTCCATTCTTCGCAAGCGATTTAATTGTTTGATGTATATTATCATGTGTTAGCAATAGTTTTTATTTTCATTGAAAATAAATGTAAGATTGTTTAAGATGCTTGATATGAAAACCAATGTCAGCTGATGCATTTCTCAAACTCGCTGCTGTTTTTAGATGGCAATTTCCACAGTGAGTCAGCGTTTCATGCTGAGCAACTCAGTGCTCAAGACAGTCGAAGCATATGTTGTGCAAAAGTTTTTTGAAGTCGGTCCCTCATGCTTTGCTCAAATAGAATTATCAACACACTCTAAAAAATAAAGGGCAGATCCACCACAACGGGTGGTAATCTCTTGTTTTTGAAAGATATATACATACGCAGCTTAATGTGAAAGCCGGTGAAAAAACAAGGTACAATATCATTTATTTTCTTCACTACAAGAGCCTGGCATAACATCATCGCACACTCAGTTCATTTCAATCATATTTTCTGCGCGATAGCGCCATCTACAGTACACTTTATGAAACGAAAAGAATGTGTTTCAACTAAGTGTCGACAAAGAAACCTTTTGAATTTTCTACGTTTAATATGAAGCAATCTCAAAACAATTAGTTTGTAACAAAAGCTTATATTTCTGTACAGGATAATATACACAGTTAGTAAAAGATAAAATAGTAAAATGATTTTAACTAAAAACGCAAACGACAATGAAGAAATAATGAAAAAAAACGATAATTTATTATTAAAAACAACATCTTATATTCACGTTGTGGCAACGTTGATGCCATGTCACATTGCCACGTTACTTTGCCACCCAACCACCACCCGATTACAATGTTTACTCAAAACTATTTATGTCTCCAATAAAGTACAAACTCAATGTTTAAAGGTCGTTTTATAACATTATCAAATGCCAAATCATTGATTTTTAATTACAAATTGAACTTTTTTTGGATTCACGTTGTGGCAACGTTGATGTCATGTCACATTGCCACGTTACTTTGCCACCCAACCACCACCCGATTACAACGTTTACTCAAAACTATTTATATCTTCAAATAAGTGACAAACTCGATTGTTAAATATAGTTTTATAACATTATCAAATGCCAAATCATTGATTTGTAATTACAAATTGAACTTTTTTTGGATTCACGTTGTGGCAACGTTGATGCCATGTCACATTGCCACGTTACTTTGCCACCCAACCACCACCCGATTGCAACGTTTACTCAAAACTATTTATATCTTCAAATAAGTGACAAACTTGATTGTTAAATATAGTTTTATAACATTATCAAATGCCAAATCATTGATTTTTAATTACAAATTAAACTGTTTTTGGATTCACGTTGTGGCAACGTTGATGCCATGTCACATTGCCACGTTACTTTGCCACCCAACCACCACCCGATTGCAACGTTTACTCAAAACTATTTATGTCTCCAATAAAGTGACAAACTCAATGTTTAAAGGTCGTTTTATAACATTATCAAATGCCAAATCATTGATTTGTAATTACAAATTGAAATTTTTTTGGATTCACGTTGTGGCAACGTTGATGTCATGTCACATTGCCACGTTACTTCGCCACCCAACCACCACCCGATTGCAACGTTTACTCAAAACTATTTATATTTTCAAATAAGTGACAAACTCGATTGTTAAATATAGTTTTATAACATTATCAAATGCCAAATCATTGATTTGTAATTAGAAATTGAACTGTTTTGTGTTTCACGTTGTGGCAACGTTGATGCCATGTGAAATTGGCCACGTTACTTTGCCACTGACTTTCCACTAAAAGACAACGTTTGTTTTAAAATATAAATTTATTTGTATTTTGAAATAGCTTTATATTTTAAGCTACTTTTATAACTTTTCTATTTGCTTTTAGATTGGTTTAAAATTGACAAAACGTTTTTGCGATATGACGTGGCGTCAACGTTGATGGTACGTGAAACTTTCCACGTTACTTTTGCCACCGAAATACCACTAAAAAATAACATTGATTAAAAATAGTATTTTTTAAAAATGCAACTTTTAAATTTTCTTTTAGCTCTGTTCTAATTATTTAAAAGTGATTTAAAGAAAACTCAAAATAATTTTTTTTTTACGTTGTGGCAACGTTGTGGTCACGTTATTTTTACCACGTTATTTCGCCACCCGATTTCCACCTAAATCTAACGTGGAATTCACGTGGTGTGTTTGCTGGGTTTGGATTTATGGTTAACTGATGTCGCTAACGAGTTGCCATTTTTTCCAAACAAAAAAATTCTGACAGAATAGACCTTGTGACAATTATTTAGTTTTAGTCATATTGTTTTAAATTAATTTATATGACATCATTACTCGTGATTTTATTCTTGTCAAGCTTTGTGTTAGTTCTCGATTGATTTTTGATATTGAGTTTGTTCCTAAGAAAGCGAACTTTAATGTAATGCTGTACGAATTTTGATACAACATGAAAATAGTACTATTTTTTAAATGAACCATGTTTAAAATGGTACTGTGATATGCCATAAAATTTAAAAAAAGACGTAAATTTGTAATTTGAATTAAGTACTGTATTTAAAAAAATACAATTAAAACAATTATCAGTTTATTTAATCTTTTGAATAGGTGCTCAAATTATAGCTTAACTACTTCAATTTAAATGGGGTTATGCTGTTATGTTTAAGTTGAACAGTTAAATAATAAGCTGTGGTGATGAAATTAATTTTTAAGTTGCCTTGTTTTTTGTTTTTGATTTCATAATCATTCAGTACAACATTATTTTAGTTCTAGTACTTCAGAAAACATTTATTTTTAAAAGATAATAATTGCATAATGCTGGCAGAAATTGATAATTAATTTATGAAAAAATAGAATAATGGTCTGTCATCTTCTATAGTTTTATATGCAATCTTTATGATAATGAGTAGATTGTTTTTATGGTTTTATAGTATTAAAATATTCTTTTTATAGCTGCCAATGTATCAAGTAAAGATGATGTTGCCCCCTAAATATCTTTAAAAAAATAATTCAATTTAAATTTAATTTACATAATCAGTAATAAATTGTTATAAATAGTTGATGTTTATGATTATTGTTTAATTTTTTAGCCATAAGAATATGCATTATTTGAAAAAATCAATCACCAACCTTTTGAGGATTTATGTTGAAAAAATGTGTGTTGAACACATTTTTTTCTCTGATAAAACTTTTGAAACTTTATTGTTGGCTTTAAAAATAATCAAACATATTAATGATGGAATTTTTATAAGGGTGTATTTTATTAAAAAATATAACTAATTTGTTATAATTTCTTATACCATTTGTAAAATAAAAAGATAAACACTGTAGTTAGCAACAAAATAAATAAGTAATAGTTAATGACTTTCCAGTTGCCCATGCAAGGATCCCAATGTTTGAGACCACTTGAGTACAGATACTGTGTGCTGCCTCCATTTGTCTTTCCAAATATGTAATGAATGCATTGATGGGTTTCCAGTTACAGTCAGCTTGTGGAGGAGAATGTAACGTAGGTTACTTTTCAAACAGGCCCCTCTGTCTAAAGCCCAAATACAGACCTTTTTATCCTGTGCAATATCCAATGCAATATGAATATTGTGATTTAACATTTTTCTACATTTGTTAGATTGCTTTTGGTCTGTTTCTCACCTTTGATCTTACCATCGTAGTAGTAGTAGTTACAAAATGTAATTACCAGGGTAGCCTTGAAAGAAGTTGAAAACTTAAAACAGCATTACTTTTAGGATTATAGAAAATGCAAACCCCTCCACCACACTAAGGTAGCACTCTATTAAAGAGATCTTTCTGACAAAAATTAAGTCTTCCTGGAAAGGTCTATGCCAAGTGGATCAAAAAAGATGCTGTAAAATAGTTGAATCCCAACTTAAGGATGCACAATATGGATTTCATTCCGGTAGATTCATCATGGACCAGATCTTTGCCCTTTGACAAGTTTTTGAGATATTATGGGAATTTGCCAAAAAAGTGTGTACATGCTTTATTGACCTTGAAGAAGCATATGACCGTGTTCCAAGAGAAAAGCTGTGAGCAGTGCTGCTGGAGTATGACATGAGAGGTCAGCTATTCGTTGCTATCAAATCGTTGTACAAACAGTCAAAAGTCTGTGCTCATGTCAATGGCATATAAACAAAACCTTTTAGTGTCAGTGTTGGTATATGAGAGGGCTGCATTCTTTTTCCTCTCCTGTTCATTATATATATGAACAGAATAGACAGAGATGATTTTTCCAGTAATGGCATTACATTTGGGGAGTGTAATGTTTGGTGCCTGCTGTTTGCAGATGACCTTGCATTGTTAAGCTCAAGCAAAAGTGATCTCCAATATGTGCAATCTGAAGCATGCTTGGACCCTGGGATGAAAATTAGTACGGCTAAAACTGAGGTTATTTGCATGTCATGGCACTCTGTCCAGTGTTCTTTCCAGACAAATGGAGTAACTCTCCAACAGACAGAGAAGTTTAAGAATCTTGGAGTCACATTTTCAAGTGATGGTAGACAGGACAAGAACCGAACAAACGTATTGGAAATGCAGTAGTGCAGCAGCTTTGCCAATCAGTTGTACTGAAACAAGAGCTGTGTACAAGAGCAAAGCTTTTTGTTTTCAGATCAGTTTTTGTTCCTATCCTCATGATGGTCCTTTCTGTTGGGTAATGACCAAAAGAGTTAGATCCCAAGTACAGGTGGCCAAAATGGGTTTCTTGTGAAAAGTCAAAAGTTTATCCCTAGTTGATTAGATAAAAAGGACTGATATTTGTCAATCTTTCAACATCAAATCACTGCTACTCCACATAGAATGATCACAACTGTGCTGGTATGGTCATGTGACATGAATGTCCCATGAACAAATAGCAAAGCAACTAATTGGATGCTCTCCCAAGTAGCAAAAGGCCTAGGGCAACTCAGAACTTGCTGGCAGAATTATGTTGAAGGCCTGGCTTGGCTGTGTCTTGGAATTCCACTGGCGAAATTGCTGCTGGTTGCAGGAGATCAAGATGCTTAGAGATCCCAACTCTAACTGCTGCCCCCACAACTCCAAAAGGACAAGCAGGCAAAAGGAAATACACTTAACTAATTCAATGTTTTTCTCAAAAATGATAATGATAGTAATATGACAAGAAATCAAGAAATTTTATTTGAAGAAACCAACTGAAAGCAACCAAGTTTGTTTAACATCTTATGGATTTATCTAATTCATTTATATTGTTCAACAACAATTACTAATTTTTTTTTCCAAAATTATTTTATTTTACAAAGGAAGCAAAGCACACACACAAAAAACATTCCCATAAATATAGTGAAATTTAGGTTTGGTTAAAGAGCATTGAAAAACAACACATTTTTGATTGGTGATGGTACTTAGCATGTATCATGAAATACATTGTGTAGAATCTTTTAAAGTTGTACAATAAGCATCAAAATAGGCTACAAAGGCACATAAAGTATCAAGAAGTTAAAGTTTTGAACAATATTCTTATCAAAATTAGGAAATCATTTATCAGTCTATTCAAATGAAAGCTAAAAGGATTTTTTATTGACAATTTAGAAGCAGAAGTAATAAAAATTTCGATTTTTTATTAGAAGTAATCAAAATTTTTTTGTCTAAAGAATTATTTTTGATCTAAGAATTTATGATATTGATGATCATTGATCACTTCTATTGAAAGTAATTGTTTTCAGACATTAAAATTTAATTCTTTGTGTTCTATTAAATTAAGTTATTTTAACTCTTAAGTAAATTTTAGTTTAAAAATGTCTGAAAATCCATTTGGTGATCCTTTTACTGATGGATCAGTTACCGCAGCCTCTACTGAATATAGCAATAATGTTCCTAATATAAATGATTTCAATCCATTTGATAATAGCCAAAGTAGTAACAACCACAGTCAACCTGCTGTTATGGAACCTACAGGCCCACCACCACCATATACTACTGGCACTTCTGGCAAAACCAATGCCCCAGTACCCAACCAAAATAAAGAAATACCAGGACATGAAGAACTGCTACGAAGACAAGCAGAATTAGAAAAAAAAGCAGAAGAACTGCAGCGGAGGGAGCAAGCCATGGCTTCATCATCATATCAAGCTCGACTTAACAACTGGCCACCTTTTCCAAAATGGTTTCCAGTTGGTCCTTGCTTTTATCAAGATTTTGGTATTGATATACCAGCAGAGTTTCAATCATTAGTGAAGATGATGTATTATCTCTGGATTGCATATATTTTTGTCCTTTTAAATAATTTGCTGGTTTGTCTTGCCATGTATGTAACAAATGCAAAAGGAGGATCACAGTTTGGATTAGCTCTTCTTTGGTTTGTTTTGTTTACACCATGCTCTCTTTGTTGGTATCGACCAATTTACAAAGCTTTCCGAAGTGACAGTTCATTTAACTTTTTTCTGTTTTTTTTCATTATGTTTTTTCAGGTAAGTATTTTAATTTTTGTTAGTTATGCTTTATTATCTCTAAAAAATGTTTAATAAAAGTTTACAACTGCATGTCATAACTTTTTAGACAAACATATTTTAAACCTTATTATTTATTTTTACTTTTTATTATCCTGACTTGCAGGAAAACGTCAGAGGCATTATAATTTAGGCAACTTAAAGTTATTCCAAAGGTGAAATTTTTTTAATTTGATTTTTTAGTTTTTATTTAGTGACATGATGGAAATTTAAAAGCTGCTTGCTAAGTCTTCCAACCAGAAGAAAATGGTGTAAAGTCACAACAAAATGATGCAAATAGGTTTGAACTATTACCATATCAATCACATTCACTATCCATACAATGCTGTTACCCACTTGGCCATGCTGCTGATCTATAAAAGATGTTTTTGCTTATTCACATTCATATTATCTAGCAGGCTCAAAAAGTATACAGTATACGTATATTATACTGTCATTAATTATTTGTTTAAAAATTGAGAAGTTTTTTTGAAGTCCTCTGTAACAATACGACCTTTTTTAATAATTAAGTGTGAGTAAATGTCAAAAATATATTGGTCTGTCTGAAAGAGCTGTAAAGATATACAGGGTGTTAAAAAAGTAACGCAAAATTTTTCGTCATTGCAATAAATCATGTCACAGATTGCGATTTTAATTAAACTCTTAACATAGAAAGCTAATTCATCATACTTCACTTTTAACACACTCAGTTTTAGAATTTTCTCTTTCACACGGTTACCATAGCTACCACATGCGTTCACTTCACTTTGCAAGCACGCATTCATTTTCTTCGTGCGTGAAGTCTACCAGTTGTACAAATTATAGCCTTGTGCAGATGGCTCGATGTTTCACTATCAAAGGAAGGATTGATTTGGTGAGAAATTACTACTCATCAGAAAATAATGCATCAGAAGCCGCAAGAAAAGCAGGTGAGAACCCACCTCATGCTTCCATAGTAATGAAACTTATTCGTAAATTTGAAGAAAGCGGGTTTGTTGCTGATGAAGCTCGATCTGGTTGACCGTCTGTAAGTAAATTTGAAGACTTTCAAAAAGTTGTCTTACAAGAAATTGATTCAAACACGCCAACCTCAATCAATCAATCAATCAATCTTTGTTTATTCATTGTAGACAAAGCAGAAATATATCCATACAACACTACATTTCAAAAATATAATAATAATCAATAATTTCCAACAATTCTACAATAGGGTTGCAGCAAAAGACTAAAAAACAGTCATTGGGTCAGCCACAACCCAGTGCATAAGTTGAAATGTTGTTCAGTTTGTCAATAAACAAGAAATAAATAAAAAGAAACATGAAACAAAACAAATAAAAAAGAATACCTGCATCTGACACTAAGATTGTAGTTGAGAAAAAAATAAATAAATGTATACTATAAAAATTAAGCTTAATTTGTTAAAAAACCCAGTGGATCTGTTCAACCCTATTGGATGAAGATTTTAGGACGATTCTCGTGAAACGCATCTCAATTAAAATTTTTCAATAAGGGAGACAAGAATCAGTCCAAATTTATTAAAAACTTATTTATTTTAAATTTAAAATCGATTTTGATCAAAAGATCATCATCAGTTAACAATTGCTTAATAGAATCGTTAACTGATGATGATCTTTTGATCGAAATCGATTTTAAATTTAAAATAAATAAGTTTTTAATAAATTTGGACTGATTCTTGTCTCCCTTATTGAAAAATTTTAACTATAAAAATTAAAGAGAAAAATAAATAAACAAACAGTCATGCATTAGGTAATTCATACAAATCAAATAGATAGTTTTTAAGATAAACATTTAATTTCCTGAGGAATTTCTGACCATAATTTAATGCCAAAATATTGTAGTGACTTTTTTCCATAATTTGTTTGATATCTTGGAAGAAAATATTTGCTTTTTTGCTTGCTACAAGTATCATATGCATGTATACAATCAAGATTAGTGAAATATTTTTTAAAAGAAACAGGCAAAAGGTTATTTTCAAACCGGTACATAAATTTAACATATTCTAATTTAATTAAGTCTGATAGTTTTAAAACATGAAAGTTGACATATAAATTTCCAATTAATGTTCTTTTGTGACAAAATAAACTAGCTCTTATAATTTTGTTTTGCATTATTTCTAAAGGATGAAGAGTAACATTATTAGCTCTCCCCCAGTTAATTAAAGAATATTGAAGATGTGATTGTACTAATGAAAAATATACAATTCTTAATGTATTTAGTGGAACGTAGTGCCGCAATTTATAAAAAATACCACATACTCTTGACAGCTTGCTGCATAAACTAGATACATGAGCCTTCTAATTTAGTTTATTGTCAAGTAAAACTCCAAGGTATTTCACATATTCAACACGTTTAATATCAACATTAGAGACTAATTTTGAAAGATTGAGGTTTTATGCATTTATTGGATATTAGCATGTACGAAGTTTTGGAGTAATTAAGGGTTTAATTTATTACATTTCATCCAGTTGTTAATTTTTTTAATTCCTTATTTATTTCAGTTTGCAGGGTAGTTATGTTTTCATTTGAAAGCTGAAGATTTGTATCATCAGCAAATAATGTTGTGTGGCATTTTGTTACATTTGGCAAATCATTAATATATATTAAGAACATCAATGGACCTAAACAAGACCCCTGTGGAACTCCACATTGAATAGTTTTAAATCCTGAAATTACTGTTCCAATTTTTGTGCATTGCATTCTGTTTGTTAAATATGATTGTAACATTTTACCCATTTTTCCACGAAATCCATATCTATAGAGTTTCCCAATCAATATATTGTGATCAACTGTATCAAATGCTTTACTTATGTCTAAAAAAATTGAACATGTATGCTTACTATCATATAGGTTTTTAAGTAGTTGTTCATATATAGAGGTAACAGCAAGTTCAGTTGAATGATTAGTTAAAAAACCAAATTGGCATGGACTTAAGATATTGTATTTTGTTAAATAGTTCATCATTTGTTTATATATAATTTTTTCAAATATTTTGGAAAGAGTAGGCAGTAGTGAAATAGGCCTGAAATCTGAAAAGGAAGTAGGAGAGTTAATTTTTGGGATTGGTATTATTTGCGTTTGCTTAAGTGTATCTGGAAAAATTTCTTTCTCAATACATTTATTAAATAATTTTACAAGTATGGGGGTAATCAGTGATTTTGATATTTTGAGAAACTTAGTACTAATGCCATGCAATCCAGGAGCAGCTCTAGTTTTATCCATCACTTCTGTTTCTTCGATGTCAGTCATTACAAAACTTGTTAATAAAGTTGTGTTAATTGTGTGGGTGTATGAAGTATCCACATGTAGTATTTTAGCAGCCATTCTTTTACCTATGTTTGTAAAATGGTCATTTATTTCATCAACAAATTCTGCAGTATTTGTTTTATAAAGTTTTCCATCAATCAAAATTTTTTCAGGAATACCATTATGAGATGATTTATTTGTTTTGGATATTAAAGTATTAATTATTTTCCATGTTTCTAATTTATCATTATTGTATTCATTAAATAGATTATTATAATATTGTTGTTTTGAAATTTGTTTCAAATGTGTCAGCTTATTACAAAAAGATTTGTACAATGAAACTTTACTAATATCTCCATGTTTGTAACAGGCCCTAAATAATCTATTTTTTGTTTTAATGGAAGTATATATGCCTTTTGTAATCCAAGGTTTCTTTGAGAGTTTTTTTCTCTTCTAGATAGTTGCTTTACTGGTGCATGTTGATTTAGTAATTTTAAAAAAAAAGAAATGAAATTTTGGAAGTTATTTTCAATATCATTGTCTATTAATATATTTTCTTCAATTTGGTGAAGTTTGCTGTTTAGATCACCCAGAAATAGCTCCGGGTTAAAATTTCTCATGCATCTAGTATATGCAGCAACGTCATTTGAAATAATACTTTTACAATTTTTTATCATAACAAACACAGGCAAATGATCAGATATATTATACAAACAAATACCACACTCCTTACCATTCAAAATGTTGTTTGTATAAATATGATCCAATAACGAGGGTTTACTATTAAAAGAAAATCTAGTTGGGTTATTAATTAAAGAATTACATCCATTAGACAGTAATGTTTCTATATAAGTAGCAACTCTTTTATTAGAACTGCTTGATAGTAAATTTATATTAATATCACCACAAATAATATATTCACATTTTGCATTTTCAAAATTTAATAATGTAGTGGTAAGACATTTTTGGAATTCTTGAAAATTGTAATTTGGGTGTCTATATATTACCCCAACAATAATTTTTTTTCCAGTTTTTTTTTTCAACTTCCACCCATAAATTTTCACAACCAGTTATATTAAAATTGATGTTTTCTTTTACACAAACATTGACATCCTTTTTTAGATATATAGCCACACCACCAGCATTTGTGGAGGAGTCGTTATGTATAATATTATAATCATTAAGAGAAACATTATCAATACATGTATTTTTAATATTTGATTCTGAAATTGCTATAATATCAGGAAGAAAATTTATTTCATAAAAAAATTCTTCAATTTTTTCTTTATTTTTTCTTAGACTTCTTAAGTTAAAATGAAAAATGCTTAGGTCAGTTTTTGTGCTTTCAGCAAATATCTTTTCCATTTCTCCCACATTATAATATTTGGTATTATCAGCATCATCAAATATTTTTGCACATCTATAATTATTTTCAGAAATAAGGTCAAATGGTATCTGATTGTTTGGTTTTGTTAACATTAAATCAATTACTTCCATATTTTGTAAAGATTGAAAAGGCAAAATTGAATCTACACATAATTTACAGTAATAGCAATCATTAGAATGAGAATAATTTTCATATTGTTTAATAGTTAGCTTAGAGCATTTTAAATGAATCCATTTATTACAAACAGCACAGCAAATACATTTATGACTAATTTTACAAACTTTTTGACAAATTACACAGATTTTTTCTAATTCATCCATTTAATCTTTTTCTTTTCTTTTTTTTTTTTGATGGAATTCAACTTGATTATGGCAAATTGTGTATATCTTCAAGTGATGATATTTTCAAGCAATCACTTGTACTGTTTTTTCTCAAGTATATTTCACCATTATTGGACCAAATATATTGGTATTTTAATTCGATTCTTTTTTTATAGGCCAGTGAAAAAAGCTTTTTTCTTTTTGGTGTTAGGTTTTCATTGATAAATAATTTCGTCATCCCAGTGATTCCAAAGTCATGAACTCCAATTAAATTTCTTCTTTTATAGTAAATTTTATTTTTAATGTCTCTGTTAGTAAAGCAAACTATTATTGATGGATGTTTATTTTTGGATGCTGGCAGTCGATGAGAGGTTGAGATGTCAGAGTCTTTTATTTGAACATTTATTTTTTTAGCCATTTCTTTAATTATGAAGTTGGTGTTTTCATTAATTTGCTCTGGTATTCCATGGAATTCCAAATTTTCTCTTCGATTATATTGATCTTGTTCTGAGATTTGCATTTCCAAATGTATAATTTTCTCATTTAAGTGATTTATTTTATTTAAGAAGTCCTGCTGTTTTATTTCCTCAACTGTGATTTTTAAATTTTCAAATTCAGAACTAAGAAATTTTTGACTTTTTATTATTTCATCCATTGTTTTTTCTTGTCTATCAAGCTTATGGTAAACTTTTTCCGTAGCCTCATCAATAGAGGTTTTTAAATGTTGTTTGAGGTTCTGTTCCATCTCTTTAATCATGTTGGTAATTTCTTTTGAAGCAGGCATTATCAACAAAATATATTACAAAATTATTCAAATACAACAAACTTATACAAATATAACCTTATTCAAATAGAATGTAACCTTATTCAAAAACCTCAACTCGCCATATTGCGCGTCAGATCTCCGTTGCCTCAGATTACGATGTGTCTCACATTACTGTGTTCAACACATAGAAAGAGCTTAGCTATAAACCTTACATTCCTCGTTTATTCCATGCTCTTAATGAAGATGATCCAGACAGGCGAAAGCAGAGTTGTGAAATTTTTGAAGAAATGTTTAGAGCAGATCCTTCACGAACCGATAAGATCATCTGGTCAGACGAAGCCATCTTTATGTTAAATGGTCATTTTAATCGTCATTATTGGAATGCTACCAACTTGCATCACATGATCGAAAAAAACGTAAATTTGCGTGGATTGACTGTTTGGTGTGGTATTTTTTCTGTGGGAATAATCGGTCCTTATTTTTTTGATGGCTATTTTACCGGAAAATCTTATCTTGAGATGCTGCAACATTTTTTGATTCCTCGCTTAGCGCACTACGATGATGACGTCATGTTTCAATAGGACAGTGCCTCACCGCATTTCGGTTCTGTTGTTCGCGATTTTCTTGACGAGAAATTTCCTGAAAGATGGATTGGACGAAGAGGATCAATCGAGTGGCCAGCCTGGTCGCCCGATTTAACACCTGCAGACTTTTTCCTCTGGGTTGTATTGAAAGACAAAGTTTACTCACACAACCCCATAACTCTCGACCAGCTGAGGTCGCTTATTTCTCAACAGTTGCAAACAATTGACGTAAGCCTTTGCAGAAAAGTTTGTAGGTCTGTGCGAGACAGAATGGCAAAGTGCGTTCAAAACGAAGGAGGACACTTCGAACATCTTCTTTAGTCTTCATTATCCTCATCTCTTTGCTCAATGTGATTTATAAAAGAAATAGAACATTTAAAGATTAAATTTTGCGTTACTTTTTTAACACTCTGTATGTTGAAAAATATGTCAATCAGCTAATGGTTGTAATTGTTGTTGTATTATATTTAGGTGTGCTTCTCTGTTTTAATGGCTGTTGGTATTTCTGGTTCTGGTTGGGCTGGCTGGATTTCTGCCATTGATCACTGGCGTCAATATAGTATTGGAGTTGGAGTATATGCATGCATTCAGGCTGCTTTATTTTCAATTGTTGCTGCTGCAAACGTGATTATGTTGAAACGAGTAAGTTGATTCTAGTCTATCTGTTCTTTCAGTGGCCCAGAGTGTTTTTTGTCATTTTTTCAAATAATATACTTATGAATAGTGATGTGGAAGTGGTTGTTTTAATAACCGCTTCTGCTTCCACATTAACTTTTATTTTTTAGAAAAGTAAAATACGATCACTCAATAGAAATTAAATTTTTATTAAAAACTTAAAACTGAATAATAAAACAAAAGAAAAATGGTCCCTTTGACCTGTGACAGGATTTCTTTGGGTGCATTTCTCTGCCTGTCAGGCCTTTTTTGCCAGCGACCTGTTGTGCATCCCACCGAGGCGCACCCAGGGGGATGATTTGGAGGTCATGTTAGCCCCCTTTTAAATATTTTTGTCATCCCTCTTTTCGCCTGATGTCGTCCCCTTTGCGCGCTAATACGCAACTAGATAAAACTTCCGCGCGGACAAGTGACGTTTCGTGCCAACTTAACTATAATAACTGGTTTCCGTTTTTCTTTAATAGTAACTCGAAGGATAGAGACGAGCGCGTTTTCGCTATACTTCTTCAGTGTTTATATAGACACGTGACACGTATGCTGCTTTAAATGCAAAAAAAAACTTGTTTTTTGAATTGTCGCGTACTATCTCCTGACGATTGCAAGTAATTATAAATAACTAAAACTGTCGGTCAATTGCCACAATACAGTCTCGGTCAAGTGCTAAAATTGATTACATTGACACTGAAAATAAATTTTATTTGCTCAAGTTTCAATTCGACGCGGCTTTGCATTTAACAATTTTGCTACAATGGTGGCATAATCAAGCGGAATGTTTTTGTGCATAGCCATCATTGCCAGTCCGCACAATCGCTCCTGTTTACATGAGTTTCTAATATAAATCTTCAGTAGCTTAACCCCGAGAAACTTTTCAGCATTTTCAGCTGCGTTAGATTTGTATTCAAACATATCAGTAATTTTTCGAACTTTTGGCGGAGGCATAGTGCTTAATGCTGAATCAAAAAGACGGACTTTTTAAAATAGGTTTGTTGATATAAGAAGACCTTTAAAGAGCTTTTTTATAATTTCTGAAAGAAACTCATACACGTATAACTTAGCATTTTTATTGATTTAGCCTATATCTTTTTTTACTTTATTCAAACTAATATTTATTAGTACTTGCTATGAATATTTCTCAAAATTGTTTTAAATTTTTGCTGTAAAACTTGCCTGTTAAAGCTTCTTGAATAGTCTACACTAGTGGTTTTCAACTAGGTGCAAGAGTTAAACTCGAGTACCACAGTTAAAAACCAAAAATGCATACGTATTATAAGATGGTTACATATTTTTGTCGCGTCACAATACTAAATTTTTCCCGTTTGCGGACTCGTTTGCTGCTACACAATCACTAATATTTAAGTTCAGATAAAATTACCAAGATCCTTAACGTATTTTATTGATGATTTTTTTATTTTTTAAAGAGCCTAATCGACAGCTGCGGTTACGAACCCCTGGTCTCTTCATTGTAGCGATTGCTCCGACTTAAACTTGATGAAAGCGCTTCGCAAAACACACGTACTAAGGTTTAATCATAAATGTAATAAAAATATTGTCTAATTTCCTTGCGATTTTAAAGTTTTATGCCACCAATTATTTGTTGAAATGAAGGTGTTTATTATAAGTAAACAATCAGCCGTTTATCCTGAGACTTTAACCCAGTTCTTAACCATTAAACAGCGCTGATTAAAGAAGTTTGAAAATAACTGTTGTCGCCCAATAGGGTCTTCGCTTTATTTCGGAAAAAATGATCGCACTGTAAAAAAAATGCAGCAGCTTCTTTGATCATTTCTTAGGCGCTTTTGATGTGTTTCGGAATATACCAGAATTACTTTGATTTTGCGGCAGATTTTTTTACAGTGCAGCATTTCAGCGGAATGCTTTGATGGCACAAAATTTATGCTGTAACAGGAGTTTAAGAAAAAAAAGGTAAAATGAAAGCATTAACCAAACAGCGGATAAAAGCAAGACGCCAAAAATATTACATGCATGTTGTAAATCTGTATGATTATTCTTCACGATCACATACTTTTATTAAAAAGAAGGACATTTGGGCATTTTTTAATGCCGTCGGAAGACTGATCGATTTTTATATAGGAAAGAGGACGTATATTTTCCTAAACTTATAGTTGTTTGATGTTGCTCCTACCTAGAACTCGTTGTGGGAAATGAAATGAAAAATAGAGCTAATGAAAAAAAGCAAAAAGCACAACTTACCAGTTTTACTTAACTTTTTTTAGAAAACGCTTAAATGATTTGCAGCACTACTTGGCTTTTTAAATATTAAGCTTAAACCTGCAGAAAAGAATTGCCGCCAACGAGACAAATGACACCATCGTGCCATGTCGAAAGACGCGATGGTGCTAAGCATCGCGCTCGCACGCGAAACTTGGAGGGAGAAGCCCCCCACGTTTGAAAAGATGTTGGAATTGTGTCAGATCCTTTTTTGGAGGTTGGGTGCGCCCCTGTATCTCACTACTATCTGAAAAGAAGCACTTGCTTATCAAATTGGCTTACCTCTCGAATGTTAAAAAAAAAGTACAGCCATTTGAGCATATTTCAAATTTAACAGAAAACACTTAAATTATGCCTGGAAGAGAATATCAAACATTCATGACCTAGTAGTGTTTACTAAATTTTTTAGTCATCATGGGCTCTATTAGATGGTGCCACTCGAGTGATGCTCTTTTTTTTAGTTATTTCTGGATAATGCACTTAAAACATACTTAGCACCACCTCTTTGATGTGACTATTTTTATTTTAATTATCGCTCGTCTGTTCCCACATGTTTTTATTGTACATAGTACCTTCACTACTTGACTTATTTTTAAAAAGATAATTGCAATCATAAACCATCAAGTTAAATTTGGGCAATATGTCAAAATATTTAGAAATTTCTCTGACGAAAGTTTAAGCATTGCTACGTTTACTTTGCTACGTTTACACAAAAAAATATTTAATATTAGAAAAGATCAAGAAAAGGAAGAAGCAGCACAACGTCAGACGTTAAAACATGCATAAGATAATTAAAAAGTGCAAGTACAAAATGGTAGAAAGCATGACCGCAACACCTTTATCAGTTAAAATAAAAGAAATGTGAAAGAAGAATCTAATACCACAAGAAAAATAATAATCAAACAAATTAGAAGATTGTACAGGGTGATTCAGCGAAGTGTGCACAAATAAAAACTCATCTTTCGGACTTATAATTAGGTCAAATGAAACAAGTTATATGCTGTGAAGATAGTAAATTTAATAAGCTTTCAGAAAATATACAAGTTATTCAATATAACCCCCTTTGTTTTTGATTACTTTCCAAAGTCATGGCAGAACCTGGGCATATGTGGCACGCACCACTTCTGGGTCTATTTCGTCCCATGCCGATGTCAATTTTCGCTTTAGAGAGTCCAGATTTGGATGAGAAGTACGGCAGGCTTTTGTCTCTAAAATAGACCATAACCCAAAATCCATAGGGTTCAAGTCTGGTGAAGACGGCGGCCAAAGCTCTTTCTCCCAAAAACCTTTGAAATTGCATCGACACCAAGCTTGAACTGAGTTGGCCGTGTGGGAGGTTGCACCGTCCTGTTGAAGAGTAACTCCTTGTTCTCCGACTACTTCTTGGACCCAGGGAAGGACTTTCTCCTCCAGCATTCGCCTATAGACGGTCTGGTTTATCTTGACCCCTTCTTCAATGAATATGAGAGGAGTTTTCAGCCCTTTTGATGTTGCGCCTGCCCATACCATTACGGAGGCGGGTTTTTGTCTTCTGAAAGAGCTGCGACGCTCAACTGGGACCATGTTTATGTCTGGAAGCCAAATCCTATCATTTTGATGGTTATGGACAGCTTGAACAGTGAAAAGTTTTTCGTCTGTCCATAAAACTTGAGGCTGTGTGCCATCGACAAGTTTCTTGACCAAAACCTTTGCTCTATCGAGCCTTTTCTTCTTAGTGGCCTCCGACAAGAGATGTCTTTTGGTGAACTTGTATGGGTAGCTCTGGAGATCATCCTTGAGAATCCTTTGCATGCTGGACACGCTCACAGAGTAGTCTTTAGCAAGTTGTCTGGCACTTCTTGCAGGATTTCTCCTCAACTTCTCTCTGACCTTTTTGATCAGTTTCTTCGTCCTTAACGGTTCTTTCAGGGTCACTCCTGATTCTTGGAGCACAAGTCCCAGTGTCCTTGAACCTTTTCACGGCTTTATAAACTCCTCTACGGCTTACAACCTCCTTCATCAACCGGAAAATTTCACTTGGTGGGAGCTTCTTCTTGCAATACTCTTCTATCACGTCATTGATCGTTTTACTCATCGTTTATTTTTACTTCAAATAATATCAGATTTTAAATTTTAACTCTTAAATAATAAGAAACTGAAATGTTAATAATTGAAAGTTAATAATGGACGAAATACATGTACATAAAACTAAGAAAAGTATTTGTGCACACTTCGCTGAATCACCCTGTATAACCAGTGCATGACTGGTCTGTGTAATGATGACGGGTGGCCCAGCAAGTCAAGATAGAAATTTAGCTCAACTGACCAATATTTTAGTTAACGTGTAAATAAAACTATAACTGCCAGTAATACATTTTGCAAATTGAAAATAATTTTTGTGAAGGTAAAAATCTTATTGACTACAAGCAATATATTATCATAAATGTAGCAATAGCTGCAAGCAATTTTTCTAAAGAATTAATCATTACAAATTTATGATATACCTATTACAAATCTATTACAAATTTATGATTTGTTTTTTAAAACAAATAAATTTGTAAAGATTAATAATAATGATATAACATTAAAATTAATCTTTACAAATTTATTTGTTTTAAAAAACAATGGCCTTAGTTCTATTATTTCCTACAATCGTTCTCGGTTTTTACGTAGAATGAACCCTTAACTGTAAAAACATTCTTTTCATTAAAATTTCTGTGCTAGGTAGACAGCTTATCATCTTCGAGATTGCTTATACATTGGGATATCTAAGATAAGATCACTTAAATCAGTGGTCCCCAAACTACGGCCCGCGGAGCTCTTGAAAAATATACGCACTCACTCTGAGCCACAGTTGGATAAAATTGTGTCGGAAATTTTGGATTTTTTTTTTTTATTTAGAGATCACTATGATTTTGGGAGAAAAATAGTGAAATCAGAGATCGAATCGAAGTGAAGACTTTTGTTTTAGAGATCACTATGTTTTTTGGAGAAAATTAGTGAAATCAGAGATAGAATTGAAGACCTTTGTTTTTTTTTAGTCTCTAGCTTTGGCCCGAGGAGGTCCAAAAAATCGCTATACGGCCCACTGCTCGAAAAGTTTGGGGACCACTGACTTAAATGATAGCGTTTTGTAGTAAATAATCTTAACATTTAGAAACTTTTTAACTGTTGCAATTTTAAAAACTTTAAAATATAAAAAAGCAGGGATATCTAGAACGGTATTCTGATATAATGTTTTAAATTTTAATAAACATTAATTTAAAAAAATTGGCTGTATGCCCTGGTGAGATCCAGGACTTTTTTAATTAACATTTCGTTATATCTGTGCTATAAAAAGAGTTACTGGTCATGTATTTGGTGCTTTATTGTAGCGTGCTTGACTTAATGTTACAATTTTCAATTGAACAGTGTAACATTACTTGAACGAAGTGTAGTCGATGATTGACAAATAAACTGTTATAAGGTCGTTCAAACAATAACATTTGTAAATGTTGGTGCAAGTGCAAGTTCTTGCGTCACGAGTCAAAGTTCGATGAAATTAAAAATTACAAGTCCAAATTAGAGTTCTCAAAAAGTCCGACTTAAATTACCACAGTTTCAATGCTGGCAGCAAGTTCAACCGCTTTTACCTGGCTTTGGTTCAGTAGATTTAGCCAGTTGCAACAATTTTCTACGGTTTTTTGGAATAAAATGCAACCCTTTGGCTTAAGTTAACTAACAAGTGTTAAATATACAGAAGTTACTAAATCAAACCAAAATTTACATTATCACCAAAAATATTTACTGTTTAAAGCAGGTAGCGTCCGCTAGGATAACATGCAATCGTATATACATTTTTAGAGCCCGCAGTTTTTTTTATATCTAAACAAACTAAACTTTGCTATCCAATCTAAGAAAATAGAACTCGCATAAGTAAATGAGGAAAAAAATAAACGTTCGCCAAACTCTGGCCCCGAAATCGTGCGACCCCTTTTTGCAGCAATTTTTTCAAAATCAAACAAAAACCTACATCTACCCTGAAAATGTATTCAAGGTGGTGCATCCGCTTAAAATCAATCCATTCTATTAAATTTTCCTTGTTAATTAGTTTAGTTTGTATTCACTAATTACCTTCAGGTTTTTAGCGAGCATTTTTTTGTTGTTATTGTTCTTAACAACAATACAACATCAGTATTTTTTTCTGCCGCTTTTATACCAGCGATGTGCTGTTGGATAGCCTAGATTGCTGTGTACCGTTTAAAGCGTATTTTTACCCCAATGAACCGCTGAAAGCCACAAACTTTTTATTTATACTCTAGTCTAATTTATTTTACTTTTATTAAAAACCTTTTGAAGTTACAAATAAAGTAGATTTTAGCAATAATTTATTAGAATAAAATTAACCCTGTTTTTGGTAGTCCAATTAACTCTCGATTTCTACGTCATGGGTTCTACGAACATCTTAAAACAAAAAATGTTTCGTTGTAACGTAACGACACATATGGGTTTTTTATTTAATCTCTATATTTATCTACCTGACTGACAGGAAAGCGACTGAGGTGTTAATACACAGGGCAAGCAATTACCCGACCTGCTTCCGGAGATGCCAAGATATTGCTGTCCGATTGAAAATGTTTTTTTTTTTTATAGAGATATGACTGAAATTTAGAACTGCTTGCCGAGACCATCAATCAGGAGAAATTGCCGTAAAGTGTCCTTCCCAAGGACACAATAGAATGGCGCGAGTAGGTTTTGAACCGTGACCATGTTGATCACAATTACTGCGCTTCAACCACTCGACCCGGCTGTCGCGTATTTATGCTTTTAGCTTATTTCAGATATATTTTCCATACAATGCACTAATTCTAAGAGTTTTCAGTTTTGTTTCGTTATCGAAAATTAATAAAGTTAAAATGTAATTCTAAGACTCGCATCTTCCTCGCATACCTATCAGTAGCAGAATATATTTCGAAGATATAACATAAAATTTTGAACTCTAAAAAGGTCACCGTGTAATTTCCCGTCTAAGCGTTTTACTTACAAAGCCTAGCGGTAGCAAGATTTTTCTATTTACTTACCGTTTTTTTTCAACTTATTTATAATATTAAAACACAGCTATCACTTGTTTTTCAAGACACTTTGCAGATTCGCGACAATTCTTTTTAACGTAAATTTGCTTTTGGTGCTGGCATTCTTACTAAAAAAAATATCTTCTAGAACAGTGTTTCCCAACCATGGACTGTGGTCCATGGACCACCTGATGGTTCATGCAGGTTCTCAAGTGGTCCACTAGAGGTCCTTCCTTGAAAACGAATTATTCGCCATTAACAGTTTCGCTGCAATTGGGCGTAAATCTGTTTTGCAAATCTGCCGTGGGCCGTTTGAACATAGATTTACATTTGTTAGAAAATCTTGTCGGTTGGGTGCGGAAAGGAAATTGGCCATGCTATACGTAAATTTACGTCGCGTGATTTATGTTTTATCTGCGCGTAATCATCGCATGTTTGTGTCTTTCTCCTCTACTGACAGCAAGCGGTGGATCAAACGTGAAATCATACGATTCACAGCTGAAATTTAAGGAAAAATTGTGTTATAAACCGCCGCCCCGCAGAGCGTCGTCTCGCACAAACATGCCGCAGCGAAAGTGTTAATAAAAGTCTTTTTTGAAAAACATGATATTCCTCTTGAGAAAATCGGGTTTGTGTGCACTGACGGGACACCGGCTATGCTTGGCTGTGAATCGGGGTTTGTGGCACTGTTAAAAGAGATGAATCCGAACTTACCCATAATCCACTGCATATTACACCGATTTGCATTGATGAGCAAAACACTGCCCGACAACGTAAAAGAAGTGATGGATTCTGCAGTTCATATCGTAAATTTTATCCGAGGGAGAGCGACAAATCACAGGCTGTTCACGCGCTTATGCGAAGAGATGGGATCTGAGGATACTGTTCTACTTTTTTATACTAATGTACGATGGCTGAGTCGGAGGAAAGTGTTCAACCGATTGTTTGAACTACGCTGTGAAGTGCTCGCATTTATGAAAAATCATGACAAGAAGCCAGTTTATGCCACTGATTTGGAATTTCATCAATTCTTGCTTTGCTTGGCATATCCGCAGATATTGCCTCAGCGCTGAATGATTATGCATCTCTCTTCAAGGACGGGGAACGGACGTCATTTCATCAGTGGAGAAAATCACAGCGTTCAAGTGAAAACTTACCTTGTGGTTGAAGCGAGTTCCATAGGGTAGTTTTAATCACTTTCCCAAATTCAATGAGTTCCGAGAAAGCATGGAAGTGGACAAAAATGTACTGAGCGATATTGAAGATCATTTGTCATCGCTAAGATCAAAATATGATTCTATTTTTCCTGCTGAAAAGGTCACCCCGTCATGGGTTCAAAATCCATTCCTGGTCAACGTTAATGAGGTTGAGGAGAAACGCCAAGAAATTCTCAATGTGAAGGCATCTGGGGCTGCGGAGATGATGTTCACTGCAAGCAATCTGACTGAATTTTGTCTGTCACAGACTGAAGCTTTTTGAAATCTCAGCAGGACCGCTTTGAACCATTTCCTGCCCTTTGCCACTACATACCTATGCGAACAAGAATTCTCCACGTTGATGCACATGAAAACCAAGAAGCGGAACCGCTTGAAATCAGTCGATAATCAAATGAGAGTGTATCCCTCAGGCATCGTTCCTCGCTTTGAATTGTTAGTTGAAAACCATCTTCAGCAAGAGAATCATTAAACATTGTTTGGTAGTGGTGGTTTGTGATGTTTAGAATAAATCGTGTTGTATAATAAAGTCCAATGTTGATAACTCTTTTAAATACCGGTATTACAAACTTATGTGGGAAGATCGGAGATAGTGGTCCAAGGTGATGTAGATTATTTTTTAGTGGTCCACGGGCTCAAAAAGGTTGGGAACCACTGTTCTAGAATATAAATAATTGCTGTACTTCATACAACCATTTAGGTTCATGTTTTTATATATTTAGCCTAAAGCTCGGGTACTTGGTTAAAATTTAGTTCAAGTGTTTTGTGTTTTGCCTAATGGCTGCTGCTTTATGCTTTGCTTAATATGCCCTGTTTCTCACCAATTAAATCAGTAGTTTTTAATCGGGGGAGGTACGCAACGCGAGAAGAAATGTTTACAAATTTTACGCAGGCGCAAGTATTAATTACCGTTTGGTGGCTGCTAAATAATCTTTGCTGAGTTGAAGCTAAATTTTTTATCGCCAATTAAAAGTAGAGTTTTTTCGTGAGAAATAACGCTGTGCAATGACTTTTTCGTTTTTGATTTGTAGCGAATACTTTTTATGTTCTTAGCTTCGCTTTCGATGACAACACAATATTCCCCCGGGCCAGTGAAAAACCAGCCCATGAAGTAATTTTACTACATTCAAATATGATAAGATATCCGTAGTTGAATTTTAAAGCTGGCCTGCAAAATTTTTTAAAGCATGTCTAAGTCCGACTTATTGTGTTCATTCAATTCTTTGCCTAGTTATTTCAAGTCCATTTCTTACTTTTTTAAAGTTTATTTCGAGTACTTTATTGTATTTAGAAGTTCAGTTTAAAAAGAGTGAAGCTTATATGGGGGTTTTGTATTAAGGCCTGAGTGGTAAGACTACTTTCTAGTACATGTAAAAGACGTTCCTAATATACTTTATCTTTTTGATTGATGATTTTTTATTTATTTATTTCATCTCTATATTTATCCTCCTGACTCGCAGGAAAGCGACGGAGGCGCTAATGGGCAATTACCCCGACCTGCTTCCGGAGATACCAAGGTATTGCTGTCCGCTTGTAATTCAATAGAGATATGACTGTAATTTAGAACTGCTTGCCAGCATCACCAAGCAGGGGAATGTGCCGTAAAGTGTCTTTCCCAAAGGCACTACAGAATGGCGCGAGTAGGTTTTGAACCGAGACCGTGTTGGTCACGAGCCCGGCGCTTTAACCACTCAACCACGCTGCCGACTTTTAGTAATTATGTTTTGTTTTGCTTTGTTTGTTTTGCTTTTAGTAAATGTCCAGTTGAGTTTTCTGTCAACTATTTTGTATATTTTTAACGAGTATAAGTTCAGTTTTTACTCGGAATTATTGGCTCTCTCAACCTTTATGTTACACCAATACGTGTATGTTATATCGTATAATGTATGATGCGATTTGAAATTGACATCAAAGTAAGGTTGAGAGCGTTTGATATTGCATTTAAAACACAACAATAATTTAGTTAATGCCAAGGTTAACTTGGAAAAACAAATAGAACGTGCTATTACTGACTGTGGGTTTTTTAAAAATTCCAACTCGTTTTAAAAAAACCAAATTTAAAAAGACGATGCTAAAAATATATTCTCGTTTGCATAAGCAAGTCATCTCATCAACTTTTAGGTGCATTCCGTGTATCGTTCTACTGGCGCTAGTTTCGAAAAAGCCCAACAGGAATTTGCTACTGGCGTCATGAAAAATCCAGGCGTTCGCACTGCCGCCACAACCGCTGCCACCGCTGCTGCTCAAGACGCTTTGAAAAACAAGTATTAAAAGCACGCTTATCGTTGCAATGTTGTTGTATATTAAAAGCTTTATCGATCGGTCTTAATTTCCATTGTCAAGGTTTTTGACATAGTCACTGTTTTGGAGACGAAGCAACTAAGCAGACCTGCTGTAAAAAATTGTTGAAAATGTAAAGTGTCGTTAATATTTATTTGCAGCAATGCTTTTCAACTTTTTTTTTTTGTAGCGGTACATTTAATTTCTTTTTTCTAAATATCAGTTTTTTTTTTGGCTATCGATTTCGAAAGGAAATTTTTTCTATTTTTTAAATTTTAGTTAGTTTTTTGTTGAAAAAGAAAATCGGAATCTATTTTCAGCGTTTGATTTAAAGTGAGATCTTTTATTGGTCTTCAATTGAGTTTTCTTCGTCAACTGAAATCAAATTTTATTACACTTTATGACACTCCGTACCAGTGTTTCATACTCTTTAAAAACAGCTCTGGTGTGCCATGCACCTGGTGTGAAAGTGCTGATAAACTAGACAATTTTTTCAATGCTTCTGTATTTTTTATTGATTATTATTGATTTGTCGTACCGTCATTTTTTGGTGCATCATAATAAAGCTTATTTTTGTAAACCAGTGTTGACGAATAAATGTACAAAAGCTTTTTTTTAAACGAATGGATAATTTGGCTTTAATTGTTCTGCAAACACGATTCAATATCAACAGCGCGGTATTCTCTTTACCTTGCATATGTTTTATGTTGTTTTTGTACAATTTGGCAAAGGCATGTGGTGTTAGCTGTTGTAAACTATTTTTCATGGAGTATACGAACAATGCGAACCGCCTTCTTTTTTGAAAGAAGTTTCCATTGTGCTTTTTGTTCCTGATTATACGTTTGCTCATTTCACGGGTTGCAAAGTAAAAGCTGATCGTCGAAAGGATCCATTTCGCTAGTTCTCGAACTATGTTTTGTATTGCTAGCTCTAATTTGTTTCGCCATCGTCCGCGATTTGGCATGTAGAAACAACAAAGCCTAGAAGCGCAAGAAACTTTTGTTTGGGAAAACAGTTCGCTTATCCTGTGTTTTATCGATAGGGTAATCAATCCTGAAAATCTTTCATCTTGTTTTTTTTCCTTCAATCTGTCGTCCTTACATGTTTCTTCTATTTAAAAAAAAACCTAGCATGTCATTACTCTGTTCCGATATTGGATTTGAATCATTGCAATTTAAAACCACAGTGAGACAATTTTTACTGAAGTTTCGGTTACATTTTTTAAAAAATAAAGTTTTTTTCTGGAGTGGAAGCGGAATAGCGCCTTGGAAGATGCGTTCTGTCGATTCGTCGCGTTCAAACCGGTGTTGTAAATTAATGACAAAGTCGCGGCTCAAAGTTCTTTTAATTCAAGTGAAATTGTGCGCAATCTTTAATTTTTTTTTGTTTTTTGCACGTTTCGGTTGTTTTGAAAAGTACAAAGGAAGGCTGCGCATGACATCTAAACGATTCTTTTAGCTCGCTTTAAAGCTTTATTAGATTTATAGTAGCTTTTATGCCAAAAAGGATTTTGCAATATCTTGATGGCTTATATATAATTTCACATATCTATCTAGCGTGCTGAATCTGTTGTGTACATTGAGTTATTATCATGTTCAACTAAAAGCAATAGACAGAGAAATGTTGTGAATAAAAACGTGTATAAATTCGCTTGGTTTTAATTGACAAGGAAATGACTTAAGTACAACTTGCAAAGACTTTAGCAAGTGCATATCTTTTAAACTAGGCGATTCGGAAAAATGTTTCCAAACGTGGAAAAATAGTATCAGGAAACACTAGAAATTTTTCTTGGACAATGGCGTGCGATGCTATCATGCCAATCACATAACTACGTTACATTATTCTTATACTGTATATTAAACAACATTATGAATGAAAATACCATCCAGCAGTAAAATTTTCACGCGCGACCCTAATAAACAGAAATGCAGAAATTTCAATTAGCAGAAATTTTTTTGTTATTTTATCTTTGTATTTATCCTCTTGACTCGCAGGAAAGTGACGGAGGCGCTAATACATAGGGCAAGCAATTATCCCGACCCGCTTCCGGAGATACCAAGGTATTGAATTGCTGTCCGATTGAAATTGTTCTATAGAAATATGATTGAAATTTAGAACTGCTTGCCAAGACCAACAAGGAAAGTCCCGTAACATGTCTTTCCCAAGGACGCGACAGAATGGCGCGACTAGATTTTGAACCCACACCATGTCAATCACAATCACCATGCTGCAACTATATATTTGAGTAGGTGACTTTTAATAAATTAAGAATGTGGAGCCAGTTCTTGTTATTCACACTTCTGTCGTTTCGTCGATGTAATATACGGAATGCAAAACCGCGGCCATGCATCCTCCCCCCTGCGAGAAATCCTTGCATGCACGAACGAGATTTCGTACAATGTAGTTGCGCCTAGTTTGTATTGTTTTAGAGTGTGCAACTTTTGGCGCTACCGGGCCAAATTCGCACAAAATTAAACTGCAAGCCATAGTTGCTGTACACGTAGTTGTTCCAGTCCAAATGTCACACCGATTTAATGTGAAGACCTTTTTGAGTTTACCTAATTTTTTAGAAGAAAAAGAAGCAGAAACAATTGGTTTCTCCCCAAAAGACAAAAAAAGGTCTCCCCATAAAATTTGTGTGACATTTGGCCGCAACCAATCGTTTCTGCTTCATTTCACATCTAAAAAAATTAGTGAAAGCCAAAGCTTTTGCGGGCACATTTGGTGCATGATCTTAGAATTGCGAAGCACGTGGCTAGACGCTAAATGAATGGGCTCATGTTACAACATTGAAAATTCGCTAGTCAATCTAGGCGCTCATGTTGCTGTGGTATATACTTAGGCTTATGATACGTCCCGATTTTGGCGGCACACACCCAATTTTTGGTTCTGTACTGTCCATCAAAGACAGATTTCGTGTGCAGAACTTTTTTTTTTTTTTTTTCGAGATCACTTGTTTTCAGAGACGAAAGTTATAAAATCTGAGACAGATTTAAAGTGAAGACTTTTTTTTCAGAGAACATCTTTTTTTAGGGAGGGAAATCATGAAATCCGAGAATGGTTCGAAGTGAAGACCTCTTTCTTTAGAGAACAGTACTTTTCAGGGACGAATTTTTTTCTATTAATGAGCGCCCCGGTTTGCGCCTTCGATAATATGGTGTGCATGTGTATATATTGGCAATGATCATGTTACGTTAATAGGCTACTAGCCGCACGGTCAATGTCATTAAAAGATCCGCTTTAACATAAAGTGCTATGTCGACAACAACACAGTGGATTTTACTTTTTAATTCCATTAATAGCTTATAAACGATATTGAAAAAAATCTTTTTTTCTCGCTCCTAAATTTATAGTGGTGTTTACATGAAGTAGGGTAGTTTCAAATGTTCTCACCGAATCGCCGATGCATCCATCGCTTTCTTGACAAATCATACGAAGACGTATTGTTAAAAATATAAAAAAAAGGTTACCAATCACACAGCAAAAATTTTAATTTGAACTGCTGTACGGTATCAATAGTATTAATGGCTATAGAATACAAGCATAGTTGAAGAAACTACAGGAAACCACCGATAAACGCGATTAATTCATTCTTTAAATAGTGCGCGCTAATAAACGCGTTAATCCAACTTCTAAGCCAATGGAAAAAATATAATATGTTCTACAGCTTAAATTATTTGAAAAGCTCATAGCAAAAACTACGCCATAGAATTTTATTTTGTGCATATTTACATATGTAATTTTGATAAGTAACACTTTCTGTCACCATTTCGTTTACTCATTTTAAAGGGGTTAAGACCGAATTATTACTTGAGAAAATAAACAAGCTCAAATAAGATGTTTCAGCAGGTGATAAAACGTAACACATACTGAGTTTGTGTAAACGACGTGACTTACTACACGTTGAAGGCATGGTTGTCGTGAAAGTGAATTAAACAAGACGTTTTCTATTTGCTAATGAATCGCAATTAAAATCCAACATTTTTTCATTTAATTTGCAAAGTTTATTAAAAACAGAGAAGCTGAACGTTTTCGACTTTCATCAGTCCTTATCAAAGCATCCAAAATTTAGCACAATTTAACAATTAACCATAAACGACAATTACATAAATTAAACTAAAATATAAATTTCTCAAATACAGTATATGCTCATGCTCGTATTATTAATTTAATTTAACAGCAATGATAATGACACAAACAACGCCATATTTTAAAGAAAAAAAGAGAAAAAAGGAATTTTTCTTTATTTACCGAATATGGAATTATTTTATACAAGAATTTATTGTAGCTTAAAGCATTTTTTTTATTTAACAAATTAAGATTTGTAGAAATTAGTCATAATTAGCAAAAAATTCGAATGGCCAAAAAATTTTATATGTTTTAGTTAGTGAATGCTGAAATTAGCCATTTTAGCTAAAATAAGCCATGTCTCGTAACTCTGGCAGGAGGGTAAGCCCGGTGTTGGCCTCACCGCCAACCTAAGTTAACTTAACCGACTTAGTCAAATTAAGTTCTTGTTAATGACCTAACGTCAAAATTAATGTTGGTTTCGTTGCCGAGATCGTTCACTAGTTCAGAAAGTCTTTCTTCTGGTGAATGAATTTTCTGGTGAATTCGTTGGATGAATCTCTCCAATCCTACCTCCTAACTATAATTTGCCAAATGACAACTTGAAATAAACTAGAACCTTTATTCAAATGCTATTACTTAAATTACAGGTCCGCAGAGCGTAGAATTTTTGATGAAAATTTTCCCCAATTCGAATGCAAAATACTGATTCCAAACTACTTTACCGGGCGATTTAAATGACCTGAATGCCCTCTACACGTAACGAAGGAGGGCCTTTTGCGAAAGACTTGACCTGCATGAATTCAGGTCTCCTCTCTAATTTGTACAAGCAAACGGTAGACGTCACACTTATACACGTGGCGAGTAACAAGAAAGCATTTGTGACTTAGCACGCGGTTGTGGCGATTAACAACGAAGAAAGGAATAATCTAAATCTGACGTCATCGCATTTCGCAATCTTGCACACAATGCTTAAAATTAGTTTGCAAAGCACTACGAAAAAACGTAAAGCGAATACAACGAAAAACATAGGACAACAATTATACAACAATTATAAAAATATATATATATAAAAATATATAGGATAATATATAGATACAATATATAGGACAACAATTATAGGATAATATGTAGATACAATATATAGGACAACAATTATACAACAATAATACAACGAAAAGCGAAAAACATAGGACTTCGACGAAAAAACAGCACGATTCTTAATTAAATATCAATAGTCTGAACCCAAACAAAGCTGATAAATTTTTTAGAAACAACAACTAATTATGAAATTAAATTTTCACAAAAAGAGCCGATTACGAAACAACAACCCAGGTTGCCAGAAGGCTAAACCGATCTACTGTAAGGCATGATCGAATTCCAGTTTCCGCCAGCGCGTTAACTGAATTTCAAGTTAGCGCTAATTGGTATTCAAGTACGGTACAAAAAATGATAACGCCCTAATCGAATTCGAGTTGACTGGGGGCTCCCAGTAATTTTATTCTCCGCAGTTTTCAAAATTAACCGTTTCAATTCACTGGGATGAAACTATTTGCGGTTAGCATGAACGCTGAAGTTCAATTTTGAATTTAAAATTCCAAGGTAGTAATTTGCGAGCCCAATATGATAACTGTTGAAATTAAACAGGAGTTTTACAAGACATCTAATAGTAAGAACATAAGGCATATCATATTTCTAAAGTGGTAGACCGGAACGTTCGTTTAAAGAAAAAAATCCGTCTTAAAAAATCAGTCTTCTCTGAAAAAAAGTCTCCGCTTTGAATCCGTCACGAATTTCTTAATTTTCGTCGCTAAAAAGTAGTGTTCTCTAAGAAAGGTCTTCAGTCAAAATTAGAAATGCCGGGACATATTGGTTAACTGGACGGTACGCCGGAACAAAGCCCTAAAAATCGGGACTGTCTCGGCTAAACTGAAACGTGTGGTAAGCCTAAATGACACAGAACTCTGTCTCTCCAAGGTTAGCAACAATATAGCTTTGTAGGCTTACAACACAAGTTTTTATCTTTATTTTTTGAATTATAATACGCTTCCTACTTCTCTTCACTAACACCAACGATTCGAATAAGAAAAATGAACCTCAAAGAAATTCAATAAGTCTAATAAGCCTATGTCTAAACAAACAATAGCTTAATAGCTTTTTCGTTTCGACTGGAAATTAAAATCTAACCCAGACCTTTTTGTCTCTAAAACAATTTACAAGTCAACGAATTTCGGATTTTTGTGATGGAACTACGAATAAAATATGAATTTCGTAACCACGGAATAATGCTAGGCAATTTTCTAGAATATACTGGATATTTTCTTTTAAAATTCAGATAAACTTTTTACAAACAGAGTAAGCTCCGAAACAATCTTCGGTTATACTATAAGCAAGCAATCACTTTGCAATCTACAATATGCTTCAATTTCTTATGGTTCTCCCAATTTTTTTATTCTACTGACTCCTTTACCGATGTTCAAAGCTAAATTCTTCACCAAAACAAATTTAATTCCTAAATAATATGCTAGTAGGTCTGTACGAAAAGAAGTAAAACGAAGCTCTATTTAATCTCTAACATTTATGAGTATATATTTATCAATTAAGTCATTAGCTTTGGAATAGTATGTTAATGAATATAGCTGATTAAAAACAAAAACAATAGAAAAAATTTGCAAGCATTGAGAAGCGTGTAATTCTTTTTTTTTAAACAAATTATTGAGCCGGTAGGAGCATAAACGCAACGAATATTATTCTCTAGACCCAGTTTATGTGTTTTGTCTTACTTGCAAGAGACCTAAGAAACTAGATTTCCGTAAAGATGTAGAAAAATTTACTGAAACTAACTGATTTCCTATTAAATTAAGTTTAAAAAACAGACATATTTACGAGAATAAATTGAACTTTTAAAACGTTTTAAAAATAAGTCCATAAAGCATTGTTTTAGACAAAAAAAATGTATAGGTGTAATTACATTTTGAACAAATTTTTCGGTTAGGGTTACCAAATTTCTGTTTCGCCATTCCGGGACACCTTAATACAGGGGCGTCAAACCTTTTTAAGCCGAGGGTCACTTTGGCTCATCAAAAATATTGGCGGGCCAAACAAATGAAACATCTCGATTTTTGTCCCAAAATTATAGTGATCTTTAAAAAAAAGGTCCCCACTTGAAATCAGTCTCCGATTGCCCACTTTTCATCCCAAAATCATAGTGATCTCTAAAAAAAAAGGTCCTCACTTAAAATCAGTCTCTGATTCCCCACTTTTTGTGCCAAAATCATAGGTGATCTCTAAAAAAAAAGGTCCTCACTTAAAATCAGTCTCGGATTTCATTATTTTTGTCTCTGAAAACTAGCGATGTCGGAAAAAAACAAGAGAAAAAGGAGTTTTTACATAGAATCTGTCTTCGATTTCTGGCGGAATTTTTGCCCAATTGGCAGGAAAGAGCCCCAAAAAATTGCCCCCAAAAATCTAAAGAGCTGTCCGTAACTTCCGGGACAAAAGTGACCCAGCCCGGGACACGGGACGCCAGACGTCATATCCGGGACTGCCCGGCCATTCCGGGACGGTTGGCAATCCTATTTTCGGTGGATGTTAAAGTAATTTTCTCCCGGGTTAAGCAACACTGCGATATTGAGATTCTATAGCTTATAGAAGTTCTGTTATTAAAACAAGTCTGTTATTAAGACATGACTACACTTTCAGCGTATCTCCAGAGTGGGAAGTTGAAGTTCAATCAAACAAAAAGTGTAAAGGAAACCTGTTTCGGTTTCGAACCCGCGCGTATAGTGATTCGTCTTGTATCGGCTAATTATTGTTTACGTCATAATTTTACCTCAAGTATTTGAAGCGTTTTAATTGATTGTCTTTTTTTCTACACTTCTTACATTGGGAAAGGCAAGGCACTTTTTAGCATTTGAGATTGAAGATACCGTTGATTCAATACGAATAAGATTTTGGCCGAAGTGAATCCAATTATTCTTGAACTTCGGAGCTACTGTCATAAACTTTGTTCGGGAATCCCAAAGGACCAGTTGAGCTAGGTAACCCGAATACCTGCGCTGAAACAAAGCTGTGTCTAAATTTTATTTTATTCCGGCTCAAGAAGTAGTTTTGCTATGAGCCTGACGGTTTATACAGTTGGTTAACGAAAGCTCGGATTGATTTCGTTGAAGATTCTTTTCACAACAAACAGAGACCCTGTCTCTAATAACAACAAATGTATTACAAAATCGCGACCGACGAAATTCTATTCCACGCTTTGCCAAACTGCAAAGCGAAATCAACACTATAACTCGACTCAATCAACACAATTAATTCTACCTCTGTAGAACAAAACTGCCAACCACTGGCACAAAATAAATTGAACAATTGTCCACCGACACAAAATCTAACGGTCCACCTCCTGTGGCCAAACAAAATCACCTTCGCTCGAGCCGCTACTCGAGTCGCTTCAAATTATCTCACAACGATAGTAATCATCATAATAATTTCTCGCTACGCATCGGCTTTATATAGAAAACAAAATCACGTGACGTAAAGTTTCTCGTAATTTCGAGATTCAGCCAGAAACCCCTGGAGAGATCGTTAGCGAATATTCTACTACGTTCGAGATAGCAAAGCTTGAACAAAACATATTACGTCACACAGTCGAGCGAAAGAGAAAAAGGTTACATGTATCGAGCAATATAACAAATTGGACGTATATCGCAGACAGCGCTCAAAGAGCCGCATTTATTCTCTTATGATAAAACTACGAACTGCTTTTAACGGGGATACACTACATCGTTATGATTAAAATTATGAATGAAGTGTGACATACGCCCCCCGCAAAGAAAAATATTATGCAATAATATTTTTAACAACACACACGAAATACAAATAATTTTACAAAACAAAACACGAAGTTATTCACACGAAAGTCTACACGATTATGCGGCTGAGATAGTCCGCCATAACGTTCTCCTTGCCGGCAATGTCTTTTACTACGAAGTCGTACTCCTGCAATGATAGAGACCACCGGAGTATACGATCGTTCTTGTAGCGGGCCGTGCTAAGGAAAGTCAGCGGCTTGTGGTCCGTTTGGAGGACGAACTTCTTTCCGGCCAGGAATAAGCGAAATTTACCAACTCCCCATATTATTGCCAAGCACTCCTTTTCAAGTGTAGAGTACTTTGTCTCCGCATTCGTCAACTTCTTGCTTGCGTACGCGACGGGGTGGAGTTTTCCCTCATGCTCCTGCATCAGAACAGCTCCAATTCCGCTGTTGGATGCATCCGTGCGTAGAGTGAAATTTCGCGAATGGTCGGGCAGTCTTAATATGGGCCGCTTCAGGAGAGCCTCTCTCAGAGTGTTGAAAGCTTTCTCTTGAGCCTCACCCCATTTGACAAAGTTTGGCTGCCCCTTCTTCGTCAGGTCCGTCAACGGTGCCGCAATAATCGCAAACGAAGGAATATAGTCCCGATAGTACCCGAGCAACCCACAAAATGATCGGACTTCCTTCTTTGTGACTGGACGCTTCGCTCGCGCAATCTTCTCTAGATTGTCATCGTTCGGTGTGATCCAGTCGTATCCGACATCGTGACCTAAAAATTCTACCGTAGATGCCCCAAAAATACATTTTGAGGGACGAGCAGTGAGGTTGGCCTCACTTAGTCTTTTCAACAATTCTTCCAAAGTTCGCAGGTGTGTCTCCCAATCTCTGGAGAATACAATCAAATCATCGATATAGCTCTCAACGCCAGACATGCCTGAAAGCACTTTCCTCATCCCACGAACCAGTGTAGCACCAGAGTTCTTCATGCCAAAGGGCATTCGAAGAAATTCATACGTCCCATCCGGTGTCACAAACGCGGTCTTGAATATATCTTCTTCTGCTACGGGTATCTGCCAATATCCTTTACTGAGATCAATTTTCGAAAAGAACTTTGACTTCCCTAATTGTTGGAAAAGATCCTCCGAAGTCCTCATTGGCTCCGGATCCGAAATCGTTACTTTGTTCAATTTTCTGTAGTCGACGCAAATGCGATTCGAACCATCCTTTTTTTTCACAATAACCACCGGTGAAGCATACGGCGATGACGACTTCCTGATGACTCCCATATCTAACATCTCCTTTATTTCTTCTTTCAGTTCCTGCCGCAGTGCATACGGCAAAGGATAAGGTTTCAAGCGGACAGGCTCCTCATCTATCAAATTAATCCGGTGTTCAATCTTAGATGTTCTTCCCGGTACATCTGAGAAAACATCAGCATAATTTTCCATCAAGGCTTGCAGTTGTCGACTTTGGCTGTCGCCCAGTTCTGTGCCCAATTTGACGTCGCTTACATCTTCCTTTTGTTTGTATGTTCCCAATTCTAACAACGAATCCTCGTCTATGCTGGGCATCTCTTCATCCCTTAACATTTCCGCACCAGCTGACATCTTTAAATCTTCTTTCTCTATTTCGGTCTTCGCTTCATCCTCTCGGGCATAATATTTCTTCAACATGTTAGCGTGGTAATTCTTTTCTTTGTTTCCGACCAAAATTTTATAACCATTATCTCCCATCCTTTGGATAATTTCGTACGGTCCCTTCCATTGCATTAAAAGCTTATTATTGTTCGTTGGTAGCATTACCAAAACTTTGTCTCCTTTATTAAATAGTCGATCCTTCGTTTTCTTGTCGTAGTTTCTCTTGTATCTAGTCTGGTTCTTCGTTAGCTCCTCCTGAGCAAGTTTCATCGTTTCCTCCAGCCTCTCTCTCAACTCCAACACATATTGATAGCTGGTCTTCACTTCGGTTGATTCACTTTCACCTGTCCATAGTTCCTTCAGAATTGCCATAGGTCCTCGCACAGTGCGACCATACAAAAGTTCAAAAGGTGAAAACCCAGTGGACGCTTGGGGAACCTCTCTATACGCAAACAAAAGTGGATTTATAAACCTATACCACTGCTTCGGTTGTTCCATACATAATCGCCTCAGCATCTTCTTCAGCGTACCATTAAATTTCTCAGTCAGACCATTGCAAATCGGATGATACGGTGTCGTCGTCAGCCTTCTGATCGACAATAATCTTGATACTTCTTGCATGCATTCCGACACAAATTGAGTCCCAAGATCACTCAATACTTCTTCCGGAATTCCAATTCGACTATATAGGTCTAAAAGTGCTTCTGCCACTGTCTCGGTGTCAATATTCTTCAGAGGCACGGCCTCTGGATAACGTGTCGCATAATCCACCAGAGTAAGAACATATCGGTGCCCCTTATCACTTGCCGGCATAATCGGGCCAATCAAATCCACCGCCACTCGCTTAAACGGCAAATCCATTAACGGCATTTTTCCCAGCGGAACTTTTGCTACTCTCCCTTTCGATACCGTTCTCTGGCACACATCACATGACCTGCAGAAACTCACCACATCCTGATGAATCCCAGGCCAATAAAAATTGGTCAGTATCCTATCTTCCGTCTTCTTGACACCCATATGTCCAGCCAACATCGTATCGTGAGCGATCTCCATCACCTTCTTCCTCAGATCTTTTGGCACTAAAATCTGCTTCAATTCCTTCTCTCCTACATCAATGTTTTTGGTGATGCGGTACAAAATTCCCTTCCTCTTTATATAGCTGATCTCTCTCCCGTTCTTGACCAAGGGCGCTTCCATCGTCACGTACTTTAACAAGGATGGGTCTTCCCCTTGAAGTTTGATGAGCTCATCCTTCGTCACAGCCATCTGATTCGTTGCCTCCGCAACTTTTAAAGGTTTTGACTCGGTGCTCCTTTTAGCTTGCGACCGAGTAACTGCTGCCGCCTCCACGCACCAAGTTTCATCAGGATCATCGGGTGCTCTAGCTCCTGGAATATTTCCAACAATCAACGGATACAGCGGGTCTCTTAAGCACAAAGCTTCCACTGTTCCACTACAATAAGGCGTATTTATCTCTATATTTGCAAACGGGGCCTTCAGTAAAGTGCGCGCAACCGTCATTATATACCCCACCTTTCCTGTGAGCTGCTCTTCCGCGACCAACTCCCTCTTAACGATCACTCCGGAGCACCCAGTGTCTCTCAGAACGGTGACCGATTTGTTTCCGACCATTCCAATCGACGTAGGCATTTGATTACTTAAATTTTCGTCTAAACATGCGCCATTCAAAATTCCAATTTTTCGTCCATCTTTTAGCTCTAAATACTCTTGTGATTTTTGATCAATTTCTTTTCTTTCTTTACTTACACTTCGGTAATTTTCTTCTTTTTGTTTTTCATTTCCGATCTCACTAAAACTCTTTATAGGCACGGCGCAAGCAACCTTGTATGCTCTTTCCCGCGCACCAGCACCACCACGCGCTAATCGATTTCTTTCTTCGCATTGCATAAAAGTATGACCCATTCCACCGCACCGGTAGCAATATCTTTTGGGGTTTCTCTCTTGGATCTTTGAGAAGCACTCACTTGCCCTGTGCCCGACTTTCCCGCAGTTAAAGCATTTTATATTTCCTTTCGTTGTAGAAGAGATATCCGGAATCTTGCCTTCCAATCTTGGCGCGCCGACACTCTTCTTAGCACTTACATCTCGGCTTGACAGCTTCCTGTTGTGCGCTGTCAAGTACTGCCCCGCACTCGCTGCCAATTCTCGGAGATCCTTATGCTTGCTCTCCATCAGATGTACCGACAATTCCTTCGGGCACGCGTTTATAAACTGCTCCTTAACCATTAGCTCGACAACACCTTCGAAGCTGCTTTCCATATCAGAGAGCTTCACCCACTGCGTGAAATAGTTTCTAAGCCTTACAATGAACTGGTCAGGGCTCTCAGCGCCCTCTGGCTTGGCTTCTCTAAAACGTTGGCGATACCCTTTTTCCGTATAGTCGTATCGCTCTAGTAACGCTGCCTTCAATCGCTCGTAATCCAGAGCATCCTCCTGTGAAAGCCTGGAGTACACGCCCAAAGCTTCCCCCCTCAACAAAGCACTCAACTGAGTCGCCCAATTAGTCTGGGGCCAATTCGCAACCGTAGCATATCTTTCAAAGCGCAACAAATAGCTATCAAGGTCGTCTTTTCCGTCAACAAAATGAGGGAGATCAAGGGACTTTACCCCTCCAAAAGCACGTACGCCCCCCGCCTGGTTTGCTTCTCCCCCTTCTCCAGCAGAGCGATTGGCTTCTCGTTCCAACCTCAACCTCTCTAATTCCATTTGCATTTTCCTCTCTTCAAACTCCATTCTTTTGAGCTCTAATTCTCGTTCTTTCTCCTTCTCTTCCAACATCGCTTGTCGTTCCTTTTCCTTCTCTTCCAACATCGCTTGTCGTTCCTTTTCCTTCTCTTCCAACATCGCTTGTCGTTCCTTTTCTTTCTCTTCCTTTTCACATAGTCGGTTCCATTCGCTCTGGAAAAAATCGGCTTTTGCCTTTTCCGACATCTTCAAATTTTCCACACGGACTCTCAGTCTTTCGAACTCTTCCTCAATCGAACTATTCGCCATCTTCAAGCTGTAAACTCCTGTTCAGCACTCTTAAACAAAAATCTAAATCTTCCCGGACGACGAGCCCCCAGATGTCATAAACTTTGTTCGGGAATCCCAAAGGACCAGTTGAGCTAGGTAACCCGAATACCTGCGCTGAAACAAAGCTGTGTCTAAATTTTATTTTATTCCGGCTCAAGAAGTAGTTTTGCTATGAGCCTGACGGTTTATACAGTTGGTTAACGAAAGCTCGGATTGATTTCGTTGAAGATTCTTTTCACAACAAACAGAGACCCTGTCTCTAATAACAACAAATGTATTACAAAATCGCGGCCGACGAAATTCTATTCCACGCTTTGCCAAACTGCAAAGCGAAATCAACACTATAACTCGACTCAATCAACACAATTAATTCTACCTCTGTAGAACAAAACTGCCAACCACTGGCACAAAATAAATTGAACAATTGTCCACCGACACAAAATCTAACGGTCCACCTCCTGTGGCCAAACAAAATCACCTTCGCTCGAGCCGCTACTCGAGTCGCTTCAAATTATCTCACAACGATAGTAATCATCATAATAATTTCTCGCTACGCATCGGCTTTATATAGAAAACAAAATCACGTGACGTAAAGTTTCTCGTAATTTCGAGATTCAGCCAGAAACCCCTGGAGAGATCGTTAGCGAATATTCTACTACGTTCGAGATAGCAAAGCTTGAACAAAACATATTACGTCACACAGTCGAGCGAAAGAGAAAAAGGTTACATGTATCGAGCAATATAACAAATTGGACGTATATCGCAGACAGCGCTCAAAGAGCCGCATTTATTCTCTTATGATAAAACTACGAACTGCTTTTAACGGGGATACACTACATCGTTATGATTAAAATTATGAATGAAGTGTGACAGCTACGTTGTCGCATTTAACAAAATAACATTTATTTGACTCCTCTCTCCCATCAACTTCTGTAAGTAATTTTATGTTCTGGCGTGTGTTTGGACCAATTTTTATGTTGATTTATGTTACACGATTACAAGTAAAAATCAAAGTAGAATCAAAGTAAAAGTAAAAGTAAAAGTTAAAAGTTGTACAATAAAAGATACTTGTCAATCAAGTTGTCAAAGGGGAGAGAATTGAGTAAATCCAAAACAGTAATCAGAAGTTGTCAGAAGTGGAAATTTGTCAACTTTATCCAAAAGGCTCTATTCAAAATTCCGGTGAGTTTGTTCCTTTTTTTTGTTTAAATATGGCAGAAAAATCGGAACTATACGAACGTCTGAAAGCACGTAGAACGTCTTTAAAGGGCTCTGTGACGAGAAAATTAAGGAGGCTATCAGAATTTTCCAAACACGAATTGCTTAATAAAACTGCCTTTGAACAATGTGACGCGTCTCTGCAACTAACTCTTAATGATTTACGCTCAACTTTAAAACTTATGAGTAGGGCGATTTTTGGTTACAAAAGTTACTTTTTTTTTGCTAGCTCCAATTAACGTAAAAAGCGTGGAACCAAAATTTCACAGCTATAGGGTCAGTATTTAAAAAGTTATAAGGTTACAAAAAGTTACTTTTTTGTCTTTTAGGTTACTTTTTAATTGTTAGGTTACATTTTGGTTTTTGTGATTTTTTGCATAATTTTTCTAGTTTTTTGTCTTGGATTGATGCAAGAAAGATAAATTTACAATCTATAAACACTAAGGTGCCTTTTTGCATCTTCCAGTAATGCTTAAATGTTTTGTGACGTCATACTTGTTCATTCGTGAACATGCTCATAGTCATAATCGTTAACGAATACGACATAAACTAAGACAGATGTTGTATGGTTAGCTGTCAGTCTGTCACAGAATAGGATAAATAGACTAAGTCTATGGCCATTGCGGTCAACTATGGTATATTCTGTTTTGTTTTTCAGAAAGTAAGAGCCATTAAGTTTGCAATTATTCACTATTTTCGGAATATGCCTAAGGGAAAAACTTCATCATTGCTTTCAAAAATTAACAGTATAATCGCAAGGTTTCCCAAGGAATTTGAAAAAACACCAGCCCCACAGCTATATTGCAATATATGTAGTTGTGTAGTTCAGTGTGACAAGCAATTCTTAGTCGACCGGCACAGACAAACTGCAAAGCATCAAAAAGGGCTGTCATCCCCATCGACAACTTCACCATCGCCTCAGTCCTTTTTGCAAATATCTTCCAAGAACTTCACTGAAAGGGTCACCAGAGCGTTTTTGTCTGCTGACATACCACTAAAAAAGTTACAGAATAAAGAATTAAAGGAGCTTTTTAAAGATCTTGGCAAGATTTTTTACCATCAGAGTCATCATGTCGAAAAAAAGTCGAAGAAATGGGTGAAATGGAAATGAACAGAGTGAAGAATTTGGTAATTGGACAGAAAATATTTTTGGTTGCAGATGAAAGTGACCTCTCTGGAACTAAATATCTAAACATTCTTGTTGGTCTACTGGACAAGCCAGAACAAACCTATTTGATAGCATGCAAAGTTCTTCCAGGACCTCCAACTGCACAGAGCATTTGCCAAGAAATAGACGATTCGTTGCAATTTTTAAATGTTGCCAGAAATGATTTTTGTTTACTTCTGTCTGATGCAGCCAGATATATGGAAGCTGCAGGGCATACTTTAAAATCCTTGTACTCCCAACTTTTCCACGTTACATGTGTAGCTCATCTTCTTCACAATTGCGCACTGCGAGTTAAAGCGAAGTTCCCTGCTGTAGACAATCTCATTGCTTGTGTAAAAGCAGCGACAATTAAAAATAAAACTCGACAGGCTATGTTTGCCTCTATTGGAAAGCCACCACAGCCTGTTATCACAAGATGGGCAAGCTGGCTGCAAGCAGCATTTTACTATGCTGAAAACCTTCCTGCTGTAAAGAATATCGTGTGTGGATTTGAAGGGGCCGGCCTTCTAGTTGAAAGAGCGAAGGCCAGTGTCATTGTCGACGGCCTACCTAGGGACTTAATGAAGATCAAAATGGAGTATAATTGTTTAGCTGACTTAGTGTTAAAAACGGAAGAAACTAAATATACCATCCAAGCAGCCCACGGTGATTTGACTAATCTTGATTTTGGTGACGACAGTTGTGACATCGCATCCTACATCACAAAAAGGTTGAAAAAAAATGATATTTGATGGACATTATTGAGATGAATCGTGAGGAAATTGCTCCAGCCGTGTATGGCATGCTCCAGAAGTGCCAGCCAACAACTGCTTCTGTGGAGAGAAGTTTTTCTATGCTTAACAAATTACTTGCAAAGGACAGAAACTTTCTACCACAAAATGTAAAACACTACATGTGTGTTCACTATAACTTAAGCACGAGGTAGAACTGGGCCTTCTTCACGTTTTTTCATGTTTGACTGCAACTATTTTCGTTTTACTTTTATTCGTTTAATAAAGTTACTTTTTGGTTACTTTTTTACAAAAATAAAGTTACATTTTCAAGTTTTTTAGGTTACAAAAAAATCGCCCTACTTATGAGTGAATTAACGTTTGAACTACCAAAGGAAATTTATGAAGAAATTAAAATTGATGTAGAAAAGAATGAAGAAGCGTTAGAAAACTTTGAAGTTCAAGCGGTCGATTTAAAATGCGAATTCGATATTGCCTTATCAAAGCGAAATAATTTATTTCCTAATACTAAAGAAATAAACAAAACAAAATTTAAGCCGAAAGATCTTGCCCCGCCAAAATGGGACGGCAACCTAATTACCTACAACGCCTGGAAAAAACAAATTAAAGATTATTTTAAAATAACTAACTTAACTACTGACCCGGAGCAATTAGTTGTTTTACTATACCAAAATGTCTTACCAAATTCAATTCAATTTAACTTAAGAGATTGTACGAATGTAAACCAAGAAAATGGAGTTTGGGAAAGATTAGATGCCAAATTTCCTATTAACAGTATACCAAGAGCTATTTTGCAAGACTTAAAAGAGACGAAACCCATGTCCTCCGCTTCCGCTCGCGAAATGCGCAGAGTTTTAGAACAAATCAAAGATTTTGCCCGACACTCCAAACTCGCTGACCGAACAGAAGAATTAGCTAGTCAAACTACTCTTGATCTAATTGAGCAAAAATTATCGAACAATTTAGTGAGGAGTTTTCGTAGATGGGTCAACAAAGAGCATAAAGATAAACCCGTTACAGTCGATCTTTTAATAGTGTTTTTACAAGACGAAACGGAACTAGAAGAAAGATTACAAATAAAAACCCCAATTACCTACGAAAAAACAAAAAACGCTACCGTCAACCAATTGCGTACTGATTCTCGTGATTTTTGTAAATTATGCAAACAATCTTACCACAGGTTTGTCGATTGCGCTGTATTCTTAAACTACACGCCACAACAAAGAACAGAAGCCATGCGTAAACTTGGCAGATGCTTTACTTGCCTTACTCCTAAGCATCGCATATCTCAAGACTGCCGCTACCGACGACGATGTGCATTATGTAACTGTTCTCATCATTCAATGCTTGCTTGCGTGCAGCGTAACGCACCACTGAATCAAATTAAAACGGTAAACGTCCCATCCACATCCACTCTTAATGCTTCTGCTAACGAATATCAACCTCGAGCATCAAATATTCAAACAGTAAGCCGATCCGAAAATAACATAAAATATTCCCCGTCAGTCTTAATCGAATTATTAGATGGTAATGGCATGTGGCGTAAAGCGGTCGCATTGCTAGATTCAGGTAGCGATGTTACTCTTATAAAACGAGACACAGTTCAAAATTTTCACCTGACGTCAAAACGCAAACCCTTTATGTTTAAATTTGGTACAGCCGGCGGTGGTTCTTGTAGCGAAAATTCCGAAACTATTTCTTTATGGATACGTCGTCAAAATCAACCCTCTTCGCGTTTCAATATTATTGCAGTTGAACTCGAAAAACCGGCTCATAATATACCAAAATTTAGTGAACAGCTATTTGAAGAGTATGCCTATTTAAAATCAATTGAAAGTTTTGTGCCCAAGCGGGAAACTTCCGTCGATATTGTAATCGGCTTCGACTATGCAAATTTATTCAAAGCTTCGAGCTATTTGCATCACCCTCTCGACCCGGAAAATAATCCGACAGGTGTTGATACTCCGCTAGGGTGGTACATATATGGCCCTAAAAACCAAAATGCTTTAGATACTGATGAACTTAGTAGCGTGCATTGCGTTTATGTTGAGCAAAACGCAGAGTATTTCCAATCTTTATACGAGTCTGATGTATGCGGAGTAAAACCTACACGAATTTGTGCCTGTACCGATAAAGAAGTTGTTGAGTCACAATTTCTTAAACACGTAAAAAATACTATTCGACAAACCAAGGAAGGAAGAATCGAAGTGTCGCTTCCCAGAAAAGAGGGTTTTCCCAATTGCTTACAATTTAATCATGACAAAGCGCTTATAAAATTGACGTCACTAGAAAAACGTTTAAGTAAACTCGGTCTTATGAAATGTTACAGCGAAGAAATGAAGCTTATTTTAGACGAGTATGCCGAACCAGTTTCTCCTGACGATATCCGCAAAAAAAGGGGTTGGTATATAAATCATTTTCCAATTATACGGCCGGGAAAATCGACATCTTGTCGTATAGTTTGGAATTCCGCCGCTGTCTATAAAGGGTTGTCTTTAAACGATGGCCTTTTCAAAGGCCCAAACTTATTAAACAGATTGTTCTGTGTTCTTCTCGCCTGGCGTCAAGACCTAGTAGCTATCACAGGTGACATCAAAAAAATGTTCAATCAAATTCAGATAGCGGCTGGAGATAGAGTCTATCATAGGTTTTTGTGGCGAAAAAATGTTCTCGACCCGCCAAAAGATTTTCAGTGGAAAAGACTGCCATTCGGTGACAAGCCTGCGCCTGATCTGTCTATCAGCGCCCTGCGTTTTCTTGCCAATCAACACTTGCAATCCCTTCTTTTAGCTTCTCAAGTCATATTCAATCATTGCTACATGGATGACTTGGCCACGTCCTTTTCATCTGACACTCAAGCTATACAAGTGAAACAAAACATAGATTCAATTCTACAACCTGGAAAATTTGCTGTAAAAGGTTGGCATTCGAATTCTCCGCTCGTGGACGAGCTTTGTGAAACGCCTCAGACTGAAATCTTAGGCCACTGCTGGAACAAAACTAGCGATAATTTTAGACCTAATTTTGACATTAACTTACCAGAACTAGTCACCAAACGTTCTATCTTGTCTACAGCTGCTAAGTTATGGGATCCGGTGGGAATATTCGCTCCTCTCACTTTAAACTTGCGAATTCTACTACAAAATTTATGGCAATTAAGAATACCCTGGGACGAAACGCTACCAAATTCAATAACTCAACGCTTTAAGCAAATACTAGGCCAAATTTTTGCCCTTCAAAACTTCCGAATTTCTCGACAACTCAAACCAGACTTGATAACAGGACCTTCTGAACTTCATGGGTTTTGTGATGCGGGAGAACAAGCCTATGGGGCTGTTATTTGGTTAAGGTGGCCTTCTGGTCAAACTTACGATTTAAGATTTGTAGCTTCTAAAGCGTACGTCGCACCTCTCAAGAAAAAATCTATTCCTAGACTTGAATTAATGGCTGCTGTTATTCTTGTTAGGCTAGTGACTACCGTTATATCTGTAATAAATATTTCCAAGATGACTTTATGGACTGATAGCGAAACTGTGCTACATTGGCTACATTTGCCTGCATCAAACTTCAAACCCTTTGTTTCAACTCGCATACAAGAAATTAAAGAAGCCATACCTAAAGCCCCCTATTGTTTCCGTTATGTTAAATCAAACTTGAATCCGGCTGACGCGCTTACTAAACCTGTCGAAAAACTTAAACTCTCATCATGGCATAAAGGCCCTCAGTTTTTGACCCAAAATGAGAAAAAATGGCCTTGTTTCCAAACTACTAAAAAAACATAGCTTTGCCGACTGAAGAAGAAAAGAAAACATTGGCGTTAAATTTATGTACCACAAATATAAACGATTTCGAAGACCACCTGTTGAAGCGGACCAGCTCCTGGCTAAAATTGATCCGAATTACAGCTTGGTTAAGAAGAGTTAAACTTGATAAAAATTTCAAAATTTGCCTTTTAACTGCTAATGAATTGCATTATGCTGAACTTAGCTTGTTTTGGCTTGCGCAGAGCAACTTGAGAACTGCCGAATATCGAAGCGTAAGAATGAAGTTAAACCTAAAACCCTCGACCGACGAGATAGGACTTTTACGAATTCATGGACGGTTAAATAACTTTCCATACGATGAAGCCATTAAAAATCCAATCGCTTTACATTCCAAAAGCAAAATTACTAAACTTTATGCCGAACACATGCATCGAAACTTAGGACATCAAGGTTATCGAGTAGTAATGGTCAACCTTCGGCAGAATGGTATCCATATAATACGCGGCAAGCAATTGCTTAAATCTATAGCTGCAAAATGTATTAAGTGCCGTATTGCACGACGTAAACTAATGGAGCAACAAATGGGCCAATTACCGCCTTTTCGACTTAAATATCATAGTCCACCATTCAGCTCTGTATCAATTGATATGTTTGGCCCCATAAAGATCAAGAAAACTAGAAACGTGACTACGTTGGGCTGCATACTAGTCATAGCATGTAATACTACTAGGGTCATTCATCTTGAAACCACAGAAACACAATCCACGAATGACTTTCTACTAGCGTGGCGACGATTTGTTACAAAGCGCGGAATTCATCCCAAACATGTGTACAGCGATCAAGGCAAATCCTTTATAGGGGCTCAAATTCCGTTACGAAAGTGGATTAATAGCTGGGATAAACAAACTATTCACGAAAATATGGCTAGAAAAGATACTGAGTTCCATTTTTCTTGGGATTTCAACACGCCCAAAGCAAGCCACATGAATGGTTCAATCGAGTCATTGATCTCTAGCTGTCGTAAAGCATTTAACGCTACTTCAAATTATTTAAAACGTTCTTATACTTTTTTAGAATGGGAGACGATTGTCTCGGAAGCAAACTATTTGGTGAATTCGCGACCATTATTTCCAAAAATTGTCGAAGATCTTGACGAAGAACCGATCACTGGAAACTCACTGTTGTTTCCTTATAAACAACGCTCCATACCACAACCGTCAAACAACGAATCGATCAACCCAAAGCTTTACGTAAAAGCAGCTCAGATCTTTATCAACCAATTCTGGGAATCTTGGCTACGTAATATGCCACCGCATTTGCTGTTTCGATCAAAATGGTTTCGACCTCGTCAAAATTTAAAAGTCGGTGATTACGTAATTGTGCTCGAACCAGGCCTCAAAGGTCAAACAGCTCCAAGAGGACTATGGGAGCCTGCTATTGTTACCGAAGTTTTTTCTGGCAACGATGGTCTTGTTCGAAAAGCGAATTTACGACTCTCAGGACAACGGCAGCTGACGCGACCAATTCACAAACTTTGCTTGATAGCAACATTCGAAGAACTAAAATATTCTGAAAATTAAAGCTTGTGCTATTATTATCATTTTGTTTGTTTGCTCGCTTTTGTGTTTTTCTTTTTTTTTTTAATCGTTGCTCACTAACTAATTAGTTCCGCACTGGGAGGGAGTGTTTCGGTTTCGAACCCGCGCGTATAGTGATTCGTCTTGTATCGGCTAATTATTGTTTACGTCATAATTTTACCTCAAGTATTTGAAGCGTTTTAATTGATTGTCTTTTTTTCTACACTTCTTACATTGGGAAAGGCAAGGCACTTTTTAGCATTTGAGATTGAAGATACCGTTGATTCAATACGAATAAGATTTTGGCCGAAGTGAATCCAATTATTCTTGAACTTCGGAGCTACGTTGTCGCATTTAACAAAATAACATTTATTTGACTCCTCTCTCCCATCAACTTCTGTAAGTAATTTTATGTTCTGGCGTGTGTTTGGACCAATTTTTATGTTGATTTATGTTACAAGATTACAAGTAAAAATCAAAGTAGAATCAAAGTAAAAGTAAAAGTAAAAGTTAAAAGTTGTACAATAAAAGATACTTGTCAATCAAGTTGTCAAAGGGGAGAGAATTGAGTAAATCCAAAACAAAACCTTTCATTTAAATAACCAAGAGGACAAAGGTGAGTAAACGTCTACAACAACAATAGAGTTTTACCGTTTTGTCCAACCCCTACTAATCAAAACTAAACAGATTGCTCACGTTCCATCACTATCTGGTGGCATTGCACAAAAAACTATCTTTGCACGTCTTACTGCTGAGATGACTTGTAGACTCAGAATAGGGTGCTGGTGCCAAAACACAGCGCACAGCTGCCCTACCTTTGATTTACTCAACAGCTTAGTGCTGAGCACCAGTCTGGTGTCGCAGCGCTCACACTCGCCTCATTGATAGTGTCTAAATGACGTCTTCCGCATAGTCACTAGATGCCTGGGTCCCACTCCAACGGACCACTTACTCATACTTTCAGGCATACAGCCAGCTAAGCTTTGCGGACTAAAAGCGACACTTTCCTTGGCTTACCGTGGATCCCTGATCATATCCTGTATGGTCTTTTAAGTGGGTCCTCAGATGCTCGCCAAAAGAGACGAAGATCTAGAAGCCAATGAACACGCTTTTGTGCCAGCTGCGCGGAATCTTTTAAAGAACCTTGCCGGACTTGGCATCCACGCTTTTCAGTGGACGAATTGTAAATGGAACGCGCAGTACTGCGAGAATACATCCCAGCTCCGTGTTTTCATACCCAGGACCAGTCCCAGGCCTGTTGGAAAGAGCTTGGGTTAAGCTCAATCGCCTGCGGATTGGTGTTGGGCGATTCCACTTGTCCATGCACAAATGGGGTCTCGTTTTTTTTACCGAATTGCGAGTGCGGTCCCCCTGAACAAACCGCAGACCACGTTTTAATAGCGTGCGCCATACAACAGAGTACGAGATCTGACGGTTTTGGAGACGAAGCTTGATGCGGGCTTAACAACATCACTGCCAGCATTTAATCCGGGCAGTAAAAGGTTAAACCCTCGGTCCTAGTCCTGTTTGTGTCTGGTCTGGAGTAAATGCTCTTTCAAACGACGACAACGAACAAAACAAGATTATTAAAAAACGTCGTAAAATAGAGTCGGAAGACACGTTCCCTCTAAGAGCTTGCTTAGTGTGCGCGGAATGAAAGGCCATGTGAGCAGTGGTGGATATTCAAATTTAGGGGCGTTGGTAAGGATTTTTAAAAATTGATTTTTTGTAAAAAAGAAAGAGTTTTGATCTCGTCTTGCACTTTTTTTTTCAAAAAAAGGTCTTCACCTAGAATCGATCTCTGATTTTCCTATTTTGCTCCCAAAAACAAGGTGTTCTCTAAAAAAAGAGTTCACCTAGAATCAATCTCTACGTTTCCCACTTTTTTTTAGAGAACACCTTGATTTTGGGAGCAAAATAGGGAAATCAGAGATGAAACCGAAGTGAAGATCTTTTTTTTAGAGATTACCATGATTTTTGGAGAAAAAAATGAAAGACGAGACGAAATCTTTTTCTTTTTTAGAGGACATCAATTTTTGAAAATCCTTGCCTCGGGCCCCTCAATTTGAATATTCACCACTGTGTGGAGCTTGCTTCTGATTAAAAGCACGTATTCAGCTTGTCTTGCCGATACTTCTGCAGTGCGCGGCAGAACGAAAGTACTGCGCGAAGGTTCTAGGCTAGCTGCGCGGCCGCGGCAGCTTAGAGGGAACTATGGTCGGAAGACCAGAATATTTTTTGATATTCTTGTGAAATTACAGCAAATCGTGTTTAAGGAAATTTATGACGTTATGATATAAAGTATAATTTAAGTTTATCTTGCAAATGACACCAAAACTTGAAATACTGCATTTATTTTCAAATATGTTTCGACCAAATTATTTTGAAAGCCTGCAACCTTCTAATGCTGCGCCTTGATCCGATTTATGGGGCACTTTTTGCTTTGGCATATTAACTTGTAAATTTGCTTTATTACAAAAATTTTTTTGGATTAAAAAAGCACAAAGCGTAAAGGTTTGCTGTTAGTTGGGGTTATATTTAATGTCACGAATATGCGGTTGCAAAATTTGAAGACTTGTCCAGGTAGCAATTTTCAATTTTGTACCCAAGGAATTGTAATCTACATATTTTCAATCTATCAAAAATCCAAATTTTTTTCTCTGCTCAAAAAATTCTCATTCAGCTCTTTACAGTTCAATCATATTTATTTTTCGGTACACTTGCAAACGCTATTTATAAACAGATTGGTTTGTTTATCATCTTAAAAAGTCGCTAAAAAAAAAGCTTTGCCATAACTACTAACATGGAGTGCTCCTTGATCGCTCCATGAGCTGAGTGATAGAATTTCTATGAGCAGAGAAAAAAATTTTGGATTTTTGATCGGTTGAAAATATGTAGATTACGATTCCTTGGGTACAAAATTGAAAATTGCGTCCAGGTATCCTATATTGAAAGAAAAGCTCTATGTATGCATATGTCAATGAGTATTATTAACATATAAATGCTAATCCAGCTTATATCTTTTATTAAACTTGCTTAGATAGTTGCGATGGCTTTAAAAGTACTCGAAGGAAAATAGAAACAAATTTTAAAAAACAGTTTATTCCAATCAACCAAAGAAAGATGTGCACATTATCGCTGACCTCTTGCATTACATTTAAACAAATTCGTAAACTGCCGAATAAAAAGGTTCAAAAAGAATTTTTACAAAAACATAGCGCGATGACGATTGTAAGTATTGAACGCAGTGAATAGCCAGAAACACGAAAACAAACACGGAAACCAGAACAAATTGCCGGCGCCGCAGCTCACATTGAACATAAGAGAAACCGATTGAGAATCGGCAGTTTCCATCCCGGGTTAAATACGACTCTGCCCTCTAATATCTGAATCCGCCCCCGCCGCGCGACATTCCTCCGCCTGCAGCAAATAGTTTCAATTATAGAAACTAACAAGTCGAGTTAGTAGCGAAGCATTTTAAGCGGGCGGGGTTAAAGCGACTCGTTCTTCGAGGGATGCGAACCAAGATCGGCCAACACCCCACGTCCGGGACCAGAGGCTCAAAAGAGAAAATGACCAAAGATGGCCTTTCGTAAAATCGAAATGAGGAAGGTCAAGCAGAGATGGAAAAGATCTTGTAATTCAGAACAGTCGCTGGAGCAATCTTGTGAATTATATAAAAGGACGCTATAGGAATCACTTACGCTTTCTTCCACGCATATTCTTCTGCGGAGCACCAGGGCCACGTAGAAACATCTCGATGTAGCGATGCACTGGAAAAATACGTCGTTAACCTTTTGCGACGAATGACAAAAAGCACTACGTCGATTTCCGAAGCACCGAGAATTTAAGAATGTAAGCGAACATCATAAGGTCAGGTTTCTAATTTAAACTTGGTTTGAGTTTTAATATTAACCAAGGCAACTAAAAAGACAACAAAGATTCCTTTGTACAAAAACATAGTTTTCTTTAAATTTATTTGCTTATCTTAATCGCAGGCGGTAAATACAGTGTACCTAAAGCAGATCCTTTATAATGATATGAGCTTTGAACTAAATAGTCGCCAACATTAATAACAACAAAGCTTTAAAAACTCACTCATTGTCGCCCCGTCCTTTTGCATCGCAGCTTGTGCATCTTGTTGAGAGGCGAACTCCACATCGGCTTCGCCGCTCACTCTGCCGTCTTTGCCGTATTCACGACGAATACGCACTGGGACAATGGGCGACAGAAACTGCTCACAAAATTGCTTTTTAGCTCTTTTTAGTTCTTGTTGCTCTAGTCAGGAGAAGCCAAATTTTTTTGCTGGGGAAGGAAAATCTTGAAAGCCATTAAACATACAACGATAGCATAATTATTCAGCGTTACTCAGTTTTCGCTGGTGTAGTCAGGAAAAGAAAAATGGTAAAGCATTAAAAAGTCAATTGCGTATTTTGAAACTCAGCTTTTACCATGTTGTGACGTGACAACTAAATATCCGTGAAAAAAACAAAATTTTTATCGCATTGTGCCAACAAAGTTTTGATATTTACTTTATGAGAGGACCTTACACTACAATTAGTTGGCTGTTCCTTTCAATCAATAAAATAATTAAGAAAACTTGTTTATAACAAGGGTGGCCAAACTTGTTCGCTGGAGGGTCGCACTGGCATTTATAACACGAATTCGTGCCTCAAACATATTCAAAAACCAAAAAAAGTTTTCATTTTGATTTCTGAACTGCTCTGAGAGGTGAAGACCAAAAAAAAATCCGCATTTCTAGAAATAACATTGAACAAAACAGAAGCTTCGAACGGTTGGAACCGGAAGGTAGACCATGAATGGTTTAAAGGTTTAAGGTTAAAATGGTTTAAGGGGTACACGACAAGTGGGTCCAAGGAATGTCGGCGCTTAGCGCGCACACTACTAACAATCTTGTGTGAAAATCAAGTTCCTCACGTTGGAAATATCTTCGTCGGTTGCTTTAAACGGCAATCCACGAAGATGAACTACGTGCGCCACCACAGCACCGCCATCATCGTAATAATCATCCTCTTCATAACCCCCTTCATTAAATCCACCGCCAGATCCGTAACCTCCACGTCCGGCACCACGACCGCCTCCGAAATTTCTTCCACCAAATCCCTGAAAATATTAAACATGAAGGAGCTTGAAAGGTCGCATTTGTCGAATTCAGAAAACGAAAAAAAAGGGAGCTTGGCATGATTGTTTAAAATCAAGGACCTTAAAACACATCAAAATACTTTTTTTAAGACCTTGTTCAAGCGAATCGCAGCTGGCGAAGCTGAGATTTAACATTAGATTTTCCAGTCAGCAAAAATTCTACAGCTCTTTGTAAAACTTACCACAAGGTATACTATAGACACATCTATGATTAGGGTACACTAAAAAAATTAATCAAGAACGAAGTAAAAAAAATAAAACTTTTTATTACTTGAAATTAATCCCCCTTAAAAATACGCAAAACAAGTTTTTCACAATTTATTTTGTAGAAACTTGCGAAAACGTTTTTTCTGCCTTCATACTTTCATCATTCCACCTCTCCCTCTTCCTCTGAAACGGGGATTCCCATTCCCATACATGCCATTATCGTTCCACGAATAATCTTCATCTTCTTCAAAATCGTCGTAAAAATCGCCTCCTCCAAAGCCCCCTAAGGCAAAGAAAACATAGGCAAATAATTGCAAAAATGTCGCATAAAAAGTAACACCACAAACAATCAAGAAGCAACATTGAGCCACATAAAAATTCTACACCTATGAAACAACAACAGAACAATCATCTTTTAAAGTCTTGTACAATGTATAATGAACCAAAAACTACTGAAAATAGGCAAATGTCACACGAATTTCAATGATGAACGTAAAAGGTGTTTGCTTTTAAAAAGAATTAAAACACTGTACAACGTTGATCCTATTCAAATCTTTGAAGACCGTACACTGTTAAAAAAGTGTCTGCGGTATAGGTGTGACAGACAACACTCTGACTTGAGAGCATAAAGACAAGAGTTCGATTTTCAGTCTACCCGAGTGATATTTTTGTTATGCCCCTGAGAAAGGCTCTTTGCCACAATTCCTCTATTGGAGTCACGCTGCTTACTTAAAATGATTACTTTTACCTCAAACAGGAAATAGCAACCAGGCAAATAGGTCTGTACGAAGATGAAAAAGTCTTACCGTAAACTTTTGGGTGCTTTTTACAAATAAAATTCAATGTTTAAAGAAATGAAAACAACAAAACACAACACAGTAGCAAGTTGAATATTTTTAAAGAAAGGTATGAAAAAAACACCTTGACGACCAAATCCACCGCCACCTCCGCCTTGACGACCAAATCCGCCACCACCTTGATGACCGAAGCCTCCGCCGCCACCTCTGACAGGAGGACCTCCAAAGCGTCCTCCTCTCATCCCTCGCGCGCCACGGGGCCTATCGTAAGGCCCAGGCCGCCCTCTGACGGCGAAAGGTCGTTCGTACTCAAACTCTTCGTACGATAAATTCATTTCACCTCGATTACTTTTGAAAACCTCGATGTATCTGTAATTCAATTCAAAACACTTTTTTGAATTAAAAACAATTTAAAATATTGTCTTATAGCAAGTGAAATGTTTTAAACAGCAATTTGTAATTATATCGAAAAATTGTAGGTGAAGCATTTTTGTCTTTGATGATTATACATAGAAAAAGCCAATACGAATTCTAAAAGCACAGCGAAGTAACTTTTTACTTTCATTATTCATATATGCAGAAAATGATAAGAATATAAGTGATTTTACGAATAACACACAACATTCGTGTAATAGCCAAGTTTTAAACTGCAAATCTGGCTTTGCCTTGGGTAGCACGCCGCTTTTTATTGAATCGATGACAAAATACAATTCCAGGCAACATTAGTAATAGTTTTTAAAGTCTAATTAAAGTCCATAAGTCATTGACAATATATCACTTAACGATATACACGATTTGAAAACTGCTAACATATGACAGTCTCTATAAACTTGACCTGAAGTTTTTGTCAAAACGTTACTTTCGAAATCACTTCGGTTGTCGCCCGTTACATTACGAACTTTAGTGGTTTCTCCCACAAACCCCTCAAACATATCAAAACATTGTTATAACGGGAAGTGTTTTACTCTTAACCAGTTGGTACACATAGCCAAGATTGAAAAATGCAGTACTTGCTTGAACAAAGATGAAAAAGAACCTTTTTGCAATAGTTAAAGAACATACTAACGTCCCATCTTCGGTTGCCCAATCAGCCCCAGATACCACCCTCAAACGAACCTGTGCCCAATCTTCTCCTTGTGTTTTTCAAGAGCACCCTCAGCACCCTTCGGCGTTGCAAACTCTACAAAAGCCTCCCCAGTACTCCTCCCACTATCGTCCAGAGGCAAAGTTATCCCATTTGGGATTATTTCCAACCCTTTGATATTTAAATATTCACTGAGAGTGATTTGTACAGAAAATTAGAACAAAAAAAAAATAAATAAAAAATAAAACAAATAAAACATAAAACCCTCTATTGAATCAAATATTATTATAATTAAAAAAACAGTTTGCATTATGGTTGCTTTTTTAGCAAACTTAATTAATTTGAATTTATGAGAATGATTTTCATAACTTTATCAATCTTTAAAAGTTTCTTCTATTAAAAGATAGCATTGGTTTGGCTGAGCTGATAAGCAGAGAGGAGAGGATAAAAAAAATAAAATAAACAAGTGCTGGTGCATTGTACTAATAATAAAATCAAACCAGAGTTTTGAACATAAAAATTGAGTACGTTAATTTGTTACTTTAAAAGCCATCTATTTAAACTCAATAAATTGTTTTCCTACAGCCATGTGGAAAAACACAAACGAGCAAATTCAAGTAGTATGTTGCCAAAATTGAACCTTTATCTGGAAGGAAGATTTTTTTCAAATAAAAAACAATTATATAGATGGGCCCAGATGGTAGTTGCTTTCTCGCAATCTGGGCAGTAAGTAAGCTTGCTCTTATTATTATAAATGACAGGCCAAAACCCCAACTGCCAAAACGAAAAGGTATCTACCGATCCCGATGTTCAGCGAGGGTCTGTTAATCGGGAAACCTTCTTTTCAGAATGAGGCAATGCCCGGGAAAAACTTCCCTTCTCAGGGTAGATTGCCAGCAAGTTTCAAAGGTCAACTATTCTCCAGCTTAATATTGAAGGCCTCACTGCAAGCAAGATGAACACTATCATTATTTTGCTCTACGGCAGTGTTTTTCAACCTTTTTATATGGCGGCACACTATTCAGCTACTTAAATTTTCGCGGCACACGCATTATATTGGTTAATGATGCAAAGGTCTTCACTGAAAACTTCTCAATGCTTTCTCAATTTTTGTCCCCAAATCATGGTGATCTCTAAAAAAAAGGTCTTCACTTTGAATGTATTTCGGTAATACTAGATCGATTCAAACTGAAGAGAGCTCCGCAGGCCGTACTTTGGATACCCCTGCCCTAAATAGTCTTTTTCCGAAATCTCTCGCAACACACCTGGAGACCCCTCACGACATACTAGTATGTCGCCAACACACCGGTTGGAAAACACTGCTCTACGGTCTGAATCACTAAGCATTCCACTACAGGAGAGCCACTGCACTACTGCAGAGAGCCTAGTACTTCCAAGCTTCCAACTAAGTGGGTCTTCCTTAAGCAGGAAGCATGGCCTTGCCACATTTATGCATGAGCGACTGAGGTACACGCTTTTGGACCAATCTCCACTGAAATCGGTGATTGAGCAGTTGTGCATGGATGTTGATGGTTATAAAATAATTAATCAGTCTACAAACCTCCACCAACGCAACTGCAATCCTTAGACCTCATACTGTTCCTCACCCCTGTCTCTATGCTGGCGATTTCAACTGTGGCCACGTTGATTAGGGTTATGATGATAACAGTATTAATAGTCTCCTATACCTCCTATACAAGGACGCCGCCATCTTTTACTCCAGCTGCTGAGAAGCTGGCACCAATTCAGATCTAGCTTTTGCTACCGTATCAAATAGACTTGTTTCTGAAAAGTTTTTCAGGTCACAATATCGACTTTGCTTATCACACCACCAAGGTTGAACTTCAACAAGGCCAAATGGAGTCACTGCATTGCTTTGACAAACAAATTCACAAAGACTTTTCTGCCGTCTGATTTACTTGATGTGGCTTACCAGGACCTTTGTAATATCAATCAATCAGCAAAGAAATCAAAAAGACCATCCATGTGTTATCAAAGCAACTATATTCTGTGTTGGGATGCAGAGTGTGAATTTTTCCAATGTTTCTGCAGTCTCCTCAGGGAGATGACTCATGTGGCTGCTACAGCTTTACTTGCCAAACTTAACAGAAAGCAGAGGGATTTATGGTCCAAAGCAGTTTGAAGCATCAACTTCTCAAACTCTAATTGAAAAGCATGAAGTATATTGAACAATCTTACTGGTAGGTATCGACAGGCTCCTCATCACTGTCCTTTTCAGCTGATGCTATTGCATCTTACCCAGGGTTGGCATTAAAAAACCCACCCAATAAAACCCATCTAAAAAAAAACCAATAAAACCCAGCCTCAAATGTTTTTTTTGGGTTTTTTTAAATTCTTCATTTTTTAAGGTATTTAAAAGCATTTCATATCAGTTATATTAATAGCAATAGTAGTACTAAACATATTACCATGTAATAGTGGAAAAATATTCTGTATATACTTACATATCCTATAACATGCTACCGATTGATAAATATGACCTTCATAAATAATGTCAATCATGAGAGTGGAGATAAAACTACAGCTTTAATTAATTTCGTCAATTTATTTCCATTTTACACAAAAATCAAAACAAGCATTTTATTCAGAGTTGGCATAAAAAAACTGCCCAAAAAAACTTTGCCTTAAGTGTTTTTTTTAGTTTTTTTAAATTTTTCATTTTTTGAGGTATTTAAAAGCATTTTATATTAATTATATTAATAATAATAATAGTACTACTGAACATATTACCTAGTAATACTAAAAAAATATATGCATATATTTACATATCCTAGGAATAACATGTTACCAATTGATAAATACGACCTTCATAAATAATGTCAGTCAAGAGAGTGTAAATAAAACTACAGCCTCAATTCAATTCTTCAATTTGTTTCCATTTTACACAAAAATCAAACAAGTATTTTACTGCATTTACCACTAGTTAGATAAGTAGGTTATAACAAATGTTCCTATATAACCTATATAACTGGGCTCTGATTCTATGTGCCCAGAACTTATAACCCATATTAGATAAATAGGTTATAACAAATGTTCCTATATAGCTATATAATTCGGCTCTGATTCTATGTGCCCAGAGCTTATAACCCATGTGGAAGACTTCCTTACATTCTGCTTGCACAGCTCAAAATTCTCAAGATCTAAAGAAGAGTGCTTTTAGTCATGATTCCAAAGCCAATGAAGCATGTAAGATGCCCAAAGAGTTATCAACCAATATCTCTGCTTTGCCCTCAACATCCTCACAAGGCTTATCTATGTCAGTGAAGAGCCAATTATTGATCCATTGCTCTCTAGTGAACAGGCTGGGTTTTAACATGAAAAGTCATGTCATTTTGTGGATATTTTGTGTACAAGGCTCAAGTCATTTTGTGGACACAAAAAATTGAGGATTCTTTTAAGGCTATGGCCACAAACTGGTGTTGGGCAATTTGATTCCTCCATACACAAATACAGTACAGTCCTTTCACTGAATTGCAACTGCAGCACCCCTGAACAAACCATAAACCTCATCTTAGTAGCATGCCCCATGGAGCACAACGTCTGATGGTTTTGGATGACAAAATCAATGCTGGCTTCAACACCATCACTGCCAGCATCTGATCTGGGCAGTACAGCAGCCTGGGATAGTAAAAAAATAAATTCTCAGCCCCAGTTTTGTTTGTGTCTGACCTGGAGTGTTCTCTGCTCTTTGAAAATAATAAAACAAGTTATATAAATGGTTAATTAAAACAGAATTTTCAACATAATAGTTTATGATCTTTTTATGGATACTTTAAGATAAAATACAAATCTTCTGCTAACTAGACAGTTTATTAACCATAAATATTGCCTTTTAAATAAAAAAAAATTTAAACTTGGAAAACAGAAAAAGTTTTCAAATACTAAAAGAAATATATTTTGAGACTTAAATTTAAAAAATGGTTATTGAAGATTCTGAACTTAAAAAGTTTATGGCAGTCTGAAACTTAAAAAAATAAACAGACATTACAAAACTGATTACTTTAACTGTTACTGTGACAAAAATGTAATTTCATTGGTTAATTTTTTAAAATAAACACAAGATGGCAACATTTGCTTCATTGAAAAACGAACTTTTTTGATTGTTTCTGAAATGAACTAATTTTCTTTTATTTTTGTGGCATCAAAGACATATCCAAAACTGTTTTCTCTTTAAAAGAATTGCTTAAACTTATTGTACATTTATAGCTTTCACCTTGTTTTGCTTTTTTCAAAATCTTTAAATTGAAGTCATTACTCTATTTAATTTGCAAATTTGAGGTAAATAAGTTGTAAGCAATAATTATAATATATTGTAATATGCTGAGAATTTGACATATATTAGTTGATTTAGCAAAATCAAAAAGTAAAATGTTTAAGGCCTGTGTTTTTGTTTTGATCATTTTTTTTTGTGTTAATTGTTTCTTTGACTTATACACAAAAACAAACATGAAATCACATTTCAACCAAAGCAACAGACAGTAAAAACTGAGCCCATTTTTGAAATGTTTGGTTTGTACATCAACTGATTTTTCATTACTAAGTTTACTTTCATGTGCCTAGCTAATGTCTAGCCTCATCTAAAAGAATAGGGTTCTTGTCATTTTTAATTTTTAAAGAGCCAGCAATCCTCTTGCTATTTTCTGAGTGAATAAGTTTAAAAAATTTATAAGTTATCTTGGGACATTCCTGAAAAAATTTTTGTAACCCTCAGAATTAAAAAACACTAAATTAAGTAAAACTTATTTAATTTTTTTTAAAATAAAGTTCAACTTACCCTCTGAAAAACAGCTATGGTACAGAAATAAAACAACTTAATTTATTTGTTGTTTTCAACAAAAGCAATTTTTATTAATTATTTAAGATTTGTTTTTCAACAAAAGCAATTTTTACTTATTATTAATTATATTCATATGTTGCATTATTATGAATTGGTGACCATTTGAAACAATTTTCACTGATTGATGACAAATTTTGAAAGTTATAGTGGTCTGTTAATGTTAACATACTAAAAGTAAAATTGAGGCAAAAAACGTCATAAAATCGAGGTCCAATTAATTGCCAAAGTAATGATGTTATTTTTTAAGTTTTTACTTCTTGTATCACTTCTTAAATTACAATTACTTATTAGTACTCTCAATAAAGGATGCACATCAACAATGGCAAAATATTTTTAGAAGAATGGTTAATAGCAAGCTAAAAGACTAGCATTAACATTCCACATTGAAAATGATTATAAATACTAACATCTATAAGTATAAATATAAAGATATTGTATTTTGTTTGACTCAAACAAATATAAATTTTACTGCACATCATTTAACAGTTGCAAACACAAAAAGTCTTTTACATCTAGAATTCTTTTAACTTAAAAAAATTGACCTGATTAACAGTAGATTAAAAAATAGTTTTAATTAGAACAACCAAGTTGGCACAGAGCAATGGTTCTTAATCTTTTTTAGGTTGCACACTGATTTAATGTCCCATTTTCAAGATGCCCCACTTATAATTTGAAAAATAAATTAATGCATTGGAGTTACTAATCTTTTAAGTATTACATTGTATAATCAACCATAGTACAAAATTATTTTGGCACAATGGCAAACGTTTAAATGAATCGATTAGAGTTGATGGTGCTGGCATTTGAGTGATACAATTTTTTTTAGTCTCAAAGCTGTAAATTATGATCAATGATTAACTACTGAAAATTATTTATCTACTGGATGAAAACTCTGCACACACTACTAGAATTTAAGGGTACTCATACCTCAGTTTGAAACCTACTAGTGTAAAGGTTATCGTGGCTAATCTTTATAAGGATAAAATCAAGAGCTGTTTTTCCTACTAAAAAATGCTATTTAAAAAAAATGTACTCAAATCTCAATGAAGTCTTAACTAAACTTTCAGTAATCCTTTGTACAAAACTTAAAATCTAACTACAAGAAATGACATAAAATATTTTAGTTTGAAAGATGGATATATTTATTGTTAAAGGCAAAATGTAACAAATTGATCATCAATGAAAATGATACAAAAAAAAGTAAAAAAATGAGTTGTTAAAATAGAAAAAAACATGTCTTTTTTTGTTGTTTTTAAGTAGCATTACTGTATTAAAAATTCAGCTAATGTGGAATGGATTTTTTACCAACAATTTTAACCAATAGCTCAATTAATTATAGGTTTAATCCAAATCAATTCAAACAATCTTGATACCAACAGGACAATCAAAACAATCATCAAGTTTATTGCCATAGTATAATCACTTACTAATAATCACTTATTATTACATCACTTTTCAATTTTTACATTTAAAAACCAAAACATAAGCGTTCACTTTCAACAGTCAATAAATAAATTAATGTTAAAATTAATTTATTTATTGACTGTTGAAAGTGAACGCTTATGTTTTGGTTTTTAAATGTATTAGGTTAATTAAATGAAGCAAGAATATATGTGATTGTTAAAAATGGTTATAGTGAAAGAAGGTTAAAAATTTAAGTATTACTACAGTGTTTCACAATTATAAATATATTAAATACCTGCAAAAAATTGAGCAACTTCTTCCTTAGTGCATTGATATGGAAGACCACGTAAACGCACAATGCAATCATTGCCCCCTGTTCCACCACTTCGTGGTTCATTGCCACCATCCCCACTACGGCTCAGAACATAATCCATTTCTTTAATACTGGATTGAAAAACTAAAGACAAAAAAGTCTTTATTATTAAAGTAATATCAAACATTAAAACATTGCCAGTTCAAATTTTTTTATTATTGAATGCAAACATTAAAAAATTATGACATTTCAAATTTTTTTTTTTATTGAGTAAAAACATTATGTAAATTTGCAGTTCAATAAAAAATTTAAATATTCATTTAAACTTGCATATATGAATACTAAAAAAATCTTATAATTGATTGATGGTATCAAGTAATGTACTTGCACAGAGACAGCTTTAGAATAAAAAAGAAATGATAAAATCTGGAGTAGCCTACAATTTGTCAACAAAGCTTATTCAATAGACAAAACTGAAGTGCCATGAATATTATGCCAACCTTCAATATATCTTCTTCCCATTTTTCCACGATCTTTGTCTAAACATGTATTTACATCCTCTTGAGTGTATAATTCAACATAGGCTTCACCACTTGGTCGACCTTCCCGAGTAAAAGTTCTACAAAATTTAAAATATATTACATACATAAGCTATTATTAATATAATAAAAGCTATGTAATAAAGGTTATTATTTTGCTTCAAGAGAAAATACTAATTAACTATAAAGTTGCTGTATAGAAGGTTTAACTTTTATTATTTAACTTTTTTTTCATTCATATGAAGTTGGATTGTACTAGTAAATATTTTCAAATTGCATTGCAATGCACAAAAAACAATTAAAAATTTGAAAATAGTTCAACTAAAGCATTTTTTAGTTGAGTGATAAAAACATTTTAAAAAACAAAACAAAACCAAATAATTGATTGATCTCATTAAAAAAACACAACAAAAAACTGTACTGCCATTACAATCAGATTTCAACTTGCTAAACAAGAATTAAAATATATAAACAACAAAAAATTATTTTAAAAAGCAGACAAAAACAGATGAGACTAATAACTTTTATTTATTAAATATGTACAATTGAAGCAAAGCTTTTTTTGTAGGCAATTAAGTATTTATATTGAAATTTTCAAATTTTGCTCCACTTCTGGCAACTTATCATAAGCAATAAATGTTTAAAAATTTGTGAGCAATAATGAAATATCGCTATGTTATAAAAATATAACACTAAGAGTACTTTAAAAGTGAAATAAAATAAATTTTAATATACATTTGTTATTTTATTCAATAATTTTTTTTTAATATTTGTAATTATTTTTTAAAGTTTAGATATAAAAATTTAGTTCTTAAAAAATTACCATTATTTTACAATTATAATCTAACAGAAGATAATTATTACAATTGCAATAATACACATTATTCTTCCTGTTTGTTTTGTATTTGCGATCAATGTCAGCATATTTTTTTGCAAACATATTAATTTTGGTCAAAACTTCAATAAAAAAAAAAAATTTGACATCACAAAAATCTAATAGGCAAAAATTATAAGTTGCGATGCATGAATTTATTAATAAAATCAGTTAAATTTCAATTTAATATAGAAAATAAAAGTTAAAAATTTAAAACCAACTCTATTTGAATAAGAAATTGATGATGACCTTCATCGGTCAAAATTGATTTTTTGTAATATTAGATTTTTGTGATTATTGTTTTAAACTTTTAACTTTTATTTTCTATATTAAATTGAAATTTGACCCATTTTACTAATAAATTTATGCATTGCAATTTGATCAGTTAAATAAAATCATCAATGTGACTCTACTGGAAAAAAGATTTCTGTTAAAAGACTTCTAACTAAATTTATAAGTGTACTTTATTAATGATTGATCATATCAGTTAAGCTCAACTGCCTGTGGACTGGTGTTGGGTGATTCCATTCGTCCATGCATAAATGGGGTCTCGCTGCTTCACCAAATTGCGAGTGTGGCGCCTCTGAGCAAACCACAGACCATGTACTAACAGCGTGTCCTATACATCGGGCACCACATGGAGCACAAGGTCTGACGATTTTGGATGACGAAACTCGATGCTGGCTTAATGACATCACTGCCAGCGTCTGATCCAGGCAGTGCAGCAATCTGGGGTAGTAAAAGGATAAACCCTTGGCCCCAGTCCTGTTTGTGTCTGACCTGGAGTGGATATCTCTTCAAATGACGACGACGACGATATCGGTTTTCAAATGTAGAGTATTTTAAGTGCCATCTGCATTTTATAACTGTCATATACAACATTAAAATTCATCAAACGTTTTATTGGAATTAATTTAAAAATTAATTTAAGTAATTATTAACCCATTAGCAGCTGACATTGCATTGCCACAAGGCTAAGTGAGCCTTGATGAAAAAATTTTAAAAAGCAACATTTTTCTAAGAACCTATTTCTGGCATTTAAACTAGGGTTTATAGGTTTTTTTTTATTAGCATTGCAATGAATTGTACCACAAAAGCAGCAAAAATTAAAATGTTCATAAACTTTGTTTTATTGAGTGCACTTTTTTGTAGTTTTATTAATGGTTTAACAACATTTTGACTTTGTGTTTTGTGCACAAAACACAAATAAACCACTTCAAACCAAATTAAACAAGTTTTTTTTATCTTTAAATCATTGACATTGTAGTTTTGCAACACTTTAGATTTTATATAGAATAAACAAACAAAAAAATGTTTTTTTTACTAATTATCTAAACTGAAATGGAGAATAAAATAATGCAAAATGAAAAAATCTTAAAAAAAAAGTGGTGCTTAATGGGTTAGAAAAACAAGTTTTAGAGTATTCTAATTCAGTGGCAAAATAGTCTTGGTAACTTTTTTCCATCTGGGTATGCAAGGTACTTAAATATAATAATAAAACTTAATAATTTAATGCACAAGCAAATATCTAGGCAATTTTACTGCTTGATAATTTCTGAATGTTCAGAACACCTGGAAAAGTTTGAAAATTAATTATTACAATAAATTCAAATAACTTTGTCATGACCAATATAAAATATTTATTATCTTCTGATAATATCAATTAATTTTGGTCACTTTTATTGTTAAAATTTTTGCAATAAATTAATTTATAAAATCAGTTTAAGTTTCATGAGCCAAATATTTAATAAAGAAATTAAAAATTAAAGCCAACTAAATCATAAAAAAATTGATTTCAACTTTTAAAGGTCATCATCAGTTTCTTATTTAAATCTGAATTAGAGTATGCAAATTTGAATTAAAGAAATATTTAAATTAATCAAATTCAAATAAATAACTGATAATGACCTTTATAAGTTGTAATCAATTTTTTATATTTATTTAGATGGCTTTAATTTTTTTTCTTCATTAAATATTTGGTTCATTGAACTTTGACTGATTTTATTAATTAATTATAAACAGTTAAATAAAATTGTCAATTTAACTTTGCTGAAAAAGGTAAAAGCTTTCGGTTATAAAACTTTTAACATGTTAAAGTTTAACTAATATTTTGAAAGTTTTTGCAACTATGATATTTATCCTACTGACTCACAAGAAAGTGTTGGAGGTGCTATACATAAAGCAAGTAACTACCCAGACTTGCTTCTGAAAATGCCAAGATATTGCTGTGTGGTTGAAATTTGTTGGAGAAACAAAATAAATAAATTTTTTCATAAGGACATAACAGAATGTTGCAAGTAGTTGCAAGTTTTGAACTGAAATCATGTTGATCACACTAATGTGGGCCCAACAAGTACACTGGTGTGCCACAAAGCAATGCCCTTGAGGCATCAAAAATTTTGTTTGGCTTTTTGGCTTTTTTGGCTTAATTTTTTGGCTTTTAAATGCAAAGTAGTCATTATTCTGGAAAAAAATTTGAGAGATCATAAACAGATTTTAAGTGAAGACCTTTTTTATTTTTAACCAATATAACAATAACAACAAAAAACAAATAAGTGTGCCGCAAAAATTTAAATAGCTTAATAATTTTCTCACCTATTAGTGTGCTGGTGTGTGTACAAAGCATCATGGTGTTGTATTTTCAAATAAATAAAAATGTGCTGTTATATAAAAAAGGTTGGAAACCACTGAGTTAAGGTAAGAGATACTTTATGATGTAGTGTGAGTTAAAAATGTAAGTTATAAATACATTTTGCATATTTCAACTTACTGAGAAAAACCCATTTATCTTGTTTTATCAAATGTCAGAAATAAGAAAGTTTTTTCTCTATGACACCACAATTGTAACATGTCTCAAATCACTCTCATTTCAACAGATATTTTTACCAAAAGAAAAAAGAACACTATATTTTTTTATTTTTGTTTCTTTTTTCAGAGACAAATCTATAAACAGCCTCAGTAGCATGTATTAGCAATTTTGTTGACAAGAACTCTAGACAAAATGATTAAGTGCTGAAAATACAACAATTAAACCGTCCAAAATTAGGGTTAAAAAGGAAAACTGATTAAACTACATGTATGGTATAATTTTAATAATTTTTTTCAACTACTAGCAAGTTGCATTTATTTTGCAAAAAATATCACTATCAATATTTTTTTTTGGCTTTATTTGATTTCCACAAGCGAGGCACTGCCTTACTTGCCTCCCTTAATGGCAGGTCCCTGGTACTTCTTATTTTTTAAGGAATCCCAAAGCTTGTAAGGTTGATAATGGGAAACAATAAAAAAACCTTGGTCACTGTGTGTTGTTATAAACCTTCCAGGTTTCAGGGATTTTCTAGATTTTAAATAAGCTTTACAAATCGTAAATAATTCAATAGGCTTATTTAATTTTTTTTACCAACTTTTTCTAAACTTCTTTATTAGTTAATTTGAATATTATTGTTATTGAAGATATACTTGAGAGTAGTAATGAAATTAGGATTTATACTATCTTTTTTAAAAACACCATTAAGAACAAGACCTAATTGTCTTTTGGAAAGCAAAATGATACAGCTTAAACAACAGTTTAATGTTTTAAAAAAATATGGTAAAAACTTTAAGCGCTTACTCACATAAAAAAAAATTATATGTACCTTCTTATACCGTGTTCTCCGCCAACAACATTACAGTCAAGAAACTGCAAAATTTCAGTGTCAGATGCAGACCATGGAAGTCCTCTTAATCGAATTGCAAATCTTGATTCGTTTCTATCCATAATTATTCGATAGGAAATAATATTACAATGAAAACTTAGAAAAACAATTCTGTTTGTTAAAATAAGTGTTAGTTTTATAACGAAACCAAAATTTTGAACAACCAAACGGTCAAAAATTTTTATCTTAAATGCAACTCTTTTATGACCATTTGAGTAAAACAAATTTAGGTTTAATTTGAAATTTTATTAAATAAAAACTTTGAAAAAGTACAAATGTAAACGTAATAATACCGCAATATTCTATCACATAGTAAAACCACCCATAGCCATACGCCTTAAAAATTTTGATACAGTGGAGAATAAGGAAGAACATGCCGATATTTCTAAAATAAACGTATATCCGCCAGGCACCAGAGGCGCTATACAGCCACCAGCGTTGCCAAGATTTGTTGAGTATTATTCCTTTAATCATTTCCTATAAGTTTTCTAGGTTACTAATCAACTTTACAAAACTATGCTTTTAAAATAGTTATTATTTTATTTTACCAAAAAACTATTCTACGAAGTCACTGTGGAGTTATACTTGATAGTTTTGTAGAAAATAAATTGTCGAGACCGCCTTTTTTATTTGTTGTTTATAGCAAGCATTCGTGTTCAAAAATAGCTCAATAGTTTTTCTCATAATTCGCAGCTGCTAAAAGCTCATACAATGTCAATTTATATTCCCAAACTTTATCTTATTTAAAAACTTATTACCGCCTTGTGAATTTTGTCATAATTGATTTTTTTTCTCTTGCACGTGCACCTTGAAATTTTGTTCTCTTTAGTGTCTGACAGTCGAAGCGAACAGAGATGGTTTCTCTGCTGCGGCTTTCCCTATTGATTGCAAAAATAAAAATTCTTTTAACTGATTAAATTTGTGTGAGAATTAACTACTTGCTTGTCACGACCTCAACTGGTGTTTTGTTTAGTTTTGAAGAGGCTACTCTAGAAAACTAACCACAAAAACCGACAAGATGCATAAAAATTTTTCAAATTCTAATCATTAACCTATATTATACTGCGTCAGTTTAAAGTCGGTTTTTCTTTTGATTAACCAGTGCGTCACCGGTGCGGTTTTTGTTTAATTATGTTTTGCCAACCCAACAAGCTTTAGTTTCCTGATAATAGTATAGATTTCTGTTAGTTTTCGATTCAATTTTAAAAAAATTGATTATTAAGTTCATCTTTACCGCACTTAAAGTTAATATCAATGTATTGAAACAATTTCAAAAAATTTTAACATAAGCAAATAAATTATCAATTATGTTTAAATGAATAATAATAAAATTTGTGAGAATAAAAAATAACTGGAATCATTAACTATCAACCAAGTTAACTTGTGACTTTCCTTCTAATTTGGTGTACCTATAGGGAAGATTTTAGCATTGTTAATTTAAACTGAAATGTGCTCGGATAAGTACTTGTAAATGTGTAATGATTTTATATTACGATTCCGACTTAAAAGAAATCTGTATTCTAACTGATGAGTACAACGAATACATGAATAAAACTCGTGAAGGTAGTGTTAATTTCAAAAGTTTACAGTAGACCGCACAGCAAATCCCTCTCTTCTTGGCTTCAAATTCTTCAACTATAGGAAAGCTATCCGAGCCTTCCCCAATCACACCGCTGGCTTTCACACACGTCTTATGGTTTTATAATATATATTAAAGTTGAGATTTCGATATGAAAGTATAACAGGCTTCCACTAGCCAACGACCACAATTATTTAGTCGACAATACTGCCCAAACGATGCAGCTAATGATACAGTCAACGATGCAATCGCAAAACAAAATTTTCCCAAGTTTCGCTTGCGATCTACAAACTCATTCTTCAAAACAACAACACTAAACCATACACCGAACTACTGGATCACTAAACACTGAATAGAATTAAATTTACCAAGATCTCAATTTCTAATGTGCTCGCCACGTGTAAGTAAACCAATCAGATTTCCTTAAGATCGCTGCCCGTAATCCGCCTAATAAAGCAGTGAACGCTAACAATACAATTAATTAAGAGGTTTCAAAAAATACTTCTATACAGTTAATTAACTTTTTCAATTACAGTGCGAGTTCTTTTTTTTTACGATTTTAACAGGTAGGCCGACATCACTTTAAAGCTTATGCAGGCTATTTGGGTTTATGATTTACGGCCTTTTATGTATTATCCGGGATTTTTTCAGAAAAAAATTACACTCCCAGGATTAGAAAATGTACGATCAAATAATATAACAAAAATCTTTAAAAATGAAAACTAGAAGCAACAGCCAAATAATATTAAATTGCTTCAGAACTAAAGTAAGTCAGCAATCTTTGAAATTTGTTGGACCTAAACTCTGGAGCAAAATACCTTCAGAGATCAGGCACAGCCATTCAAGCAACATCTTCAGAAAAAAACTCACTCAAGACTTGGCACGTTTTCCAAATTCCTTGTTAAATTAATGCAAATAGTTTAGTATTAGTACCAAACCTACTCTACAATAGAATAACCAACTTTAATCTAGACTACAATTACTGGTAGGCTAATCTGCTTGATTAGAACGAATATTTTATTGTTATTATTATTATTAGTATTAGTTTTTTTTTTCGGCCGTTGAGCCTTGTCTGGCCTTGTCTTTGTTATTTTTCAGGACACGGGACTTCTATCTGGAGAAACTGCTTCTAATAGAGAAGACTAGATTGTGTGGCTACAATCTCAACAGAAAATGTTCAAACAATTCTTTTATGTGTGTGTGTATTGTTTTTTTTTTTTTTTTTCTTTCTTACCATGTTTCCATGAAATGGTCCTTTTTGACCCGTGACAGGATTTCTTTCGGTGGGTTTGTTTGCCTGTCTGACCCTTTTTGGTCAAAGGCTTGTTGTGCTTCCCACCATATTTTTGCCGCCAACGCAACAATGCCTCAAATACATGGTACGTCTTGCTTTGTCGCGCTTTTCTTTTTTATCTCCTAGTGTGTTTTTCCCTGTCTTATAATTCTATTTGTTCTATGTATCTTTTCTTTTCTATGTAAGGTGTTGCAACCATGCACCATTCTTATAACTACTATATCAAATATTACTGTCTGCATGCTATAACGTTTAACGTTTTGTTGCTTCTTCCTTTTTCTTCTTCTGCTATAGTTCTATATGTTTGTTTATTTCTTTCTGTTTTTGTTGTGGCGGAGCAGAAATAAAAGATACTGATACTGATACTGATGATGGAGATAAAAAAATATCACACGATTTCGGCAAAAAAATTTACAGAAGACTAAATATAAAAAGGTCTTTACATTTTGCCCAATAACGTTGGTTGCAATCGACCGAAATAGTGAGCACCCTTGATTTTAATCATTATTTTAACTCAAATGCAATAAAAACCGGGTTGATTTCCCAAAAGTTTGTCCAAGATGTTGGGATCGCACGATATAAATTCTGTTATGTGCAAGACCACAGACTTCGAGACCGAGATTGAAGTTATAATTTTTCCGAGACCAAGACCGGAAAAATTGGAGACCTAATTAAGGTTCGAAACCGAGACCAGAAACTTACGAGACCGAAAAATTTGCAAAAATATGGTCGATTTTCAATTATTACAAAAACAATAGATTTTTTTATATAAATTAGCATCTTTAGCCTAACATGTTGGAAAGCGCTTTGCTCTTGTGGTTGCATCATTAAAGCAATTCCCTTTTTAAAAAACTTTCAAAAAGAAGCTGAAATAAGCAAGGCACAGTGATGGCCTGACAAAAAGGGGGCCCGGTACAAAAAAAATAGCAAGCCCACTTTTTAGTTTTTCAAAACAAAGTGGTCTCTAAAAAAAGGTCATTATTTTAGGGGGCGACTTTTTAGTGTTCCAAGACAAAGTGATCTCTAGAAAAAAAAGGGTCATCACTTCAAGGATGCTACCGTCATGGTGCTACTATGAAAAAACAGAGCAATATCTTGCTTAGGGAGGATACTTTTTGACGTTTTTAGGGAAAGCCGGGTGCGGCAGGTCCGTTGGCACCGTACTAATGTCGTCACTGGCAAGGGCATATGTTGGTTAACAATATTAAAAGCAGGATGTTTATGAAAAATGTTTTTTAAAACTCAAAAATCCTGAAGGGACGGTCATCACGTTAAACCTTTATTTAAATATTTGATTGGATCAGCTATCTGTGTTGGAATGTTGCAGTTATTCGATTTGCTGGGTATTTTTGGATTACATAGAATTTGTCTAATTAATCAACTCAAAAAATTAAAAATAATGACGAATTATGCAAGTGAAAACGTTTTAATTACTCGTTGGTTTTTCTTTCGGATATTTATTGTGTATCGCTTGGTAGGTTATTCGGAGTAGTTTTTTCTACGTTGTCCTTTTCTACCCCGTCATATTAACACTTTTTTGTTTAAATTTAAAGCAATTCGATACCATTGGATACCATTGATCATAAAATTTTATTATCCAAATTATGGCATTGTGGAATTCGTGGTGTAGCGCATGATTGGTTTTGTAGCTATCTTAGTAACAGAAAACAATTAGTTGAAATAAATAATATCTGCTCCAATACTAAGTCAATAAAATATGGTGTCCCTCAGGGTTCAATTTTAGGTCCTTTACTATCCTCAATTTATGTAAATGATTTAAATAATTGCTTGACCTTAGGAAAATGCATCATGTACGCAGACGACACTAACATATTTTTAAAAAGTAATTGCTATGAAACCTTATATGAAGCTGCAAACAAGGAGTTAGTGAACATAGATAAGTGGCTTCTAGCAAATCGACTATTTCTAAACACTAACAAAACACATTACGTGATCTTTCGCACACCCAAAACAAAGCCTCCATCAAAAAACTGACAATTTCAATCAGAAATAAATTTATTTCTCAGCAACCAAAAACAAAATTTTTGGGAATAATATTTCATGAACATTTAAGTTGGAAATTGCATATGGACTTTGTTCTACGAAAAATCTGCGTAAGTTATGGTACTATCAAAAAAATTTCAAAACACTTTGACAAAAAAACTTCGCTTGTATTGTACAACTCCCTGATAATCAGTCATATAAGATATTGCATTACAACTTGGCATATTGGTAATAAAACCACAGCCTCAAAAATTCAACGAATCGCTAATAAATTTATACGATTGACATTTGGATTACATCACAGACCTAACGTTACTGACATCTTGCGAAACAACAACATAATGACAATTGATCAAATAACCGAATTAGAAATAACTTGTTTTATGTACAAATATATAAAAGGCATGTTACCACCATGCTTTGATCATTTTTTTCAAAATAACCTGGTAAGCGACAATTTCACCAAATGTACAAGAAGCCAATCCAAATTCTATCCCTCATTTTGTAGATTAAATATAACTAAACAATCTTTAAGATACAGAGGTCCTCTTGCTTGGAATAAAGTCCCATCAAGCACTAAACAGATAAAATCATATAGTAAATTTTGAACAGAATTTCAAAAGCTCCTTACAGCAACGTAATTTTTAATGGTAATAGACTTTACAAATTTTAAAACATCTGCTGCTGGTTTTTATTATTAGAGGTAACTCCGCCTAATTGGACAAAGAAATTGAAGGTGATAAAAGCCCGATGCGACTTCAAAGGCAACATCCAGATCATTACGGCCCGTCCAGTTCGATGAAAATTCACATAATTTACTTCTTTTGCACCTATTCTTGTTTGCTATTTGTAGGCTATGTTTTATTTTACGTATATAAATTTTTGTCCAGCCATATGCTTTTGAAATGGTCCTTTTGACCAGTGGCAGGATTTCTTTTGATGGGTTTCTTTGCTTGCCTGACTCTTTTTGGTCCAGACCCTTTTGGTCTTTGAGTTTGTTGTTTCTCCCACCCATGATTATACGTACAACATTCTCTGAATATGGCTCGGATGTGTGTATTAATTATCTTCTTTTCGCTTTCCTTTTCTTATTAACATCACATCGCTTTGTTCAAAGGTACGGCGACCATTGCACAAAGTCAGCAATAACGTACTTCGTTTAGTGGCTGCTTCCTTATTCACAATCTTTATTTCTACATGCACTATGATTAATTTCAAGTTGATTGTGAGTAAAAATGAAAATAAATAAATAAAAATAAAAACAATTTTGTATTTCGTTTTAAGCAATTATAGATTCATACAGTGGCGTGTGCAAAAATTTTTTAAGAGGTAGGGAGAACGGTTGAGAGCCGAAAACCGGATGTCTTTTACGAAAGGAAGGCCTGATGCAATAAATAAAGGATGCTAGTTTTAAAGATTTACTTTAAACAAAATAAAACAATTTATTTTTAATCTTATTATTTTATCCTCCTGACTCTCTGACCTACAGGAAATTGCCAGAGGTACTACACATAGAGCAGCTGTTAAGCTATTACATTGACCAACTTCCGGCGAGGCCAAGATAGTTTTGTCCGGTTGAAATTTTTTATTTTTTTTTATTTTATACGAAGAGGTATGATTAAAATTTAAAACTGCCTGCTACAGACCAGTGGCGCTCAACTTGTGGTACGCGAGGTCGTTGCAGGTGGTACACGGCAAATTTGGTTGTTTCAGTTGGAAATGAATTTAAATTCTTATTAAATTATCATAGCAAAACAACAGTGGTATAAGTTGTACTTTATGACAACACAATCGCTATCTTGCCGCTCACTTTTATTACATTTTTGTTTTATTGATTGCACGCTTCAATAGCATCAGACTTAGTAATGAGTTTATAGCTATCAGGCAATAGCTGCACTGGCTAAGCAAGATAGAATAGCCTAAAAACAAGTGTATATTTTTAAGGTAGTTTTATACTATAATGTTTATTTAGGATTTTTGAATAATATTTATTCAGTCCTTAATTAATTTTTATCTTTTACAAAAATGTCAAAGCGAAAGTATAACCTTGAATACATTGAGTATGGGTTTATTGCTATTCAACACAGAAGAGAATATGTACCGTAGTGCGTACGTGGTATGCATAAAGACTGTTTCGAACGGGGCAATGCCAAGTTCGCTTAAACGTCGTCTTGATTCAAACTACCCAGAAAAGAAGGATAAAAATGAGAGCTATTTCGAGCGACTTGGTGAGAATGTGAAAAAGCAACGCTTACATCAGGCAGGTCAGAACTACCAGAAGATGGCAGGGATTGTAAAAGCATCTTATGAAGTTTCTCTCCTAGCGGCTCAAAATATGAAGGCTCATACCATTGCTTAGTCCCTTGTCCTTCCAGCAGCTGAAATACTTGTCCAGAACCTGATTGTGGAAAAAGATGCTGCAAAGTTGGATAGTGTTTCTCTTTCCAGTGACAATGTAAAGCGCCGAATAAAAGAAATGTCTGTTGATATTGTTGATCAAGTAACTGCGGGAATTACAGCTTCAACATTTGGGTTTGCCATTTAGGTTGATGAATTGACCGATGTCACTAACTGTTGCCAACTACTCGTCTACACCCGATACACACAAGGGAACAATGTGAAAATTGAATTACTGATGAGTTAAGAGCTGTCTGAAACAACAAAAGGAGAAGATATTTTTAATCTGTTGGATAAATTTTTCAAGCAAAATCATTTGGATTGGGAAAATTGGTTGGATGCAAAACTGATGATGCTCCTTCTATGCTCGGTCGAAAGTCAGGGTTTCGAGCTTATGTAAAAGCTACGTCACCAAAAGCCAGTTTGCTCACTGTTTTATACACAGATTTGCTCTTTGTGTCAAGATAATGCCACCGGAATCATCATCATGCTTAAATTGAATCATCAAAATTGTGAATTTCGTAAAAGCATCAGCGCTGAATATAAGATTGTTAGCAAGGCTTTGCGAAGACCTTGGTTCCAACTACAAATGTCTCCTTTATCACACAGACACTGTTTAATAAATTCATTTCAAAAATCGAATGGAGACCAAAAAAAAGGTCTACTCTTGAAGTTCGAAAATAACTTTTTATTTCTTAACAACCTAACTGACAAAATGAGAATAACATTATTTTGTGCCATACAAAGATAACAGGTAACTTTCCCGAATTTTTAGTAATAACACGGTTTTTTTGATTTTTAAAAACAACAATTATTTTTGCAACAACGAAATTTCGCATTCTCACGTAATTGGCAACAACGAAATCTAGAGTTCTATTTAATAACACGTTTTAAAGACACTTTACGGCACTTTTTCCTACTTGGTGGTCCTGGCAAGCAGTTCTAAATTACAGTAATATCTCTACTAAATTACTAGCGGACAGCAATATCTTGGCATCTCCGGAAGCAGGTCGGGGTAATTGCTTGCCCTATGTACTGTATAGCACCTCCGTCGCTTTCCTGCGAGTCAGGAGGATAAATATAAAGATAAAAAAAAAAAAAAAAATTTAAATTCTTTTTACAGCATCAAAATTCTGAATGCTAAGGGTGAATTTCCAGAGTTTTAGTAATAACACGGTTTTTTGATTTTTAAAAACAACAGTTATTTTTGCAACAACGAAATTCAACATTCTCACGTACTTAGCAACAACGAAATCCAGAGTTTTATGCAATAAAATGGTTTTTTGTTACTTTTACAAGCAACAATTGTTTTTAGACTTAGAGCATCAAAATTCTGCGTAATTATTCAAGGAGAGTTTCCAGAGTATAAGTAATAAACCCGTTTTTATTTAAATTACAAACAACATTTTTTAAAATTCCAACAAATAATTTTTAGTGCATCGAAATTTTGTATTTTGAACTAAAGTAACCTTTTGGAAAAGATTTAACAGAATTTGTTAAACTTCATGATATTTTAATCTAATTGTTTTACATAAAAACAATAAATTCCACGCAAAACCTGGTAAAACTCTAGATGCCTGGTTTTATCTGCTCATAGCTTATAATCCATGCAAGAGTTGTTTTGAAGTCTTGATTACAATAACTTTCTTTCTTCCTGCTTGCGTCCACTACAAATTTTCTAAATCTACCGAAGATCGCTTGTGCTCGCGATCCAAGAGACGAAGAAAGAGTCATTAACAAATATATTTGCTTTGTGTTCCCTGCAAGAAATTCGAGACACTTACCTATGTCTGCATCGAACCAATTGATCTATTGCTTTCTAGAGAACAGACTGGGTTTGACGCAGAAAAGTCAACTGTGAATTAAGTCGTTCTATTAATACAAAACATCGAAGATTTTCTTGAAGCTAAGAAGAAGGCTGGTGCCATATTTACCGCTCTACTATTTCAAAATTGGCTTTAACTGCAAGCTGCTGAGGTTTCTGCAGGAAAGTGCATGGTTTGAATGATTATGGAACTTGTTCGGAAATTGTTCCCAAACAAAGACGTTTTACCCTTACTGTAAGCAAAACAAACAGAAACACTGTTTCTCTGAAATCAATCACGACTTATTCTTTTTTAACATCAATAGGTATAATCTACTTTCCACTATAACCAGATTATGAAAAAATGTGAGCTAAAAATTTACAAAAACCAGTTTTTACCATTCTGTCCAGTTCAGATTTATCCTGGGGTAAAACTAGACAGATCATTTACGTTCCATTATCACCGTTTTTCATTGCAAAAAAACTTTCTTGGCGTATCCCGCTGCTAAGGCGACTTGCGGGCTCAGGGCGGGTGCTTGGTAAAACACCACATACAGTTGTCTTATTTGTGGTCTATTCGACTGCTGTCTTGAGTACTGGGATCCGGTTTGTTGTTGCAGCGCTCTTACTTGCTTTATAAATAGTGTTTTGAATGGCCCTGCACGCACAGTCACTGGATGCCTCCGTCCCTCTTCGACGGATCACTTATCAGTTTTTTAACATTCAGCCATCAGAGATCCAATATTACATACTTTTTCAGATAAATTTTTCAGATTTTTCAGATAAACTTTTTAGCCCAAACAAAAATTAAATAAATGATTTTTACTCTGTTTAAATTTCAAAACAACACCTTAAGTAGTTTTTAAGTTATGAATCGTCAAACTTTGGTGGGGTTCTGAAGCCCACGTTGAGGAGTCAATTGCTCGAAAAAGCTTGAGAAGAATAGGTTAAATAGCCTTCGTCGGCGCTTTTTTTTCCGAGCTCTCGAGAAAAGACGAATCATTAACGGCATCAAGAATTAGAGCTCGGTTCCACTACGAGCGTTGGCTGGAGTATTTTCTGTTTTCTTGATTTTTTTTGCTTGGCTTAGCGCTTAAGCGCGGAAAGAAGTAAAAAAAAGTTAATAAAGTAAAGAATACTCCTGTCAACGCTCGTCATGGAAACGAGCACTAAGCAATAAAAATTTGTGCTCTGAGACTTGAAGAAATTCGTTTGGTCGTTCCACTTATATACAGGCTAAATACTTTTACAATATATAAGGAAAACTGAAAGTAAATGCAGGATAAGTTTACTTTGAAATTATACAACCGACAAAAAACTGAATTTTATTTTAGAAGTGGTCTAAATGCTTTTATTGTTGAGTATACGAAAAAACACATCTGACCTAAATGAAGGTATTACTGCAAACGCAAGAAAATATTAAAATCAATCTTTATAATAAACGCCAAATTTAGCTTTAATAACTAAAATTTGGAGAGCGCTTTCCACAATCGAATATTTTAGCTAAGATTCTGTCAGATCGCACGCCAAGGCTAAGCTATAAGCACAACCACGAGACACAAAGTATTTAATTCAAACTTTAAAAAAAAGCTTTTTTGATTTAGATAAAAACAAAAAAAACAAACAATGACATTTGTGGCAGGAGCTCGGTTTTTGTTGCAAACAATGTTTTTCCGTTTTGCACCGAAACAATAGCTAATGCGAGAAGCGAAATAATCCGCGCTGTAAAAAGCTGCGACAATCAAGACGTATTTATCCGTCATACTAGGCTGACCAGATTAAATTCTGACAAAAACGGGACATTTTGGCAAAAAAAAACGGAACATTATGACAGAAAAAAAAAACAAAAAAAACGGAGAAGTGCGAGATCCATTAGCTCAGTCCCTTGCCGTACAAAACAGCCGAACGCGAAAAGAATGCACGATTACAAGTTATAACCTTGTCCTGAAACATGAATGTTAATCGATTAAAAAAAAATGAATTATTTCAAAATTAGTCTGAAACATGAATAAGGCTTGTATTGTAGTGTTAACTCTAAAATCAGCTAATCTTTATAACATGTCAAAAATATAAAGAGAAAAATCATAGAGCAGCATTGTAAATACAGGTACAATTTGCAGCAAAATATTAAACAGGAAAAATAAACCAAAAATGTTGCAGGTCATCCATCACTTATATTTTTCTGATGAAGCGATCTTTCGCAGCATATTCACATCTTTTAAGACTTTGTGGTAAAACTTGTCGCATTCCATGTCATTGTTTTGTCTCACGATTGGCATTGCTTTCATTGTTTCCACACTTAATCTCGATTTCTCCTTTGTCCACATACTATTTATAACAGAAAATATTCTCTCAACAGAAGCTGTACTTCCTGGAAGGCAAAGGATAAATTCTACAACATTACAAAAGTCTTGAAAATCTAAATGTTTTTCGCACATTTCTCGAAATATGTGTAGCCATCTATCGGACACAGGAAGGTTTTCTTCATTCCATTCATCAACATGCCTCTCAGCTATAAGCTTTATTAAGACCCACTGACCAAATAAACGAGTTTCTTCAGCTTGTACACAAGAAAGGATTTCGTGGTTAATACTGTCACCAATCTCCTTCCAAGCAGGCGTCAGTAGTATGTAATGATTTTTTTCGTTGGTGTTTCCGCTAGGGGCGCTAGAGAGCAGGTGGCGCAGTGGCGCATATGACGTCATCGCAGGAGCGGTGGTGGAGAGTGGCGCTAGAGAGCGGTGGCGGAGGGTGGCGCTAGAGAGGCGGATTCGAATCCTAATCCTAATCCTACTCCTAATCCTAATTCTACTCCTATTCCTAATTCTACTCCTATTCCTAATCCTACTCCTAATCCTACTCCTATTCCTACTCCTACTCCTAATCCTACTCCTAATCCTACTCCTATTCCTAATTCCACCTCTATTCCTAATCCTACTCCTAATCCTAATCCCATCCTATTCTTAATCCTAATCCTATTCCTAATCCTACTCCTATTCCTAATCCTATTCCTATTCCTAATCCTTTTCTAATCCTACTCTTATTCCTAATCCTATTCCTATTCCTAATCCTATTTCTATTCTTTTTTCCTATTCCTAAGAAAGACGATGATCCTGAGTTCAATTCTTAGCCAAGACAATATAAAACCTAAACCTAAGACATACAGTAGTCCTGAATTGGATTCCTTCCCTAGATAATATAAATTTAAATGTTAAGAAAGACAGAAGTCCTGAGTTTGACTCCCAACCAAAACAGCGAAGCTGTAAATCCTAACCCTAAGAAAGGTCTTGAGTTTGATCCCCAACCAAGACAGTATAAACCCTAACTCTAAGAAAGGCAGAAGTCTTGAGTTAGATTCCCACCCAAGACAGTATAAACTCTAACCTTAAGAAAGTCAGTAGTCCTGGGTTTGATCCCCAACCAAGATAAAAGAAATCTTAATGCTAAGAAAGGTCCTGAGTTGGATTCCTACCAAGACAATACAATCTCTAAGCCTAAGAGAGACGGTGGTCCTAAGTTTGACTCCTACCCAAGATAATATTAAACCAAACCCTAAGAACAGCAGTAGTCCTGAGTTCGTTTCTGGTCCAAGACTTCAAAACATATGGTTATTTCAAGACATTCTGCAAGATTTAAAGCAATAAAGCAAAGTTTTTCCTGTTTTTAAGCGCACAATAGAAAAGTCTCTCAATTGGTTTCCTGTTTTTTAAGCACTCTGTAGAAAAAGCTGTCAAAACTTTTGAAGCGCACAATAGAAAATTTCTTTAACCAATTTCCTGTTTTTTAAGTGCACAATAGAAAAGTCTCTCAATTGGTTTCCTGTTTTTTAAGCACTCTGTAGAAAAAGCTGTCAAACCTTTTGAAGCGCACAATAGAAAATTTCTTTAACCAGTTTCCTGTTTTTTAAGTATACAATAGAAAATTTCTTTAACCAATTTCCTGTTTTTAAGCGCTCTATTTTCTGCAAAGGGCAAGTCAGGACACATCAAGTCGGTTTTTCCATGGGGATTTCCCTAGGGTATCAGAACGCTATAAAATACTGACGCAATCTGTTACTAAAAATAGCACAGCAGGTTTGTTGCGCAATAAATTTCCAAAGGTATATAAACAGGTGGTTCAGGTGAACTATTCATTCTACTTTAAAGTCATTCAAGAAAGAAGAACTAGTCAAAATGTTTAAGTGCGATATTTGCGAGAGTGTTTTTACAAGAGAGCGTGATATGCGCCGTCACAAGAAAACCGTTCACGGGAAATCAACTGGAGTTTGTTGTAACGAATGCAACAAAACTTTTAGTAGAGTTGATAGCTTAAAAAGACATCAAAAAGTGTGTAGTAAGTATTTCTTTTTTAATTTATTTGATTTTGAAATAAAATATTTTATTCAAATGTAAATCTTCAGTTAAAATTCTTAATTTAAAATTAATTTTGTTTTTGTTAGAACGGTCACAGACCCCGGAAATTTTATCAGAAATTCCGGTTAAAAATTCGGTCGAGGTCGCAAATAGTAAGTTTATTTATTTCAACGGTTTAATTTTGAATGAACACAATCGTTTCTCTTAGATAGCGCACCCCCAACCAAAAAGGTGAAAATTGTTTCTCAGAATACCAATGGTAAGTTTTATGAAAAGTGAGTTAATTTTGAAATAATTCTTGTTTTTGTTGTAGAACCCCAGAATTCTGCTAAAAATTTACTTGAAGTTGGAGAGCTAAACTCAAATGGTACGTTTGGATAAAAATTTTTTATTTTACAGCTAATGTTGGTTTTTCTTAGATCGGTCACAAACTAGTGCCTCGCCGGAAAACTCATCAAAAATTCTGGCTAAAAATTCGGTTTCACACGGTAAGTCTATTTTCACAGTTTGATTTTGAGATACTATAAAATTTTATTTTTGCAGAAATCATAGAGGAACCCCCAAAAATGAAATCTGTGGTAACTAACAACGGTACGTTTTTTTTGTATAAAAGAGTTTGATTTGAAATTAATGTTGTTTTTTTTCTTAGAAATGGAAGATGAGGAGATCAACACCCTCATGAAAAAACATCGAACTAGTATTCGGACTTTTTACAAAAAAGGCAAAGTGCAATCCATATTTAATTTTTGTTACAATCAAAATTTAACAGTGTTAATTCGAAAAATTATTCATCAAATTTTAAATTTTCAATTCCACCGTTTTAAAATTAATTGCAGTTTTGGTTATATTCTAAAAAATATTCATGATAACGAATTACGATACTACCACGCATCGTTCAACAACAGTGTAATGATGGAAACTGCGCGTTTAATTAGCAACCGCCAAGAATTAATCGAGTTTTTGAATACATTATCTGAAGAATCTTTTTTTGAAAAAATGAACCGCCCTGATAGCAAATGGAAAGTGGTAGACATCCCCAATATCACCTTTTATATCAATCACTTAAAAGATGCCCCACTTGGCGCCCCAATTTCTCTTCCGGATTACATAAAAAATAACCACGGTTTACGAAATGTCAGTGCTGATGATCACTTATGTTTTTTTCGTTGTTTGGCAGTGCACCAAGGTGCAAACCCTCACTGGTGCGAACAACCTGCCAAAAATCTATTTTATAAATACTGTACTCGTTTTGACGTGGCGCCTGCAGATTTTGCAGGCGTTCAACTTTTTGATTTTGTTCACTTAGAGGATTTTTTTGAACTGAATCTCATTGCATATGAGCTCGACGGTAAGGTTGCCAAACTGGTTCAACGGAGCCGCGAGTTCTACAAGGAGACAATGCGATTGAACGTTTACGAAAATCATCTAAATATCATTGTAGATTTCGAACACTATTGCGGTGTGTACCAATGCGTGCACTGTGATAAGCTGTGGTATCGAAACTGCGACTATTACCGTCATACCAAAAGTTGTACTACCACGGTGCGTGAGATTTTTCCGGGTGGTATTCATAAAAATCCTGCCACTATTTTTGAGAAATTGGAGGAAATAGGGATTGTTGTGCCTCACTGTGATCGTTATTTTCCTTTCTTTGCTTGTTACGATTTCGAAGCCTATTTTTCCAAAAAACAGATTTCTAATAGTTCCATGTTAACTTTGGATGCTTGTCACATACCTTTGAGCGTTGCAGTAGCGAGCAACATCCCTGGCTACGAATCGGGTGTTTGTTTTGTCACAGAGGGCAGTGAAGAAGAGTTGGTACAAAAGTTAGTTGATTACTTGGAGACCCTATCAGAAGTTTCTTATAAGTTTCTTTTAGAAAAATTCAATTACGTGTTTGAGCAGTTGGAAAGGAGTGAAAATGTTAGAAAAGAAAAAATTTTAAACGACTTTAACTGTTATTGTAAGGAATTGGTTGTGCTCGGTTTCAATTCGGCTTCCTATGATTTAAACCTTATTAAACCAACATTAATTCAAATTCTTTTAAAAGACATCCAATTTGTTATAAAAAGAACTAACAGTTATCTTTGTTTAAAAACATCTAAATTAAGGTTTTTAGACATCAAAAATTTTTTAGCCCCCGGTTTTAGTTACCGCAAATTTTTGGTTGCTTATGGGGCAGAGCTCAGAAAATTTTATTTTCCGTACGAATTTGTGACTGATCTCGATAAATTAAATAGTGGATTACCCGTACACAACGTTTTTTATTCTTCTCTTTCCAAATCGAACATCACCCAAGAAGAATACAATCTGGTGGTAAAAACTTGGACGGAAAAAGGATGGAGCTCCCTACGTGAGATGCTCATTTACTATAATATTTTGGATTGCGTCCCGTTTGTTCAAGCCGTTCAAAACTTACTCCGACCTTATCTTGAACAAGGTTTGGATATATTTAAAACCTCTTTTTCAGTTAGCGGAGTGGCCAAACTACAGATGATGAAAAAAATCGAAAAAAATGCTTTCTTTTGTTTGTTTCCCAAGCGGCATGGGGATTTGTACAAAACCCTTCGATCTCAATTGACAGGTGGGTTAAGTTTGATTTTCTGCCGCCTTGCAATTTCGGGAGAAACCAAAATCCGCTCCCACGAAATAGATAATCCTGAAACCGTCAAAAAGGTGCTTGGTTTGGACGCCAATTCTCTTTACCTTTACGCTATTGCTCAGAATAACCCTACTGGCTATTTTTGTCGTTACAAGGAAGAAGAAGATTTTCGGCCTGACCCCTGCTCCAAATTTGGTTTCCAATCTTATCAATGGTTAAGTTATGTAGCTTACAAAGAAAACACATTTTTGCAAACACGTTTCAATATGGGGGAAAGAAGAGTCAGCAAGTATAGTTTGCCAGTGGACGGTTATTCTGAGCAACAAAACACCGTATATCAATTTCTTGGTTGTTTCTTCCATTCTTGCGATCGATGCAATACCAATCGAAACTCTGACGGAAGTTTGGAAGAGACACACCCCCTGAAAAACATTTCTCATGAAGATATTCGGAAAGAAACAGCAGACAACAGAAAAAAGTTGGAAGAAGAAGGGTTTCGCGTGGTGGAGATGAGGGAGTGTGAGTGGTTGAAGATAAGAAAACAACCAGAAGTTTCTCGTTTTCTAAAAACACTAAAATCGATAACACCCAAACGAAAACTAACTTTTGAAAAAATAATAGAAGGCATTCGAAACGAGAGCTTGTACGGTTTTCTTATCGTTGACATTCACACTCCCAACGAATTAAAAGAAAAATTCAAAGATTTCCCTTTAATCATAAAGAACAGTTTTATTTCTCGAAAAGACATTGGTGACTATATGCAAAACGTGGCAGAGGAGCATAACCTTTTAAAAAAAGAACAAAAATATTTAATCAGTAGTTACTTTGCAGAAAAATTTTTAATTAACTCGGAAATGGCCAAATTTTATCTAGAAATGGGATTAAAAATTACCAAAATTTATGAATTTATCGAATTTTTTCCACAAAAATGTTTTGCTCCTCTGGCACAAGAAATTGTAAATTCCAGAAGATTGGCCGACACAGATAAATCCAAAGCGGTGATAGCTCTTACCAATAAACTAACTGGGAATTCTCTCTATTCCGCTAGTTTATTAAATAAAGAAAAGCATAGGAACATTACATACCATTCCGAGGAAACAGTCAACAAAACTATCAACGATCCTCGTTTTGTTCATTTAGATGAAATTAAAAAGAATGTTTATGAAGTGAAAAGTTTAAAAAATAAAATTGTTAATGATCTTCCAATCCAAATTGGTCTCAACGTCTATTTAAATTCCAAACTCCACATGTTAAAATTTTTTTATTTGTTTCTCAAAAAATATATTCCAGATCGTCATTTTGAGTTGTTAGAAACTGATACAGACTCCATTTATTTTAGCATTAGTAGAGAAAATCTAGATGACTGTGTTCCTTCGCATTTAAAACCTAATTATTTTCGTGACAAGTTAAAATGGTTGACCTCCGAAGTGTGCCCTAACCACGAGGAAGCCTTCATCCAATGTAAAATTGAAAACAAAGCGTGGGACGCGCAACCTTGTTGCTCTTCCTTTGAAGCCTTCGACAAAAGAACGTTAGGTAAAATGAAGGTGGAATATGAAGGAAAAAACCAAGTTTGCCTTGCTTCCAAATCTTATTTTTGCCAAGGAGAAACGAACAAACAAGTTTGTAAAGGGGTGTCTATTGCCCAAAACCCTCTCACCTTTAATGAATATTTGAATGTTTTAGAGACCAACAAACCGCTTCTTGTAGAAAACCGTGGCTTTCGAAGCAAAAATCATCAAATTTTTAGTTATGTACAAAAGAAAAAAGGTTTAAGTAATTTTTATCCCAAGAGGAAAGTGTTGAGTGACGGGGTTCACACCGAGCCGTTAGATTTGTAAAAATTTTTCCAAATTTTTAGTTAGCAAAAAGTCCTCACGCACCGTGGGTTTTTTTTTTCCGTGAATTTTTCAACCATCGAAGTTTTATTTTTTTGTGAATTTTGTGTGTTTTTTGTGAATTTTTCCTAACTATCGAATTTTGTGTTTTCATCCATGTTTTTTCTGTCAATGTATTTAACTATCGAAGTTTGTGCATTCATTACAAAAGGGTTATGTTACAATGTTTGCTTTCATTTTGTTCCACGACCAGCTAGCGTAATGTCTTTGCGATTTCAAAATCCAACTAGTTTTGTGGTAAGCGGACCTTCCGGAGTTGGAAAGTCTTATTGGGTCCTACGGTTTATAGACAGTCTTAAACAACTCTGCCCTGAAATCAAACAAGTTATTTATCATTACGAGGTATGGCAAGCAATGTTTGATCGTTATACGGATAAAATAAACTTTAAACAAGGCATGCCGAGTCTTGAAGATCTAAAAGAAAGTCGAGATGCCTTTTTAGTACTAGACGATTTGATGTTTGCCAATTCTGAATTTTTATCCAAAATCTATAGCGTCTACTCCCATCACTTTCATTTCAGTGTTCTCATGACCGTACAAAATTTGTTTCATAAAGGTTTGCGTGAAATAAGTCTCAACGCACAAATTATGGTACTCTTTAAAAGTTGTAGGGACGTAAACCAAATTGCACAATTTTTACGACAGATCTACCCCAAAACCTATAAAAACGCACTGGAAGCATATAAAAACGCTGTATCTTTCGAACGAGGTTATTTGGTGATTGACTTACGCTGCGAAACACACGATAACCAACGTCTGCGTTCAGGGATTTTTCCAGAAGACACGCATTATCTTTATCAATGAACCGCTTGCGAAAAAACGGACCCACCTTGCGTTTGCTACAAAAAGCCCCTGCACCTTTGCAAAAGCGTATTCTAGACAAAGCGTCGTCCGAGTTAATACGTTGTCTTTGTGATTGCGCTCACAACGTGCTGCAAGGAAACGTCAACATATCGCGTCATCACAAGCAGAAATTAAAACCGCACAAGACCAAACTTCGAAAGTTGGCGGATCGTAAGGTAGCGTTAAAAACAAAACAAAGAATTATACAAAAAGGTGGATTTTTACCCATCTTGTTGTCTGCACTCGCTCCAGTCATTAGTGGTGTGTTGGGGACTCTTATAAAATGAGAAAATTAATCGCGTTGGAACCTGAAGTGTACGAAAAACTCAAAAACAAACATCAAGTCACGGATAAAAAAGTACTTTCTGAACTGGATGCTAAAATGCAAGAAATCTTAACTTCCAACCGACCCGACCGCGAGAAAGTGACTCTATATAATGAGGCGTTGCAAAAATCAAAGTTATTTTTGAAAAAGTTTCAACCGAAAACACCAGTGAAAAAACCCTTGTCTGAAAGTGCAGTGCTAAAGCGTTTTAAAAAACGAACCAAAGCGAAAAAACTATTCAAAGCCGCCACTAGCAAAAAGAATTTAGATTGGAACGAAGACGGTCAAATGCTTCTAGACGATCGAGTGGTACCTGGATCTCATATCGACGATTTGTTTCAATCCAACCTAAAGAAACGAGACCCTACTTTACCCGGTGCACGCGAGTTTGAATCGATGTTATGGGAGAGCGTTTAAATTATTACAATCCTAAAAAAGAAGCTTCTTTCTCGGGAGCACATCGTTTTCCAAAAGCAACCCAACAATGGTTGCAATCACAAGACACTTATACGCTTCACAAACCCGTACGAAAAAATTTCAAGCGCAGAAAAACAATTGTACCTGGCGCCAACTTTCAAATGCAAGCCGATCTCATTGATTTTTCTTTGCTCAAGTCTTACAACGATCATTATAAATACATTTTGGTGGTTATTGACGTGTTTTCAAAAAAAGCTTTTACCGCTTACTTGAAAACCAAAACCAGCTCGGACATGATCCAGGCTTTTGAGCAGTTGATGCCTGAAATTGGTAAGTTTCAAAAATTGCAGACGGATATGGGACGTGAGTTTCTGAATCGACCCTTTCAAACCTGGTTAAAACAACATCACGTGGAGCACTTTTACACTCAAAATTTTGACACCAAAGCATCCATTGCTGAACGATTTATACGCACTTTAAAGGAGAAACTATGGCGTTATTTTACCTACACCAACAGCCGAAGATACGTGGAAGTGCTGCCTGCTCTGGTTGAATCTTACAACAACACCTATCACCGATCCATTCGACGTGCTCCAAATTCAGTCAACTCTGAAAACCAAGAAACGGTTTGGCTCACACTCTATGCCGACCCCGAGTTAAGAAAACCAAAATTGAAAGTAGGTGATCAAGTCAGACTGTCCATGACTCGAATGCGGTTCCGCAAAGGTTACTTACCCGGTTGGACGGATGAGTTGTTTCAAGTTGCTCAAGTGTTTCGAGACAATCCTCCCTATTACAAGATCAAAGATTTACAAGACGAGTGGTTGGAGGGAACTTTTTACGAAGAAGAGTTGCAAAAAATCTATAAAAAGGATGACGTGTTTCGAATCGAGCGTATTCTCCAACAACGCAAGCGCAAGAAGGGTGTTGAGTTTTTAGTAAAGTGGTTTGGATATCCTGCTTCTTTTAATTCTTGGGTGTCAGAAAAAGATATTGTATGAAAATAACCTTTGACATTGTTTTGTTTAGTGCACAAGTTTTGGTGATTTACATTGTGGTTTCCATCAGTTTGTATAATTTATCACAAAGCAACGACAACAAAGAACTCTGGATTAGTCTGCTTAGTAGCTCTGTAGGTTATTTGCTCCCGTCACCCTTTCTCAGCAAAAATGTTCCTCACCCTCCCCAGTAACTCATCCATGGACATTTATCCTGAAAACAAACTTTCGGATTACATGGTTCACTTGCCGAAAGAAATCAATTTGTCTGGATCGTGGGAGTTGGGTTTGTCCGAGATTCTGTACCCCAACACTTGGTACAACATTGACACCAACCAATTTTACATTTTCTATCAACGCGGTGCTTTGGAATTTGTAGCAGTGCTTCCAGCAGGTTATTACCAACAACCTCAATATATCGTGCGTCAGATACTTCAAGAAATGAGACGAGAGTTTCAAAATAGAAACAAAACGTTGGTCAGCGAAGGAGTGTTGACGCAACCTATCGACTTTCTCTTTGATCTCACTTACAATCCTCAAACACAACTAACCACCATGTCCATCCAACACAAAAAAGGAGCACCTACGACCGACCGTAATGGTACCGCACAACCAGATGTGGTGGTGACGCTTTCGAATGAGTTGGCTTCTATTTTGGGTTTTCGAAAGGTTTGGTATCGGGAAATCGGAGAGTACACTTCGGCAAGCGTTGCCAACGTAGACACCGTGAACGCCATCTATGTCTATTGCGATGTTATTGAACACAGAACGGTTGGTCACACGCTCGCACCCTTGCTTGCTGTCCTTCCTGTAACAGGGAAGCCGGGTGCTTATGTCTCCAAAAGATACGACAAAATACAATACCATCCTGTCTTGAAGAAAAATCTTAGTGACATCCATATCTCGCTTCATGACGATCAAGGAAAACGAATTCGTTTTCGCAAGGGGAAAGTGATTGTGACTTTGCATTTACGACCCAAAACGCTAAATTCGTTATAAAAAACAGATACAAAGGAAAATGGGTTTATTGTAAGAAATCAACGGTAGTAGAAACATGCGTGTTAAATATTGTTGTGACGCAAAGGCTTACGAAAACTATTATTTGTCTCAAGTCGGTCATGGAATGCCTTATTTTGCGGGGGCACGAGTGCAACAAGGTTATGGACTAGGTAATCTGTTTAGCTCCATTGCCAAAAGTGTCCTTCCTTTGGTCAAAAAAGGTGCCAAAACCCTGGGAAAACAAGTTTTACAAAGCGGTGTCGAGTTTGCTTCCGATGTCTTACACGGTAAAAACGCCAAACAAGCTGCCATCGATCAAGCAAGAGCTGCCGGTTCCAATCTCTTACAAGTAGCTAAACAACAAGTAGGAAAGCGAAAAGCAGCTCAACAAAAAATAGGAAAACGAAAAGCAGCACCGAGAAAAGTACAAAAGAAGAAACGCAAGAGACATCACGACATTTTCTCGTAAACCATGGCGACGTTAGTACACCCCAGTTCGGCAGAATCCACCACCTCTCAACTGGATTTGTTTTCGGTGCCACCTAGTCAAACTAGTTTGGAGGAAGGAAGTTTCACCGAATACCATCCTGTATCTGTATTGACCTCCACAGGTCCTATTGAATTTACAATTAGTGCTGAAAACTCCAACTACATTGATCTTGCCAATAGCTTTCTTTATGTGCGTGCAAGCGTAACTAGTGCAGCCGGAGCTGATTTGGCAAAGAATGTGGAAATTGCACCTGAATGTAATTTTTTACATACACTATGGACACAAGTGGATGTTTATTTGAACGGTTCGCTTGTGACACAATCCAACAACAATTACCCTTATCGAGCTTATATTGAAAACTTGCTTAGTTTTGGACAAGATGCAAAAAATTCCCAACTTTCTGCTCTGTTGTGGCACCGTAACACGTCAGAACATTTCGATAGTCGTGGAGCTACCAACCTAGGTTATACCAAACGAAAAGCTTTGGCTGCAGAAAGCAAAGAAATGGATATGATGGGGAAATTGCATCTTGATTTGTTTTTTCAAAATCGATATTTGTTGAATGGTGTCGAAGTACGTTTGCGATTGATTCGTTCCAACGATCTTTTTTGCTTGCATGGAAACGCAAACCAAGCAGATAACAAAGTGTCTTTGAAAGAAGTGACCTTGTTTGTTCGCAAAGTAAAACCCAATCCCGCCGTACAGCTTGCTCATGTCAAAGCCTTGCAACACGGCACTGCAAAATACCCGCTTCGACGTGTGGAAGTCAAGAGCTTTACTGTGCCAACCGGGAATCGAAGTATCACCAAAGAAAATTTATTTTTGGGACAATTGCCCACACGAATGGTGGTCGGTGTAGTGGATAATGACGCTTACAACGGTGTCATCACCAAATCTCCTTTTAATTTCAAACACAACAGCATCAATTTCATGACGATTTACCGTGACGGAGTTCAAATCCCTTCCAAACCACTGCAACCAGATTTCACCAACGATCGTTTTGTTCGAAGTTACGTTCGTTTGTTTACGCAAACGGGTCAATATTATCGTGACACAGGAAATGCTATTTCGCGAGAACAGTACAAAGACGGTTGTGCTTTGTTTGCTTTTGATCTCACACCCCAAATGGATTCCAGCGAAGTCGGTTTTGAATTGATAAAGCATGGCAACATACGCATCGAAATTCATTTTGCTATTGCTACTGCACGTACTCTCACGGTCATTGTATTTGCCGAACACGACAATCTGCTGGAGATTGATCAAGATAGAAACGTTGCTTTTGACTATACAGCATGAACACGTTGCAAATCGAACGCTTGCTCAAGAAGGATTTGAAAAGCAAAACCATCTTTAAAAAAGTCTGTGCTTTGGATCAGTTGGAAAAACCTACTTTTCCATCTGCTTACGTCATCAACTCGGACCCGAGTAGTAAACCTGGAGAACATTGGGTTGCGGTTTATTTCGACAAACGCGGTCGAGGAGAATATTTTGATAGTTATGGACTACCCCCTACCTTGGTCGGTCTCGACTCTTACATGGATGCCTACTCCTTATCGGGATGGATTTACAATTGCAAAACTTTACAAGCGTACTTTTCCAGTTTTTGTGGTCATTATTGTGTCTATTTTATTTTATTTCGTTGTCGTGGCGTACCTTTGCATGCTATTGTATCTGATTTTACGTCAAACCTAACTGAAAACGATCGCTCTATTTCTCGCTTTATTCATAATGTATCACAATATTGATTGTACACATATCGTTTATTAATAAAATAATACACATCAAGGCGTGCTTGCAATAATAGCTACTTTTCGCTTTTTCATCGGTTCAGGATTAGTCAAGAGTTTGACAAAGGTTTCCAGTTGTTCATGGTTGTCTGGTGGTAGGTGGCAGACATCGTCTTTTTGCACTTTTAAAAAGATGTAGTTATTGAGCAGATAGAGGAATTGACGTCTTGCAGTTGGTACGTTTTCCACCACACAACGCAATTGGAACTGATCCACTGCTACTTCTCGCTTAACGATTTCCATATTTTTTTGCACTTCACACGCAGCATCGTCCATGTTGGTAGACCAGAATAGTAAAACTACATACTCTTTTGTTTCGGATTTGGGGCGAAAAAGAATGTAAGGAAGATTCCCCATTATCACATCAACGACTTGAACAAGTTGATCCATCGAAAACATGACTTTTCCTCTTTTGACGCTAATAATTGCTTTTCTCAATAGCGATGAAGAGGGTATCGGTAGTCCGGATGTGGCAATTTCTTGAAACTTTTTTCGAATGTCTCTTGCTGCACTTTCCATTTCTCTTGCTCTGGTAATAATCTCTTCAAACTCCAACAAACTTTCGTAACAACTTGTATAAGGAGGAATGTAGTCGGGGTACTTGATTTCGTTTGCTTCTTGATATAGATCGTCTGCTTGACTCGTATACGTTTCCATAATGTGAGGTTTCGCAAACGGGTCTCCTTTTATAACCACTAAACCGGATATTGCGCAACGTTTTGAAATAGTCTTACGTCACACTAATATTGCGCAACGTTTTGAAATAGTCTTACGTCACACTAATCTTGCGGAATCAACATTGAAAGACGCGAATTTTTTTAGAGATGCATTGGGAACACAACCAACAAGAAGGGGTGTCTTGAATGCATTCCCAACAAAGCACCATGTGCCCACATGGCATGCATACTGCATTTTTTTCTGTATTTTTACACTTTAAACATTTTTCGTCTTTTTTTAAATCTAAAACAGCATTTAGCAATTCTTGACGATTGGAGAAATTGCAGTGATTTTTTTCCATTTGCTTCCATAGTGCATAACGGATCTTGGTGTCCTCCACCCCAATACTTTTTGCGTATTTGACATGAGGATCAAACAACATAAGATCCTCTAATCTTTGACTCCTTTGCTTTGCTACCGCATTGTTTCGCATTTGGTGAAACAATATACCACGTAAGCGGTTCGCTGCAACAGATCCAGTTGGATTTTTTATGCTTGGTCGATGCAAATCCGAATGTTTCTGACATACTTTCTCCACATAGTTGACTCCTTGCTTTTTCAAAACAAATTCACATATAGGGAACCACTTTGCATGTTCATACCAAGGATTATCATGCGGTTTCCAGTGAAACAAACCTCCACCACAATAAAAACAAAGAACACGATCGCCAGAACCTTTATAATAAAAACCTGCATCCACCACTTCGCGTGGTGTTGGGCGCTCCTCATCACACCAAGAGGCAGGAAAGGTTCTCATGCGATCCTCTTCATCACACATGAGCGGATTTTGCGGAGACAAACAACGAAACATTTGTGCTTCCCATTCTCTTTTGATAGCTTCATCAGACGTCACTGCAGCATCAACACAATCTTGATCCATATTTTTTAGAATGATAAAAATAAAAACAATTCTGCTTTATATACCTACCGTTATGATTGCATCATAGTTTTCCAAAGAAACCTATACAAACAATGCGGGTAAAAACCTAGGGGATTCCCCATGGGAGAACTAAGTATTGTGCAACAAACCTGCTGTGCTATTTTTAGTAACAGATTGCGTCAGTATTTTATAGCGTTCTGATACCCTAGGGAAATCCCCATGGAAAAACCGACTTGATGTGTCCTGACTTGCCCTTTGCAGAAAATAGAGCGCTTAAAAACAGGAAATTGGTTAAAGAAATTTTCTATTGTATACTTAAAAAACAGGAAACTGGTAAAAGAAATTTTCTATTGCGCGCTTCAAAAGCTTTGACAGCTTTTTCTACAGAGTGCTTAAAAAACAGGAAACCAATTGAGAGACTTTTCTATTGTGCGCTTAAAAACAGGAAAAACTTTGCTTTATTGCTTTAAATCTTGCAGAATGTCTTGAAATAACCTTATGTTTTGAAGTCTTGGACCAGAAACGAACTCAGGACTACTGCTGTTCTTAGGGTTTGGTTTAATATTATCTTGGGTAGGAGTCAAACTTAGGACCACCGTCTCTCTTAGACTTAGAGATTATATTGTCTTGGTAGGAATCCAACTCAGGACCTTTCTTAGCATTAAGATTTCTTTTATCTTGGTTGGGGATCAAACCCAGGACTACTGACTTTCTTAAGGTTAGAGTTTATACTGTCTTGGGTGGGAATCTAACTCAGGACTTCTGCCTTTCTTAAGATTTAAATATATATTATCTAGGGAAGGAATCCAACTCAGGCCTATTAATTTTCTTAAGGTTAGAGTTTATACTGTCTTGGGTGGGAATCTAACTCAGAACCTTTCTTAGGATTAGGATTTACAGCTTCGCTGTCTTGGTTGGGGATCAAACTCAAGACTACTGGTTTTCTTAGGGTTAGGATTTACAGCTTCGCTGTTTTGGTTGGGAGTCAAACTCAGGACTTCTGTCTTTCTTAGGGTTTGGTTTTATATTATCTAGGGAAGGAATCCAACTCAGGACTACTGTATGTCTTAGGTTTAGGTTTTATATTGTCTTGGCTAAGAATTGAACTCAGGATCATCGTCTTTCTTAGGAATAGGAAAAAGAATAGAAATAGGATTGGAAATAGGAATAGGATTAGGAATAGGAGTAAGATTCGAAATAGGATTCAAAATAGGAGTAGGATTAGGAATAGGATTCGGATTAAGAATAGGATGGGATTAGGATTAGGAATAGAGGTAGAATTAGGAATAGAAGTAGGATTAGAAATAGGAGTAGGAGTAGGAGTAGGATTAGGAATAGGAATAGGAATAGGATTAGGAATAGGAGTAGGATTAGGAATAGGAGTAGAAATAGGAGTAGGATTAGGAATAGGAGTAGGATTAGGATTCGGAATAGGATTCGGATCCGTTACTGCTCTCTAGCGCCACCCTCCGCCACCGCTCTCTAGCGCCACCGCTCCTGCGATGACGTCATATGCGCCTGCGCCTGCTCTCTAGCGCCCCTAGCGGAAACACCAACCAAATGACGCATTACGTACTACTGGCGTCTTATTTAAAAGAATCCACTTGAACTTATCCGTGTTTCCCAAGCTGCATATCTATTTATCAGCATACTGTAAGCTGGTATCATAAAAAGATTCAACTACTTCAAAAAAATTTCTCTTCAGCGATTTCTCCCGATTTCACTAAAATTTGAAGTTGGTTTTTGACAACCGAAGTTACAAATCTTTCTTGTTTTTTTAACTTTAAATTGTTCAACAAGTTTTCAATGGTCATAGCTACTTCTGTAGCTGAAATATTACCTTTTTCAATCTGCCCAATGCATGCTTGAAAAGTAGACACTTGGTCTCTGGCAAAAGATAACCACAATTTTAAACAGGGATTTTGAAAAATGTTTCTCAGCATGACTGGGCATTTTTCTTGAGAAAGAAAGTATGCACGAAGCCCATCAAACATGCTTAAGATTCTTTCTATTGACGGACCCAAGGACAAAAATCTTGTATTTCCATGTTGCAACACTTTATTGTAATTGTTTCCTGCAAATTCGCAAAAGCTTTTTAGTTCTTCTACTCTGACACTGTATATATAAAAGTATTTGTACACTTTCACAGCAAAACATTCAATATCGATTGGAAAACAGTCAACAGCACACTGCAAGCAATTGTGTATTATGTGTGCTCCGCAACCGATACCAATAATTTTCTCTCCAGTTCAGCTTCAAGTTTTCTCCATACATTGTTTTTGCCAAGTCTTCTACAGCCACCAAAATTGGTGTTCGTGTTATCTACGCACAAAGCAACAATTTTGTTGCGCAAGTTGAATTTTTGAATTACTTTTTTCAGCATATCACACTGCAAATCAGATGTTTCGCCAGGTAAGGAAACAAAATCTATAATTTTATCTACAATTCCCCTATTTGGTAAAAAATATCTTACAACTATTGGAAAAAGTTTGATGTCTTTTTTGTTAGAAGCGTCTAAATTGAGGGTAACGCTCTTCGCTTCATGAAGTCTTCTATCACTTCTGTCATTACGTGTGGTGCCAATACATTGCAAATTATTGCTTGCGATTTAGTACGTGCTGAAGAAAATTTAGATTCAACGGTGGTCTTTATTAGTTTCGACAAGCAGTCATTGGCACGAAAGCTTTGACCATGACGCACACCATGATAGGCTATGACAGCTTCAATTGCTGCAATTTTACGGCTTTCAGTGTCATCACTGTGTGTAACGAAGTACGAGCTGATGTTTCCCGCAGAAGCCATAGCCTTTTCAGCTTCCTTGTGTTTTTGACTTTGCAAATGTTGATTGATGTCGCTCCTACTTCCATGTGAAACAGAAAAATGGGCGTTACATTGCTGACGTACAACTTTAGTTCCATCTTTACGCAGCCTATCAAATTTGATAAACTTGAATTCTTTCTGGAGATCGTCATTAAATGTACATTTGCACTTTTTTGACATTTTTACACTTCAACTATACTCCAAACTAAATTTAAATTTCAACTAAATGAGCACTGAATGGTAGGCGATAGATAACAAAAGTATTTATTTAACCAATGAGAATAGTAACAATGAACGAAAGACTATTTTGTTGCACTAATTAGAGATTTTATAACATAATATTATGGTAACTAGGCTAGCCTAGTTAAAATTGCAGCAAGATACTATTGATATCTACAACAGACGTTAAATGCTTCTTTTTTACGACAATCGAGCGCTCCTACGTTAAAGCGGTTTTCACGAAACCACGCGATAATCTTACAAAATGATTAAAAAACGGGACATTTGACAAAAAGTCGAGACACTCAAAATCAGGTGAAAATACGGGACTATTCCGTTCAAAACGGGACGTCTGGTCAGTGGTCACCCTACGTCATACGCACTGAGAGAGCGTCCGGCTGTGACGGATATATACGTCATGCGCACTTAATGGGTTAAAAACGATTTGGAGAGTGAAAAGTATGTTTTGAGGTTGGCCTACCTGTCGGATATATTCGAAGCTCTTAACAATATGAATTTGTTGTTTTAAGGACCGAACTGCTCCAGTGCTCCATTTTAGATTTTATTTCCAAGCTGGAAATCTGGATTAACAACTTTGAGAGCAAACAGTATGAAATGTTTAAGCTTCTAAACTCTCTTGGAAAGCAACCCAATGAATAAATGTTCGAAGAAATAAGATATCACCTGAAGCAGCTCAGAACCGAGTTGATGCATTATTTTCCAGCTATGGAACGTTGCGCATACATCAGCAATCCATTCCCCATCAATCCTTCTCTTCTACAATCTACATGTAGATACGGGGGAACAAGAAGATATCATTGATATCCAATCTGATGAGACAGCAAGAACAAAGCACAAGGAATGCTTTTCTTTAAATTTTTGGTGGAGCAAGTCATCCACATACCAGAGTTTGGCTCAAAACGCTATTCCGCAGCTGTTGGTTTTCCAAGTACATGAGAGTGTGAGCAGGGTTTCTCTGCCATGACGAGCATCAAAACGAAGAGTTGGAATCGTCTTGATGCACCTGGACATGATTTCCGATGTGCTGTGAGCTCGGTCGAACCCTACATTGATCAGCTTGTTGCAAAGAAACAATTGCAACCCTTACATTAAATTTTGCTTCTTAGTGTGTATTATCAATTCAGAAATAAATTTTGAGTAAGTTAAGCTCTTTGATTACTTGTTGGTTAGCAGCGACAATGTAAAATCTCTGAGTGATACGAGGTAAGAAAAAGGTTGAGAACCACTGCTGCAAACCGTCAAGCAGGGGAAAGTACCGTAAAGTTGTTTTTCCAAAGGATACCAAGAGAATGGCGGGAGAAGGCTTTGAACCGCAACGATGTCAATCACGGCCCTCGATCTTAACTAATCAACCATGCTGCCCACGAATGTAGAACTAAAAGTGAAGATCTTTTTGTGCTCTTTCCTTTTTTTAAGCTCTAATTTTCTTTTAATTGAAAAAAACTTTCACTTTATTTTAAGTTTTTTTAGTTGTCTCAGTGCTGCGATGAACCTTTGACCATTATTCTTAATGTAGGTCTTTTAACTTCCAACCCTCCCTCTTCCGCGCATACGCCTATTTTTTAACCGGTTGGTTGAGGGTTGTCGAAAGCGTGGTTGAGTGTTTAGAGAGTTGTGGTTGTAATCAAAACGACTACGGTTCAAAACCTACTTGCACCATTCTGCTGGGTCCTTGGCAAAGACATTTTACGGCACTTGATGGTTTTAGCAAGCAGTTCTAATTTTCAGTCATATCTCTTTAAAAAACTGAAAACTCAAAATAAAAATGTTTCAACTGGACAGCAATATCTTGGCATTTTTGGAAGCAGGTCGAGGTAATCGCCTGTGCTAAGTATAACGCCTCCAACGCTTTTCTTCGAGGCAGAAAGATGAATATAAAGATGACAATAAAAAAATGAATAAACAAACGGGTGGGCAAACATTGTGACTGAGAGAGCCATCAACTTCACATTTCTATAAAAAATCGCGGGCTATAATTAATAAATACATAAATACGATGTTCAAATTATTGCTTCGATAAATTTCGTTACAAAAATTTGTTCACTTTATATAGAAAAAAAAATACGTAAGATCAAAGCAATAACTTGTTTAGAAAGGTTCGATTCAAGTTCACACGGAAGATAATTTGAAATAATCATTAAAATTAAAGACCAAAAAAGTTTTATCACTGTAATACTGTTGCAATTTCTGGCAAGGGTGCGAGTACAAACATTTAAAAGATTAACAGACTTGTTTGTTGCCGAAAGAGAAATTTAAATAAAGTTTTTTTGTAATCGGATTATTTTGTAACAGATGGCCTTGATTACAGTAAAAATCTTTATAGGAATAAACGTAAGAAAGTTGCAAAAGTATAGATTAAAGATGTTTTACTCTAAGCTTTTTGCCACTTCAAATTGAGGCAAACCAAACTTAAAAACGACACTCAAGTCAAGTAATAGTCTGCCGTCAAATGACTGTCGTTTTTAACAAAATTGCAAAATTTATCACAATAACATCACGTAACAAAAAATTTCCGGTCTCGAGACCAATTTAAAAAACACGAGACCGAGACCACAAAAAATGGGTCTTGAAACCTTCATTACTGATATCGATACCCACTTAAGCGCTCGTTTAAAATATTGTGCGATAACAGGCTGTTGATTGTTTTATACTCAATACACAATTTAAGATGTTTAAGAACGCACTCACTGTAAATTGAAGATATTTTAGGAGTGGAAATCAACAACCCTAAAATACTTACAATGAAGCATTCTTTGTTTATTGATTTTTTTGCTATGCTTAGATTTTAACCGCAAAATATGAGTAAAAGAAACAAAAAATACTCCATTCCACTTATTGTTTGTTTCTTTTATTTATCTTTTCGCGCTTAAAATCTAAGCGAGCGCTAAGCGAAACAAAAAAAATCAATAAAACAAAGAATGCTCCCCACGCTTGTAGTGGTAGCGCGCCCTTACTTCCAAATGTTTTCCGGTGTTTCCAAATGCACCACGAATCCTTTTCATTCGCTCCTTTGCGGTGCGCGGTCTTCCAGAATTCTTTTTTTTGTACAGGCATCCAGTCTCTCTAAACTATCTAACCCACCGTCGAATGCTCTTACGATGGGGCGAATCAATGCCGAATTCTGTTCTAAAAGCACGCTGAACCGTGACAATGGCGTTTGTTTTCGTAAACTCCAGCACACAAAATGTCTTCTGCTGAGGAGTCGCCATTTTGGTGTAAAAAAACGTGATCTTCCCAGAATTCAATGGTGCCAGAAAAATTACTATCCACAACGGTGAAATTGACAATCAATTAACCTTAGATAACTGCTCTACCAAATAATCATTGATTCAGTTCACTACAATATTTTAGACCTGAACAAATGTGTAATGATTTTGGCATATTCTTTTTAAAACACCCTATAATATACCTCTATTTTAGTATTTCATTATCATCATCAATCCAATTTTAATCCAGTTTAATGCCCAGTGACTGGAAGTGGACAGATGCATTCCACTACTTCTGCAACATTTGTTGATTATAATTTTTTTCACAATGTTCAAATAAACTTTAGAGATCAATTTTTGGGGCCACTTTAGTAGTTGGCTTCAAACCAAAAAGTTTTTGTTTCAGTTACGGACGAGAGTCACACGGTGTCCAGGTCTGATATAAAACACCATGCTACTAGTACTACACAAAAACTTGTTATTGCCACATCTGAATACAAAACATAATCTTCATACGCTTATTTACGACATTATTCTCCTGTAATGTTTAAAGCAGAAAGTTTATTTTTAGTAAAAGGTGTGAACAATTGCTGTATTTAAACCCTAAGCAATAACACGTTTATTGAAATAAAGAAAATCCAACATAATAGCACAACCGAATAAAATTTGAAAAAATACAAGAGAAATAGGAATGATTTTTTATGAACTGATAACAATGTAAAATACTGCAACTTCAAAGCAATTTTGGCTTATTTCATTACTGTAGTTATGTTATACCAACAATCAAGATCGCCTTAAAATAGTCAAGGCAGGAAAATTATTTGAGTAAAAACTTTTTTTGCTCTTAAATCAGACACGCTTGTACTTGACCGAAGTAGTTTTTCTTTCTTAAAATTGTTTGTCTCTTAGGCTACGCTCTTTGTGCAACACCTAAGTAACCGGGATGTTCTTTCTCTTAAATTATTCAAGTTGAACTAAAATTAATAAATTAGAACTTCGAAAAAGAACTTAAAAGCGATGCGATCTGCAATCAAACAGAATATGTTAAGTAAAAAGCACTTTAAAATTTAACGCAAACAAATGTACCAATAGTAAGCCAAATTTGTGGCGTTTAAATGATTGTTTTCGAAAATTGATTCGCTCCAACAGTATATCGGCAGCCATAAACTCATTTTAAAGGATGTTAAGCAAACAAAATGACGCTAAAACAAAGGCAACCATACAACTGTCTAATACTTGGGAGTACCTCAGTTTCAAGTGCGTTAACATAGTTGATGGAGCGGAAACTACATCTCATATGGTTTAATAACGGCTTAAAGAAATGAAAAAAATAACCTTACTTGATGTGCAAAACAATAAGAAACAACTGTGTACTAAACATGAAACGATTGCAAAAAAAAATGGAGTTCTCCAAGCGGTACTTTAAGCTTAAAAAAAGTTTTTAAAATGTCTAATTTTATGATCTGATTACGAGAATTCAAAATAGCTCTAGATTCTAGAAAAATCTGTAAGTTATAAATATTGTAAAAAATATCAAATAGCACAAGCTTTTTTCTTTGTTGTTGCGCCAAAATACTGAAAAATTCCAAGTTTTGCAAAGTTTAAAAAGTTTTCTATGCTGCATCTGTTGCCGATCTTTGATTCTAAAATTACGAAAGAGAAATTAACAAGCAGCAACAGTAATTTCAGGTAATCAAAAGAAAAAAAAAGCAAATCTACATCTACACCAAAATTGGAAATACTTTAGAAATCTACACACCGCAAAAACTTTCTTAATTCGAAAGAAGCTTTCATTACTTGGTAGTTGAAATAAAAACAATTAAAAACTTTCATTACTTGGTAGTAGTTAAAATAAGAAAACTAAATATAATATTGATACATAACGCAAAGGAAAAAAGTTATTCAAATAAAAAACGAACATTGTACGATGCTGCGACATTTCTAACAAGCATCCTTCGGATATATTCATGCGGCATGTAATCTTAAACAGGCTTGCTTGATTTCAAGCTGATCTATTAATCTATACCAGTTACAATAATATGCAATGACAGCGACTGTAACTGTTACAAAAGCCAGTATTTGGTTTTCGGTCGAGTCACGATGAAATGGAATATCCCCACAGTGATGGCCTTGCAAAAAGGGGGGCCCGCTGCAAGAAAAGTAAGGGGGGCCACTATTTAGTGTGCTAAAAAAAGGTAGGTGGGCAATTTTTAGTACATGAAAGCAAAGTAAACACTAAAAAAAAAAGTCTTCACTTCAAATCCATCTCGGATTTACCTATTTTCCTCCCAAAATCAAGGTGTTCTCTAAAAAAAAAAAAATATCTTCACTTTAAATTGTAGTAATACATAGTGTAAAGTGTCATCAGCCGAAGATGATTTTTTCCTTTCTTTTCGACATGCCCTCGATATCCCGGATGCAATTTTCAATTTTGTAGAGCCATGGAATTGTAATCTAGTACATATTTTCAATCTATCAAAAATCCAAATTTTTTTCTCTGCTCCAAAAATTCTCACTTAGCTCTTTACAGTTCAATCATATTTATGTTTTGGTACATTTACAAATTAATCAAATTTATTTTTCGGTACATTTGCAAACGCAATATAAGAAACAGATTGGTTTGTTTATCATCTTAAAAAGTCGCTAAAAAAAACTTTGCCATGACAACTAACATAGAGTGCTCCTTGATTGCTCCAAGAGCTGATTGATAAAATTTTATTAAGTAGAGAAAACATTTTTGAATTTTTTACGGTTGAAAATATGTAGATTACGATTCCTTGAGTACAAAATTGAAAATTGCGTCCTGGTGCTGCTACGAAAAAATAGAACAATTTCTTGTGTAGGGGGGCCACCTTTTGATCTATTTTGGGAGGGGGTTTGGTGCGGCCGCACCAATCGCACCCTATTAAAGCCATCACTGTATCTCCACTTTTGCTGCGATCGTAATCGGTGTGAACGCACATGCGAAATAGCAAACGGCGCGAACAAGTCGCGAATGCAAATCTGACCTTACCACGACAAAAAACAACCGACGACGTCACGTCTTTGCCGTCGTAAAGTAGCTTAACGAAGTGGCGTTTTTCGTGTTCCCACAATTCGAACACAAGCCGGGAAGCCAAGCGCGGCCACCTGCAGAGCGAAAAGCAAATTAAATAGCGCGACAACGTGGTTAGACGGACATGAGTTTGCTGCTTAGTCTAGGCGCGTGCTTCCTGAAAACTCTATTTAATCCATGGATCAGCTCAACTTCGTTCGTGAGTTCGAATCCCTGACAAGCTAAATCGGACGCAGGCTTTGGCCAATGTCTCGCAACGTTACGCAAGCCTGTGCCCCCCACGAAGCCCTGCTGTGATGGGCACTTCTAGCGCGTGATTTCAAGTTACATCCGTTGTAAGTTATCACAATCACAAATACACTTCGCACCATTCAGCATCTGTTACAAACATAAACAATATAATCGGTTGTGAAATTAATGAATATCTGCGTGATCCATAATCCATTGATACCGGCCCAAAAATCAAAAATTCGAAATCGGAGCTACGCAGAAAGTTAGTACTTGAAAAATATCAACAAACCTGTAATCTTTTATGTCAAGTGCAGCCAGCAAAGGTCTCAGTGTAGTGTCGTGGCCAGAGTAAAGAAAAAATTTCTTCGCACTAGGATCGCTCTTCAAGACCTTCACCATCGAAGCGGAAATCATTGCCAACAACGGCTGAAGGTTCAATAAAGACTGATTTCTTAACGGCGATTCTTCTCGTAATACCCTGACAATGAAAGACGATTTTTTTTTGTAGAACTGAGTGTAAGAAAAATACAACGAACAAAACAAATGAGTTCACGACATGATACAAAGATGTTTTAATGAAAAAAATATTTTTTTTAGTATATATGATACACAGGACTAATAACTCAACCGTCTGTGTATCATATGTCAGTGCTTTTCAAACTTTTTTCACTACGGCACACTAATAAATTCTGAGTTTTCCTGCGGCACACTTACTTCATAAAGGCGAAAGCCTACTTAAGACTTTTCAAGTTTACATACAGAAATTATATTTAATATATGATAGCAGCAACACCTAGTAAAAGGTGCGCCTACAAAATTGTTTTGATACTGGCAGTGGTGGATATTGGGTGAGGCGAATGAGGGAGTTGCCTCGGGCCCCCACTTGAAAATACCGCACATAGTTTCATTTTGCTGTATATGTTTTGAAAAAACAAAAATTTTTCTCCCAAAATCATAGTGATCTCTAAAAAAAAAGGTCTTCACTTCGATTTGATCTCTAACTTCTCACAAAAAAACCCGCAAAAAACAAACAGCATTCTATTTGAATAAGGTGAATAAGGTTTTTTTTTGATTAGTTTTAAAATAATTAAAGATTTTTCTAAATTTTATAATACAATGGCAAAAATTGAAGAAATTCTTAAGGAATTAAAGGATATCAAAAATTCGATAAATTTATTGAATCAAAATTTTGAAACAATGAAGCAAGACTATGAGATAATAAAGAAAGAAAAGCCAAAGAAAGAAAATACGGAAATTCTGAAAAAAATAAATTTTTACAAGATAAAGCATCTTTTCTAGAAAAACAGGTTAATAACCTTGATCTATATGGAAACAGAATTTGGAAATACAAGGAATTTCATTTATCCCAAATGAAAATATCGAAAAAATTGCTGTCAATGTTCTTCAAAAAGTCAAAGATAATATAAAGATGGAAGATTTAGATCTTGTTCATAGACTTGGCAAAGAAACAAAAGACGAAAGAAACTTTAAAGAAAACCGATCAATTATTGTCTGATTTAAAACAAGAGAAACAAGAATAGCATCTTTGAAAATCGCAAAAAAGCATACAAATTTACTGTCAAAGATCTTGGATTCAATAGCACACACCATTTTTACATTAATGAAAATTTAAATCCCCGAACAAAACCTCTGTTTTTTGAAGCAAACAAACTGAAAAAAGAACATCGATGGAAATGCATCTGGACTAAAAATGGAACCATTTTCACAAAAAAAAATAATACTCAAAACTTTCATCATCAGAACAGATAAAGACTTAAAAATATTAAATGACTAAAGAACGATATTAGTAAGTGTTATTTTTACATTGCCATACATCTCTTTCCGTACGGGGTGGTTTATCAGGCGTTTTTCCGCCAGTACGGGCTCTTATTTAAAAAAACGAGAAAAAAATGTACTCTAAGTTTATTAAATACTTCCGCTTTTATTTGTTAAAGCAATTCAAATTTTATATCATCTAAAAGCCTATTTCTTTAAAACAATATAAAATTAATAAAAATTGAATAAAAAATGAGTTACTAATAAATAAAAGTATTGACCCTAGTTTTTTTCAAAAATTGTCGTTTTTTCTTCTTGTGTCACTGTGTGGCAAAATATTTTAACTTGTTAGCAGAAGCTAAAGACCTAAATTTTACATTGAAAAAAAAGTATTTCCAAAAAGAGAAAAAATGAATGAGTTACTTAAAAGAAAATTGATCATCAAGTTCGAATATTTTCGCTCTCGCAAGTGATCGCGACGAAATTGTGCTTGCTTGCACGCGGCTCTAAAAGTCACGTGATCCAATTGAAGCTGAAAAGCTAAACCACGTAATTAAAGGATTAAAAGCTTGTGAACAATAGAAGAAAGAAAACGCGTTAAGTTGCATTCTATGCACGCGATGCAAAGAGGAAGCCGACTGAGTCGGCTTTCCCGCACTGGCGATACAAAATGCAAGTTCCGACTGAGTCAGTAACCCGTACGGAGAGATTATTATTGTGCAGCATATATAATCTCAATGTGACTCTTAATCAAGATGACAAAAATATACATGTACGGTCTGTAAAAAGAGATGTCGTAAAAACCAAAATTGCATAGAATGTGACAATTGCCAAAATAAATTTCATTACGAATGCACAGATTTAAACCCTAAAAAAAATAGTTGCTCTATGTCTGACTAAATGACATTTTACTGTAAAGTTTGCTATGAGCATGTATTTCCATTTACCAGCCTAAGTGATTGTGATTTTATTAATATGTTCAAAGATATTGACTCTAATTTGGCACAATTAATTGATAATGTAAAACTTGCCAATCTTGAAGTATTAGCTGACATATACAACCATGAATATGTACAAATCCACTGCAACTATACAAGCTTACATTCATTCAGTAAATTACTTAAGCAAAATAAATCTGAATTTGATTTAAGTTTAATACATTTTAACATGAGATCTTTACCTAAAAAATCTTCATAAAATCGAAGATTTTTTATTTTGCTGTAATGAGTGCCCAAAATATTTGTTATTTCGGAAACAAAACTGAATGCAAGCAAAGTATGCAATGTGAACCTAAATAACTACTCATTCCTACATAATAATTCAATTACTCAGGCTGGAGGAGTGGGATTATATGTACATAGCAACATAAAATATTTAATAAGAGAAGATCTATTTATTGACTCAGAAGGGTTCGAAAATTTATGATTGAAATTATCACCCCTCCAAACAAAAAAAATATGATTAATTCAGTTATTTACAGACATGCCTATTGTAATGTTGATTTACATGTATTTCAAGATAAATTATTAAGCATACTAAAAGCTATTTCTTCGTATAAATATACTATTTGTGGGGACATAAATATTGATCTTTTAAAATGGGAAAGCCATATTCAAACTAGTAACTATATAAATGAACTATACAGTGCAGGGGCTGTCTTAGCTATAGATAAACCTACAAGATTAACAAACACCTCAGCCACACTTATTGATCACATCTACACTAACAACTTACTTAACAATGTACCAGTTGGAATTCTTATATACAAAGTATCAGATCATCTTCCAGTTTATATTGTATTTAAAGACATTATTACACAAAAACAGCAAAACCACATGTACAGGGACATAAAAAAATTTTAACATCGACACATACAGAGAAAAAATGTTTGAAAAACTCAATAAAAGTTACATTAAAACATTACATGACAACCAAAATTTTCTCTATCATAATTTTGCTGATATTTTCTGTAATCTTTGAATTCCCATGCACCTTTAAGGCAATCCTCCCGCAAAGATTTAAGATTCATAAATAAACCACGGTTAACATCTGGTATTTTCAAATCAATTAACTAAAAATAAAATGTTTAAAAAATGCTACAAATCATGTGATTCTCTTTTAATTAAAAAATATAAACAATACTCTAATAAACTTACCAAAATTTTTATTCATGCTCTTCTGGTAAAATCTGAGTTAAATTGCTGTTAATTCTTTATTAAAAAGTAAAAACAATAACAAAAACTCAACGTTTCGGTGTACTATGTTTCAGTAAACCTTCATCAGGAGATTAAGCAAAACACAAATATCATTCAAAATAAAACCATAGTGGCGCGAAAAAAGGAAAAAATATTTAAAATACATTATTGATTTAAAACGACATCTAACGGATTCAGAATTTTAAATTATAATAAGCATTTGGATAGAAACAATTGGTTTTATCATTAAAAGCATCATTATTAAAATGAATAAAAAAGGACTCCAAAAATCTTCTTTTTATATAATCTGCTTCTTTTGCCAAAATTTTTGAATTATTCCAATTCATATGATGCTTTTCCGAATATACATGTTTTACTAGAGCAGATTTGTTGTTTATATCATTATTTTCTAATCGTGCTAAATTTTTTGAATTCACATCCCGCATGTGTTCTTTGCATCTTGTAAGAAATGCCCTACCAGTTTCACCAATATAAATGCCAACACAATCTAAACATGGAATTTCATAAATTACTCCTGGCTGTTGCTTTGGTTCAATTGAATCTTTTAAGTTGGGTAAAATTTGCTTGATTGTTTGAAAAGGTTTTGTATATACGTACTCTAATATTTTGTTTTTTAATTATACGACCTAAAATTTCAGTTAAATCTTGAAAATAAGGTAGGGTTACTGTTCCTTTGTAGTTTTTGCTTATTTCATGTTTCTCAATTTTATTGAATCTGAATCGATTAAATGTTTTCTTTATAAGCCAATTTGGGTAGTTGTTGTCTTCCAAAGTACGTCGTAGCATTTCTTTTTCTTCATTAAAATCTTTTGAATCTGTAATTAGTTTAGCTAATCTGTTTAATAAACTAATAATAATACCTTGCTTTTGTTGCTGTGAATGACAAGATTCATAATTTAAATAACGATTAGTGTGAGTTTCTTTTCTATATATTTTGGTTGCCAATGTTCCACCTTTTTTCTTCATGATCAGTATATCTAGGAATGGTAATTTGTCTTCTTTTTCATATTCGATGGTAAATTTGATACTTGCTTCAATGCTGTTTATATGAGCAAAAAAACGTTTTACGATATCTGATTTTAATATTACAAATGTATCATCTACAAATCTTGACCATAATTTTGGAGGGGAAAAAAAGGAATTTATTGCTTTTATCTCAATGTGCTCCATAACCAAATTTGCAATAGTAACAGAAATAGGGGAGCCCATTGGAACACCAAATATTTGTTGATAAAATTTTCCTTGAAATTTAAAATAAGTATTGTACAAACAGAAGTTCAAAGCAATTTCAATGTCATTAATTGTCATTTCAGTACGTTCATTAAGTGTAACATCATTTCTTAATTGTTCAATAGTAACATCTTTTGCAAGATTAACAGGAATTTTGGTAAACAATGACACTACATCGAAAGAAACCATACACTCATTACTTTCAACATTAACATCTTTTAATAAATCAACAAACTGGTAAGAATTTTTAACGGTAAATTTAGTCTTGCCAACTAGCGGTGATAATAATTTAGATAAATATTTGGATAAGTTATATAATGGTGAATTAATAAAAGAAATAATTGGTCTTATGGGAAAATCTTTTTTATGAACTTTTGGTAAACCATATAAACGTGGTGCACATGAATCACTACTACGTAAAAAATAATACTGTTGTTTAGTAATACAATTACATTTTAATAAGTCAAAAATAAATGCATTTAAACGTCTTTCTATGGACTTCGTTTGATCTTGTTTTATTGCTTTGTACGTTGTTTCATCTTTCAATAATAGTAACAATTTTTCATAATAATCAATTCGATCGAGAATCACAGTACAATTACCTTTGTCAGCTTTGCAGAGAAATTTCATTATTTTTCGATAAATTAAGTAACGCCTTCTTTTCGTTGTTGGTTAAATTCTTTTTTATTTTTCTTTTATTATTTAAAACACTAACAATTTGATTGCGGATAAGGTTGGCTGAATGCTCTGGTAGTTTTTGTATTCCTTTTTCTATCTCAGCAAGAATCTGTTGTTTTGGTATGACGTTTGATGACACTGCAAAATTTAAACCACGCGCCAAAACTTTGTTCTCATCTTCTGTCAGCGTGTGTTTTGAAAGGTTAATGACCCATTTATCTTTCTTCGTTTTTGTTGATGAATCAATTTCCTTAACTTGTTTCTTTAACTTTAGTCTATAATATTGTAATAATTTAAAGTAAATGTTTTGTTCTATCGATTCCATTCTTAATTTAATCGTAGTTAACATTGAATCTGACATAAATTTTACAAAATGTCGTAAGATAGCTTCATTTCTTTTTCTGTAGGTTCTAATCCAATGATGAGACTCATTAATACGTAGTTTTAAAAAATTAAAGCCAAATTTTCTTGCTAACTTTCTTCCAGCAGCTGTATTAATAGGAGATTTAAATTGTAAACTATTGGGTAAAATATCTTCTCTAATACAACCATGATTATAAAACAGATGACCTCTGTGCTTCGCAACCTTTTTCCTTGAGACATAAGCTTACGAAATTTTCGTAAAATCTCTAAACCATAAAGGTTTTTGATGTTATTATAAATTTGGCTTTTCTTGATACCAGGTATATTATTAAAATCTTTATTCATGCTCTTCTGGTAAAATCTGAGTTAAATTGCTGTTAATTCTTTATTAAAAAGTAAAAACAATAACAAAAACTCAACGTTTCGGTGTACTATGTTTCAGTAAACCTTCATCAGGAGATTAAGCAAAACACAAATATCATTCAAAATAAAACCATAGTGGCGCGAAAAAAGGAAAAAATATTTAAAATATATTATTGATTTAAAACGACATCTAACGGATTCAGAATTTTAAATTATAATAAGCATTTGGATAGAAACAATTGGTTTTATCATTAAAAGCATCATTATTAAAATGAATAAAAAAGGACTCCAAAAATCTTCTTTTTATATAATCTGCTTCTTTTGCCAAAATTTTTGAATTATTCCAATTCATATGATGCTTTTCCGAATATACATGTTTTACTAGAGCAGATTTGTTGTTTATATCATTATTTTCTAATCGTGCTAAATTTTTTGAATTCACATCCCGCATGTGTTCTTTGCATCTTGTAAGAAAATTCTTTGCATCTTGTAAGAAAATTAAATTGAACCAAAGCAACAGCCAGGAGTAATTTATGAAATTCCATGTTTAGATTGTGTTGGCATTTATATTGGTGAAACTGGTAGGGCATTTCTTACAAGATGCAAAGAACACATGCGGGATGTGAATTCAAAAAATTTAGCACGATTAGAAAATAATGATATAAACAACAAATCTGCTCTAGTAAAACATGTATATTCGGAAAAGCATCGTATGAATTGGAATAATTCAAAAATTTTGGCAAAAGCAGATTATATAAAAAGAAGATTTTTGGAGTCCTTTTTTATTCATTTTAATAATGATGCTTTTAATGATAAAACCAATTGTTTCTATCCAAATGCTTATTATAATTTAAAATTCTGAATCCGTTAGATGTCGTTTTAAATCAATAATGTATTTTAAATATTTTTTCCTTTTTTCGTGCCACTATGGTTTTATTTTGAATGATATTTGTGTTTTGCTTAATCTCCTGATGAAGGTTTACTGAAACATAGTACACCAAAACGTTGAGTTTTTGTTATTGTTTTTACTTTTTAATAAAGAATTAACAGCAATTTAACTCAGATTTTACCAGAAGAGCATGAATAAAGATTTTAATAATATACCTGGTATCAAGAAAAGCCAAACTTACCAAAATCAAAAATGCTGCAAAAATCTCTTACTATACTGAAAAACTTAAGACAACAAAAATGATATTTGTAAACAATGTAAAGTTATTAATGAAGTACTTGGTAGAAAACATTCAAATTCTTATACACCTACAAAAATTGCTGACCAAAAAGGCAACCAAATAACCGAGCAACAAGAAATTTGCAATGAATTTTATAACTTTTTCTCTAATATTGGAAATAACATTAGTAAAACTATTCCTCTATGTACAACGCCAAATAATCCAAGTTCAATAATTTCACAACACAAGAAATCCTTTTTCTTTACTCCTATTACATCCAATGAAATTACGATCCAAATTGGTAAACTGGACAATAAAAAATCACCTGGAATTGACAAAATTCAGAATAAATTTCTCAAATATGTTGGTGACAACATTTCTCCATTCCTTGCTGAAATCTTTAATAATCATATAACATTAGGAAAATTTTCCCAAGAATTAAAAACAGCTAAAATAGTACCTATATACAAAAATGGATCTCATTCTTTAACAACCAACTATCATCCCACTTCTATACTATCTTCATTTTCAAAAATTTTTGAAAAATGTATATACAAAAGACTTTATAAATATCTCTCTTCTAAAAATATTTTAAGGAATCTAAGCCATGATCAATTTGGGTTCCAACAAGGACATTCTACAACTTTAGCTGTAACAGACATTTACAATAAGATTTTACACAATACTGAGCAAGAAAAGTATACTGTGCAGTCTTCTTGGATTTAAAAAAAGCATTTGATACTGTCAATCACTCAATTCTACTTAACAAATTACACAAATATGGCATAAGAGAAAATATACATAAATTATTATCTGATTATCTAACAAACAGAACACAATTTACTGTCTTACACAACATCATATCCCATCCAAATCTATTAAATACAGGGGTTCCTCAAGGTTTAACATTAGGTCCTCTAGTATTTTTGATATACTGTACATAAATGATCTCCCACTAATCTCTAACTTTTCGACAAGATTATTTGCAGATGACACTTGTTTAATTATGACTGACTTTAATCTGAAACTTTTAAACAAAAAAGTAAATATAGAAATAAATAAAGTTTCCCAAAGGATGAATTAAAATAATAGAAGCTAAATTATGACAAATGTAAATATATGCTCTTTAAACATTCTAATAAAGAAATTGATGACAGTATTATCTTCCAAATTTTATTGACAAATTCAATTAAACTAGAGCAGGTAAAATCTCTTGTACTTAGGAGTAGTGCTTGATGAAAAATTAAAATGGACAAATCATATTCAACTTCTTTGTAAGAAATTAGTACAAGTTTGTGGAATTCCCAGAACTATAAAACCACTAGTAAATTCCAAAACTCTACTAAATGTTTATTACTGCATGGCATACAATTACAATATGGCATATTAGCTTGGGGAAATGCAAACAAAACCAACTTATCACCACTCAACAAAGTACATAATAGAATTATTAAAATGATTCAAAAAAAGAGAATTTTCAACCTACTGTAACTTACTACACATTGAACAAATATACAAATTAAGAAATCAGAAAATTCATGTTTCGCTATAATGCTAATCAACTCCCAACCTCTTTCATTAAATAGTTTACATCAATACATAGCTACCCTACTAGGCTGTCTAAACAACAAAACTATTTTTTACTGCGATATCGATTGCAACAAAGCTAAAAACTTATTAGTTATACGGGTGCTAAATTGTGGTCAGAAATCCCAGAAAACATAAAAAAAATTAAAAAATCATCTAGCTTCATCTACATTTTAGAGCACATCATTGTCTACAACATATTAGTGCAGTGTTTCTCAAATTATGGGTCGCAACCAAATGTGGATCGCCAAGACTATGCGGATGGGTCGTGAAAGCTTGTATCTACAATTACTTTTAGCTAAACGTACAATTAGTTTAGACAATTTGAATGCCACAAATAGAATAACAGCACTTCTCAATTGTGTCAGTAACTTTTAGATGTTTATAGTCAAAAAAAACACCTTGTTACATTATGTTATACCAGACCAGGGGTCCAGAACCTATGGCTCACAAGGCAGATGTGGCTCTTTTGATAACAGCATCTGGCTCTTTTGTTGCCAAGCATAAATTATCACACATAAACAAAAAAGATCTGAGCACACAAGATTTCAAAAGTGAAGACCCTTTTTAAAGAGATGATTATGATTTTAAGACAAAAATCGAGTTTTCAGAGTCAGATTCAAGGTGAAGACTTTTTTTTTTAGAGATCACTCAGTTTTTTAGTCCAAAATCAAGAAATCAAAGTAAGTTTGCTCACGAACAAATTTCTGCCCACACACATACAGCTGAAAATTAAAGAAACATTGTTGGCTTTCATCAAAATACATTTAAAAACATGTAGCTTTTATGGCTCTCTTACCAAAAAGGTTCCCAACCCCTGTCCCAGACAATATAACATTTATTTATTAGTTTATAGCACCTTATTGCACTTGTAAGATATATCCAAAAATTAAAAATTGGTCCAGTCCGCATAATAGTTTTCCCCAAATTTTATAGACGTTTGCTCAAATCATGATCTTTTTGACACTTGCAGATATGAGAAACTGTATTTTAAATTTATGGTAAAGACCAAAAAAAATGGTCATCACCTAGAATCTGTTTCTGATTTTTCGATTTTTGTCACGAAAAACTAGTACTGGCTTTGCTTTGCAAACACACACGTACCACATGAAAGTTCTTGTGTGCTCCAGGTTCCCCCCTCTGGTTTATAGGCCATATTGAGCTACTTTTTCAAAGACTTGTTGAGAAAAAATGATTGTTAATAAATACCTAACAATTTTGTGTTGTTTAAATATCCACTCACTCAAGTTTATTTGCGTCGCAGGCATATTTGCAAATCGTTGTTTTTAGCGATTTTGGATCACAGAAAAAAAGCTTTGAGAAATGTTGTACTAGTGCATGCCTTATAATAAAATGTTCACTTGCTGTTTAGTAAATTCTTGTGTAATTGAATTATACTAATATAATTGTAAAGAGGAAGAGAAAAGATTAATAATCAATGAAAATTGTAAATCAATGACAATAGAATAAAAAATTCTCTGCAATTTGTTAACTAACTGTAGTTGTTTTCTACTATCAGATGGCGCTATTCTAACTGTACTGCAATTTTGAGGCATGATACTTTTTTTTAGGTTAATTTTTAAAGTGTTCAAATTTTATATGATTTATATAGATATTGATATATAATGATAATGGTATAATGACATATTTTTATATGAAATTGATCTGCACACAAACGATTTATACTCAATTTTGTCTGCTTTTTTTTTCTTGGTAATTAAATTTTTGTTTATTTCTTGTGTTCCTTTTTTTCCTTTTTTTTATATTCTTAAATTTTTTTTTATTATTAGTATTGTTTTTTTATTTTTTATTTATTTTGTGAACCTGAACAAAAAAACTTAGTGATTCAGTTAATCTAAAATAATAATCTCTGAGGCAGCTGGACTTGGCGATCAAATGATCTTTCGCTGTTTCAATTGTTGTCATATCTTTGTTTTATTGTTTTTTTGTCAAATCAACAAATGTGACATGTGTTTATTGAACTTATAAAGCGTTAGAAGAATAAACTTGAAACTTATGCAAATGACCTCTTTTCTTATACATTTTTACTGAAGCAGCCTATATTTACAATTTTTAGCAATACTAAAATCACATAAACACGGAAGTCATCTGTAGACCAAGATTCTATGGCTTTCTGTCAAAACACGAAAATTTTGCAACACACTTTAATCCTTTTCATGGCACACAGTTTGGGAAACCCTGCTGTAGTGTGTCGAGAACTTGGCACCTACAGTATCTGTTTCTGAAGTTTTTTGTTTTTAGGGTCTAACATGCCAACAACGTCAGCAACAATTTTCTTTGCATATTCACCATCTAAATATGATCATTTTGCATGAGCTATATTCCATGCCAATAAAAAGCTGGTTTCATTAACTACGTCTGCTTTCTTACTAAATGCTGTCATAAATGTTTGTTGATTCTAAAGAGAAGACTTTAAGTTGGCTGATATGATTTTTCTTAATTGCGATTTAGGTAAAAAATCACGAAAAAAGTTTTTTTTGATTTGTTCCATGATTGCGTTTTACGTTACCACCTTTGTTCTAGCTCAGCAACTTTTTACAGAATAAACACAAAGGCTTATCTCCCTGCATAGTAAATGCCCAATTATCCTCCCATTCCATCTTAAAACTTATGTTTCCTTTCTCGTACTTCCTTTCTTACTATTTTTCAGCATTATTTATCTTTTACAAAGTTAGCTTACTGACTAATTTTTATTAAATTCTTGCAACCCTTAGTTTAAAATACCCTGTACATAATTATTACGTTTTATAAAGTTACAAAAAAATCTACACTGCAACTTCAAGTAAAAGTTAAGGCAATGCAAAAACAATTTAACCTTATCTGTTATTAGACAGGTTTTACATTATTCTTTTTAAACATCGTCATGCAGCATTTTAATTGTTCATTGGGCAAACTGGCTGTTCATTCTACTAGTTAGTCATCAGATTCCAGAGTAAAGGTCAGATGTAAAATGGCTTCATGCTGCAATCCCATTTGTGCAAGCATTATTAGTTTGGCAAAATTGCTTTGTATATTAATAAATGTAAAAAAAAGTATTATGCTTATGGAAAAACAATTTTTTTTAAATAATTTGCCTCTAATGTTTTTCCATCATCAAAACCGAAAGTCAAACTATCAAATTCGGCCAAGAAATGACAAAATAGTAACAAAATTTCATTTTTTTATGATTTCTCTAAGAATTATGTTTGCAAAACACAAAAAGTAAAATCAAGTTTTGAAAATAAACAAATTCAAAAATTAGTAAATTTATTGGACGATGTGCATTTAAATTTTCGCAAAGGTGCAGCATTTATGGGTTGAGTTATTAGCCTTTATTCAGGGTGGGCTTTAAAAAGCTCGTCTAGTAACTTTTGCACACTTTTAGAACTAGTAAAAGATAAGGTTAAGTTTATTGCAAAAATTCAAGAGAGCCACAAACAAGAGTTGGTGAGCTGCATGTGGCTTGCGAGCCACAGTTTGACCACCATGGGAATAGTGCATTCTTTGTTTGTTTTATTGATTTATTTTGTTTCACCTTGTACAGCATGGAAAGAGGTAAAAATCATTAAACCAAACAGAGAATGCTCCATTCTATATTCATGGTGAAAATGAGTTTTTTAAGTAAATGACCAACTTAAGACAACTTGCCACCAACCCATGATTATAATTATGATTATAAATATAGATATTGTTCTAAAAAAAGAAAATGTCTCTTTTCACATATGAGCATACTCAATGATAGTGAAGTATATAAAAAAAAAAGGCAAATACATAAATAAATTAAGAATTGCTTTCAAGAATTGAAATTTTCATGAAAATTTTTTGAATTCCAATGACAATTCTTAAAAATTCTTTAATTTTTTCAATTCTCAATTCTGATTAATCATCCCATCACTAGTTATAACTGTAAATACCCCTAGACAGGCAAAAGATTAAAGAGATTTTTCAACATTTTTCTTACATAAAATGATCATGCTGTTATTGTTTAACATTAAGTCTTTGCATATTGCGATGACTAATCGCACTAAAAATCTCATTGCCAACTGCAGATGATGGTTTGGAAGCTGCTTGACAAATTTACAGCAATAAACAGAGTGTTTTCAAAAATTTGCTTAAAAAGAGACCTTTACCAAATATCTATTTTTGATATCCACTTTTAATCTTAAGTAGGATTTTGCCGATTTCTACTTTGAACATTTGCAGTTATCCCCTTGTGTGTTAAACATGGCTTGACTTGTATCACCTCAACAATACCTTAAACTTTTATTATAAACTATATAAAAAATAATTAGTGGAAAAGTCTGTTACAGATTTATTTATTGTAAAAAGTTATCTGCAACTAATTAACTACAGAATCTCCTGATTAAGTTCACACCCATTTAAGTTTGCATCTCAATTAAATTTGCAAAAACTTTTCAAAAAATCAAGATTTAACTTTTACAAAAACTTATTGATATTTACAGCAAATCAGAAAAGTCATAAAAATGTTCATGATTTAAATACGTCATGAATTGTCAACTAATGCATATTTCATTCTCTTTCATGTTTTGCATCCAAAATAACCTGCCTTAATTTTTGCTGAAAAAGCTCAAAGAAATTTCTCAGCTCATTATTGTAATTTTTTGCTTAAGCTTGCACATCGGGACACAATAACTGATCCTCAACTTCATTGACTTTATTGTATGTGTGTTCAAACCAACAAAAAGTAACATCATTCCCTGTTGGTGCTGGACTATGTGCACAAGATTTGACCACAGTGTGAACATTTTCATCTTCATTATCATTTGTTGCTTGTATACTTTTCAACACCTCATTGACATCATCCAAAATCTCATGTAAAAACTCATTATTGTTTTTGTCATCAACATGCACAAACTCATCTAGAGTGCTTTCATCTATAGGTATATTTAATGCTTTTAAGCTGCACAATCAGCCATCATATCAACGTCTTCATGAGCTCCACCTTTCAAATTTACCAATTCAGCCAAGATTGTTAAATGCATTCTTTATTGTTGCATCTGATATCGTATCCCAAGCAAGCTTGATATATTGAGCTGCATCTAGCATATGAGAAGGGTTACCATAAGCAACACTTGCTGCTCCTCTAGGAAGTCTTTTTGCTTGCTCTATTTTGCAAGCTTTTAAATTCTCATCCAGCTTGTAGAAATCCAAAATATTTTTGAGATACAAATATTTATATCTTTTTTTTAATGCTGCAATAATTCCCATATCACAAGGTTGTTTCCAGCTTGTGCAGTTGGGTGGGAAAAGCACCATTTTGATGTTATTTCTCCAAAAGCTGGAAAATGACCAGGAATATTATCCACCAATAGAAGAACTGGCATCCAGTTCTCTTTCTTACTTCAGGATAAAACACTTCTTTGAACCATTTTCATCATGTGGAGACGTCCATCCATGCTATATTCTGACATATGTACTTGACAGGCCATTTCCGATTTTTAATGCAAGCTGGAAACTTGGCTTTTCCAATTAATGTGTATAGGATTTTGTGTGTTTCTGTGGCATTTGCACAAACTACAAATGACACTCTTTCTTTGGCTTTTTTTTTCTCTCATGTGCTGCTAACATCTTCAAAGGGCATAAGCAAGGTGTATTTGGGCAGCAGCTGAAAAAACAAGCCTGTTTCATTTCGAGATCATACTTTGCAATTATGGCATATAACTTATCCAAAATGCAACAAGATTAGGATTTTATCGCTCCACCTCTGCTCCTTCACTGTGAAGAAGAAGCTGTTGTATTCCACCACATTCTCTAAATCTGCTAAACCATTACCGTGATGCTTTAAAGTCATCCTGCAATATTAATAGTTCTTTAGCAATTTTCTTTGCTTTCAAAATGGCAAGGAAAGGTGGAACAGGCCAGGCAGGTTTGCTCGACGCATGCTATCAATCCACAGTATAACTTATTTTACCTCTGTAAACCTACATGCTTTGAATGTTTTCTTTTTTGCTTTTTCAGACATCAGAGCAGAACGCTTACTAATATCTTCACTCTTTGACCAGACTTTTCTAATAGTAGCCTCACTCACTCTGCATTATTGTGCATACTTTGTTTACTAGGAAGTTTTGGTTGATTCAACTTGAAGATTACCTCCTATCTTTCTGATTCATTCAATCACTTAACTTTGCTTGACATTATTATGTGAATAATATTAACTTTGCCTGATAAAAATTAATTTTTATCTTAAGTCAATGCAACAATTAAATCTCAAAACACTAGCTTAAATGACAAGAGTTTTCACTTTAACTGATAATTGCACAGGTTCTATGTTATGTACAAATTATATATATATATTAGCAAAAGTGATTGGACAAAGCCTGGTTACCACCATAGCTGTCCAAACAAACGAGATGCAAAAGCCATGTCTATTGTAAATCAAGTGCAATAAAGTGTTTAAGTCACAACAAGGCCCTGTTTCGCTCTTATGGAGCTCATCAGGTAACTGACACGACAATAAAGAACAAGTGCAGTATTTACATACATGGGACGCAAAAAGGTAAGTTACATACACAATAATACATTAGTAAACCAGATAGAGAACCAGATACAATCATGCAGCAATGGCTGAAGATATAGAACTGTACACATTGTAATTATTGGTGTCTATAGATACGAACATAAATGCAGCACTGAATTCCTTAGCAAACTCATTGAAATGTTCAGTACAGCAGTAATATTTATACACTATAAACTGGAAATCTAGGGAAAAGCAAATTGAATCATCATGCATACATATTAACCGAACAGTGTGGCAGGCCGGGCTTTAGCTGTTTTGCATAAGCTCATCAGCAATCAAAATAGAAAGTGCTCTAGCCATGCAAGGCACTGAAGGCAAGCTATATATATATATATAATAAAAAATATACCTCGAGTTTGGGACAGATGGCACTAGAGAGTACCACCTGTGGCATTGTGCATCACGCACGCCGAACCTGAGCTCACTGCCCGACCATGGTTTCGAGTTTTAAACTTTCATCAGGGACAGTCTGCTTACTCGGGTTTAGTTGCAGAGCTGGTCATATAAGAAAAGGTAAATATAAGAAACTTACATTTACCTTTTCTTATATGACCAGCTCTACAACTAAACCCGAGTAAGCAGACTGTCCCTGATGAGAGTTTAAAACTCGAAACCATGGTCGGGCAGTGAGCTCAGGTTTGGCGTGCGTGATGCACAATGCCACAGGTGGTACTCTCTAGTGCCATCTGTCCCAAACTCAATATATTACAGCATCTGGTCATACGGCGTGCGTGATGCACAATGCCGTTCCTACCAGTGCAGTCTTGCACTTGGTAGGAACCACAAATCTTATAAAAAATATACCATAAATATATATATACTCAAGTACAAAAATATATGTATAGAAAGTAAAAACATTTTAAATCTGATACTGCCCTATATATTTTTAATTACAGGTTTCTGGAAAAAGGCAATGGAAATAGTAGAAAGACTTTTGCATTCAATCCTTAGAAGAAAAACTCAAACGATCAAGATAACTGGTCTTATCACAAAGATATAACAGAACTCTTTTCTTAACTTTTGTTTGTCTGCATAATTCAAATCAATCACTAAATCAAATTGATTCTTTTTCACCCTCATCTTTGCTCTTTAATTAAAATTTCTTTTTGGCAATGGTCTGCTATTTCATTTTAGCAATTATTTTTCATTTTTTAAATTGTTATATAAATTTCTATGCTATTACTAAATGCTATCGACTTTGTTTAATTTGTTCATTTTGCTATTATGCTGGTCTGTAAAACTATAATATTTTTTTAAATTTTAGTTATATTTGATATGTTATTATAACTAATTTTTTTCATCTATCAACTTCGACTAGCATAATAGTTTTTTATGTTAGGTTATTTTTAATATCGTTATTACCTGCTTATTATTTGATTTATAAATTCATAATTTCTTTTTGTATAAATTCATTCTTCTTATTATTTTTTTATGTCACCAGATGCATTCAGAAAAGGTTCTCAGACCTGGTGAGGTTTCTTTTTATGAATGGTTTTTCTTTACTCACCTTGCTCAGTTGAGCTAAATTTCCATCTTGGCTAGCTGTGCCACCCATCATCATTATGCAGACTAGTCATGCACTGGTTATCCAATCTCTCAATTTGTTTGATATTATATTTGCTTTTTTCTTTCTCATTTCTTAGATTTTTATCTGATTAAGGTGTTGCAGCCATGCTTTTTACTGTTTTGTACTTTCACTTTCTAATTATTTTATGCATGTTTTAACGTCTGCCGTTGTGCTGCTCCTTCCTTTTGTGATCTTTCCAATATTTATAATTTTTGTGTCAAACTGTTTAATAATGATTAAGAATAAAATAAAATGAATGAATTAAATAATCGCTTAGGTATAAATGTTAAGTTCGCACCTACCAGCTAAGTTTGCACTTGCTGTTCCAATTCATGTTGCAAACTTAAGAGGGAGATTACTGTAATTAACCTGCTTGGTTTAACTAACAAAATTAGCATAAAGCAATTCTGTCAATAAAAATCTAATACAGAGTTTCTTAACCATGAAGAAATATTACAAGTACATGGAGGAATTTCTGAAAATCCTCCTTTATGTAGAACAGAAAATAAAAACAGTTTAAATCAGCAATTCCCAAACTGGGGTCCATGAGCAACCTTTAAGAGGTCGGCACAAAATCCTGTAGTTCTAAAATCTGAATTCTAAAATTAATTTGTTATTTTTGTCATGAATTTATCGACTTAGAAATTTGCTAAGTTGAAAATATAGGAAACAAGTTATCATTGAGAATCTTGTTTAAGTTTTGTTTTAAATTTTTGTAAATTTTTTTTGAAACATTAAGGGCATCCACCATTATTTAAAGCAAGCAAAAAGGTGCATCAATAAAAAATTTGGAAAGCCACTACTTTAAATGGTAAAGAATAAAGATCAGAAAAAGGGAGACACATGGAAAAAGATGAAACAATGATGTACACAATCAAAATAAGTTAGCACATTGCTATACCACAAAAAAATAAATAAGATTAAGCACAGTAGAGTTGAACACTTACTTAACCATGTTTTCTTGTTCATTCATTACAATGTCAAGATCTTTGGTGGTGATACAGTTGTTAGACGAACTACAAGGAAGTTTTAAGCCTTTGCATAGAAATCCATTTACCAGCTTATCCATCTGAGCACCTGTTCAACAAATTGTAAATTAGAAAACTGAACATTTTAAAAAGGTTGATTTTAAAAAGTTGATTTTTTGCAGCATCGAAGTGCTGTTGCAATGGCATCTTTACTGATGAAATTAGCATTGCTATAATCTTAGCAAAGACGACTTAAAAGAAATTAACAGGCAAAGAATTTTACCAGGAACAAATCACATATAACTTAAAAAGGCAGAGCAAGAAAAGATGCAAAATTACAAAAAAAACCCAAAATAATAAAATCCAAAAAAGGCCATAATTTGTTACAAGATTAACTCTGTAGATAGAACTAGAACTGAAACATCAGATATCTTAATGGTCAATTAAGTGCAAATATTTGAGAATCTCAATTTGTCATCCTGATCTGGTGGAAAAGAATGGAGAAATTTATTTCCTGATGTACTAATTTATTATTTATTTCCTTTACTGCATAGTGTATCATATATGATACAACCAAATCATTAATTATTTTTTGATTAAAAAAAACTTTATTTTTCTAAAATTTTGCTTTTAAATCAAAGAAAATACAATATTTTCTTATATAAAACTTTTTATTTTTGAAATAAAGTCCAAAATAATTTTTTAAGTCTAATTTGATGATTGAAAATGTATTTTTTCAGCGACAGTTACTTTTGATAAAAATAAATTTTAAATTTTTTAAAGTTTTCATGTAAATTTTCCGCTAAAAAAATTATATTTTACTTATTGCTTCTTGATTAAATATTAGAAATCTTATGTAAATTGACTAAATTACACATATAAATGTGGTTATATCATATATGATAGAATTTGTGGTCGGTCATGTCTTGCAATGTGAAACTCAAAATGCTATTTGACCTGGAAACAGGAAATTAAATAAATACTAAACCAATTTTAAACCAAGATTTGACAAATCAATTTGACTTATTAGTGTTTGACAGAATAGCTCAGTTTTATGACACTCTAACTTGGAGTAGAAGGATGCGAGTTTGACACTCAGTCTATCCAAGTGATTTTTGTTTTTTATTTAGAAATTCTTCTACATTTAGAAATATATTATTTTTAGAAATATATATTATATTTAAAAATATATTATCAATTTAGAAATATATTAGAAATTCTTCAATAGAGTTTTGGCATGGCTTATACAATTTTGGATCTGTTTTAAAAAAAAAGCAACAGTTTGGCCTCTACAGTCATACAAAAAAAATAATAGTAAATGTATCCTCAAACCATAAAAATAATGTTAAATAATTTTTTTCATCAACAAAAAACATATCTTAATTCAATAAAGCTGTTTCATGCAGAACATCCTAGTATGACTTATCAAAAGAAACTTAAAAGTACTAGCTTTTCTGCTCTAGTATAGATCTAATAAGTTTCCTGTGATAAGATTGCAAGTGCATATCAAACTGCTGAGCAAGATGATGAACAACATTTTACTTGCTTGCAATGTGACGTTAGATGCTCGGCTGGATCATGGTGCACTGTTACAACTTGTTACAAAGTTAACTGATAATTTTCCTGTTGTGCAAAAGACGTTCTTCCATTAGAAGGCACTGAGTGAACCAGCGAATAAGTAGATACTCTTCAGTTTTGGCAGAATTGGTTTCAGTTTGTTTTCAAATGAGCAAAAATATTTTTACTTTTAGCCTGGAGTGCCAGATAACTATTAGCCTGGTGTTTTCTTTAGGCCGACTGTCAAGCAATTATCCCAACTTACTTTCAGAGATCTCAATATATTGCTGCCAGATGAAATTTTTTATTTAGTTTTTTAGTTTTTATTTAGAGGTAGAACTGAAATATAGAGCTGTTTGATAAAACCATCAAGCCAAGCACAGAAAAGTGTCATAAAAAGTTTTTACTAAAAACAAAACAGACTTAAGTAGGTTTTGAACTTTAACCATGGCGATCATGCCACTGTAAATACAGCGCTGATATCCACCTACCCCATCCTAATGACTGATTTTATTTTAGTATTACTTTTGTACACATTGTTTGAAAAATTGTGTAAGACTTTTTCTTTAAAAAAAGCTAAATTTTATTCTGAAATTTTTTGCAAAATCTTTTTGAAGTACATTTTGTATCATATATGATACAACCATCAAATTACCCCATTTGTTATTTTTTTCAACTGTTGACACACGAATATTAATTTAGATGCATTTGATGGTTTTTAAGCTTAGTTTGAATTTTTTTGCTTAAGTTAAAAAATTCATGCAGTAAAAGGTTATGTTACTGTAAAGTGTTCAAAAAAAAAATATTCAACAAAACTTCAATTAGAACTTTTAACTTTGATTAAATGGTTAAGAAATAGAAATTTGTGTAGTTATTTATAATTTCTGGTAAATCTGACAACATTTACTTTTTACAAGTGCTAGCCAGTTATTCAATAAATGAATAACAAATATTTTTTAATGTAAAAGCAGGTTTAACAATAAACCAAATATAAAGTATGCTAGTTAATAACAATTAATGAGGTGCATGGTAAAATAATACCTAAATGCAGTTGTGTCAAAGTTTTAACACCAGATGGCAATTAATAAAATGTTGACAAAACTGTAACTTAAAACCCCAAGATCAATTGGCATTAGGTTTAAAATTAAAGACAATCAAGTAAATGCAAAATAAGTTTAATGACGATTTACTGATATGCAGCAATTGAATGAAGTCTGCTCCACCAGGTTTGGGAGTTTGTTTTCACCCAGTACTGCTATCACCCAGGATATAAGCTTGATGTACAAAATTGAATAAACAAAAGTACATCGAGCATACACGAGGAGGGCAAATGTAAACTAATGTCAGGGGTTCAATGTTTTTAAGAATAAAAACAAAAAGATATTCTTACCTGTTCGGTCGCTGATTTTCATGGAGGAAGCTATGTGTTTTATAGTTTCATTATGAATCTGTCGTTCTTTGTATAACTTTAACTTTCTTTTTTTAACTAATTTTTCATAAACTTGATTTGCTTTGAGACAAACACAGTTCTTTGTGCAAAAATACACATTATCAACAAATTTCATGGAAAACTAAAAAAAAAATACTGTAAAAGTAAACAAAGACACATTAATCATAATAAAAACAGAGTAATCACAATCAAGGTTTTTCCTAACATTGTACAGGCATATGAGTATGAAGATCATGTTTATTGATATGCAATTCAATATGGCACCTGCATAAAAAATATTTAATTGTTCATACAATGTTAAGACATATTTGATAGTATAAAAGGTTAGATACAGAAGATGCATTGTAATCAACATGATTCATTTTCATTTTCACACTGTGTCTTTATCTCAAGACTTACAGGTAACCGTGAAATATTGCTGACCAATGAACAATTTTTATTTTACTTTTTTACTACAGCTTGTTATAAACTAGTTACTGAGTTTAGGATAGACCTTTAAACTACTTCAAGCAGATCTTTATGGTTTATGGCAAGAAATATAATTTAGTCTACCAGGTAGTTGCTTTATGTGATTACTTGATGGCCAGTGCAATTTCTAACAACATTCATTAAGTTTACTTGTCATTTTTATATCGTTTACTACAATATTTTGTTGTTTACTGCACTTTCTGTCCAAGAATAGAACAGAACCCAAACAAAATATGCCCTAAAAAGCTTTCTCTATAAAGAGCATGACAAGTATAACTTGGACAGGTGTCGAACAAAGACAAATCGATCTTTAAATGGCACTGATGATTCTTCCAGGTATGTAACTATTGGGTAGGGGACTATGTGGCTAACTCCTTGTGCAATGACTCTAAGTGTCAATGAAACATGACTGCCCTATCTAGCTTTATGCCAAGATAAAAAGGTTCAGCACAAAATGGTAGGGCCTGCTTGTTGACAAAGATGTTAAGCTGATGTTGTGCTTCCTTGTTGTAAAGATGGAAGGCTGCTTACACTTGTTGTACTGAGCTTGAGCTTCCATTCCTAAAGATAGGAGGATAAGGTTGCCGTGTCCTGGGTAAAAGTCCCCTTTAACGCCTGCCATGTCCTGGGTAAAAGTCCCATTTAATGCCGCTCATAGTGCAAGCTGATCATTAGCATAAGCAAATTTCTTATCGACCATCACTGGCAGGTCATACACATAGATATCAAACAAGAGGGGAGCCAGAAGCCAGGACAGCAACCACTAATGCCCTCCTCCAAATTTTTGGAAGCTTGAGTTGGCTTATGCAGGAAGGCAAGCATGATAATCATAATAAGCATAATACAGTATATAAGCATTTTTCTACAAATCTATTCTGGTCAGCACACATGACGCATCAGAAAAATACTCAATGATGGTTAAGTCAAAGTGGTTATTGTATTAAACTATCAAAACACTATTATTATAGCTTTTTAAAAAAATCATACATGATCAATAAAATTTAATCATTGAACAAAAAAGATCAGTTATTAAATATTGAAAAAAATCTACCTGGTCAGCTTGAAGATCAGGTAAAAAGCCAAAAGTAAAAGAAATAGCACTTGCGATTGTACGAGAACTGCGCGTTGAAAAGACTTGGATTTTTTTAAATGCATTATCAACAGAAGAGAATTTGAAAAGTTGAAAATATCTTTTTCTAAGTTTGAAGCCATTATGCAAATGCTGAAGCTGAAATAAAATTATTCTAATTTTTTATGAATTGAAAGCAGTTTTTAAAGATAATAATACACTCAAAAATATGTTTTCAAAAATCCCATATCACATGTCTACTAAAGCACAGTAAAATTTTAATGATAGTGAACCAAAACCAAACAAATCATAAAAAACAAAAGTGAGATAAAACACAGTTCAGTCAAATTGTGTTGAGTCCTTCAGAGTGCATATATAACTATCATACAATTATGAACTGTGTGCAGCTAAAACAAAACAACTTCAATGATTACAAGTTTATTTAATCAAATCTTCAATACATAAAAGTTGATAAGTTTTGATCATAATTTTGGTTACATAGATTTTTGATAGAATCTTTACTACAAATTTTTAAAGTATTTTGCATATGTTATGATATTAAAATTGGGCAAGAGACACTAAAACTAATTATATTTTAATACATTAATTTAATTACAGTTCCCAACTTGGTATGCTGAGCAGGGTGACAATTTTCATTAGAAAAAATTGAAGAAAAGCTTTTTTGCATTTGTATAATACGATCAATCAAGTGCTTTGATAACAGTGTATCCAACGTTGAATCTAGAAAGTTATTGAGAAAAATGAGACACTTTGAGTATTAAGAACTTATTAAAAGCCATATTAATTAAACCTAATCATACAAATTCAATCAAGATTTAAGAACTTTTAAAAATTAATATAAAATAAAAAATAAATGTTCAAAATTTACTTTTAATTTAAGGTGGGGGTTAACAACCTTTTTTTATTTGCAGACCGCTATTAAAAAATTGTACATGCTACACACCCCCTAAGTGCCACAATTACAAACTCACAATAATAGCTATGAAAGCAAAAAAACAGTCATCTGATTTTTGCATTAAGTAATAATGTCTAAGCAGAAATTTGGATCAGGTTTGTTTTATTAACTTACAAGCAACAATAAAACTAGAAAAAACAAATTAAAAGCTCAATTTACTGCAGAAAGCTGTTTATTAGTGACAAGGTTGCTTGTGAACTTTTATAATAACTGTAGTTTCTCAAATTGCAAATAATTTAATTCTTCTAATGCCATTCTCAACAATGAATCAACAAATTTCAATGCATTTTGCCTTTGAGTTTTCAGTTCCACTAAGTATGAAAATTTTTTTTTTAACAAGGTATGTGGTAGGCATGAACACCAGATGGTATAAGGCTTTTTAAGATATCTTCTTATACTCATGAGAATTGAGCAAGCTAACCCAATAGTCCCCATAAAAGAGTTATGTTTTGAAAAATGGTTTTCGTGAAAAGTCTTTCTGCAACTCAAACAGTGTTTCCTTCTTGTCTTTAAGACTTTCTTGCTTCAGATAATCTACAATAAATAATTGATTATCCACATATCATTTTCCAAATCTTGATGCAGTTTTTATAGGAAATATTTTTCTAAATTTTCACTTAGCAACTACAGATGATCCAGTATTATGGTTTTCATCCTGTTTTCCAATTCTGGTGCCTTATTTTTCCAGTTGCAATCTTTTATATTGCTTTCCAAATGCAGAAAATTTGAAAAATTCTCTTTTCAAATGTTGCTTTGGCATAAGTGTATCTTCAATTTTATTTATTTAATTTTTCCCTAACATCAAAAAACTCTCCACCTTTACCTTGAAGTGACAAATTTAATTTATTCAAATGAATAAACATTGATGTCATGCAACACAATTTGGATATTCAAACTTCACCTATACTTTCATTACTGGAAGATTTTAAAAATTCATGAAGTTCAATTCTCAGCAACAAGACTTTGCAAAACTTTTTGTGATAGCCATCAAACTTTACTATGTAGAAGCAGAGTTTTATGATCTGCAAACATTTCATTGCAAAGCTTAGAAAACAATTAACTTGTTTTTGCTTTAGCATTAACAATCCTCACCACATCATTCATTAGTTTCTCAAGTTGTTAAAGTGAAATGAAATTGTTAAAGCGAAGGCCTTTTTTGTGACAGCTAAAGGAACAGAGCAGATCAAAAGACTGCCAACAAAAAATCGCCATTTTGTAAGATGGTCTATTGTTTTTGATTTTTTGATAGGTATTGTAAAAGGGAATGGCATGCTGTCCAAACATCCCCCTAGTTGTGCCCCTGCATGTGCTATAAGGAAAGAAAGAAAGGAGTAAAGATTTTTTGTTAGCAGAGCTATTAGTAATCAAAGATTGAAGGGTGGAATGCTGCTTGCACAAATAGTTGTGTTGTTTTTGAAAAAACTATACAGAATTGTTCTAATGAATGGCATGCTTATTTTGCAAGTGATTGCATAGTTTTGAAGGAGACAAACTGTTGTTGCCATAAGTCACATTACAAAACATGTACTGAGCAGATGGCTCAAGGCTGATTTTTTGACTTTGGGGTAGAAAAAAGCCATATTTAATATAATTATCATTTCATTTTCTTCTTTTTACTTTCTGGATACCAACTTTCCTTTTTGGACTAGCCTTTTTTAACTCTGAAGCTTATACAGCTGGTCTTTGCTGGCTATTTGCTTCAGTGTTATACCTGCATTTACCAAAAGCAAGTGTTTTCTGAATATATTTCTTACACAAACAGCAAGTTTTTTTTTTAATTAAAAAGACCCCAGTTATGAAGACTGAAACTAAAAATAATGGGTTTTCTGAATATATTTTATAGACATACTGCAAGTTTTTTCTAAAGTTAAAAAGACTCAAGTTACAGAGACTGAAACTAAATGAAACTAAAAATAATGGAGATTTAAAAATGCAAAGCAAATCAGCACTACATTGTTACAACATAAATATGAAAATATTACAAATCAGGAATATGAAAAATAAAGTGAAAAGTTAAAAAAACTTATAGCTGTTGAATTGCATCAGAAGAGCAAATCTAAATTTAAGTTTCTTAAAATGCTTGGTGTACAAATCCATTGTATTTCTCACTGCCATGATTTCACAAAAAATATCATTGCTTCTTCACAATTAGGCATGCTAACCATTGGATGCACGCTGCTTTTTTCCTGCAAACTTTGTAAAAATTTGACTTTGTTTTCTTAATTTTAAATTGGTAATTCAAGCAAGTATACAACATCTGAAGTTATTTGTGCACAAATTAGAAAATAAGTTAAATTTTAAAAATATAAAGTAAAATAAAATTGAAAAAATGGCAGTCTTGTGCTGGTTCACTAATTGTTCACCCCTCTCAGTTGGTTCACCCTCGCAGAAATTTCATTCACCCGGTTAAGAAACATTGCATTAATGTATTGACCTTTTTTTATTTTTGGTATTCACTTTAAATTTAACACAAAATTTTAGTGCTGCCTTTCTGAAAACTGTTGGCAATTTGAGACGAAGAACAAAAAAAAAGTTTATAATGTTAAAAAACAGGCATCTTCATCTTCAAAACTTCCTGCTTTTATTGTCTTCAACTTGAACTGCCATTTGGAATCTAGTTCTTGGTAAAGTAATTACAAAAATTTATATTAAAATCAATGAGCAAAAGAGTGCGTTTTTTTTTAAATTTGCAAGAGCTGCTCACAGACTCCTTAAAACTACTAAAGGGTCTGTGGACTCCTGATTCAAAACCACTGGTTTAAGGCAACAAAACCACAACATAATTTTAAAAAATGACTTCTTAACTTCAATACATGCTGAATTTAGTGAACCTTTAAACCAGCAAAGAAAATTAAATGTGCCATACAAAACACTTTACTGACAGTTTTAAAGTTTAAGTGGATAAGGTGTGGATTTGGCTGAATAAAACATTAAACTAAAAATAATGGCAATACTGCGATTAATAGAATGCACATCAACTTTGACATTTTATTGTTGAAAAAAACAATCTAAAAAACTATTAATTATTTGATCTTGAATAAAAACAATTAAAAAAAGAGCTAAAAACTGTAAGCCAGATTTTCCAACTGCATTGCTGCAATGTTATGCAAAGATCAACTGAAGACAAAATATCAATAATAAAAGTCTTGACTAACCAAGACTTAAAAGCAAATTTTGGTGAAAATGATTTTTTATAAAAATCAACTGCATTTTGCTACAACTTTTTTTCTTAATGTTTTGAGAGAGCGTGCAATTGGTTGCAAAACTAATGCACAAACAATTTCTTGCTTAAAATTAATATTTTGATTCATTGATTTCAAATTATTAAAAATGACTGAATAGCTCTGACTTGCCAATTATGATTTATTTGAAATATCCCGACTTTACAGCCACAAAAAAATCTTTTTACATACCTTTAGAAATACTGCTGCAGAAATCAGGTTTAACATGATGTTGCTTGTAGAGGTCAAAAAATAAAGGAGTTCGATCACCATGTCGAATTATCACATGCACTTGCTTTAATTTCCAGTGTGAACTTGCCTTACCTTTAGATAAAATTTTTTAGATGACATATTATATGCAAGAAATGAAACAAAAATATGTGACTGTGAGAACCAACCAAAAAAGCTTCATTGATTTTATCAAATCCAAAATTAAAATCAACTGATTTTATTTTTTGATATACAGATTCTTGCATTTAAAAACAACAAAAAATACAGAGATAAAACAATATATAATCAATTGCTTGATTAATACATACCTTCATCTCCAAAACTGAAATTGTCACTTTGAGGAAAATTGCAATAATAGTTTGCAGGAGAAAAACTTGACCCACTTTTGTCTAAAAACACAAAAAAATAACTTCTAAAATTAATAAGCATGAAAAATATATTAAACTGACCAATGATATTGACAAAACCATAAATTTTGGTAGTTTTTAAAAAAACTGTTTTTTTTAGAGTTTTTTCAGCCAACTCTTGTCAGAAAAAACTGTCTGCAATGACAAATGCAAGAAAACATGGTTTATATAGGGTTAAAAATCATGAAAAGTAATGGCATCACTAATTGGTTTTAAAAAAAAGTGTGTAATTGGTTGCACACTAACTTGTGCTGCAAGTGAGAAAGCTTCAATCCAAAGACAAATTCTTTCTGGTGACAAAGAGAGGGTTAAGAGATTTTAGGAAGGTGGCTCTAAGCATTGCCAAATGAAAAAATAATTGTTCTGTAGCTAAAATTGAAAACCAGTTAGTATCAAATTTTTCCAGGCAAATTTTGTAAGGTAGCCAATGTTAACCAATTGCTGAAACTAAAATAGGTGTATTTTGAGTGGATTTACATTAACGTATAAGGAGATCTTTATGAGATTTAAGTTGATTTTGGAACATGTTGTTAAATTTGTTCTTCCAGTCATTGAGATGTTCTACTAACATACAAACTATTGCAATGGCAAGCACTTATAAACAACTTTGACACTGCTATTTTCAATGTTTTCCAACTCTATATATATTTTTTCTTGCAATTCATAACTGCCAACGATTTCTCTGATGAGAATGGGCTAAAAAAATTCTAAAACAGTTTTTTTTAAGACTAACAAAGTAAAAAGAGTTAATGATTGTTTTGTCAATATCATTGGTTATCATATAGCAAAAACATGTTAAAACAACAATAAATTATTTTAGGTTTATTCATCAAATTACTTCATGTTGTCATTTGGCAGCAACATAGGGAATTTGTGGTAACAATTGATATTACAAAAACAAAGTAAAGGTTATTTTAAATTTAGAGTAATGCATTTTTGCAACAGTTTTAACTTCTTATATAAAATCAAAAAAACTGAAATTTAGTTGATCACTAATTAGAAGTTATGTATGTAAAATAAAGTTGCTTTTTTTTCTTATAAAATATTTTGTAAAATAGCAACATTACTTTATATGAAATTTACCAAAGCAGTCACTGTGATTGTTAAAACTGAGTCCAACATTATATTTCAAACATGTTATTTTTGCATAACTAGCAGAACACTAAGTGTATAGGCCAATACTACATATTGGTCAAGGCTTACATCAACAGTTTCAAGTCATGAAGCTATATTATGCTTAATTACCAGATAAAATTTATTGTTTATTTAGTTATTTTATCTTGATATTTATCCTGCTGCCTAGCAGGAAAGCAACAGAGGCGCTAATACATAGAGTAAGCAATCACCCCAATCGGCTTTCAGAGATGCCAAGATATTGCTTTCTGCTTGAAATTTAATAGAGATATGAATGAAATTTAAAACTGCTTGCCAACACCACCAAGCAGAGGAAACTGCTGCAAAGTGTCTTTCCCAAGGACACAACAGATGGTATTAGTAGGTTTTGAACCAAGACCATGTCAATCATAGCCACAGCACTTTAACCACCATGCCTAACCATGCTGTTGACAGATTTTCATCATTACTTGCTATTGATGGATATCCTTGCTTCTTTGTCAAAAGTGTTTTTTGCATGAAGTAATAAAGAGGCAATTACAGGACAGGAGTTAGCTTGAATAAGTATATTTTCTATTGTTGTGCTGAATCATAAAGGGCTACTAGAGTTTTTGGCTCCCAATAATGCCTTTTTTCATAAGTTTACTGTAAACTAACCATGAGTTTACAAAAGCCCAATCAATGTTAAAGTACACAATTTGCATACACATTTAATGCTTCTTAAATTAGTTTGATAAAATTTCATCATCATATACATACAATAATTGTAGACTTATATCACTATGTTTCATCAATCAATTTTGTCAAGGCCACATTTAAACTTTAACATTTGTCACTTGGCTGAACAACACAATAGAATAAAATAAGGTGAAGTAGCTGGCTGTAAGACCATTTCACTCCAACCACTTTATGCTTTTGGATAATTTTGTAGCCACAAGCTCCTCTGCTTTTGTTTTTCTTTTTGGCAATAGTTTACAACTTACTAGATGCTTGTGAAAAATAGCACCAATTGTTCATATTTTTTCTGTTTAGCATTTTAAACCCAACTAACAGAAGAGAAATAATTGTCAAAAAACAACAACACATCATGCAAGTGCAGATGCCAAAAATACCTGCCTATCAAAGTAGTTTAAAACCCCTGCATAAGTTTTATCTTTTAAAGCTGATTTGATGTGTAATATTGAAATTTTTTTAAGCAGTAATTATGCCTAACTATTGTGACAAAATTTTCTTAAGTGCAAACACAGAAATATTGTGGACAAATCAAGCTTGTTAAAAAACTTAAAAAACAATCTTATATTTCCAGTGTTGCAAAATTGTAACATCAATTTTAAAAAAATTCTAAACACTTTTATTGTAATCCAGAGAATCAATTTTATGCAACAGTTGCTCTGACTTTATATCTTTAACATGTAATTGAAATATAACTATTTTTGCAAGAGTAGTAAACTTTTATGTTTATTTACAAACTACTTCAGTCCTTATTCAAATGTGATTGAGTACCTTTGAAATCCCATATGTCACAAGTGTGATCACTGAATTAAAATTAAAAAATAAAATGTGAACTAGCTTGATTTCTTTTAAACTATACTTTTATATTGAAAAGATACAAGAACATTTTGGTTTTGAAAATAATGTTTAATTTTAATGTTGCCAAATGGCAACTGTGGGAAAGGAACAGTATTAAGTTGACATGTCCCATTTCTTTTTTTTCACACCTCATGTAAAAACTACTTAATTTGAGTAAAAAATATTTTTACAAAAATTTTATAGATTGAACAAATTATTCTTATCAATAAAAAACTAAATTTTAAAAATAAATAAATTTGTTATGATAAGTGTTACTAACTATTGAACAGCCAAAACCATTATAATGTATAAAAGCAATTGTCATTTCCTGATGGTATTAAGGAGTAGAAAATATTACAAAATAATAACTGTACTACATTTGAACACATATTTTAATTCAGCAATTTTTTTCTCTTTCTTAAAATCAAAATCGGAAAAATCAAAAACTTTTTCAATAAATAATAAATGTCTTCAGCTTTTATCATTGTTTGCAATTCATTATAGGTGATGAATTATTTGCAAACTTTATAATTTCTGTTTTTGAATATACAACCAGCATATTTTATTTTTTATCAAACAATCAAACTTAATGAATTCAGAAAACAATCAGGCAATCAACTTTATAAAAGTTATTTAATTTGATAAGTAAGCATACAATCATAAATGTGTTGAGATAGTAGTTTTGGCAAGGTTTTAGAAAAGCTTCCAATGTGTCTACTTTCAATCCAATCGCTTCTTAGTTGAGAAAATTTAGGAGGGCTGTGGTGAACATACCATGGAATCAAACCTAAAAATTAGAAATTGAAAATAATAGTCACAAAGTCTTGAAAATAATCACAAAACAAATAATAATCACAAAGCCTTGAAAATAATAGTCACAAAGTCAGATTTTGTAAAATAAGTCAATTTTTTTACATTTAATGGCCAAAAGATTTCTAAATTAAAAAGATTTTTTAAACTTTAAAGCAAACAACAGCAAAGTGTCAGCAAATTAAATTACTGGTATTGATACTGGCAAAAAAATAGAAACTAAAAAGGATAAAACAAACTGGTAATCTCCTGCAACAAATAAGATATGGATTATAAGAGTTTAAAAACTAATTGTTTTTTTGGTGACTTTTTTATAGCACACTTTTTGATAAATACCTGCTATTTTAATAAATACCCACTAGAAATGAACCTACTGGTTTCTGGCTGGCAAAAGTTAAGACAATGGAAAAACAATTTAGATTTAAACAAGAGATAAAAGCAGTACCCAAGGTTTGCCAACACAATGTCACCTTGCAATCAGATACAAGAGCAGAGTAACAACAAGAATGTCAAGTAATCATAAAGTACCACTAAGTTAAGAAGTGTTTAAATTGTTGCTTAATTTCAATCCACTTTGAGCAAACAGTTAATTACTGCCCAAGCTTGCATAATTGTTGCTAATGATAAGCAGAATATAAAAATATATTATTATTATAAATCAAGACATGGTTTAAATTATGTTGGGGTAAAAATTACTTGGGCTAATAATTTAAGATGTGGTTAAAGTCCAGTTATGGTAAATATGTTTGGGGTAATTGAGTTAACTTAAGTGTAGATTACAATACACAGACTTGTGAAAATTGATTCAAAACTTAATGAGTCAAAAATAATTTACATTTAAGCCTAGGGTAAACTGGGGTAAAATGGGACACTTCTGAACTTTTAAGTCTGTCAAATCAACAATTTTGAAGCAAAGTGTAAAATAATTTAGCAGTTATGCAAACAACATTAGATCAACAAAATGCTTAAAAACTGAAATACAATTCCATCAAGTTTCCATTCTTTTTTTTAAATTAAGAAAGTGTCCCATTTTTTCCGAAGCAAGAAAAATGACACATATGAAAAAGCTTTGCAAGCATCCCAATTTTGGTTTGATTGAAATTGTAAGACACAAAGTTACTAGTTTTGTAAGCCAAAAGTATGATACAGAAAATGATATACCAGTAAGTATTTGTTGCAAAATCACTCAAGAAATTTCAATCAGTTCAGTTTATTTTAAACAAAAAATGGGTCTTTTCAAGAAGTCACTATAAGCAATTTTTTTGGTAAAACTAACCTGGAATCCCCCTTTCAGCACCAGAATGGAATAAAAAAAAAAGCAATAGAAAATGGATTTTTCAAGAAGTGATAATAACTGCAGGGGGACAAAGGTTAGTTCCACGAACAAAAATTGCCTATGGTGACTTCTTGAAGGGACCCCAAAAAATGTGTTCATAAACCAAAGTTGTCCCATCAAGCATCGGAAAACATGCTCATGCAACTCTTCACTAGCATATACCACATTAACTATTTCTTCAATTAAACCTTTAGTGCATGCTGTGGTCATATACTCTGGCTTTCGTTGAGATAGCCGACTTTTTCAATGAGTTTAAAATGATTCACCCTATTCATCACCTGGGATGTCATTTTTGAGAGGATTGTTTAACTGAGTTAATTAGATTGGCTAAAATTTAGATTGCTAATTAGATTGATATTGCAAAAAACAGATGAAGAGTATTTTATTTAAAAAATCTTTTATTTCTGAATTTAAAACAATATCAAAGTGCTTTAATATTAAATGTACAACAGCTAGGTCTCTTCAAGAAGTTGACATAAGCAACTTATGTTTATGAAACTAACCTGAATCCTCCCTGTGATTACTATCACTTTTCTAAGAAATCCTTCATTCATGATTATTTTTTTTCTTCATTCTAGTGCTGTAGGGGAGATTCTGAATTAGTTTCACAAAAAGAAATGTTTACAGAGACTTTTTGAAGAGACCCCAACACCTTATCATGTTTGAAAAAGCACAAGAATAAATGAACAGTACAAGACTAAAATTATTACTTACAATATGAAACCATTAATAAACAAAATATAGCAGCAAAAGTAGATTTTTTGGAAATCATTATTTTTTAACAAAAACTTGTTTTTTTATTTAAGCAATCCACAAAAAATTGAAGGATGATAGAACTGGATTGGAAAGCCAATACTTTACACATTTAAACATTATCCACCACCATAAAAATAGATTAAAAAAGTGAGTAACACTACTACACACTTTTCTGTTACTATTTATCATCACGTTTTCAGTATTTTCATCTCTAACTACTGATTTTAATTTGCTAACACCATGATAGACTAGCAAAAAAATTCTGCTAAAAATCGGTGTTGCCAGCCAGAAATTTTTCACAAAAAGATGCCCTAAACCAGTGTTCTTCAAACTTTTTTTATCGCGACCCATTTTCCACGGTCAAATTTTTTCGCGACCCCTAAAAAAAGGTCTTCGTCTAGAATCAGTCTCTGATTCCACTATTTTCGCCCAAAATCAAGGTGTTCTCTAAAAAAAAAAAAAAAGGTCTTCATCTAGAATCCATCTCTGATTCCGCTATTTTCCCCCAAAATCAAGGTGTTCTCTAAAAAAAAAAGGTCTTCGCTTCCAATTAACCTTGTATTTCGCTACTTTTCTTCCAAAATCATCGTAATCTCTAAAAATCCAAAATTTAAAATCTCTCGCGACCCCCATTGAGCCTCTCCGCGACCCCCAGTTTGAAGAACACTGCCCTAAACCATAGACTCTACAATAACAAGACATCAGGCTAAGCTGTTTTGCGTGTTCACTATGCGCCAAATAGCGGTATTCATCATCAAACATAGCAACGACAACGCTTGTATAGAAATACTATGGCAAAATATAGGTTTATTACTTTCGATTTTAGCCCCAAGTATCAGTCGTAGTTGTTTTAAAAATCTTGCTTATTGCTATAAAGTGTATGTAGAGATATTTCTAAAAGTCAATATAACCCAGCCATCGGAGGCACAATTCTGTGCCTCTTAATGCCGGTCCCAAGCCAGGATAAATGGGGAGGGTAGCAGGAAGAGCATCCGGTGTAAAACATTTTTGCCAAAACAGACAAATGCCTAATTATTATCAATCCATACCAGATCGGTCGAGGCCCGGGTTACCAACGACCGCCTCAGGTGTCGTACAGCAGGGCACCTGTGAAAATTATGCTACTGCTAAACATAGTGAAAATAAGAGGAGAAAAAGAGGAGGAAAGCGAGTGAAGAAGCAGCGAGAATCGTGGAAAGGAAGACGCTCACTCATAAGGGTGGGTACTTTAAATATTGGAACGATGACTGGAAGGGGAAGAGAGCTGGCAGATATGATGGAGCGAAGGAATGTAGACATATCGTGTCTACAGGAAACAAAGTGGAAAGAGAATAAAACAAGGAACATTGGTGGGGAATGCAAAATATTCTGCAACGGAGCTGATGGAAGAAAAAATGGGATAGGGATAGTGCTGTGGGAGGAGCTGGCTGAAAGTGTCCTGAAGGTGAAGAGAGTGTCAGACAGACTAATGGCCATGAAGCTGGAGTTAAAAGGGTCCATCCTAAATACAGTAAGTGCATATGCTCCACAGGTTAACAACAGCATTGAGGAGAAAAATGATTTTTGGGAAGACCTGGATGGGTTGATAGAAAATATATCAAAAAAAGAGAGGATAGTCCTTGGTGCAGATCTTAATGGACATGTGAGCAAAGGAAACATAGAGCATGAGGAAATAATGGGGAGGTACGGGGCTGGAACAAGAAATAAGGAAGGATCAATGGTTGTGGATTTTGGGAAAAGGATGGATTTGGCGATTGTCAATACTTATTTCAAAAAGAAAGATGAACACAGGGTGACGTATAAGAGTGGAGGAAAAAGTACCCAAGTAGATTATGTGATGTGCAGAAGGAGAAACTTGAAGGAAATGTGTGATTGTAAGGTAATATTGAATGAGTGTGTTGCAAAGCAGCACCGTATGGTGGTATGCAAAATGGTTCTTATGGTGAAAAAGAAAAAAGCAGAGAAAGTAAAGCCAAAGATACTATGGTGGAAAATAAAGGAGACAAGCTGTCAAGAAGCGTTTAGACAAGAGGTGACCAGAATTCTGGGAGGCAAGCATAAATTACCAAATGAGTGGGACAAAACGGCAGAAATGCTGAGAAAAACAGCTGAAACTGTACTGGGAGTGACATTTGGGAAACGAAATGGAGACAGGGAGACATGGTGGTGGAATGAGGAAGTTTAGGAGAGCATAAAAGAAAAGAAAGAGGCAAAGAAAGCATGGGACAAAATAAGAAATGAAAATACTAAAAAGATATACAAAGAAAAGAAGAGTAATTGGCAAAGAAGGAAGTTGCGATGGCAAAGGGACGTGCGTATGACAATTTGTATGGTAGATTGGAAACAAAAAAAGGTGAAAAGGAGTTGTACAGATTGGCTAGGCAGAGAGACAGAGCAGGGAAAGATGTATAGCACGTGAGGGTTATAAAGGATGAAAATGGTAATGTTATCGTAAATTTGCAAGCAGTGTTAAAGAGATGGAAGAACTACTTTGAGAAACTGATGAATGAGGAAAATAACAGAGAGCCCAGGACAGAGGAAGCAGAAGTGGTTAATGAAGAGGTAAATTGTGTCAGTAGAGAAGAAGTAAAAAACGCATTAAGAAGGATGAAAAAAGGTAAAGCAGTTGGGCCAGATGAGTTGCCAGTAGAAGTTTGGAAGTGCATGGGAAAGATGGGGATAGAGTTTTTGACCAGATTGTACAACACACTATTAATGGGTGAACGGATGCCAGAAGAATGGAGAAGGAATGTGCTTATCCCAATCTATAAAAACAAAGGGGACGCACAGTGCTGTGGAAACTACAGAGGAATAAAGCTAATAAGCCACACAATGAAGCTATGGGAAAAAATTATTAAAGCCAGGTTAAGAGATAGAGTGGAGATCAGCAAACAGCAGTATGGATTTATGCCAGGAAAGGGAACCACCGATGCCATGTTTGCTCTAAGAATGTTGATGGAAAAGTACAGAGAAGGTCAAAGAGAGCTACATTGTGTATTTGTGGGCCTAGAGAAGGCTTACGACAGGGTTCCACGGGAAGAGCTGTGGTACTGTATGAGAAAATCCGGAATAGTGAAAAAGTATGTACAACTAGTACAGGATATGTATGAGGGAAGCGAAACAGTGGTGAGGTGTGCAGTAGGAACTACAGAAAGTTTCAAGGTTAAGGTTGGACTGCACCACGGATCAGCGTTAAGTCCATTTCTGTTTGCAGTGATAATGGACAGGCTAACGAATGAAGTAAGGAGAGAACCAGCATGGACGATGCTGTTTACTGATGATATTGTGATTTGTGAAGAAACCAGGGAAGAAGTGGAGTGGAGATTAGAATCCTGGAAGTATGAATTGGAAAGAAGAAGAATGAAAGTAAGTAAGTCAAAGACCGAATATCTTTGCATAAATGGAGGAAATGATGACGAAACATTAAAGATAGAGGATGCAAAAGTGCCAAGAGTAAAGGAATTTAAGTATTTGGAATCAATGGTGCAAGCAAGTGGTGGTTGCGAGAGGGAGGTAAAGAAGAGAGTACAGACAGGATGGAATGGATAGAGAAGAGTATCGGGAGTAATCTGCAACAGGAGGTTACCAGCTAGAATAAAAGGAAAAGTGTACAGTTCAGTGGTAAGACCAGCAATGGTGTATTGACTTGAGACAGTAGCAGTCACAAAGAAACAAGTAGAAGAGATGGAAGTCGCAGAGTTGAAAATGTTGAGGTTTGCTATGGGAGTGACGAGAAAAGACAAGATTAGAAACGAGCACATCAGGAGTACTGTTAAGGTAGAACGGTTAGGAATGAAGATGAGGGAGGGCAGGCTGAGGTGGTACGGACATGTCATGAGGAGAGACCAAGAGTATGTAGGAAGAAAGATGATGGAAATGGAGTTACTGGGAAAGAGGAGAAGAGAGAGACCAAAGAGACGATTTGTAGATGTAGTGAAAGAAGATATGGAGGAAGTCGGTGCGAAGGAGACGGATGTTGAAGACAGAAAAATGTGGAAAATGATGATACGCTGTGGCCACCCCTGACTAAAGGGAAAGGTCGAAAGGAGAAGAAGAAGAATATAATCGAACCTATTATTAAAACAAAATTGTAATCATGACGAATTAAATAAACTTTTTTAAAAAATGTGGCCAAAAGTTTTCGGCTTGTCACAGAACAGTGAAGAAATCGTGCAAAGCCCTGAAAAAAATGAATGCTAATCTTAAGCTAAAGCTAAAAGATATGTAGACGAAATGTATTTTAATTAAATTAATACTTTCCTAAACCATTTTAAAAGTTTTTAATATCTTTGTAAGATCTGCAAGTTGTAACTTGCGGATTTAAACTAGTAAAAAATTGTTAAAAAATCTAGAATTAAATATTTAGATTTATTTTATGTATAATTACTTGGATATTTATAAACGTTTTTTGTACAAGTCTTCGGCGTTTGTCTTAGCCTACTGGTTTTGTTTCTTTATAGGTCGCCAAAATTTATTGAAATATTAAAATGAAGTTTTTATGTGAAATTTGTGGTAAACTATTTACTTCATGGCAAAAATTTAAAACAAACAAATTTAATTTTCACCAATTTCCAAAAACTTTTTGTAAAGATTTTAAAAGTGCCGCAGTTAGTTTAAAATATCCCATAAACATTGTAGTTTCATCAGATTTTTCAGAAGAAATCAATTTCCTTTTACAAGATTGTCCTTCTTCATCAGCACTCCTTCTTCATCAGCACGTATTAAGCAAGATATCAAATATTTTGTGCAAAGATTGGACCGATTGTCTTATTGTAGAGTCTATGCCTAAACCGAGCGAATTTCAGGGCGTTGTTGGAAAATCAGCTTTTTAATTCGTAAACTTCTATAGGATTCGAACTCGGTTTCATCCCGGCCTTTGATTTAGGTTATAATAGTCAGCGCTTAAATTTTGGTTTGATACATTTGGTTTTTGGTAAAATAAGTGATTTTTCCTTTGGTTATCGCATTGGACTTTGTCTTCGTATTATTTTAACTTCAGTTGTCGTTTTGGTTGCCGCGAAGAGCCAACACTTTTTAAATTTGCCAAACTGTACTGTATTTAGCTGTGCCGTTGTTCTTGGATTTATGTCTGAAGTTTGATTGAAATAAAGGTTTTAGTTTCGCTATCGTCGGTATTCCTTGGAAGTGCAGTTGGTGAAGGCTTTGGAGTTCCCCCGGGGCCACGTTGTAGTCAATTTTAGCTGATTGCAACGTACGAATTCAAAACGTGATTATAAGAAATAAAATGGTGATCTATAAGAATTAAAGCGCTGGAAGTAATTTGCTACGATCTCTGTGCACGTGGATATCTTTGGAATCTTCCTTCGAGTGCTTGGAATTTAGCTGAGTTAGCAGTCGATACGAGTTTGTATTGCTTCTTGAGGTGCAGCCGCTGGAATTCACAACTGCCTTTTTGTCTTGTTCGAAATTCAGCGACTTCGTTTTTTCTGTATCTGTGATTTTCCACTGGTGCCCTGTCGACTTGCTTCGTGCGCTTTGTTTTTGAAGAAGGACTGTTTTGAAAGCCTCTATTAGTGATCTTTTCCTTCAAGTTCGAGAGTTACCAACTTTGTCCTTCCTGCTGATCCGTGCATCGAAAACCCGTCGATCTACTACGGCTATTCTTCGTCGAGTCAGGCTCAACAGTCATCGACCTCGTCTCCGTCGCAACCTTGATCTTTACGAGAGTTATTGACTTCGTCTTCCTGCCGTTCATTCCTGTCGTGTAGAGAAATTTATCGAGAACTTATCGGTGGTTAGAATATATTATTTATTGTATTACTTAATATTTTGTATACGCTTTATTGCTGTAGTTATTGTTGTAATAATTTTTGTGCACTTATTATGGCCTTCCACAAGTACCGCGGTAATTTTTTAGTACCTTTACCGGTACTGTCGGTACTTGGTACCTCGGTTTTTTTATAAAGTACCGCGGTACTCCGTCTAATTCTAGGGTCTTTGAAAGTTTTTTTGCAAGCATTGCAACATGTTTTTGTTTTTCGTATCGATTGCAGCTTCAAACGAGTTTCTTGATTTACAGTAGTATTATCACAAATTGACATTTGTCTTAATTAAGTGTTTACCAGTACATTCCCCATCTTTCCGCTACTAGTTACTAGTTAATTTTAAGAATCTCATTTCGGAGCATAGTTTGTGTCTGTTACGGCTAATCCGCTAATTTGGTGGTCCCTTTTTTAATTCCAATAAAATTATTTACATCCGGGTCACGTACATAATTTCAATCAGCGTTCGTAACTGGTTGTTTTATTTTTGGAACCACATGCTTGTGACAGGACCACATGGTAATCGAAGGTAATCAATAATTTAACTTTTGGATTCTATTTGTATAGATCGGTCTACCTTTTTGTTAAATCGCTACTTTAGTAGCCTTTTGGTAACTTGGAATAATTTGTGTGTATATAATTTAATTCCGTGATTTTACTGCCTTTTATTTCAAATTATATTTTCTCCCTGGTGGATCAGGTGGCTGGTGTGTCTAGGGAGAGCTAGTAGGCTACTTTAGTGCGCATTTACTGCCCGACCTATCGCTTATTCTTATAGAATTTCTACGGGCTGTTGACTTGCTCGTATATTGCATTTAACAAAAAGTGGTTTGGTCTAGTATAGGTTAGGCCTTACTGTCTTTAGACGCCTGTGTTGGGCCCTGTGTATGTTTTGTCTCTGTACTTAATTCTTTTTACTAGTTACTACTAGTTTGTTGTGTTTTCTTCTCTTGTTATCATGCTTGGCTCTTCAGAGCTTAAGCCAGCTTCAGCTGGTGACTTTGATAAACGTGAACTTGATTTGGCTCGTAGGGAGTTAGAACTTGAACGTCGTGAATTAGAACACTTAACCCTATTAAGACTGGGGGGGGGGGCTGATTGTGCCCGCGGTGTTAAATTACTGTGTACTGCTCAAAAACTACTCGCAGGAATTTTTTCAAATTTTATGACTTTTCCTGATTTTTATTCATCTCAAAGTTGGTGCAATTTTTGAAAAAATCGATGAAGTAATTTTGGAGTTATTAATAGTTTGTTGACACCTAGTCACTAGTTTTTTGACTATTTCATAAAACGTGAGAAAAAAGCAGCCAAAAGCGAAAAAAAGGCAAAGTGTAATCTGTTTATCAAAACAATTGAGACTGAGCGGTTCACTAACTATGTTTACTCAAACACTTTACGAGGCAATAAAACGCTTTCAATCTCATTTTCCCAGAGGAGTTGTTTTGGTTGTAAAAGCCGTAACTGTAGATTTAGATTTCTTTTCGTGTGAAATTTTTTAAGAAATTCGAAAGAATCCCAAGCCCTTGATTTGGCTTTATCGTAAATGTTTATCTTACGATTAATTATACTCTTCAATACCTTTGGTATACTGTAATGCTTTGTGAAAAGGATAATTACTACTGTCGGAACTATTCAAGCTAAGGGCAAAAAAATAACAAATAAAATAAAGCAAGTGTGTAATAAAGATATTGGTTTCTATGAAGTTTTTTGGAACGAGGCTTTATACAAGCTATATGATTTCTTTTCGTGTGAAATTTTCTAAAAATTTGGAAAAAATCCTAAGCTTTTGATTTGGTTTTATTAAAAAAGGTTTCAATGTATTTTGTTTATTTATTTTTCTTTGTTAATTTTGTAATATTTAATTTGTTTGAACGAATTTTTTGACAAATTCACCAATATTAAGTCAACGTTTTTAAGCAATCTAGCAATATTATTTGAATATGCTGTAAAAAAATATTTTTTGACATTTTTGGCGGTCAAATGTACGAAAAGAAATCATACTTATTGATGCGCGTCAAATACTGGATTGATTATATAGGCTATTTTCTTTTGATGTGCAAGTTATAAAGATCCTAAGATAATCTTGGCTCAATGCAATATCTTTTACACACCAAAGTGCAGGGACAAGTACAGATCCTTTTATTTTTTAATTAAAAATTATAAAAATTATAAAAATACACATAATAACAAATCGGAGCATTTCGGTACGTACATTTTGACAACGAATTTTTTTATTTGGAGCCAGAAGCGCGAATCAAGGTTAATTATTGTTTCTGCCCAGCAATATTTTCCAAAAGAGGGGGAACGGAAGGCAAATAGTATCCTTTAAAATTTGCAAGTCAAAAACATTGCTTTAGACCTGTCTCTAACAATTATATTGTCTTGAATAAAATTAAATTCAACAAAAATTGTAAAATATCGATGTAGACAAGGAGTCAGCAATTCCTGTTTGGATAAGAGCGGCACAGCAAATAACAGTAAGTCAGAAAAGGGGTAAATTTCAAAAAAAGAATTTTATTGTTGAAAAACATTTTCAATAAACGTAAATTTTATTGTATTAGAGAAAAATTTTATTAAAAGCACGGTAAAGACCCCCAGAAAAAGGCAATGGTTTAGAAGTGGGGACACTGGAGGCAGATAGCGCCTTTTAAAATTTGCAAGATAGAAACATTATATTAGACCTGTTGTTATGTGAACTGATAAGGTAATGTGATTGGCTCTCAGAAATTGGTACGACGAAATACGATTGGTTCAATAGATTTGCTATACATCCCTATCATAGGATCGCGCGATGGTCACAGGATTGCACGAGGCACACTTGATCTGGAATTATGGGACCTTCATGTGACTTTTTGTTATATAGACCGGGGTTGAAATCGGCAACTCACATCGGTCGTGACCAGTGGGCGACAGAGTCATTTGTTTTTAACCAGACTAGAAATCTGTTTGACATATGTAGAATAATTTAATTAATGTACGCTCCGTAATGTTGTAAATATCTAACAGATTTTGGTATATTTAGACAAAGGAATAATTGCATATGAAGCTTTTAACACCTTATTAACACCTCATTGACGTTATAAAACTAAACTGACTTTATGAATAAAATTCTTTGACTATTTGTAAAAGAAAGTGTTGAAATTTTTTCCTTAGTTTTTTCGAGTAAGGTCACTCAGGATTTTATACGCGCTTGAAAAAACGAGATTACACCTGTTTCCAGCAACTTATAAGTATTCTTGACAAAATTAAATTCAACAAAGATTGTAAAATATCGATTTAGACAAGGAGTCAGAAAATTTTTTTAGATAAAAACGGCTCAATAAATAACAGTAAGTTAAAAAAGAAATAAAATTTTAAAAAATAACTTTTTTGTTGAAAAACAGTTTCAATAAACGTAAATTTTATCGTATTAAAAAAAATTTTTATTAAAAGCATAAAAACGAACCCGGGAAAAAGGGTCTTATGTTGAGTTTGAGAATAAAATTCTTATTTAGAACAAAGTGAAGAACAAACAAAAAGAAAAAATGGACTTGCATTCAAACTGTTTAGTCTTTTCAAGATAAAGGCACTTTTGGCTTATCAAATAAATGTAAGGAGCAAGGCCAAGCAACTAAAACATTAGTGCCGAATTTTACAACTTTTTTGATCTTCATTAGAATACTTCGTAAAGGTTTTTGTAATACTTTTACTTTGCGTTTATTGCAAATTCCCTTGTAATAAAAAAAGTTGTCTTTGGCTGCTCCCTTCAAGAAAAAATTTTTAGCGGCCTTGCTCAGAGCCACAAGTTGCAATTACAACGGCACAAAAATTGTGTACTATTTTATTTTCTTTTAGCTTATCTTAAAATTTCTTAATCAAGCTTTGAAGGTAGTGTTTTATTTTCTCATTATTACAATACAGCTTAGTTAATTTATTTTTTTAATTTTTCTTGATTTGTAAATTGTGTTTGATTATTTATATTATTAATGTAGAAAGCAAAATTATACCTTATAGTAGAAAGAAATATATTCTTTTTAACCTGGTTTAAGTTTTATTGGATTAGATTTCAATTTTTAAGTTTTTACTGAATTAAAAATGTCGCTAACAACTTATATGCTTGAAGAAGTAACCAAAAAAATTTTTGATGATTCTGATGGCGAAAATGATTTGCTTGATCTTGTGCCCGATTGTGACGTGGACAGCGAACAAAATTCCCAAGCATCTCTACTTACTGTCGCTGCTTTGGAAGATGAGACTCCGGATAATAATGCAAACAACGAAATTGAAGTTCTTCCGCGTAAACAAAGTCGTCTTGATCAGGATGCCAACAAAATAACTAGCATTAATACGGCTCTTTTAGAGGAGTATTACGAACCGATTGATCGTACTTCTGATGTAGAGCAGTATGAGGTCCTCACAAAAAAAGCGACCAAAGACCATCCAGAGGAAAAAATAAGGTGGACTAATATACCACCGGAAAGATTTGGTAGACAGGCTTCAAAGAATATCATACGAAATTCAAGTGGGGTAAAGCACGAATACAGAAACCGCTTAAAAATAAAGTCGTCGTGGGAATTGTTTTTTAGTTTGGACATTTTGACAATTATTGTTGATATGACAAATAAAAAAATTTCTAAAGTTAGAAATGAATTGCCTAAAAATATTTTAGACGACAACAAATACACTTTTTTACATTTAACTTCCGCGTTTGAAATGCTGGCTGTTATTGGGCTAATTTATTTGCGAGGATTACTTGGTCTTGCAAGTCATAATATTGAAATCTTATTCAATAATCTTACTGGAAATCCTATATTTGGTGCGACCATGAGTAAAAATCGATTTAAATTTCTTCTTTCTCACATTTCTTTTGATGATGCGGGTGATAGACCAGAAAGGTGGAAATACGATAGATTTGCTGCTTTTCGCAAAATTTTTGAAATATTTAATTATAATTGTGGAAGGGTTGCTGTACCAGATGACTACCTAACATTGGACGAAACACTTTATCCTATGCGAAGTAAGCTATCATTCAAACAATTTAATCCTTCAAAACCGGCTAAATACGGAATGCTTTTTCGATCTATAAATTCATCAAGATTTCCGTTCACATACACAACATCTGTTTATGCTGGAAGACCGGTAAACTATCCATCAAATAACTGCAAGTTTTATGTTTACGGCGTTGAAGAAACAGTAAAAAGCCTGGTCAAAAATCTAGAAAAAAATGCGGATCTTGCGGGAAGAAATTTATCTTACGATCGATTATACACTTCAATACCTTTGGCAAAATGGCTTTTGGAACGGAAAATTACTACCATCGGAACTATTCAAGCTAATCGCAAAGGAATACCAAATGAAATAAAGCAAGTGCATAATAGAGATAATAGTTCTTATAAAGTATTTTGGAACGAACCTGAAAAAAACATCAATCTTAATTCTTTTATTGTAAACTTTAAAAAAACGACAGGAAAACGAAATATTTTAATTTTATCTACAATGCAACCAATTTTTGGGATTTCAAAAGATCAAAAAAAGAAACCGGCTTTATACAAGTTGTATGATTATACAAAAGGAGGTACAGACATTGTAGACCAAAAAATTAGTTTCTATTCGTGCAAAACCAAGTCTCGAAAATGGACCACAATTGCTTTTTCGTATTTGCTTGACACTTGTCGCATAAATGCAGCAAGTGTGTTTGCAATGAATAAACACACGGAGCCGCGAAAACAGAATTCGTTTGAAGTTGGCTTTAATCTTGTTTTAGAATTAGTAAAACCTTTCATCCAAAGAAGATCCAGGGAAGGTCTTAACAGTGAAATTCAACAAAAAATAAAGTTGGTACTTGGCGAAAACGTCGTCGAACCAAGTATTGATACAGCTTTCCTATCAATATTTCCTCCTCAATCAGAAAGAAAACGTCGTTGTGAAATATGTATAAAAGAAATATCAGGTCCAGGAATGAAAAAAAAGAAAGATCAATTGCCCAAACTTATCAGTCAATGCCAAAACTGTGGAAAGGTAGTGTGCCAACGACATCGCTTTCAATTTTGTAATAATTGTGATTAACGTTAAATTTCTAAGCAGAACATCTTTTTACGTAAAGACTGCTTTTATCCAATAAACGCAACGATAAACTTTTTGATTGTTATTTCTATAATCAATACTGCGTAACGGTTTTTCATTATTTGTTTGTAAGCTTTTTAATTTGCTGAATGCTGTCCAAAAAATACATATAAAAGGGAAATTGAGCGTTTCATTTATTAATAAAACCCACTAACTTTTTCTAAGTTAAAATATTTTGTTGATATTTTAATAATTGACAAATGTAAAGATTTTTTGATAAAGAGCATTAGTTTTTTGTTCTTAAAATTTTAATCCTTTTTGAATAATAAAGTTTAACAATTATTTATATTCCAACATATGATAATTAGTATGGTTTCCATAATATGTCAATTTTATCGGGGCTTCTCGGAGTATAGATAATATCAACCTCCAACAAAAAGCATAGATAAATTCATGGTAAATATTTTTCGCAATTTGTGTAAACGCTACGTAGTGTAAAGATGAATATAAAAGATTATAGTTTAATCTAGAATTGACCTTGTATTAAATTCAAAACTCTAATAGCTACATAACTTTTAGTCAAAAGATACAAACAAATAAACCAAAATTATTTTTTAAATTTGTATTAATTTATATGCAATTTGCGTCGCGTTTTCGTGATGCTGGTAGTATTTGTGAGGAGCCAACATTGTGTAACACCGGTCCAAAAATCCATATAGTTTGCATTACTCTTTTTGAAAAACCTCTAAATATTTTATTTAGAGCTCTATTTCTAATACGTTCACAACGCCGGTCAGAATTCAAAAGGGTTGTTTAGAAAAAAGTAGTAAAAGAAAAGAAAAAACATTCAAAATAATAATGATTTCTGTAAAATCAAAAATAATTGATGTAATCAAAAACAATAAATTTTAACTAAATTAGTGAATTCGAAATATTCTTTTATAGTGAAAATAATTAAAGTGAGTCTTTTGCGACGTAAAACTAAAAACATAATTTTTTGTGTAATGATTTAACTTTTTTTTATGTTATTAAGCTTATTCTCTTAATTGTTTACAAAAAAGAAATAATTAAAAAAAAATTCTAATAAATAACAAAGATCGAATGTAAACAATAATAAAACCAGCTTTTAGCACAATTTGCTGATCCAAAATTTCCTTCTCTGTAAACTGTAACAACTTCGTCAAGTGGCACTTCTAATTTTACGACTCAATGACCTTCGACAAACAGCCGAAGTTGTTAATTCTCTCAAATCGCTCTCTCGTTTTCATCCAATTTACGAAAATTGACTACCCTTTGAAAACTCGCTTTTTCAATACCAAATAATGTTTAAATGCAACATTTAAGTATCTATATTAAAAGAGTATAAAATTTCCTTTCTATACAAACTTGAATGACAATTCTATCGCTAGAAATTGCTGAGATATAAACAAACAAACAGCGCGGGCACATTCAACCCCCCCCCCAGTCGTACAAAATTTCCAAAACGCCCAGTCTGAATAGGGTTAAGCGGCATCACGTAGTAACGCTTCATTGAGCAGTCAACCACTACTACAGAGTGATTAACATTTAGCGTTACAACTTCAAATAACTGTATTTGGGAAATGATACGTACAGTTGGAGTAACACAGGTGAAATATTGTTACAGAATGAATATAAATTTAGTACAAATACAATTTGTTCAATATGCTTTTCATTCGAATCAATTACAAGCTGAAGAGGCCTCGAAAATGGCGAAATCGAAAGTTTGGTACCAGTAACTATTTTTGCGGTTCATCATTGATTGTCGCTACCCTAAAATTTCTAACATTTTTAAAAATTTTTCATACCGCTGCCTGAAAAATTCTAGTTTGGCCCAAATATTTTCTTGTCACCGCCCAAAAAATTTTATTTTGGCCAAATTTTGGAAACTCTGGGGGCGGGACAATAGCCAGGTACGGCTATGATGGTAAAGTGTAGGGTATGTTCACATGGCCCTACCAAGAGAAGACTGTATGAACATAATAAAAAAAATAATGAAACCTTTATAAGGTTTCGACATAATAAAAAAAATAATAAAATAATGAAACCTTTATAAGGTATGTTTAAGAGTTTTTATTTCGTAAGCATATACAACTTTTCGAAAAATACTTTTCAAAACTCAGCAGTAGCATGTGTGGCACGAAACTCTTGATGCACTTTTCATTAGCGCGTGACGAATCTCAAAGCTAGAAACACGAGCAGCAGTTTCAGTAAATCATAAGCCGTTGATGTAATGTGTGTTTATTGCTTATTGCAAATTCGTTTTTTAACCCATTCAAAAAAATTTATATCGTTGTAATTGCAAACAAGGTACCATTTTAATTAAACAAAAATTAAGGAGTTTTTTGCAATAGATTCGTAAATTGTACTTTAAATCGTAATAAATTCATACAGTTCTTGCCGCTAGTAGCGCAAAAACTTTTTTTGCGCCACTAGCGGCAAAAATTTCCGTGGTGGAAAAGTTAAGGTAATCAAGATAACGCCTTTTAAGAACTCCAGGAAGACGATAAGCAACATCTAATAGCAACTGACCAGATAATTTTTCTACCTCATCATGAGCATAAGCAAACACTTCCAAAGTATTCAAATCTTCATTAAAGGCTTTTAGCGAAGCGACAGTGTCGACTACTTTAGATCCAGTGCGTATTCTAACTATTTCGGGTTCTGTAATAAGACCTCCTAAAACACCATATCTTTCGCGTAATCTTGCAATGGCTTTCTCTACCCGCTCAGACGTTGATAAATTTTTCATAGGGGCGAAAAACAAATTCACTAATTCTCGCGGTTGACCAACGCACGATGCTCTGAGAATCTCCAGGTGTCTTTCGTTGCATGGGCTTTCATGAGTCTACGGACCTGATTCTCATAAAAACAAAGGCAATGTTACTACCGTTATAACCGATTTCTGATGCTAAATTAACATATTCATTCCTACCTTGTCAGTCAAGATAGGTCTTAAAAATTTCTTCAGCACAAGTAGAGGATTCTGCTTTAGAATATCTTGGCAAGTTCTCGAAACGCGTTGACTCTGTCTCTCGTGGACTGGCTTTTTCAAAAGGACATTCTTTGATCTCAGTTTGATCTTGCTCAAAGGTCAAGTATGGTTTAGTTTCCTGATACTTAGAATTTTGAGAACCGAAGTGTAACGGTAAACGGCGCTGAAGTTGCCGATTGCCGCAAAGTGAAATGTCGATTAACGCGCTTCCGGCTTCGACGAAATGAAAACTCAATAATAACTAAATTATTTTAATAAAAATAAATAACGGAAACGTTGAAAGCGAAAGCGATAATCTATAAATAAATAAAACGAACTAGAAGTTAAACACAAAAAGAAAACGCATAGATGTCTTACCGAGCAGTTCACATCGGTGCTGACTCACGGGGAAACGGGAATTACCAAAAACTGCACTAAGTCTACTCAGACTTCAACCAGCCGCCCACAAACATTGCAGCTGGTCGCCTCACAAATTGAGAAGCGTAACTAGAACTCACAAAGCCAGCTCTAAAATGAACGCGCTGCAGACACTATACGAGCAAGTCAACAGCCCGTAGAAATTCTATAAGAATAAGCGATAGGTCGGGCAGTAAATGCGCACTAAAGTAGCCTACTAGCTCTCCCTAGACACACCAGCCACCTGATCCACCAGGGAGAAAATATAATTTGAAATAAAAGGCAGTAAAATCACGGAATTAAATTATATACACACAAATTATTCCAAGTTACCAAAAGGCTACTAAAGTAGCGATTTAACAAAAAGGTAGACCGATCTATACAAATAGAATCCAAAAGTTAAATTATTGATTACCTTCGATTACCATGTGGTCCTGTCACAAGCATGTGGTTCCAAAAATAAAACAATCAGTTACGAACGCTGATTGAAATTATGTACGTGACCCGGATGTAAATAATTTTATTGGAATTAAAAAAGGGACCACCAAATTAGCGGATTAGCCGTAACATACCGGCCCCAAATAATTGCGATTAAGTAATTATTTCAAAAAAGAACGGCTAATCGAAGCACGAAAGGCAAACAATTGCATACACAAGAACTACACAACGTATCAACAGAAATTGTTTTCGTGTCGGAATTTACAAATTATTAGGCGTCCATTATTCGGCGCCTTCCAACAGGCACAGTTTGCGAACGTCACGTTTGAACGCCGACGATGCAGTCTTGACCTTCGCGACGCGGACATATCCGTCATCTCCTGGGTAGACCTCTTCTACGATGGTCTTCGGCCATTGGCCTCTTCTACACTGTTCGTCGCATACCAAAACCAGGTCGCCGGGAGCGAGGTTACGATGTGGTTTTAACCACTTCTGGCGCTGTTGCAGTTGAGGAAGGTACGACTTGAGCCATCTTCTCCAGAATTCATCCGCAAGCCAGTAGACCAGTTTCCACGAATTGCGGTAACCTTCAGCTTTGATAAAAACGTTAGGCGGAACGACAGGATTAATGTTGCCCAACAGGAGGGAATTCGGCGTCAGCGCCTTTAAGTCACGCGAGTCAGAGCTGACTGCTGAGATCGGCCGATCATTGAGTATGCGTTCGACCTCAGTGACAAAAGTCGACAAACATTTATCGGTGAGTACACGTTCTCCTGCCAGCGCTGTCAGGATGCGTCGTACAGAACGAATAACTCTCTCCCAGACACCGCCTTGGTGGCTGGCAGCCGGAGCATTAAAGTGCCACGAAATCCCTTTTTGGCACAGAGTTTTGTTGATGAGAGACTGGTTCCACTTCGAAATAGCTTCTTTTAATTCGCGGGCAGCTCCAACGAAGTTACTGCCATTATCCAAATAAACATCCCTAGGCGAACCGCGGCGGCCAATGAACCTTTGGAGAGCTTGTAGGCATGACTGGGTGTTAAGCGAGTGAGCAATCTCTAAGTGTACCGCGCGAGTAGCCATACAAGTGAATACACATAAATAGCGTTTGGCCAGAGACCGTCCGACCTTAGAAAAAATAGGATCCGCATAGTCCAAACCTATACAAGTGAAGGCCGGGCACCCATAAGATACTCTAAGCTCAGGCAAGTGGGACATTACTTGTTTACCAGGAGCAGCGTTTAATAGACGGCATTTATTACAATCGTGCAAAACTCTACGAACAGCAGCATTGCCATTAATGATCCAAAACCTATCTCGAGTATCGGAAAGAGTGCGAAGTACTCCACTATAACCGTTACGCAGATGGTAGCTCAGGATAATTAACTTAGTGACATGGTGATGAGGGGGCAAGATGACAGGGTGTTTCATTTCATAAGGTATATATGCTTTAAGTATGCGGCCTCCCACTCGGAGCACCCCATGGGCAATAAAGGGACAAAGCTTTCTAAGGCTGGAGTTTTTTAGTACCTTGCTAGAATGTGGCCTAGAGGACGGACTAAAAGAAGTATTTTGAAAATGTTGCATTTCTTTAGGAAACTGTTGTCTTTGAATGTACTTGACAATGACCATTAAAGCAGAATCAATTTCGGAGGTTTGGAGAGACATAGGCGAAGACGCATCACCTGTAACTCTTTTGTGCAGGTGTATTGCAAATCGATTGAACCACGCTACAACTCTAGTCAGCTTGTTTAAGCAAGAAAAGTAATGTAAGAGTCGTGAAGTAGGTTGCATAGAACCCTTAAGGCGCGTTTACAGCCGTTTACAGTACTTTTTTCTTTCAGCGCGATTTTGGTTTGTTTTATTGACGCTCAAATCCACTCATTTTTTCTCGATAACATGAGTGAATTTGAGCGTCAATAAAACAAACCAAGATTGTGCTGAAAGAAAAAAGTACTGTAAACGCGCCTTTAATGTCAACATTAGTGGTTAGGCAGACCTTGGTAGGCCTAGTGCATTTTACCTCCTGATCTGAATCCGAAATTTGAAAGCAATCTTGGGGAGGTGTGGGCCAGCAATTCTCACTGTCCTTTAAAAACGTAGGACGATTGAACCACAACTCTGCCGCTTTAAGTTGGTTTGGCAATAAACCTCGTGATCCGAGGTCAGCTGTATTTAATTTAGTGTTAACGTACCTCCACTCTGATGGGTTAGATGCCTCAAGAATCCGGGAAATCTTGTTTGCCACAAATACGTGAAATCTTTTGGTTTTATTAGTGATGTACTTTAGCACAGAGGTTGAATCGGTCCAATACAGAACACGAGAGATGCTTAAATCAGTTTCGCGTTGTATAAATTGTACTATATCAACTCCAATGACTGCGGCTACTAACTCTAGTCTGGGGATAGTGACAGATTTTAAGGGCGCCACCCTTGACTTACCCATAACAAAGCTGACATGAATAAAACCATTTGCATCAATTATCCGAAGATAAGCTACTGCACTATAACCAATAGCACTAGCATCGCAAAAACAATGCAGCTCATATGTGACAGGCTTAAACTTATGTGGCCAAAAACATCGAGGGTAACAGAATTTTTCCAAAGAGCATAGCGTATCAAGCCAATTGCACCAAGACACTTTCTTATCTAGGGGAATTTCAGCATCCCAACTAAGGTTTAAATGACATAAGTCTTGCATCAGTAATTTAACAGGAAGAATAAATGGTTGCAGGAAACCAATAGGGTCAAAGAGCTGGCTGATCATAGAAAGGATGCCACGACGAGTTAATGGCTTATACTTTACTTTCACTTTGACTTCTAGCTTATATAATGTGGGATTCCAAATTAATCCCAGCACTTTTGTTTCAGCTGTGTCAAGATTTAAGTCCAACATTGTTGAGGACAAATCAGAATCTGGTAACATAGAAAGAATTTGGGGATGAGAAGATGAAAACTTTGTCAGATGAAATCCTCCCCTTTCAAGGGAGGCTGTCAGCTGTGCAATAATGCGAAGAGCATCACCTTTGTTATGAAATGACTTCAGAAAATCGTCAACATAAAAATTTTTCTTAAGGCAACTTAAAACATCAGGGTCTGCATTAGCCAAGTTGTCAATGCCAACCTGACGAAGAGCAAAACTACAGCAGCTTGGGGAGGATGTGGGCCCAAACAAATGGACCAGCATTTGGTACTCTTTAGGGGTAGAGGCAATATTATTATTGTCCCACCAGAAAAAACGCAAGCTATCCCTGTCTTCAGGACTAACTTTAACCTGATGAAACACGGCACGTATGTCAGCAATGACAGCAATGGGACCCTCTCTAAAGCGAGTAAGAACTCCAAGCAAGTTCCCAGTTAAGTCGGGCCCCTGAAGCAGATTATCATTAAGGGAAGTCCTTTTAAAACTAGCCCCACAGTCAAACATGATCCTAAATTTGTTTCCAGTTGCATGGTGGGGAAGATACCACGTTTTAGATCCTGGTTGCAAATTGTCATCTGGAACTTTACGAGCATAACCATTAATCACATACTCTTTCATTTTAGCCTCATACAGCTTATAGAAATTAAAATCCTTTAAGAAACGTTTTTGCAAATGAGTAATACGCCTTAAAGCCACTTGCCAGTTATTTGGTAAAGTAACATTACTGTGCTTCCATGGGAGGGATACAGTATAATGTCCATCGTTTAATTTAATAGAGCTACTCATAGAAGCAAGTGCTTCTTTATCTTCAACAGATAGCCCTGTCGCACCATTATCAGTTTGAAAGTCATGTCTAAACATTTTCATTAATTGCTTATGTAAAGTATCATTGTCAACCCTGACAAAATTGACAACTAAAGAAGTGGGACCAACAGTTCCAGTGACTGCAAGAGTGGGCCCAACAATACTCCACCCAAATGGTGTATGTATACCAACAGGTTCATTGTCAAGACCTGACCTGGTCTGATCAGCTAAGTGAGCTTTTATGACATCTGCACCAATTAAGATACAGTACTTCCTCGATTATCCGTACCTCGTTTATCCGGCATTCGATTATCCGTCCATTGGGTCAGATAATAAGTTATGATATAACAATGAAGTGTTATTTTCATACAATTTTGCTCAAGACTTGTTAATTGTCATTGTAACCTCACAAAGCTCTTATGTACCAAGACAGATTCAGAACTATTTCAATGAGAGAGGTGGAATAACTTTTTGCAAGTTATTAGTGGACAGTGTCTGTAGTCAAAAAAAATTTAATCCTAGATTTTGAGATGGCTAAACGCAAAAGAATTGTTTTGTCGATTGAAGAAAAACTGAAGGTATGTGAGATGTTTCGAAACAAAATCCCCAAAACTGACATCATGCTAAAGTACAGTATCGGAAAGTCGACTGTCAACGACATTATTAAGAAAGAAGAAAGCTTAAAGAATTTCAAAATGGGAAAGAGCGAATTGGGAATATCAAACTCTGCAAAGGCAACCAAAACCATGAAAGGAGGAATGTATCAAAAATTGGACAGTGCTCTTTATCTGTGGTTTCGGCAACAGCGTGAAAAGGGGACTCCAGTCACAGGACCAATTCTTCTAGAAAAGGCTACTGAATTTCACAAACTTCTCTATGCTGACAGTTCTACGCAGTTTAACGCAAGTTATGGTTTCCAATGTCGCTTTTGTAAGCGCTTTGGAATCAAAAGCCTTGCCATATCAGGAGAAAAAGTAAGTGCAGATGTTATTTCCGCTGACGATTTTGTTAATTCTTTCAGTAAAATTACTAATGGTTACTCCTTAGACCAAGTTTTTAATTGTGATGAGACCGGTCTCTATTACAAAATGCTCCCTGGACGCACTTTGACGACAATTCACAATGATCCATCTGGTACCAAAAAAGTTAAAGAGCGTGTTACCATAAACGCTTGTTCTAACGCAAGTGGCTCCATCAAACTGCCTCTGCTGTTTATCGGCAAAGCAAAAAATCCCCGTTGCTTTCAATGAATCGACAAATCGACATTGCCTGTTGTGTATCGAAGCCAGAAAAATGCTTGGATTAACACAGTCATATTTAATGATTGGTTTCAAAATTGTTTTGTACCTGATGTCAAGAAAAAATTAACTGAGATAGGGCAGGAACCAAAAGCACTTTTACTCCTAGATAACTGCTCAGCTCACCCTAATGAGGATGAACTAGCATCCAGTGATGGTCTGATTATTGCAAAGTTTTTACCACCAAATGTCACGTCGTTGATACAACCCATGGATCAGGGTGTTTTAGAATGCCTAAAGAGAATCTACCGCAAGTCCATCCTGAAAGATTTGATTTCACAGACCGAGGATGATATGCTTGGATTTCTTAAAAAAATTGATATTCTGAAGGTTGTAGAAAATATATCATATGCATGGGAGCAAATAAGACCAGAAACTTTAAGAAAATCTTGGCGAAAACTCATTCCACTTGAAGAATTTTCTCTGGAGAAAAGTGCAGTGTGTTCAGAGACAGAGAGTATACTGAATGACGATTTTGTGGAACAATTTGCTGCATTAAACATCGTATTAGCTCCTTCTGATATTAACGAATGGTTTCAAAATGATGGTCCAGGTTATGAACACATGGATGAACAGGGAATAGTGGATCTTGTCACAGCACCAGCAGAGGATATGCGTGATGAAGAAGATGCAGATGAAAATGCCGAACTTTCAAACCGAAAGGAACAATGCCCAGTGTCTCACGCAGATGCCATGCGAATGTTTGATGATTGCTTGACGTGGCTACGTTTTCAACAGGAAGCAACAGTTTCAAACACTTCAACGTTAGTACGACTTCGCGAGTTGGCTGCCGAAAAACGTGAATCTTCGCGAAGACAATCCAAAATTGATTCATTTTTTAGGCCTGTTGTTGCAAGTGATGCTAATGATGATACAGTATTTTAGAATTAAATAAATGCACTAACTAACACTTTTCCAGTTAATGTGGGGCAATAGATAGCCCTACTGTAATTTTAACGGTCACGCAAATTTACATTGCTTTCAATAAAAAAGTACTGAGATCCCTCAATGCGGTACATTATTTGATGTTGAACCTCGTTTAAGTTTTGGTGCATTCGAATCTGCTTCTTGCTGCGTTGTTTTGGTTTAAATAAAGGAATTCAATTATGCGGTTTTTTACTTATCCGTTCAGGTTTTGAAGAAATGCTGTCCCGACTAGACCGGATAATCGAGGAAGTACTGTATCAACTCTTTTGTGCCCTAAGTCAGGAAAGTTCAAGCCATGCAGATGAGCAAAGTGTTTAGTATCTGCATTAGATGGAATGCTGCCTTTTAAGTCAGGCGGGTGAGGGACTGCCAGCACATCAGAAGCCTCAAAAATTGCAAGTTCATTTATTCCACGAAAACGTAATGAGACCTTTACCCCAAGTTGTTGTTTGGTCTCACAGACAGTGGAAATAGAATACTCCACTTTATGTCTTATCAAGCCTAAATCCTTTACTAAACTTTCAGTGCAAAGAGTGGCATTAGAACCCTCATCTAAAAAGGCGTAAGTGTTAAGGCATCGATCACTACAAGAAGACCAAACAGTGACTGGTACAACTTTCAATCTAACATTTAATTTACTATCCTGGGTAACTTGACTACTTGAGGACTTAACTAGTAATTGATCATTAGAGTTTACTTGGTTAACATGATTTTCAATTTGTACACAATTGGGCAAAACCTTCACTGGATTATCTACACCGGCCCCATTATCACTACCACTATTCTTATTGTTAGCAGAGGTAGATGCTTCGAGATTGTGTTCTCTATGATTTAACAAGGTGTGGTATTTGTCTTGACACATTTTACACCTTTGGGGAGATTGACAATGTTGCACCAAGTGGTCACCAAGACAATTAATGCAACATCCACTTTTCCACACCGTATTCCATTTTTGCTTTTCGGTAGCATTTTGGAACTTAAGACATTTCCACAATGGATGGGCTTGAACACACATAGGACAAGACTTACGTTTCCTATCTACTTCTTTAAATTGATTTGTTTTTACTAAAGCAGATTCAACTACGGGGGATGGGGCAATTGAACTTTGTATGGAATGAATGGCAGGCTTATTACAGGACTTTTTAGAAAAATTGAAATTAGTAGTGTTAGGGTCTTTACTTTTTGCAATTTGGTTTAAAAAGCTTCTTTCAACATGAGACTGTTTTTGCATGAACTGGGAAAGCTGTGAAAAGGTGATTGGATGTCCGTTTTCCAATTGAAAAGACACAGACGTGATGAATTTTTCTTGAAGAGATTTCGGCAGACGAGCAAAAACTTTTCCAACCACATGCTGTGAATCAAGACCAGACTCTGGTCTGCTACCACAAGTAAGCTCACAATTATAAAGGTCTCTCGCAAATTTAAGAATGCCCTCTGAGTCGTTGTTCTTTACAGGAGGACCCTCTGTAAGCTTTTTTACATACGCGTTTATTATGCCGCCAATTTGTCCAAAATTTTCTTCCAGGATATGGTGTGCCTTCCAATACCCCACATCAGGGGATTCGCACATAATACAGTTGACAATAGATTCCTTGGCTTCACCAGCGCAAGAAGAGATTAGTAAATTTAGCCGAGTGGCTGAGTCATGTACACCCCTAATAGTGTATGTTTCAAAGTAACGAATAAAACGTCTATAATCTATAGGGTCACCGTAAAAAAGATCATCACCTCGCACAGTTCTAGTTTGTGATCGGTTAATAGAATTAGTCATAATGCTAAGGGCATCTATCAGCTCAGAAATCCTTGACTGGTCATTCATTGCAGCAGGTGCTGGTGGATGATACATGGGTCTTTTACATTTATGCCTGTTCTCAGGTGTAGCGAATGGATTAGGGGCAGGCCCCAACTGCTGAAATGGCAGTTGGTAAGGATTGGCAAAACTGTTGGATGAAAAGGGATTATGCATGTCCTTAGAAAAGGGATTTTCATTAACACATAAGTCAGAGACTAATTTCTGATCTACAGAAGAAGAAGAATTGGTAGCACTTAACGTAAACAAGGAAGTAGCATTAGAGCATGCAGGAGCTGTTTCAACTTTATGAGAAGAGCCTAATTGGTACTTTCTTAAAGAGTTATTACTCGCTCATTGAAGCGTTTACTACTCGCTTATTGAAGCATAACTAGGCGCTACTTCTTAAATGAAGCGTTACTTCGTGACCTATTTTTTGTAAACGACAAGGCATAAATTAAGAGAAAGCCGCTTGCTTTTTAGCTCATTTTGTGTGACGTCACACCTACTTCAGCGGAGTAGCCCATGGCAGTAGAGTTAAAGAAGTTGGTCTTGACTTAAATCCACCTGGGTTCGACTCTTTAAATAAGTTTATTGGGAATGAGTTGAGCATTATGACGTCCGAGTATGTGCAAACTTTTTTAAATCAAATGAAAAGGAAAAGTCTAGAGACCCTGCTCCCGGATCATTACGTGTTAGACAGGTCGGCGTAGAGATAGTGGAACAAAGTAGTAATGGTGAACGTCCAGAAAAATAAGGAAATAGCTAAAAAAAATGGAGCAAAGCGAGTGTTAAGTTGTCGCCTAATTGTTTTCTGTGCGTAAATGAGAAATTGAAACATTTTCTTGGAGATTGTGCGAAGTTTAAAAAGTTGAGTATTGCCGATAAAAGAAAGAAAATCATAGAAGCCGGAAGATGTCTTAATTGCTTTCTGTTGGACATTTTGTTCGTGACTGTGAGCTTCACTCTAAATGTCATAAGTGTGGACCTAAATACAAAAATAAGCATTCAGGCATTCAGGCGTGCACGAATTTTACAGTAGATCAACCTCGGTTAACCTTGGGGCCGCCAAGCCAGTAAATATCGAAAAATCAAAGGAGGAAGAAACAAGTACCGAGAATGTCGTTAGGAAGGTGGTCCCTAATAACAAAAATTTAGTATTGCTTCGCACAAGTGCTGTAAAGGTCATCAATTTTAGCTCCGGAAGGTGTGCGTCAGTGTATGCACAACACGATACTGCCTCGCAAGTTACTCTTATTTCGGAACGGTTGAGCGATGAATTTGGTCTAAAAATGAACAACAGCAATGCAATAACAAGTCGTAAGTTAGCAGAAGAGACCACGCCTGCTAATGGGGTAGTGCAATTTAACCTTGAGTCTCTTACAACTAAAGAAGTATTTACAGTAAATGATGCAGTAGTTGTTCCCGGATTTATGGATTGATGAGCGTGTTTTACCTCATAAGATAAATACCGCTAATTTAGAACATTTTAAAGGAGTTAAAATTCCAACCATACCTGAAGTGAATTCTGTGGACATTTTAATCGAAAAACCTCATAAATTTTTACGCCCCGTTTTGGAAGAAAGAGAAGGAGCACGCCCAGAAAAATCAAATTACGTTCTAACTAGACTCGGTCCTATTGCAAGTGGTGGGTCTTTAAATGTGGAATCAAATTTGCATCACAACTTCAAAATTAATAACGTCGAAAAAATTTACGATTGCAGTTGTGAGCAATTAAAACAAGAAGTCTCGTTTTTGAAAAATTGTTTGCGCGATTATGAGATAGAAGATGAGTTAATTCAACCGTCCAAAAATGATGAAATCACACGTCTGCTGGTAGAGCCCAATGTTAAAGTTGTCAATAATCGTTATAAAATTCCGGTTCCTATGAAAAAAGATGTGATTAATGTTATGCCTAATAATTTTAACTACGGTTTGGAACGCACCGCTTTGTTACGCCGTCAAGGGTTAAAAAATTCGAAAATGAAATGCACCCTGATTGAAACTTTTGATAAATTGATTTCGACCGGTTGGTTGGCAGCTGTTGATAATGTGTTGAAAAAGAATTCTTGTTGGTATTTGCCTTTCTAACAAAACGAAAGAAACGTAGAGTTGTTTTTGATGGTGCCGCTTCGTATAAAGGATTTTCGTTAAATGATGCTGTTTACCCTGGAAGGATAAGGATAAGGATTTTATTTTTTTTGTCAACGACCAAAACATGAAAAGTCAAGCAAAACAACAACAAAAAAAAAAAACTGTAAATACACTACAACAGCATTTGGTCGCCATGACTAGATGCCAGCGAAAGACCATCAAGGTCACCAAAGTCAGCTAGCACCCTAAAATACTTTAATTATTTAATGTTCAATTAGGCTACAATTCAGTAGAAACAAACGATAGTACACACCAATATGCAATGACATACAACAGATATCAAAACAAATTACAGCTGGTACAAAGCACACCGAGAAATTTATAAAGAGAAAAACGCAACACATAAGTCTAAAAACAAGTAATATTATTCAATAAAATAAACTGATTTACAGTATTAGTAGCCTACATAAAGGTGAAAAATTCCACAAAGAAGAATTAAAGGTAAAAAAAAAAAAAAAAATACACAATAAATATGATTTTAAGCAAACAATGTAAAAAAATAAAAAAGAAACATATATTTCCTTTTTTACATTATATCAAGTTAATTGAAAATAACAAAGACAGTTCTATTAATAATACAGAGGGCATGCAATACAAGTAATTAATGCAATACAATTGTTATAGGAAATATACAGTACACATAGGTTATTAAAAATATATATAATTGGTGGATTTTGAAGAAACAGCATAGCAAAAATATCTCATAAAGCAAAAAAGATAAAATAAAAACAATACATAACATTAAGAAAACTGATATATATGTATTATTCATAATACAATTTTTTTAAAAATAACTACTTTTGCCTATCAGTATTTTTCATAGGCTTTTGAAAGAAATACTTTGTAATTTTTAATAAAAGAATTAAAAGATAATTTTTTTATATCACTGGGTACAGTAGACCACAATTTTGCTCCAATGTATTGTAGTCTTTGTTTACCAGATTGTTTTGTTACAGAATGCAGAAAAAAATTTCCATCCGTGCTATATCTTGCTAAATGTTGATGCACACTGTTTATTTTATCATAATAGTTATAAAAACAATAAGGTAACATATGATTTTCAAATTTAAACATAAATTTAACAACTTCTAGTTGAAAAAGATCAAATAGTTTTAGCACATTAAATTCTTTGTATAGCATGTTAATTGGGGTTTTAATGTTCTTAAATAAAGAAGTCCTTATAATTCTGTTTTGCAATGTTTCTATGGTCATCAAGAGTGTTTTATTAGCCCGTCCCCAGTTTAAAATTGAATATTGTAAGTGCGATTGAATTAATGAAAAATATAATATTCTTAAAGTACTCAGTGGCACATAATGCCTTAGTTTATAAAAAATGCCACTTGTTTTTGACAATTTGCTGCATATGTTAGATGCTTGATGTTCCCAATTTAATTTGTCATCCAAAAAAATACCTAAATATCTTACATGATTTGTTTGTTTAATTTCATTTTTTCCTATGGTTAATGACGCTTTTTTTACATATAACCATATATTTAGTTTTATTAAAATTAAGAGATACCGTATTTTCCCGTGTATAAGAGACCCTTGTGTATAAGAGACCCTTCAATTTTTAGGCAAAATTTTCAGGAAAAAAGTTTTTTAGTAATCAAAAGACTTACTCCCATGTATAAGAGACCCCCTATTTTTAAAGTGAAAATTATGAACAAAAAAGGGTCTCTTATACACGGGAAAATACGGTAGTTTGTTTGATTTAAACCATGAGTTAATTTTCTGCAGTTCTATATTCATATTCTGTTCGAGTATGAATAAATTTGGATCAGCTAGATGTAGATTTGTATCATCTGCAAATATTGTAGTAATACATTTAGTTGCATTTGGCAAATCGTTAATATAGATTAAAAATAATAGTGGTCCCAATACAGACCCTTGTGGAACACCACAACACATGTATTTAAATTCTGAAAAGTTATTTCCTATTTTGGTACACTGTTTTCTATCTTTTAAGTATGACATCAATAATTTCCAAATTTTACCTCGAAAACCATATATATTTAATTTTTTTAAAAGGATGTCATGATTTATTGAATCAAAGGCTTTACTAATATCAAGGAAAACTGAACATGTAATTTTATTACTTTCTAAGTTAAGAAGAAGGTCATCATACATTGATGTTAATTTGTTAAATGGAATAAATTTGTTAAACGGATTAGTAGAAGTTTTAACACGCTTTCGATTAGGAAAGTATGTTTGTATCGGCTAGTCGGCAGCGTGGTCGAGTGGTTATAGCGCTGGGCTCGTGTCCAACACGGTCTCGGTTCAAAACCCACTCATGCCATGCTGTTGTGTTCTTGGGAAAGACACTTTACGGCACTTTCCCCTGCTTGGTGGTCTTGGCAAGCAGTTCTAAACTACAGTCATATCTCTATTAAATTACAAGCGGACAGCAATATATTGGTATCTCCGGAAGCAGGTCGGGGTAATTTGCTACCCTATGTATTAGCGCCTGCGTCGCTTTCCTGCGAGTCAGGAGGATAAATATAGAGATAAAATAAAAAAATAAAAAAAGTATGGCTGATTTGAGTAAATGCTTTTTTCAAGTTTCAATGCCTGAGGACCAGCGAGACCTATTTCGCTTAATTTGGTATGAAGATTGATCGCGGTGCAATTAATATATTTCACTTCACTAGACATGTTTGGGGAATTAATTCTAGCTCTTACATTGCTCCTTACAAAATAAACTATCATCACTTATATGCTTCAGTGATTTTTGCCGCGCGAAAATCTTATGGTTTATTGATTCTATGTTGCAACATGCAAATAAAATTAGTATAAGATAAGCATTTCATTTATTTCGTTTTATCTCTACATTTTCCTCTGTACTCGCGGGAAAACGACGGAGGAGCAATTATTCCGATATACTTCCGCCGTAGATGCCAAAATATTGTTGTTTGCTTGAAATTTTTTAATTTGGTTTTTTAGTTTTTGTAGAGCTATGACTGAAATATAGAACTGCTTGCCAAGACTGCCAAGCAGGAGAAATTTTCATTATGTGTCTTTACCAAGGACACAATAGAATGGCTCGAGTAGGCTTTAAACTAAGACATGTTAATCACAATCACCACGCTTCAATCACATTGCCGATACATACAGTCTTTGGTCATGCATTCACAATAACTTAAAATATCAGTGATCAATGCATTATATTCATAGTATTTGCAATTATCATCATAATATTGATAAGCCTTTTAGCTATTAAAAAAACTATTTTATTTTTGGTATAATTAAAGTTTACGTACGTAAATTATTTAAGCTGAAAATTACGTAGGTTACGAAACGAAAAATACGTAGTTTACGTACGTAAATTATCTAAGCTAACATGAATCATATTCAAACATTGTTCGAAGTATTTTCCATTGACAACCGTTTGTCTATGTAATTGTCAACCGTATTGTCGTAAGTAATTTTTTTCGGTGAAACTAACCCAGGATCCTCCCTTAAACACCAAGATGAAAAAGAAAACAAGAGGAACGAATATTTTTAAAAAGCGACAGTAATCAAAGGGGATTTGGGTTAGTTTCATATTCTTTTTTTCCATCGTTTTTCAGCTTAAATAATTTACGTATGTAAACTTTAATTATATCTTATTTTTTACTTGAAGTGTCATGGATACCTCATGCAATTGCACAACTGCTTGAAATGAGAGTTTTATTTCCAGATAAAACACTAGTTTCATCCAGTAAAAGTCAGGCAGAAAACAGAAGTGAGCCAATTCGTTGTAGTTGAGAATCAACCATCAGTTTCCATCTCTATAAGGCTGGCTTAGTTGGGAAGAGACTTTTTGAACAAATATCTGAAAATTAATCTTTTTAGAATACATGATGCCTCCGACAGCATGAAAAAGCTTGTTGATTGGTATGTCACAGTTTTGAAGTGTAACCTTATTGCAAAGGAGCTTTATTTAATAGATTTTTTTCTAGTCTACTTGCCTGACTTGGCTAATGAGCACAGTTAGCCCAGGTTTAGAATTTTCATCTTGTGAATTACATGTAGTTGAGTCTTTACTTTCAGGTCTTTTTGGCATGGGTATTCTTAACAGGAGAGACAAAATTACTGGCCAATAGAGCTTAAGAAGTCATTGAGACATGCAAACATCATAGTTACATAGTATATTAAACACATTCACAATAGCAGAGTTTCAGAAAAAAATGGAAAAGTTACTAATATCACACCCCATGATATTTATCACAACAAGCATTACGATGTCACATGTATAAAAAACTGGCACAGCTCAGGGCCAACAAATATTCACTTTTACAAAGTTACTTTTAGATAGTAAACATTGGTACCTACATGCTTCAATACCCATTATACTTGAAAACTCACACGACACTGATTACCTTTTTTACTACAACACAGTATCAAACACAACATTATTAATCTGTGGAAAAAGCATTTGGAAGGAGCAGAGATCATTCAGGAATCTAAATTGAAATTTTAAAGAGTTAAGGGATGGCTTTTTTTTAGACAGTGTTGGAGGAGGGTCAACAACAACCACGCAACTGCAGAAATTAAACTAAAAATTTTGATGCTATCTACATAATTGAAGTGACTGCTTCAGTAGCATTAGTTGTTAATCAAACCATATCTAGTTTAAGCAGTTAATTACTTTTATTGTATATATTGTATGGCTTATATTTTTTCTCTTTCAACCAAAAAATAAGAAAATTGTAAGCATTTATATTTAAACAGATTACTAAGAAAAAAATGTCAAAGAAATGAAATGTTCACATAAATTTCTTATATGGTATAATTTTCAAGAACAAGTACAGCCTTGTAGGTATTTCTCCAGCACAAAAACTGACAAGCCACACCAATTAAATTCGAGAGGAATAGATTTTCTGTAAATATCAATAGGGTTCATATCAAAAGAGAGCATTACACAGGCTATTTCTTGTGTGAATAAAAAAGTACAGATTTATAATTTTGGAAACATAATATGATGGAGTGGAAAGATCAGTCTTTTATTGTTTTTATAATCTCATTTGGGGTCTTTTCAAGAAGTCACCGTAAGTGATGTTTTGATGAAACTTACCCAAAATTCTCCTTTCAGCACCAGGGTGGAATAAAAAAGAAAACAAGAGAAAAGGGGATCTCTCACAAACCAATGGTAACTGCAGAGACATTCAGGTTAGTTTCACAATCAAAAATCGCATACGGTGACTTCTTGAAAAGATCCCTTATTTGCAAGTAAAGAAGATGCAAATTTAATGTTTGGTCTATCTGAAAATTTTTTTGCCCTAACAAATTTTTAATTGGAATCTTTCAGCTTAACTCTTGGTTCTCTGCTCAAAACAAAAGGCAGTAAACAGGTAAGTATCATTGTAAATCCATTTCAGATATTTGTGACCATATGAAAAAAAAGCCAGGATCCCAGGAAAGGAGCTGTGGTTTTGTGCCAAGATGTCATATTGTCAGAAAAGTATAAATAAGCACAGGACTATATTTGAGAACAGTATGACGGATATAAAATGGGCTGCAAAAGTGAGCAACAACTTATAGGTAAAAATGTAAAGCCTACTTGCATCAAGGATTGGTTGTGTGATCTTAATGATAAACACTTTAACAAATGAGATCAGACAATCAATCTTAATGGTCTATGTTTTGAAACTTTTGTGATCTACCATGACAACATAAACAAGCAAAAGAGAAAAGAAATCAAGCAAGTCATGCAAAACAAGGTGAATGAAAATCAATCATATTATGTTCTGAATAAAAAGTTACATGGTCAGCATTGCAAAAATCAGAGATTGCATAAGTGCATCAGTTGAAAGATTGAAAATCAACTTTTTAAAGAAATGTATAAAGAAATAACAGACAAATGCTAAGTAAAAGGATTCTGACAAAAAAATTTCATCAAAAGCAAAAAAAGAATGGCAAGAAAATAATGACATAATATGACAATAAAAATACTATTATTGGTCTTGCAGTAAATCTTTGAACCTCCTCCATATCTTTTGTAAATGTATATCTTCCATATTGTTGTGAATCCAATACAGACACATACTTAGAATATCTTGGAAAGCTTGGTGATTTATGTGAAGATATTCAACATCCTAATATGTGTATTGTAGAAGACTTCAATGCTAGCAATAACAATATGTTTGGCCCCCTGTTAAATTCCTTTTGCCAAGATTTCAATCTTACAATATCTGATGAGGCAATGTTACCTAAAAAATCTTTTACGTATGTTAGTGATGCTCATAACACTTGCAGCTGGATAGATCATTGTGTGTCCTCCTGTGCAGCCCACACCTCAATAACTAAAATAGAAGTACTACATAACTTTATTACATCTGATCATCACCATCTTTCCATAACATTTAACTGTAAATTCTTTACCCAAATTGCTGTTGATGAACCTGTACCTGATTACTTTAATGTGAAATGGTCAAAAGTATCTCAGACAAATAAAGCAAATTATCATGAAGCTACTAAACATTATTTGAATAATATTTTTCTCCCATTTGAAGTAATAAAATGCAATGATGCTCATTGCTGTGACCAAAAACATTTAGAACTTGTCAATAAGTTTTACTCAGATATTGTTTATAGTCTCTTGCAACCATCAAAAGATGTACTTGGTTCTTCTTGTCATTATCTTTCGTTTCATCCTATTCCAGGTTGGAATGACTCAGTGAAATTGGCACATATTCGAGCAAGAACTTCTTATCTATCCTGGGTTAAAAAAGGCAGACCAAAAAATGGTGAGATTCTAACTAGAATGAAATCAACATGAAAACAATTTAAATATGAACTAAGACAGTGCAAAAGACTAAAAGACCAAAAGTCTGCTGATGCATTGGCCAAGGCATTTCATTCCGATACTTCTAAGGCCTTCTGGCAAAACATTAAAAAGCTTCTTTATCAGCTGCAGCTGGAGGTGCCTCAGGATCCCAAAAAATTGCAGAGATGTGGAAAAATCATTTCAGTAACCTACTTAACTCTGTTGAAAACGATGAGTATAAAGAGTTTGTTTACAACAATATTACTTTTTAGAATAGTTATATGAATTCATCCCAGTATATGTGTGATGTTAATACTATTCAATCCTTAATGTGTAAACTGCCTTTTAACAGTGCTGTTGGTAGCAATGGCATTTCTGCTGAGCATATTTGTTTTGCTGATTCCACTGTTGCCTTTTAAGTTTATTTTTTAATATGTGTATCCTACATGGCTATATTCCTAAACCCTGTGTTAATACAGTTATTGTACCTATTGTAAAAAATAAGAATGGTAATCATCAAGATTGTGGTAATTATAGACTTATAGCAATTGCAACAGTTGTTTCAAAGCTGTTTAAGCAAGTCATCTTAATTAATATTAAAAATTTCTCAGATACTACTAACAATCAATTTGGTTTTAAAACTAAGCATAGTACAGATATGTGTATTTTTCTACTCAAACAAGCAATTTCTTATATTACTCGTGGTAGTCCAATTTTCTGTGTTTTGATACTTCAAAGGCACTTGATTGGGTAAATCATTATTTGCTCTTCCAAAAGTTAATTGTGCACAATGTTCCAATGTGTTTTGTTTGTTTATTAGTTTACTGGTATACTAAACAAAGTATGCAAATTAGATGGGGTAGATGTTATTTTTTGTTATTTTTGGTAACTAATGATGTTAGACAAGGTAGCATATTAAGTCCATATTTTTTTGCAGTCTACATAGATGATCTATTGAAAGAACTAAACAAAATAAAAGTAGGATGTTTTGTTGGAAAATCTCTTGTTAATCATTATTTGCTCATGATCTGTGCTGTATTTGCCATAGCATTCATGGTCTTCAATGTATCATTGATGTATGCCACTCGCATGCTTCCACTCATAATACAGGGTGATTCACCGAAGTGTTGACAAATTAAAACTAAATTATCCAACTTACTATAAGGGCAAAAGAAACAAGTTTTTAATAGATAGAATGGAAATTTAATGGGCTTTCACATAAAATTCAAATTATTCAATGTAGCCCCCTTTGTTTTTCACAAGGCACCTAAGACGTGGAAGTACTTGGGCGCACGTGGCACGCACCACTTCTGGGTCAATTTCTTCCCATGATGCCTTCAGTTTTTGTTTAAGGGTTTCGATATTTGGATGGGATGTTGAGCAGGCTTTTTGCTCCAGAATGGACCAAATCCCAAAGTCCATTGGGTTCAAATCAGGTGAAGAAGGGGGCCATACTTCCTTCTCCCAAAACCCTTTAAAATTGGTCTTGCACAATGCTGGACTGCTTTGGCTGTGTGGGAGGTTGCCCCATCTTGTTGAAGCGTAATTCCTTCCTCTCCCACTGTTTCTTGAACCCAGGGAATGACTTTTTCTTCCAACATCCGACAATAGATAGTTCGGTTAATTTTCATGCCTTCGTCAATAAAGATTAGAGGTGTTTTCAGGCCTGTTGAAGTGACTCCTGCCCAAACCATCACGGAAGAAGGTTTCTGCCTCCTAAATGAACTGCAACGTTCAACTGGCACCATGTCCTTGTTTGGAATCCAAATCCTGTCATTTTGGTGGTTGTGGATAGCTTGGACAGTGAAAAGCTTCTCATCTGTCCAAAGCACTTGAGGCCACGTGCCAACAACAAGTCTCTTGATCAAAACCTTAGCTCTATCAAGCCTTTTCTTCTTAGTGGCGTTTGACAGGAGCTGCCTCTTGGTAAATTTGTACAGGTAGACGTGGAGATCATCCTTGAGAAGCCTTTGCATGGTGCTCACGCTTACAGAGGTGTCCTTAGCCAGTTTTCTTGAGCTCCTTGAAGGGTTCCGCCTCAACCTCTCCCTGACCTTCTTAATCAGTTCCTTTGTCCTGATGGGTTTTTCAGGAGTACTTCTGATTCTTGGAGCACAACTTCCAGTCTCCCTGAACCTCTTCACAGCCTTGTAAACACCTCCACGACTCACAAATTGCTTCATCAACCAGAAAATTTTTGCAGGTGGAAGTCCTTTCTTGCAATACCCTTCAACGATGTCATTTACTGTCTTTGCCATCTTACTTTTCTAGATTAAATATTCTTATTGATATTGAAAACTTACTCTAGAATATATAATAACAATCTGAAGAGGTAATGCGAAGTTAATAATGGAATAAAGTACATGTAATAACAATCTGAAGAGGTAATGCGAAGTTAATAATGGAATAAAGTATTTGTCAACACTTTGGTGAATCACCCTGTATAATACAGTAGAACCCCAGTTGGCGACCACCCCGATAAAGAGACCACCTCGTTATCACGACCACTTCAGTGTGGTCCCAAATTTTTTTTATTAAAATGTAGGGTTAGGGTTAGGGTTTCAATAATGCGACCACTTTGCTGAGGCGACCACTTGACTGCGGTTCTGCGGGTGGTCGGGTTAGTGGGGTTCTACTGTATTCAACTGTCAAAAAACACTAGGCTTATCTTTTGCATCTAGAAATTTTAAATTAAATATTAAACCTAATGTGGTACTTGGTGATTTCAAGATATGGTTTGTAAATGAAATTAAATACCTTATTTCTTATAAATACATATTTCTTAACTCCAAGTTATGTGATGATTAAGATATAAATAGACAGGTTCTTATATGGAACTGCAGATAGGTTAAAAACATGCTTTTACAAGTGTTCGACAAAAATAAGAAATGTATTATTTCACACATATTGCTCGTCTATATATGCATGTCAATTATGAAATAACTTTTTGTCCTCTTGTCTAAAAAAAAATACGTGTAGCCTACAATAATTCTTTTTGATTTTTACATGGATTGCCTAGGTATGTAAGTGCTTGTGAACATCAGATGTTGAATAACATTACCACATTTGATGCAATTCTAAGAAAAATGTCCTGCTCCTTCATTTATCGTTGTTACAATTCTAATAATAAATTAATTTTTTCTTTAATGACCTTGGAATGTTTTATTAATTCATCATATTATAAATACTACAACACATTAGTTTATTTGCAATAGATTCTTGGTAATTTTTTTTTTTTAATGTTGTTTTTTTGTATGTGTATCTTACTCTGTGTAGTTTTTGCTTTTTTGTTTTTTTTCTGTTATGGACTGTGAGTCTGATTTAAATAAATAAATAAATTCGGTTCAGTTTTCTTTTATTTCTGCTCCACCACATGAACAAAATAACAAAATGTTGAGAAGTTTGTGTGTTGTTAAAGATGGGGTTCGAAAAAGGAAATGGGATGACTTATCCTTTATAAATTGGTGATGATGGCATTGAATAAGATACAAAGTACAAAATATTGAAGTTTTTTTGATAAGAATTGGGGTCTCATTTACTCTTTGCTATTGCTAATCACAGGCTTAAGTATTCCCCAAAATTAAAAATAATGAAGTCAGAATAGCAAACAGTGAATGGGATTTAAGCATTGATAGAATTAACAAAGTTAATTATTAAAGTGATAGCACAAGTTGGAAAATTATAGAATGTTTTAGAGCAGCATGGTCCAACTGCAGACCCATGGGCCAAAATTGGCTGTAGTAATTTTTGCCCGCAAAGACGCAAACAGTTACGACAACTAGAACATTTAGATCTATAAGGTTTTTTGTACTTATTGCTCTAAGGTTTTCAACTGCATTTACTTTTTCTTTTAAATTCAATGTTGAATATAAGCCTTTATGGCTTCATTTCATAATTTAACTTCGAAGCTATTTTATAACTTCTGTGGTAATGTTTTATTCAACAAATTACAGCCGGTTATTTTTCACTTTAATAGCTGCTGTTTATTTTTTGATAATATTTATTATGACTGTCAAGAGAGTAAGATTAGGATCTTACCATATTATTTCTATAATTTAGCAAGAACATGGCAGGTTTTGTACTCTTTTTAAGGTTTTAATGATACAAAAACTCCCTTTACTGATTTTAACTTTCAATTTATTTAAATAGAACTAGATTTAAGGTTATTTTTATTGTGCTTTTTTAGAGGTATCTTTTCCTCTCGACTGTCTTAGCCTCTTGACGGTGACATTTATTATTATCAAAAAACAATGACACAAATTGTCATATAATGGTCTTTTTGTATAACAAACAGTTATTTACTTTCTATTTCTATGGGCTGGGTACCTGCAAATACTACAGGAGCCGCATGAGGCTGCATGGAGCTGCATAAAGCCCCTGTGTAAACTTCAAATACTACAGGAGCTGTATAGAGACTCTTTAAATTAAGTCTAGAGATGCATGGAGCCACCTTGTATACTTCAAATACTACAGGAGCTGTATGGAGACCATTTAAATGAAGTCTAGAGATGCATGGAGCTGCATGGAGCCACCATGTAAACTTCAAATACTACAGGAGCCACATGGAAACCCTTTAAATAAAATCTAGAGATGCATGGAACTGCATGGAACCACATGGAGCCATATGGAACCACCATATAAACTTCAAGTACTACAAGAGCCACATGCAAATCTATAAAAATAAAATCTAGAGATGCATGGAGCTGCATGGAGAGCATGGAGCCACCGTATAAACTTCAAATACTGCAGAAACCACATGCAGACCATTTAAATGAAGTCTAGAGATGCATGGAGCCGCATAGAGCCACATGGAACCCCCGTGTAAACTTCAAATACTACAGGAGCCATACACAGATCTTTTAAATAAAGTCTAAAGATGCATAAAGCTGCATGAAGCCGCATGGAGCTGCATGGAGCCACCTTGTACATTCTAAATACTACAGGAGCCATATAGAGACCATTTAAATGAAGTCTAGAGATGCATGGAGCTGCATAGAGCCACATGGAACCCCCATGTAAACTTCAAATACTACAGGAGCCATATACAGATCTTTTAAATAAAGTCTAAAGATGCATAGAGCTGCATGAAGCCACATGGAGCTGCATGGAGCCACCTTGTACATTCTAAATACTACAGGAGCCATATAGAGACCATTTAAATGAAGTCTAGAGATGCATGGAGCTGCATGGAGTCGCATAAAGCCACTGTGTAAACTTCAAATACTACTAAAGCCCCATGCAGACCCTTTAAATTAAATCTAGAGATGCATGGAGCTGCATGGAGCCACTGTGTAAACTTCAAATACTACAGGAACCGCATGCAGACCCTTTAAATGAAGTCTAGAAATGCATGGAGTCACATAGAACCACCATATAAACTTCAAATACTACAGGAGCTGCATGAAAATCTTTTAAATAAAGTCTAGAGATGCATGGAGCTGCATGGAGTCACATAAAGCCACCATGTAAACTTCAAATACTACTAAAGCCGCATGCAGACCCTTTAAATTAAGTCTAGAGATGCATGGAGCTGCATGGAGCCACTGTGTAAACTTCATATACTACAGGAACTGCATGCAGACTCTTTAAATTAAGTCTAGAAATGCATGGAGTCACATAGAACCACCATATAAACTTCAAATACTATAGGAGCCACATGAAAATCTTTTAAATAAAGTCTAGAGATGCATGGAGCTGCATGAAGGCCCTGTGTAAACTTTAAATACTACAAGAGCCACATGGAGACCCTTTAAATGTGGCTCCATGCAGCTTATGCAGCTCCTGTAGCATTTGAAGTTTACACAGGGGCTTCATGTGGCTTCATGCAACTTTATGCATCTCTAGACTTAATTTAAAGGGTTTCCATGCAGCTCCTGTAGCATTTAAAGTTTATACAGTGGCTCCATGTGGCTCCATGCATCTCTAGACTTAATTTAAAGGGTCTCCATACAGCTCCTGTAGTATTTGAAGTTTACATGGTCACTCCATGTGGCTCCATGCATCTCTAGACTTAATTTAAAGGATCTCCATACGGCTCCAGTAATATTTGAAGTATACGAGGTGGCTCCATGCAGCTCTATGCAGCTCCATGCATCTCTAGACTTAAGTTAAAGGGTCTCCATACGGCTCCTGTAGTATTTAAAATTTACATGGGGGCTCAATGCAGCTCCATCCAGCTTCTGTAGTATTTGCAGGTACCGCTATGGGCTTGCTTACCAGTCATTGGGCAATTGAGTAAGAGGCTAGTTTTGGGAGTTCAGACTAAATATTTAACTTTAATCAAAACATAGCTTTATAAAACTAAGAGATGAGTAGTTACAAAAAAAGAAAAACAGAAAAAAGAACATTTTTTAAGAAGTGGGAGGAAACTTATCTATTGATTGAAAACATGGAAAAACCACTGTGGTTAGTATGCCAAAAGACAGTTTCAGCTACAAAGGAATACAATCTAAAGCGACATTATGACACTCTCCACAAACATAAGTTTGAAAAATATGAAGAAAAGGAAAGAAAGAATGGTTTGCAGAGTCTCAAAGACAAACAGGAGAAGCAAGTCAGTATGATGTTTAATTTTGTAAGCAGTCAGAAGACTAGCCCAGCAGCATCATATGAAGTTGCACTCCTTGCAAAAAAAACGAAGTCATTTCAAGATGTTGAATTAGTAAAAGCATTTGCAATTAAAATGGCAAAGGCGTTTGGTGAAGAAAAAATAGCAGAAAAATTTAAGACGGTGTCTTTATCCCATCAGACAATGGCAAGAAGAGTAGCGAATTTAAGTCAACATGTAACTTGTAAACTGAAATCTGCAATGAAAAATTGTAGGTATTTCTCAGTGGCTTTGGATGAGAGCATTGATGTGACTGATGTTAGTCAACTGATGAAAGTTTTGAAATGCAGGAAGAATTGCTAATACTTCATCCATTAACAGGTGAAAGAAAAGGCTCTGATATATATAAGCATTAAACTCTGTTTTTTCCGAGTTCAGAGGTTTCAAAAAATGTTCTTGCATAGTTACAGATGGTGCAAAGGCCATGGTGGGAAGCAAAACTGGTCTAGTTGGATTGCTAAGAGCAAATGGAATTAACTGCATTACTTAGCATTGCGTAATTCACCAGGAAGCGTTTTGCGGAAAAGTACTGAAAATGATGAATGTAATGCAAAGTGTTGTCACGATGGTCAAACTAATAAGAGGTGGAAATAAATCTCAAAGACACCATTTATTTGGTCAGTAACCTACCCCTATATACAAGTATCAGATGGCTGAGTACAGGCAAGGTATTGAAACACTTTTTTGGACAGCGCAAAGAAATTCTTTCATTTTTTGAAGACCAACTAATGGACAGCACAAACACTTTTCAAGTGCAGTTGCAAAGCATTGAATTTCTTTTGTGGCTTAGCTTTTTTTGACAGATATGACAAATCATCTGAATGTGTTAAATTTGAATTTGGAAGGAAAGGAACAAAGCATTTCTCATTTAGTGGGACATGTTGAGGGTTTTCGCTCAAAGTTAGTTTTGTTCACAAACTGTTTGCAAAACAACAATCTTGCTCATATTCCATCGTGCTTAGTTACCAAGGAAGAATACTCCAATGCTGATTTTACACAGTTTGTAAGTAATATTACTTCACTGTCTGAGGAATTTCAAAATTGATTTGAGGATTTCGAGAAACTAAAAAGTCCTGTTGCACTATACACAACCCCATGCAAGTGAGTGTTGCTACACAGCTATCTGAATTTCAACTCGAATTATGTGAGCTTCAAAGTGACCAGTTTTTGTTGTCAAAAAAGCAGGAAAAACCAGAAAACTTTTGGAAGTTTGTTTCACAGGAAAGGTTTTTGATTTTAAAGAATGCTGCTTTGAGGTTGTTTTCTATGTTTGGAAGTACATACATGTGCAAATGTGCATTTTCAGCAATGAACAGTATCAAAATGAAAAATCGAAACCAACTAGGAAACAATACTTTCAGTTTACAAGATTGTCTTTGCATGGCTACTACTAACATTTCCGTGGATACAAACACAATTGTGAGAGATGCATCTCAACCACAAACGTCCCATTAATTGGCAATAAACTATAAACAATGAAAATTATTCTGCGTGTTTTATGCTTATCTACTGCAATAAAATTAACCTTTTTCACCAAATAACAAATTAATGTCAAAATTAGGTTTTTGTTAAAACTAATAGTTGCGTTGATCTTCTGGAATTAACCCTCAATTAAGCATTGGCCCACAATAAAATTAAGTTGGACCATGCTGTTTTAGAGCAATGATGTTGAGATACTTTAGACATTAGCAAAAGAGAAACAGTGAATATATTTAATAAAAGAATGTGTCAAATGAAGCTAATAAACAGGAAACAAAGCAGAAAACTAAATGGGTGTGTTAAAAGAAAGGAGCAAGTGTCAATGGTTGATATAAAGATGAAAGATGTCCTGCACAGGAGCAGATGGATGATGACAAAGTACTGTGATGACTTACGAAATAAGAGAAGCTAAAAGAAGAAAACTAAATACTCTTGAAGATCGATGGGTACAAACTTTTCTGATGTAATAGCAACTATTTTTGAATTATATTTCATGACTTATGCAGCATAGTGTCGCAAGTTCTGAATTAAAAAATAGCAATTTGTTTATTGTCTAAGACAGTGGTTCTCAACCCCTGGGTCACAACCCAAAAGTAGGTTGCTGTTTGGTTTGATGGAGTCAGGGATGTCTATAGTGGTGTAAAAATTAAATCACTGCTTTTTAGAGAAGAAAATCAAAAAATCATGGACAGATTTAAAGTGAAGACCTTTTTTGTGTTTTAGAGATCACTACTTCTTAGGGATGAAAATCAAGAAATCAAAAAACTGGGATAACTGGAATTCAGATCACAAATTTTAGATAGGTTGCCAAATCTTAGCTCTTTATTTCTGCTTAGGATTTAGGTTGCCACAAAAAAAGTTGAGAAGCACTGGTCTAGGATATATAAAATAATGTGTTATTTATTAAATTAGAAGTAAAACCAAATTTTATTTATGTAATTTGTAAAGCAATATAACTTAAAGTAGATTTCTAAAAAAGTTGTGTTTGTCTATTACCATTCTTTATAATTTATTTTTAATTTTTATTGTTTTCTCATTTGAATCTGTCTAGTTCATTGATAAATTTTATTTTGTTAAAGCAATTAAAGCAATGGCTACATTGCAAGGAAAAAGCAATTGGTGCATTGATGAAAAGCCTTTTTTCAAATATTTTAATTCTTTATCGTCAAAACCAGATACTACATTTCGAGTATTTGATCATGGAGAATTTTATTCTATACATGAGAAAGATGCTTTTAATGGAGCCAACATTGTTTTCAATTCTCAAGCTTACATCAAAATTTTAAATAATAGCAATGGTAAAAATTTTTTTTTTAAATTTTGATAATTTATTATATTTAAAGATTGATGTTGTTAATGATTTGTTGCTTTTAAAAAAGTGATAATGTCATGTCTGTTTATTAAATAAAGTGGTCATTGTGGGCTGTGTAAAAAAAACTCTGGTGTGAATGTTGAATTTTTCATTCTCAATTACACCAGTTTTATATACATATGGATGTATGTCATTACTATGATATTGAGGATTTGGTTTTTTCTGAAGCTAAAATATTGCAGGGTACTCTTCAGGTTTTTGACTGAATAAAAAAAGTATGTGACTATTTGGCAGGATAACTACAACAATGGACAATTTGAGAGAACAAATTTGCCATTGTTTCTATTTAGTAGGGATATAATGTGTTTATTCTGTGTGGAAAATTTTTAACTGAACCAGTCTAAAAATATTTCAGCTATGAAATTCATCAATTTTGTTAAAACCACAAAAAATGTTAATTTTGCTGTTGTTTTTTTAATCATGAGTGGACAAAGTTTCTACTTAATAAATGTGCAAATTTGTGATGTTACCAAATCTCATGCAAAATGATCAATAGGTATGCAACACAATCATTTCCATCAACTCTACCTAAAATTTGTTGCTTTTCTGATTATAATTAACTCTCATTTTTACTTTTCTCTTGTTTCTAATTTTTTCTGTATTGTAACATTTCTCTTTCTGATTGTGTCTCACATTTTATTTTCTTTCTCACATCTATTGTATTGCGCTTGACAGCAAGTTGGTATAGATCCATGTTATTATATTCTTCAAAACTAAAGCAAAGCAGATGACTGTATGAGACATACACAATTGTATATGTGCCATCAATTTTAATTAATAAATCCAATTACTTTAATTTGTTTATTACGAGACAGTTATATTTTTATAAACTAAAGCAGAGCTGATGAATGTACTTCAATCTTTTCAGTTGTTTTATTTTTCTAATTAAACAGCTAAATTGAAATAATAAATTTAAGCCATATAGACTTAAGTCTAAACTTGGCAAAAAAACAAAACGAAAAATTTGGTTTTATAAAAACAATTTTATTACAAGCAATAAACTTTACGTATATGTTTTAAAAGATTTACAAATGAGTCATCTCCAAATTTTGCTTCTACATAAATTCAACTTAATTGTTCAACAAAAGCATGTAATGAGTTCTGTATTCGTGTTTGTTTCTTTGTTTGACCCTAGACTTCATTTATTCAACATTTTTCATGGTTGGATAAGTAACCAAATATACAAAATGGACTGGAAGGTTAAATGTTAAATGTTGACATCAAATGTTGCTGACTGAAATTATAACTGTCTCATAAAAAACAAATCAAATTAATTGGAGTTATTAGTTAAATTGATGGCATATATGCAATTATGTATATCCTGTACAGTCATCAGCTTGGCTTTAGTTTAAAAAAATATAATAACGTGAATCTGTACGAATTTGCTGTCAAGCACAATACAATAGATGTGAAAAATATAATAAAATGCAAGACCAATGAAAAAACATTGCTATGCAGTAGAAAAGTAAAAATGAGCAGGTGGGTGTATCCAGAAAAGCACCCAAAATTTATAGTGCAGTATATATATAGTATAAAATTTGTGATGTTGCAAATTTTGCATGGCTTACAATGTGCAGCAGGAGCAAAATAAACATTTGTTTTTGCAGTTTAGCATCAAAATATGAATACAAAAATTTCAACTGACCAAAATATCAACAACCATGTTTAAGTCTTGCAGGCACTGCTCTGTTACACAAAGGCTTTTGAGTTGCAACTAACCTTCCTTATAGAGGCTCTTGAATATTGAAAGTTAATGTTTTGGTTAGTTGATATTTCAGTCAATGATATTTTAACCAAATACTTTTTTGTGCGATAAGCACAGCTGAGCTTGTTCAAGATTGATTCAGTTGATACTTTTCATAGATCACACTAATTACATCTTTGCCTAAATTTTAATGTATAGTCATAAGATCTGACTATACATTAAGGTGATGTAAAAAGCATTGATATACATATTTATTTCAGTTGTTTGAGACAAGTAACAAGAAACTTGAAAATGGTGCCCATTTGATAGATACTGGGTTCATGTTGTAGGTGTTGAGCATTTGTATCCATGAGAGCCAATGTCATTGTGTGCAATGTTATTTTAATTTCTTAGTTCTTGGCCAGAGCTCCTTAAAGTTTGCTTCAATTCTCCTGGAGGTACTGGGGTTAGATATTGAGGCCATACATAAATATTCAAAAATATTCTACAAATCCATATGAACTTGTGCTTAATTCCATCAATTATGTATATTCCTAAATTTTTGCAGTGATTTCAAAATAAATCTATCTTTTATAGCTGTTTGATAATCAAATTTTAAGTAATTTTTGGGAAGATAGTTATTGTTTGAATAAATTGTGATTTTTTTGATCTTTTTTAAAAAAATGAGTGCATCTAAAACTTAAAAATAAAGGATCAAACACTACTTTGACTTAATATTCAGCTAAAAGTACTCATCAAGTTTTGAAAACTTGCTATCTGATAGTTGCCCCTCAGAAAGAACCATATCTTACTGGTTTGCTCATTTTAAAGCTGGAAATTTCACTCTTGAAAACAAAAAAGATGTGGGCAACCAAAAAAATTAAAGATGAAGACATCATTTTAACAGTTAAAGAAAATCTTAACACAACACAGAAGACATTAGCAAAAAAGTATTGCTTTCAGTTTTTTGGGATCAAAAAAGGTCATAGACTTTAAATAGTTAGACCTAGGTAAGACAATAAACACCAAAAAGTATTTCCAAAAATTAAAGAGACTGAAAGAAAAATTCATGAAAAAAGGTCTTTCATTGTCAAATAAGGTAAATAAAGTGGTCTTACTACCTGAAAATGTAAGACCTTATACAGCCAAAATTGTTAAAAATTTGTTAAAAGAGGTTGGATGGAAAGTTTTGAAGCATTCTCCATATTCACCTGATTTTACTCCTTCAGATCATCATCTTTTTAGGTCTTTATCTCATAAACTTACAGATAAAAAAATTCCAAAACAAGAAGGAAGTTCAAATTTTTTGCAAAATTTTTTTAACAAAAATACAAGCTTTTGATCAAAAGGTGGCTGCAAATAATTGATAATGATGAGAAGTATTTTGAATAAATGTGTCAGGTCTCTGTCTTTTTATATTTAATATTTACAGATATATAGTTCAAAAATTGCAAAAACTTAGAAATACACCTAATACATTAGCTTGGGCACTGCAAAAATCAAGTGAGAACCAAATACTGTGCCAAAGTGAAGACTTTTTTTGCCTTTAGTTGATTTCAAAGGTAAAAACTTTGTATATTAAAAGAAAAAACCAAAAAAAAATCTTCCCTTTAAAACTTTGTTGAAAAGTGGTATCTAGATGGATGCAAATTTGACTGAAAGGTATGAAAGCATTAAAACTTTAAGGACTATTGCTCTAAGTATGAGATTCATTTATGCCTCAAAGAAAAAGTTTAAAGAGAATTATTCTCAGCATAATGCTCTTGATTATAAAAAATTGGGTTAGTTTGACAGAAACATCTTTACAGATTGCTTCAGCAAGATAAAAATGATGAAGATAAAAACCCCAAAACATGCAAGATGTGTATGTAACAAAACAAAACATATGTAATGAAATACCACTGGCTTAGAATGATCCAGGATGCAAATAGTTATTTTTGTGCTTTTTAAAAACAGGGCCTACCCACCATTTTGGACAGTGATGCATCTTTAATAGGATAGAAATACAGTCAAATGTATAAGCCAGGGGTGGAGAACCTGTGACCTTCCAAGCTACCAAGTGCAGCCTGAATCTCAAAACATCCTCTGTAGAACCAAGTATCCCAATGTTGGTTTAACAGAAACAATCTCAAGAAAGTCATTAAATGGTTAAACATATCAATGAGTACTAAATTTGCTCTTTCTTTGTATCTTTGTAATCTATTTTCTTGTATCTTTTTGTATTTGTATCTTTGTAATGTATTGTTCTTTGTAATCTATTTTCCATTTTCCTGTAAATAGCAAATATAAATGTCACCAATAGTTGTATTTTTGTCATCCTTTAACATCACCTCTAAGGTATATAGCACTTAATGCCCCCAGTCTGGGATCAAACCCAGGGCTACCAGATAAGAGTTCGAGTCGATACTACTACACTACCAGCTGGGGCACCAATAGTTGCAATATAACATTTAGATAGGCAGATGCAAAATTGCTGTTGGCAGCCTCCTTGGTAAGTGGATGCTGCTAAAGTGGCCTTTACTTTCAAAAAGGTTCCCCACCCCTGGTATAAGTTATAAATCCATAAATCAAATAAACGATATTTCTTCCTGTAACTTTTTGTATCAAGAACCAAGCAATGCAATGTGATGTGATGTTATATATATACTGTATATATAAATAAAATACATATCAGAATAAAATTTGATAAATGATAAAAAATGCATTTTATATCAATTTTTTTTTTTGTAGAATAGGATATACAATTGACCAATTTTAAGTAGAAATTTGTGTTTCAATGAATTATTAAATTGCTTTTTTAAAGGTAATCAGCTTCCATCACTGTATTTAAGTAAACGAAATTTTGAGTCTCTTGCTCGCAATTTGTTGCTTCTGCGTCATTATCGTTTAGAAATTTATGTTATTGAGAAAGAAACTTGGAATTTAGGTTTCAAAGCATCACCAGGCAATTTATTAGAGGTGAATTTTACTAAGCAAGATAAAATTTCTTTTGAGAATTTAATAAAACTTTGTTTTGAAAAGATGATATTTATAAATTAAATCATGATACATAGAAAGAAAGCTATTGATCTTAAAAAATTTTTTATTTTATTACCAATAATTGTTATACTGTAACTTGAACAGTTTAAAAAAAAATTTTTTTTGCATAGAAATTCATAAATTTTAAAATTTATTAAAAAAAAGTATTGAATCACATAACCATTTTGCCTCCATAGTTTCTCTAATTGTGTGAAAAAATGTGAGTGAGAAAGTTGCATGACCCCAAATATTATCTACTCTTAACTTTATAGAAAAAAAATTGTTTGGAAATCACTTGTACAGTAGTTTATGTTATTGCTAATCTAGTTTGATTTAATTTTAATTTAATCAATATTGTTTTTAGAAAATTTTGATTATTGTTGTATGAAATCAATTTTAGGTTCAGGAACTTCTCTTTGAAAATGTTGATTTAATGTCTACTTCATCTGCTATTTCTGCCGTAAAGTTTCGAAATGAAGGTAAATCATTTATCAATGATAAATTAAAATAGTCATATTGTAAAAAAATTAATAAATTTTTTTTCAAAATTAGGCATAGAACAGATCTAATAATTTTTCAATTTTTCACTATTACAAATAGAGCTATATCATACAGGGTAATCGCTTTCCGCCGTTTTTTGTATACACAGATAATGCGAAAACTCTTAGCATTCATCACTATTTTTCTAATTGTGTGACATCACCATTGCTTTGTTGTTGGTACAAAAGCTTTAAACCAGAGATATAAAAGTTTTATATTTTAATTCATTTTGTGTCAATATTTATTACATAAATTGCAACCAGGAATATTCGTTTTCATTTATGATTGTAAAACGGCGGGAAGATCGCAATCACCTTGTACATTTCTATTTATCATCTTGATTTCTAAAAAATGCAAGATATTATATAAAGAGTAACTTTTCAGTGGCTTTGCTCAAACTGCTTTTAGAGTTTTCGAAATATTGATGTCCAGTTATACATAAAGTTAGTGTGCAGAAAGAATCTTCTAAGAGTGTCTATAAGATACAAATGAAAAAAGCTTTGAATGTTTGTCAAACCTTCAAATCAGCCATTTTAAATGAAAATAACTGCCTGTCTAATTTGTCTTATTGCCGACTACGAGTTAAATATATAGTTTTTTTTCAGTTTTAACATTTATTTGATTATTTTTACAGGAGGTCAAATTCACATAGGTTTAGGTTTTGTTGATGCAACCACATGTGAAATGAAATACTCAGAATTTCTTGATAATAATCATTTTTCAAATCTTGAATCAGTGATTCTTCAATTGGGTCCTAAAGAGTGCATTGCAACTAAACTTGTAAGTTGGTTAAATGCTTGAAACGATTTTGCTGAGGGTTTTTGAGAAGTTGTGGCACGGCTTAGCCTATTCAATAAAAACAATTACCTTAATATATTTTTTGCAAGAGAAAAACTAGAATTTCAACATAATGTGTGTTTTCGATTAAAATTAAATTCTGAAAACAAAGGCTTGTATTTAACTTAACCCCTTACAGACCAGCGCCTAATAGGATCCAAATAGGTAAAAGACCAGATATCTTAGTTTTTATTTTATTTTTTGTTATTGTTTATTCTAAATTAGGTAAATAAAAGTTGATTGATTGGTGGGTACATATAAATACTTTTATGTTTAGCTTTTTTTTTTTTTTTTTTTTTGAAAACATCTGTATGCATTTTTACTAAAACAAGTATCGTGTCATGGGCACGCCAAAAATACTGATGGCCGATCTTAGATTGGTTAAAATAGATCAGTGTTTCCCAACCTTTTTGCCGTCGTGTACCAAAATAATGCCATGCATTGAACGCGCGTACCACCAATTTATTTTAATCAAATTTATGTGTAAAGCATAGACAATTGTAGGTCTAACCACTTCAAAAGTAACGCTAAAAACCTACAAAAAGCAATTTTAACGGACTTAACATTAAAAACCAGATACACAAAATAATTTAATGCAATTTTTTACTTTTTTTGTTTTCCAAACGATTGATACGCGGTTTAGTAGATTCGCTGACAGCACATCGAAAATCGTGCATAGGGGCAACTAATCGGTTTCGCTTTTTCGATTTTATGTTTAAAAAGGTTGAAAATCCTTACTCACATTCCCACGTTGATGGAAATATCAACAACTGTGAAACAGCACGAGAGGCCGGTATAGGGTATGATGCAACCACGTCAAGCCAGAAGTTAATAGCGGGACGATCTCTATGTCTTATCTTTGCATCATTATCCTCTTGGAAATCTATTAATTCTTCCTGCTCACCGGTCCCAACAGCCAAGTCGTGTGGAGTAACTGAAAAGGGATTTGTTATGTATTCATAAATGGGCGCTTCTGGAAAGTATTGTTCCAATTCCTCTTTAAGTGATGCAAGATGACTAGCGATTTCTTCAGAAAAAGAACATTTCATCTATAAAGATGACAAACATTTAAACATTTCAAGTTGATTGTTTTCTGTGTTCCTCTCCCACAAATCTAATTTTTCAATGAAAGCACCTAGCTTTGAAACGAAATCTACGATTGTCCCATTTCGTCTTTGAAGCGATAGATTCATGATATTGAAAGCTTCAAAAATGTCTAAAAGGTATGCTAATCTTTGAACAAATTCTTCGTTTTCAAGATCCTTGGAATACTCTTGACCCAACTCTTTAAAAAGCAATAGCATCTCGTTCTTCATTTCGAACAGACGTTTAGTAGCATTTCCGCGAGAAAGCCAACGAACTTTGGTGTGATAAAGAAGGCTGGTATGTTCCAAGCCTAGGTCTTCACATAGCTGCTTAAAAAGCCGGGTATTTAAGGCTGATGCCTTAAAATTTATGATTTTTACTACTTATTTTAAACAAGCTAACAACTGCGCAGGCAGCACTTTTGTGCATAGGGCGAATCTACGCGTTGTGCATAGGGCGAACGTCACGTTCGGCGAAACAGCTTTAACATACGACTAAAACCCAGACCTACAACCAAGCATTGAGGAAGTGCCGTTTGTGGTACAACCAACAAGATTTTTCCAGTCAAGTCCATTTTTCTTAAAACAACTATCCAAGATATCAAAAATATCCTTCCTTTCGTAGTTGTAAAAACTTTGTGATTCAGTAGTAATTCAGTTTTCATTATATTCGCCTGCGCATAACGGACATAAACAAGTAATTGACAATAATTGGTAATATCTGTTGATTCGTCCAATTATATTGCAAATCCAAACTTTGATTCCTTTATTTCTGCTAGTATTTGGTCGGCGATATCATCAGACATTTCCTCAATTCAGCGCTTCATCGTATTATCCGAAAGGGAAACAGCATATAACTTTGCGACTGCTTGCTCTCCGAAAACTCGCTTCACTAAAATTTTAGCTCCAGGCAGAATAAGAGACTCTGCAATAGTATGAGGTTGTTTTTGTTCGGCCACTAAACGAGCAATCTCAAAAGAAGCCGCAACAACATTTGCACTTTTCTGCTGCATTTGGCCCGTTTTATTCATACGTTGACGCTTAACGTTGTCAGCCAATCACTGAAAGTAGCACTTGTCTGCGTTCATTTTATTCGGGTGTTTCATTTTATTTCTTTAGCAAACTAGGCTTCATGGCTGCATTGCAAAGCATTTTTAGGTAAACCACACACTGTGGTAGAATTTCCGCTTTGTGTTCAATTGAGGTAAAGCCATATTTAATATATTTTGGATCATAATTTCGCTTGGACGTGACTAAAGCGGCCAAATTTAACTTTGCTTATACTATTCTTCAGTTTTGCCAAAATTGCTAAACAAATTTTTGCTGAAACTTGCTGCACGTGCTACAATACTCCCTGCTCACTGTGATTCAAACGTTTCTTGATATGACAAACGGCAAAAACGTTTTTTATTATGTCATAAATCTCATTTACTGCTGATTTATGACTAGTTGGAATAGAATATTACAAACTGAAAATAAAAAAAACTAACCTTCAAAAAATAATCAACTCGCGTACCACCTGATAGACCTTTGCGTACCACCGGTTGGGAATCACTGAAATAGATTATGGTAATTTCATTTTTTTCATTTTATCTCTATATTTATCCTCCTGACTCGCAGGAAAGCGACGGAGGCGCTATACATAGGGCAAGCAATTACCCCGAACTGCTTCCGGAAATGCCAAGATATTGTTGTCCGGTTCAAACTTTTTCTTTAATTTTTTTAGTTTCATAGAAATATGACTGAAATTTGGAACTGCTTGCCAAGATCACCGAGCAGGGGGAAGTGCCGTAAAAGTGTCTTTCCCGAGGACACAACAGAATGGCCCGAGTAAGTTTGAACACATGTGATTACAATCACGGCGCTCTAACCACTCGACCATGCTGCCGACAATAATGTCAATAACAGGAGACAGTGTCACAGTTTCGCCTTGTAGGGCCTTGCCACTGCTATGACGAGTGATGACCCATACTTGTTTAGGACTAGCGCAGAATTTAATCATCAAATAATTTTCTTAAAGACTTATTAACTCATACCTTTAACATTTAACCAAAATCTATGGATCCAAACAAATTAGTTTTCCTGTTGCACCCGGTGGCTCGCTATGTTTTTGTTACTTTAAAAGTTTTATGATAACTTTATGATAACTTTATATATCCAAACACATTAGTTTTTGTTACTTTAAAAGTTTTATGATAACTTTTTTTTAGGATTCCTCAGTAGAAGCAGAAAAGTTCAAAGAAATTATAAAACGAAGCAGTGTGTTGCTCAGTGTACGACCCAAAGCGGATTTTAATCCAAAGAATATCGAACAAGATTTAAAAAGACTTTTAAAAACAAAAAATAGGTAACGTTATGAAAGACGTCTTAAAGATTTTGGAAAGCAAAACTAAATCATGATATTTTATGTAAATTATTAGCTTAAGCTTTCAGAAGTTTATTAAAATTTTTTTTGCGTTTTAAAAGTAGATAAAACAGTTTTAACAAAACGGTGCTTAGCTTTTTCACGTTAGTGTTGTGTCACCTCCCCACATTTTGATGATAACGACACTACCAAAACTTCATACATTGATTGTTTTTTAGAAATTTTTTTAAAAACGGCCCAAAATTAAATCTAAACTCTTTAAAAACAGTGGAATAAAGAAAATATTTTTTTTTTTTACATGAACATTTTCTTTGACGAGTGTCAGTCAAAAAGCTTTGTGATGATTTTTATTAAATTTTTTTTATTTTCTAATTCTGACTACTAGACCGGTCAAATTTTTGTTCCATTTTTATTTGTTCTTGTTTATTTGAGCCGTAATATCGATTTCGGTATTGCGTTTGCGTCATAAACAACTGTAAGCATTGCGCCCCCCAGCGTCTCATTACCGTGTCTCATGGATTTCAAAGTAGAATTGCCGCTTACGCTTAAGTAGCAGCGATATGTGACACACACATCGTTCTATAATTGTGAAATTATTATGGTTCAATCAGGGTTTTTGTCACTTCATGATTTCTCCATTTTTGTTATGAAATACTCTGAAGATAATTTTCAAACTTTATCGTTTCTAGAAAAATTGATTCCGGAAGTCTTACAAGTTTATGCACCGATTATCCCAGTGCAACTTCATGCATCGCCGCCCTTATATCATATCTCGCACTACTGAATAAAGAAGACAACTTTGGTCAGTTCAAAGTTGAAAAATACGACTTGTCACAATACGTTGTTTTAGATAGCTCTGCTAGCTCCGCGCTTAATTTAATTTCAAACGCCCAGTCGGCGCAACAAGGACAGCCTCCCGATTCAATTTACTCTCTTCTCAACCGCTGCCAAACACCACAGGTATCTTATTTGCCCTTTTGTTGAGATCACTACTAAAGCGATACTTAACTTGTTTTCTTTTAAAGAAGGGTTGCTTTTAGGGTCAACGTCTTTTGTCACGCTGGGTCAAGCAACCTTTGGTTGATATAAATCGCTTGGAGGAACGCTTAGGAATTGTTGAAGCTTTTGTTAAGTCTTCTGAAACAAGGCAGTTTCTCTCCTGTGAACATTTAAAAAAGTTGCCTGATTTTGAAAAGTAAGTTTTGGAGGTTTGCTACGGTCAAAATCAGTGGCAATTAAATATCTTAGCATCTTTTTTGCCATTAGTATAACTGTTTTTACAGTTGCTCTTGACTTTAATTACTGAAAGTTGACGGTTACACTTGAAAAGATTTGAGCAACTCTTTCTAGACAGAAATTTTTTTGTTACTAAAAGTCAAGCGAAAATTTTCATAATTTCTAAATCACTTTTAACTAACAGCACAAATGTGAGACTTAATTTAGATAGCTTAAATTTTCACAAAAATCGACAATTTTCTTTTAAATTTGTTCAAGTGTTTTTCTCCTAGTTATAATATTATCCTTAGCAACAATGAAAACGTTTTTAAATTTCAGACTTTCCAAGAAGTTTCATTGTCACAAAGCTAGCTTGCAAGATTGCTATCGTGCTTATCAGGTAAAAAATATTAAAAGACTCTTTCACACGAATTGTTACTATTGCATAATTAAAGTTATCAATTTCTTTTTATTATGAACTCACACCAAAAATTTTTATTGATATTTGTTACAATAAAACAGAATAATCCAACAGCCTCAATTTGTGTTTTTAACATAATCTCTGATTTTTTTGAAATTATAAAGCAATGGCAAAAATTGAACTTTTTATGATAATAGAGTTGCCACGTCCCGCTTTCATCAGCTCGGGCGGGACAGAGATTACAATTTCGCATGGCCATCCGGGACTGCAACTTGCTTTAACCCTTTGTCTACCGACGGTAACTCTAGTTACCATCTTAAAATTTCCCTCGTATTAAACAACTAGCGCAAGAATAGATGTCAAACAGCTGTCGGTGACTCAGGTTACCACCTTGTTAAATACTTACTAAATTAACTTTTTACATAAAAGACGACATAAGCTGTATATATGTGCCTAATATGAATAAAAATTGCACGTATAATGTATTCATAAAAAACCGCATATCCCAATAATGGGAGGCAAAGGGTTAAAATGCAAATTTAAAAGAAAATTACTTTGGGGTTCATAAATTTATTAAAATTTCTACTTTCAATCGACTGAAATTCAAATGGCCAAACTTTCTCGGATAAACTTTGTTTATATGCGTCCTGTTTCTGTGTTGTTCTTTTTTTAATTATTTTATAATACTGTATATTCTGTATGACGTCATCAAGTGCCGCGATTGCTTTTTTATAAAGTCTTTTGGTTCCCATTTCTTCAGTTGTTTTATTACTTACGAAATTTAACGTTGTAACTCGACCGTTTATTTTACTTGCTCGTGACTTTTTGACTATTGGCTAAGCTCTGAAATTCATACAAACAGCCTAAATAGTAGAATATAACTGCAATATTCAATTGAAAAATGTTTTCAATAGAAAACTAATTGTACTCTAATTATGGCTTCTGTGTTCTCCTTTCGTGCAATAATGTTGTAATCAAGGACTAAAGCTCTCTTAATGCCGTATAACAATGTGAAAAAACAAAAATTTGGCTTGAATCGATTGAAAAGGCTCTTTTTTTCTTTTTTAAGGTGCATATTGCAAAATCATAATGATATTTATCGTGTTATTTTTTCTTCGTCAGGCCATAAAGCAACTGCCGCTCATATGCGAAGCCTTCGAAAACTTTTCTGGTGCCGCTAGTGAAAGTAAAACGCTGCTAAAAGAAGTTTTTCTTCTTCCAATTCAGGAGCTTTATAAAAGCTTTGAAAAGTATCTTGAAATGTTGGACACTACGCTGGATTTTGACATGGTTAATTTTTTTTATGGGCTTGTGGCGTGAAAAAAGAAAAGGAAAGAATATCTTCTAAACCATATTTATGAAAATTTTCTTTTTGTTATGTCATTAAAAAAAGGTTTTGTAATACGCTTACTCATTAGTTGTAAATATTGAAACAGATTTACGGAACATTTTTTTAAAAAAGTCGGAAAAGAGTATCAAATCGTTATAGAATTTTTTAAATTTTTATTCGTTTTAGCGTCTTAGCATTTTCCAAACTTTTTCGCGCTCAGTATTGTTAAAAACTGTCATCAGCACGAGGACAGTTCGCCGCGTCTTTGTTTTAGATCGAGAAACACGAGTTCTTGGTCAAGTCCAATTTCGATCCGGAATTGGAAAGACTCCACAAAATAATGAGAGAAATTGAAGTTCAAATCGAGAGATTATTCCAAAAAGCTGCCATCGACCTTGATTTAGAAGCTGGAAAGACGCTCAAGGTTATGCTTTTTGTATAACATTAATGCAGAAGCTTAGACCTGATTATAAAATTTCTCTTTTTGTCAGATTTGTATTCAATAGCGGCATACTTTTATATATTTCGTTTTACACCGCTTTCACTCTTAACTTCAATAGATTGAGCTTTTCTCTTAAAGTCCAATCAATTAAATTTTTTGAAAATCAAAAAAAAAGAGAATAAGAAGTTGGAAATACGATTTTAAGTTTTTCAGCAGGGTTTCTTTTGAAACTTGTTTCAGAATAACACGAATGATTTTTGCGTCACATACAAACTTTTTACTCCGCATTCTTTCTATTTTTTTAAAATTAAGATACTTTCTATTCTTTTAGCTTGCATTTTAAAAACTCTCGTTTTTGTTACTATTTCTAGATGGAATCAACTGCGCAATACGGCTATGTATTTCGAGTAACGTGCAAAGAAGAAAAGAATCTTCGAAACAGCAAGAAATTTACAACACTCGACACAAATAAAGGGGGGGTCAGGTGGAAATGTTGTTTCAATCATCGTTTTCAAACTTTTATAAACTTTTAACTAACTAATCTAGCTCGAAACGACTCTTTGCTGATATTACGTTTTACATCATAAATATACATAAATAATAATTTTTAAATCGTCAAGGCGCATTTCATTTTGAGGCCAAACAGTATTTTGTTTTTTTTACGGCTGTTTCACAAAGGTAGGAAGAAGCAAATAAATTTTAAACAAATCTTATTTGTAATAATGACAGCGACGTATTGTGATGCCGCTTTTTTGCTTTTTAAGATTGTTTTTCAAAAAAAAACGGACTTTTTTTAAAAGGTTCGTCAACAACCGTCTCCAAGAATTGAACAGCGACTACCAGGAGTCGAAATCCGCCTACGAGGAACAGCAAAACGCCGTAGTTAAAGAAATAATCACGATCGCTTCAGGTTATTCCGAACCTCTGCATATTCTCGGCGAATTAATCGCGAAGCTGGACGTGCTTGTCAGCTTCGCTCAGGTAATGCGCTATGAAGATGAAAAAGCATGCGTCGTTTTCTACTTGACCGTCTTGTTGTTATTCTGTTTCGGTTCCAAGGCCCGGGTTCGATTCTCGGATCGTTCAAACCTGAAACTTATACTTTGCTCCCCCCAAAATTTTAGGTTACCCAAACGCATAAAGTGCTGAAGAAAACTTGAGTGAGACTTTCGATATTCTTAACATGAAATGTCACTTTTTCTCAATGTTTTAGAATGAAACGAAACTGCATTGAATCGCATTGCTAAAAGAACTTTCTTTCAAATCTTTTTACAATTAAAAAAATAAAATTATTCGATGCCCAGTAAAAATCCAAGTCGCGAACACTTAGAGAACCACTAGTTGGGTTTAGAATTAGCTGTTTTTGAACGCTACTTAAGATCAAATTAATTTCCTCCCGTTTTCCATCCGTTTATTTATTGATTGATGATCTTGTTCAGGCCGCTGTTCTTGCGCCTGTTCCTTACGTTCGTCCTCAACTATATCCGATTAAATCCGGTTCAAACCAGATTGAATTGATTCAGTGTCGGCATCCTTGCGTTGAAGTACAAGACGGCGTTTCTTTTATTCCAAACGATGTTTTACTGAAAAAAGAAAAACACAATTTCATCGTTGTAACAGGTAATGTCGAATACTTTATTTTTCAAACAAAATAATTCTGTAGTCAATTTAGTAAATGCGTTGTCTATACCAGGGCTTCTCAAACCTTTTTTGTTCTGCGACCCCATTTTAAAAAATGAATTTTTGTGCGACCCCAATATGTGTATTGTGTAGGCTAGTTTTACGTTATGTTTTCCTATGGAAAACCACGCATGTGCATGAAAAACCATGTAATAACAACGAGAAATGAAAATAGCAACCTATAGCGAATTAACAAAATTAAAAAAGCAGACTGTATTTAATAAACATTATCAAGCACATTTAATAGAATGGAAAAATTACTTTATATTCTTTCACACCTACCTTATCAAGAGAAATAAATAATTTAATTTTTTCGCATTCATCTATAAAAATTAATCGTGGTTTTAGACTCAGTAAGTAATTTTCTTGCTTTTGTTTCTTGCCGGTCTCTTGATTATGCCACACGACTCAACTCCTGATCACGCCACCTTACTGCTTTATGACGCAACAATGGTGTAGTGACACTTTACCTTTTCTAGTTTTTGATGGTCAATAAATATAATTGTAAAAAAACAATTTTAAAAGCACAAAATGCCAATTTGTTTTGCGACCCGAAAATTTTTTACGCGACCCCATTCGGGGTTGCGACCCACAGTTTGAGGAGCCCTGGTCTATACTGTTAAGATTAGACTGAACTTTTAGTTTAAGTCTTCTGCTTGAAATTAGGTTTGAAATTTAAGGATTTCAAATTCGCTATCCTTAATCCGTGTTTTAAATTTATTGATTGATTTCCACTTGAAAACCTGCAGGTCATGGTTAGATGCAAACACTTGAAGCTTTAAAACGTTTGTTTTAATAGATTTTTTGCTTTACCAAAATAGTTACTTGCTTTATATCTGAGTAGAAACTTGGGGCCGATATTTTGCGGCCGTACCCGGCCTGCAACTTTATAATTTTTGAGTACCGCTATACAAATCGTTAAAAATTTAAAACTATAGAGAAGCACTTTCAAGAGGAAGTAATTTTTTTACCGTTGAAAACTTCTATGATATGAGAATAAAAAGTATAGCCAATCTATTTTGAAACATAGTTTATTATGGACGTTTCGGAATTATAACTCATTCCATTATTAACTTGTAAAACTGGAATGAGTTATAATTCCGAAACTTCCTTAATAAACTATGTTTCAAAATATATTCGCTATACTTTTTATTCTGAAATTAGTTAAGCGTTTCATATTTTATGCTCTGAGATTCTATTAATATAATATGGTACAATCGCTTTTTTCGAAATTGATTTTTTCCGTCCGCCCCCCGATTTTATTCTCCGTGCCCGTCCGCAACTTCGCGCCGACCCACACAGCTATTCACGCGCGCTGTTGCCATAGTGACAAGCCACAAGCACCACTGCATTGGATTTGGGTGGCCCGAGAACTGAACTAGGTCCACCCAAATCCCACACTCGAGAAAATCAACCGAATCACTGACGTCAGCGGATCAATTGAATCCTTGTTTTAGGTCCTAACATGGGCGGGAAGTCGACGTACATTAGGCAAGTGGGAGTGGCCGTTCTGATGGCGCAAATCGGAAGTTTCGTTCCTTGCGAATCGGCGCGAATTACGCTCGTCGACGCGATACTGTGTCGAGTCGGCGCTGGTGATTGTCAGGTGTCGCTATTTGAATAATTCAAACATTAGATGATTATTGCTGTCGAGAATTTTTAGAATTCAAGTAAATATTTTAATCATTTATCAGATATTTTAATGTTGGCAATATCCGAGCTTTGTCATTTTATGGAACTCAGTCATAATTTGATTTATGTTAATTTTTAAATGACATTATATGAATAAATGGAGTAATGCTAGAATATAACAAGAATAATAATTGTTTTACATCTTTAAAAGGTTGAAATAATTTGAATGATGCTTATAATCAGCTGGGATTATTTAAATTGCTCGTTTTTTTTATTCGAAGTTCAAACTCAGTGACACCTTATGGGGTCGACGACCCTAACCCAGACGCATTAACACGCACTGTCAAAGCAAGTAGAACAAATCAATGTAAAATCAATAAAGTAAAATCGAAAAACCCGAAATCAATTAAGTAAAGGAAATAAATCTTTCCGCTTTTTCAAATCAAGTTACGGGGCAGGAAGCTGCAAACACTACATCGCGCACTCTGAAAGCAGGCTGACCTGAAAGCAAATGTTTTAAAAATTGATTGTTTCCAGGTGCAAGGCGTGTCCACTTTCATGGCGGAAATGCTCGAAACGGCGGCGATTCTACGTTGCGCCACCGAGCACTCTCTCGTCATCGTCGACGAGTTAGGTTTGTCGTGTTGCCATCTTGTTTTTGCTCGAATTGAAACGTCTCTGTGCGAAATCACGGCATGAAATTTGACGAATTTCGTGTTCGTAATAATTAGTTTTCATGTCTTAAAAAAAAGTCTTTCAAAATGAGAACTTCAGCAGAGGTGAGGTTCTTATGATTATGATAGCTTTAACCAGATGCTAGCTGAAAGTACAGGCCAAACCCTATTATGACCGTGAATTCGTTTGGATAATCGTGTTTACAAACAGTCTATTTTTATGTGTTAATGACGTAGTGATAGCGTCCATATTATTGATCTAACTTATAACTTAACTTACAGTATTACTGTGGATAAGAATTAATTTTTTGACCATTTAAATTGAGTTAAATTTAGACTAAGTTGATTAAACTAGATTTCGTCGAGCATAGTAATGAACTGAACTTTCATTGTAAGCGACTCCGTCAGAATTTACCTGTTGCTTCTGCGTCGTTTCGTCAGGTTTAATTCAAGCTGTTGCGCAGGCCGAGGAACATCGACTTACGACGGCTTCGGTCTGGCTTGGGCAATATCGCGCCACATAGCGGTCGAAATTCGAGCTGCCTGTTTATTCGCGACCCACTTTGACGAAATGACCAACCTTGCCGACGAAATTTCTTCTGTCGTTAACTATCACGTGACCGCTCTTACCGACGTCAATGACGATGGCCAATCAGCGCTTACCATGCTCTATCAAGTCAAACCAGGCACGTGATCGGCGGGTTTTTATTTTTCGCATGTTTGCGAAACGCCATTTTTGTAAGTGGCGTTTTATTTAAAAACTGCTTTATAAATCAAATCTTGGCTGTGCTCATAATTTCCATTTCATTTTTTAAATATCTTTCATTTGTTAGATTACGCCGAATAAACTTTGCTCTGCCATATGCACCACGAGTTTCTTGTTTCCATTTTTTTAAGCAGAGGTTTTTGACGAATCGACGACTCGAATTGATTGAACGATTAATTCGAAAGAAATTTTTGGCGACCCAAAAAATTGCGATTTACATTACCTCGTACAATTCAATAAGTATTTTTTTACATTTTTAAATTAAAACGATTTGCAATAAATATTGGTTTTACGGTTCTTTCAACTGTGATTTTTTGTTTTTTGATTCTAATTTTCTCTCTTGTGGTTTCGACGCGCGAGTTAATTTAGTCACAACAAAGACGAAACATATCAATGTTTTGCAACTGCGATACTAAGTTATGTATGTTACTCCGGTGTGTTTTGGAATGATACTGTTTACGTCAACAGCAGATAAGGGAAGCAATGGCACTTTCTGTTTCATATCTCACTCTAAATATTTCTTCGTCTCATATCACATGAAAATCATAAAACGAGTCACGCCATGATGTTTTTGTAGGTTCATGTGATCGCAGTTTCGGGATTCATGTTGCCACCTGTGTTGGCTTTCCTGATTGTGTCATTAAATCGGCCAAGCGTAAAGCGGCCGAACTCGAAAACTATTTCGTCACCGCTTCCGGCGGAATGGAAGATCCCGAAAGCTCGAAAAAACGCAGAAAAGTGAAAGAGGTGAATATTAATATTGGTCATTTGTCCTTATACACGTTTCAACTATAATCATGGTCACTTTATAACTGCGCAACTGATCTAACCTTGTCCATGCTACCAGTTTCATGCAGCGTTTATATTCCGGGCCCATGCCTTCCTCTTCAAATATTTTTCCTTCAAGAATTAATTGGATTAGATCTCATTTAATTTAGTATTCCTGCTCCATTTTCCCTTTGGATCTTGTATATTTTACGTCAATCTTCATCAATCTCGCTTTGCAAAAATTCCTCATTACTGTTTCTATCCTTTCATCGTATCTTCTTACTTCTTAATCTTCTTTCTATCCTTTTTCTTATCCACCTTAAAAAAGTTCAAGCTTTTTTCAAATTTGCGATACTGGCATGTTTACCTTGCTGCGCGTACCTAAACTGCCATTCTTGATCGAAGCGTACCGATCAATAGCTTGCATGAACAAATACTCGTTTTTTTATTGGACTTGCTTTATTAATTTGATATATATTAAGATTTTGACCTTTGTATTAATTAGGTATTTTTAAACCTGATTACCGCCATTTTGATTTTCTGTTCCCCGCATATTGTGTAGTACCCTGATAGAGTCATGACTCTATCAGAGTCGTCTGTTTTTAAGTACATTAGTAGGTTATCTATTAAAGATAAGATATAAAAGTAATTTCCATTTAATTCAATTTAAAACAGACATTATCTTGTTTTCAACGGTCTGGTTTAGATAACGATTTTGGCGTAAATCCAAATGACAAAGGTTCTACTGCAATACCTTGTATCTTTTTCACATCGTGTTTTCCATGATTTCATTCCCTATTCTCTACATTCCCGTGGAACATGAACCCAGAATCAAGCAAATCCACGCAGCCATAGGTTGCTGACGTCAGCATGACCTCCAGATAGTGAAGGACCGGGGCGGCGAACAAACGAACTCTCGTTCTTGCTTCTGTTTTTTATTTGGTCCCTTGAGAATTTAATCGGTTGAGGACAAGTAAAGCAAAACTTCGCAAAACGAACCAAACCCTCTCCCTATTCTGCACGCGCACATTTTTTTTATATGAAAACTTGTCATTAGTCAGTAGTGTCCATTTTTGGCCACTTTACGTTTGGACAACAATACAGTACATTCGATTTTGTAAAATTGTCGGAGCAGTGGCAGCCATCGGCAACCACTATGTTTGGGAATCGAACCCAGACCCTATAACGTCAGAGGTATGAATCTACTGGCCTCTCCGGGAGGTTTATGTTTCGAAGAAGCCCGTTTTAATATGGATATCATCACCATCATCGTTATAATCTTGTGGCGCGCGTCGGTCATCGTTTATAATTATTATTTTTGTTTGCAGCAAGGTCAAATCGTCATAAAGAACTTTCTCGAAGAAGTTCGCGCCGTTGATTGGAATAAACTGAGCGAAGAAGAAGGAAAAAGCGAGATAGAAGAACTGCGATTTAAAGTATTGAACTCAAATAATTCCTACGTTAATGAAGTTTTAAAATCGAAGAGTTAGGCATTTGATATCGTTTTTTGTGTGTGTTTTGCTGTTTTCTTGCTATCGTGCTTTTTATCTAACTTGCCAATGCTTTTTTGTTTTAATTAAAATAAGAGCGCTTTTGTACTTGCTGTGCGCTTTGCTTTTTTTCGCTTGCATTCTTTTGATTTCTTTTTGTTCGAATTAAAAATGTTTATTTTAATTGAAGACAACAAAAAGCCGTTCAACTTCTGAGCAACTGTTCAAGCCACTTTCAAACTGATCGAATCTGCCAAGATGTAGTTGTCTAACATTTATTTAGTTTTCAAATGTTTAAGTTGAATGTAATTAAGAACTGTTGTTAATACTGTTCTACAGTTGATCCATCTTACGTAAAACATCTTTCCCAAGACATAAAACTATGTTGAGGTTAGGAGTTGAACTCAGAAAGTGTAACAGAACAAAATTTCTCACGGTTTAAAGGCAACGTCGTGCTAAATGTTTTTAATCAATGCAGGTCAAATTTTAAAAATGTCTGTGCTTTTTGTTTTTGGCTTCTAAAAATGCTTTTGGAATCAAAAAAAATCTTATATTTAATTGATGACCAAAAAGTTTTTACTGTCAAAAAAAACATTCGCCTTCAATTTAAAACGAACTTTTGTTTGGTTATTTGCATTTCTAATTAAAGGCTGTTTTAAAGGGTACCAAAATTTATTAGGGTTCGCTTTTAAGATTAAATGGGTCGCGCGAACTCCCAGATTCGTACGCCCCTGACTGAGGCATGGAAACAACCCATCGACCAAGTGTTACGTGCAAAATGTTAAAGCTTAAAGCGCAAAAAACAAGTTTTAGAACCAAATAAAGTGAAGCTGATGCTTTTCAAAGCGGTCAAGCGCGATACAAATTGAACTCGGCGTCGTGTGACCGATTAGTTTTTAATTTGGACTTGTTCAGTCTCTAGAGGAAACAACTAATCGATATCTTAATTTAAAAATCAAGTGGTCAAGAATCAGCAGGCTACCGTTCGACATTAGTAAAAGTTATTTTTATTCAGATATAAATTTTAAGAATAGTATATAAGCTTATGTAGTTTGTCCAAATAAAGATTAGATCATCGACAGTAATTGTCTTCAAAATTATTAGGACGAACGGAAGCATACATTTCCCTATTTGTTGAAAAATTATGAAAAATTAGACAATCAATTGAAGTAAAAAAGCAAAAGAGTTTTTTTGCTTCTACAGTATTTGAGTTTTCAAATATTTGCAAAATAGCAAAAAATCATAATTTGGACAACCTTCGCGTAAATTACGGCCAAAAGGGTTCTGATTCGCCCAAAAGTCCTCTCTTACCGATCTAGCTCCAGCCAGGTTAGCATTTTGTAATTATTTTTTATGATTTGCTCTTTACAATCTCAAAAACTTACCAAATATCACGCTAAAGATTATAAATCATTTAAAGCAAGGGCACTTTTTAATTGTTTCCGTAAAAAATGCTGTTTTCCATATAATTTTAAGGTGCATACAAAAAAAAGCGTACATCGAATGTGGGTTAGTAAAAACTTCACTTTTTTATAGATTAATACATCATTATTTTTCCTCCTTTGCTTATTTTCTGATCGATTGAAACGGAGCTTTTGATTAAGACAAAAATTTTATTTACAATCTCGCAAGTCCAATACCTAAAATTTTTTAATGGAAGCTGCAAAGCTACGTGAAAAATTTATGCCATTAGCTGAAGCGTAAATTACTTTTACAACCTACTTTAATGATCATGGCTCGTTATTTTTACATTAAGTTTATTAAATTTGTTGCTTATAAAACAATGGCACCTGCCTCAGTCACCAAATGGCTCTGGGGTAATGTCCAAGATTTGTTTTTATTTTTGAAAAGATTGTCTTAAAAGATTGTTATTTGTCGAAATTTGTGTTTATTTTGTGATTCTCTACTTGGTTTTTATCTTTTTTTCTGCCCAAATCTTCAGTTACACTTGGGATCTTGGTCACGGTAAAGATTTTCGTGCCTTAACTTTAAAAGCTAATGTTTTTTTGCGAATTTTCGAATTCTAAAAATATGTTTATTGTAAGTTTATTGTAACAAAATAATCGAGTAAAAATTTGATGTGATTCAAAACTTTTACGATTGATGGTGCGTTATTAAGCGCTGTAGATTTACCAGTGCTAGATTGTATCTTAATGGTGACTATGGTTTTGTAATTTTTAAGGACAATTTCTTTGACAATGCGGTTCCCACGAACATTTGAAGTAAAGTTATTTATTTTCCTCTGATCTAAAACGCAATTTCTTGAAATAAATTTCTCACGCCAAGAATAAAAACATTTTAATGACAAATTGTAGTCTTTGGCTAATGAAAAATTGATTCGAAGTCAGGGGCACTTCTAGGGAGGGGCCAGAGGGGCCATGGCCCCTCAAAGTTTTGCTTGACCCCCGGGTTGGCCCCCCAGTTTAAAGAGCTTGTTTAGCCTATGATGTGTTAGACCATGGGTGGCCAAACGGCGGCTCTTCGGGCCCCTTGCTGGCGGCTCTTTGAACCTTTTAAAAAATTGAAAAATTATATGGGAAATCTGAGAATGACTTGATGCGACGACCTTTTTTTTTATAGAGAACATCATGATTTTGGGACGAGAATAGGGAAATACGATATCGATTTGAAGTGAAGATCTTTTTTTTTAAAGAACGCTATAAATTTGGGACAAAAACTGGGAAATCTGAGGATGATTTCAAGTGAACACCTTTTTTTTTATCAGTAAATGAATACATAAACTTATGTTTTTAGATTTTTGTGTTGCGGCTCTTTAAAAGTTTGGATTTATGATATGCGGCTCAAACATGGTATAGGTTTGGCCACCCCTGCAATATAGCCTACTTTCCTAAACCCGGTGGCAAAGACCCTTTAAACTTACAATTTTTCCTCTCATACGCTTTTGTCACTCGCCCCCTTCTTAATATACTTTGGCCCCAACGTGGCCCCCTAACTTTCTGAATTCTAGAATCGCCACTGTTCGCAGTCCATACAAAACACAAAAACATCTTGCAAAACAATTTGTATACTGATTATATTTAAAAAAATGGCAAAAAAATGTGATTAAAATTTTTATTTACTATAACTATGAGATAAAGGTTGAGATCCTTACAAATTGAAATTACAAATATAAATTCTTTTCAAGCACATATTAACCACTGTCGGCCTAAATTATATTTTTAAAGCTTTTTCGGTCATACAGAATTATCGTGCATGTTGTCAGTTTGCAGTTGAAGCTTGTAGATTTAATCGATTAATTGATCTCCGGCTCCTAGGATTAAAATGCTAAATAGAGCAGCAACTAAAAGCACTCAACTTGGGATTAGTGTAGACTTTAATGCTAATTAAAAATATTGCTTAAAACAACAAAAAATTACAAATATTGCTAAAGAAAAAGAAAATTTGGAAGATCACAAAAAAGGTTTGTGATTAAAATAAAAAGTTTTAAAGGGTAAAAAAATATTTCTGAATGAGCGACTGCATTATTCATCTCGAAAATTAAAGCGTTTTATCGATATTAAACTCATTTTACCACTATTATTTACTTTCTTGTCTACGATAACAATACAATAAACCAAAGAAAGTGAATATAAACGTAATTGATATAACTTTTAAGACATGAAAATGCAAAGTTTTTAGAGGTTTGACGGAAAACAGTTGTGACTTTGATTGATTGAATGATTAAATCAAAGTAAAATTTATTAGAGTTTTTGACTTCTCGTTAAGAAAACAATTAAAAGCTTGGAAAAGCAATAAATTTTGAACTTATTTATTTTTCAGGCAGATTACAACATGAATTTATTTTTTGAGCGTTTTTAAAATCTACTATAAAGAAATCTCTTGGATTTAATGCCTGGCATTTGGTTGTAAAGTTTTTAAAAATAAAAAGGAAATATTTTAGGCTGGAATTTTTCGCTGTGAACAGCTGTCAATTGACTTTGTAAACATGATATTATTATACTTAATATCTTAATTTATTATATCTTGAATCAGCAGCGCGATCGAGTAAGAGCGCAATTTTAAGGGACACTGCAATTGTGCAGTTGATTCAACAACTGCTCTCATCATACAAGAGTTGTAGCGAGTCCAACATTTAAGGGACTCGAGCCAGTCCGAGTTCTTCAAAGATTTTTAGAGAAGACTCGAGTCGGACTCGAGTTCGGGTCGAGTTCGAGTCCGGACTCGAGTCATTTCATTGACTCGAGTCATTGTTATATAGCTTAGCTCAAGGCAGTCAGACCCACGGCCTGAGAAGCCCTTTGGTGCGACCCGCCAAGGGAGTTTTTAATTAGATGTCGAGTGATCTTGAATTATCGCATTGCCTCTGAACCAATCCAATGGTGCGCACAACACTATATTTGTTTCAGTGAGAGGTTCTTTGCTTTGTTTAGAAAAACAACGCGTAGAGTCAAAGTGATGATCTTTTTTGTCTTCAACTAAATTTTTGATTAAAATTCTATTTATCATGGAAGTTAGTTTGAAATAATCTTTAAAATCAATGTGATCAAAAAAAAACCACCACTTTGACTTTAATATAACTAACTTCGATAACAACTTGAATTCGAGATCATTTTAATTACTGCGTCGATTGTGGCCTGCTGTAAACTTGCAGACGAATATTTGGCCTGTGACGAGTAAAAGGTTGGGCACTCTTGACTTATTAGTCAATAATATTTTTCATTTATCTCACTCCCATATAAACTATATATAGTATTAAACTAAACTCAGGTAAATGAATACCAAGGAAGCTATGCAAAATCGGAAGTTAAACATGGGTGGGTTTTTTTCTTGCTTAGCTGATCCAGTTCAAATCACTAAATCATTTAAGGACTTGAGTGAAGTCCGAATCCTTTCAAGATCTTTTTCAGAGGACTCGAGTCCTTCTAGGATTCGACTTGAGTCATTACAACCGTGCATCGCACTCTTGGGTTCGTGGAAAAAAACAGTCAATAAACTTTCTCTGCTTGGCGGCCTTAACAGGCAACTTTGAATCATAGCCATGATACTATCTAAAAACTAAAAAAAACATGAAAGAATATTAAATGAACAACATTATCTCGGCCTCTCCGAACGCAGTCTTGGAGAATCGCCAGACCTTTGCTGTACGTTTAACGTCGACGACGTTGTTTTGCGAGGTAGTTTCGACGACGATGAGATAAATGAATCAATAAATTCATGAACTTGACGTGTGACTAATCACGCAGTATTCGCTTTCACGTGTTATTTGATTTTTTTTAGTATTTAAATGAATTATTTATGAAATTTTAATCAGTTTTTACTTGTTTTGCTTTTTTCTTTTTGTCTCGGTTTTCTTTGCTTTTTTTCCTTTTCACTTTTCTGCCGAATTTTCCTTGGCTTTAGTTAAAAAGCAATTTGTCAGCTTGTTCAATTTCTAGTTGGTTGTAATAAGCAAAGTGGATAGAAAATTTTCAACTATGTGCTGTTTTTTTTAAACAATTCAAAGAAAAACTTTATTGTAGCCCATTTTTACCTCTTAATTCTTAGTAGAAATAACAAGAGTTACGATCTTAACTATTTACTATCAAAAGTAATATTACAAAAGCTCTAAACTAATGGTTCTCAAAGTGGTCTATTGGAACGTATGACGGGTTTATAAACAGCAAAGGTTCGATTGGGGTTCGAAGAATAGCCAGTGAGTTCATGAATGAATGAATGAAAGGGCCTGCTTCCGCAATAAAGCAACAGTATTTTATTCGCAAAGGTTCTAAACTAAAAAATATATGGTTATTAAAGTGAAGATCTTTTTTTGTTTTTCTTTACAACTAATGAAAAAAATATAGTTGCATAAAAGAAAGACCAAAAGAAAAAAGAAAGAAAAAGGTCGTTCTTTGTTAGCTCTTCAATTCACTTCACTCAGTTAATTAAGAGCGCGCACTGGATTAGATGTCGATAAAAAATTTTTCTCTAGTTAGGGTCGAACTGCAGAAAAGTTTGAAAACCAGTGTTCTAAACAAACATTTTTCACAAAAGCAGTATTAATGAAATAAAGAGAAATATAGTAGTAAATTTACATTCAAAACAAAGGGAAAATATTAAGCAACTGAAAAAGGAGACAGTGAACTAAATCTGCCACACTTTGTTTCACGTGGATGCGATTGTTAAGATAATAAATTCTTTATTTTTTAAAAGGATATTTTTCCTTAAAAAAACAAAACTCATACAAAAGGAAAATCTTTTGTTTAATCTAAAAACATGTTTTAAAACTATTTTTATTTTTTTTTATCTTTTATTGTTTACATATAATGAAATTACATGTATTTGTGTAATGATTTTTTAATAGTTATTTTAAGTGGATGGCAACTTTTAAGTTTTAAATGAAATTTAATTTATTTAGATACAACCAAAGCTTTTTATTTACCAGCAAATTGGTTGCAGTAGAGACATATCATTGATTAAGAGATGCTATATATTTACTTGGTAAAGAAGTAATCCTGTTGTAATGAAATTAGAGCACACCTTAATAAAACGCGTTTTTTCTCAGCTTGGGATATATCTTTTGAAACTGGATTTATATTTGTCAGAACATATTTGCACAAAAAGCAAACAATGATATTGAGCACATCAGACCTACAAAAAAGAGGCACAAAAGAAACTTGGTAAAGAAATGAATTTACAAACTATTTGAGAGACGCATTCCTTTACGCAGAGTTAAATTAGCAGAGTTTAATAAGTAAAGCAATATACGTTTGTCCAAAAATGTTCATCTTTGTTGAACAAAATTGTTTCAGTTTTTTTATTTAAACTGTTATCACTCAATTATTTACAACTAAAATTTTTTACCAAATTTAGATGACTCTATCGGTTTTCTACAAACTTGTGCTTTTTAAATCTAAAACAATTTCAACAAATCTCAATAAGGTTACTAGGATATCATAGTTGAACAAAACTGTGTGTAATCGTCATTGCCCTATATATAAACGTTGCAGCATGTTCTATTTTGTCATATATTCTGCATGAACTTTATTGAAGTTAAAATAGTTATTGTTGTGCTATTCTAGGATGACACCACCCAGCTGGTCACTAGCCTGACTGGTGAACTTTTGTTTCTTCAAGTTGGTCACTCTTCGAATTGACTCACGCTCTGAAGGAGCGACAGGGTAACGTTTCGGTGAGGCTGCCCAAAAGAGTTTGAACATTGAACCACCTGACGTCATACAAAGTTCGTGCTTTTACATATTAAAAAAAAGTTACGTAAAAATGTAAAAGCAGGGAATCCGATGCCGAACAATGAATTTCAAATTGATTTAAATAAAGCAATGTAAGCTCAATTTCTATTCTGAACGCAAAAAAAATATCATAACGAAATACAATATAAAAGACTAACTGTGCAATTTCAAAATATGAAAGGTCATCATTATCATCATCGTCATCGTTTTCAGGAAAAAAATTGAATTAGTTCAGTGTATTTCCCTTTGCCCACTTGTCCTTTTGGGGTTGTTGGGTCAGCAGCTCGAATTTGAATCTCCAAGCATCCCGATCTCCTTCAACTAGCGGCAATTTTGTTGGTTGAATTCCAAGACGTAACCAGGCCAGGTATTTAACAAGGTCATGAATGAAAGATTATATGAAAGGTCATGAACTTTTGATCGGGAAATTACATTATTTACATACAGGACGTAAGCAATCAAAAATGGCGGGATGGGCTAATCTGGTGATGGACAAACTGCAAACCGCGGGCCAAATCTGTTCCACCAAGCGTTCAAAGTGAACGGTGTCACAAATCAAAGTGATGGCCTTTTTGCGGTCTTCGAGTAAGTTGGAGGCAGAATTTACGTTATAAATACTATTGCGACCCCGAGCTAAAAAGTTTGCCCTCCCCTAGGTTGATCAAAAATAAATATTCAATGTGAATTTCAATTATTTTTGAATTAAAATGAGTTATACAAAGATTAGGCTTAACTTTATTTTGTTTATTCTTCCATGAAACAAAAATGTTCTTTTTGCGTTTTCATGGATAACCTACAGTATATGCTGCGAAAGAATTTTTCACCTTGTATTCCCTTGAAAACGTTACGATTTTACTGGAAATTAAATTTTGTTTAACGTGCGTTGACAGAAAAACTCAGTCTTCACTGTTAAAAAAATTCTCGCTTTTGACAATGACGCATGACGTAAAATGGACAGCTGTTGATTTAAAGCGACGTAAGCACGTGAGACGGAGGCTTCAGTTATCTCCGCAAGAGCGTCGTGCGCTATAAGGCGGGTAATTAGTTTACCAGCACCGCGCATTCGGAGAAGTCTCTTGGGTCAGCGAGAATGGCTGTTCAAGGTTAACGCACGATAGATAATCTTTGTTTTTTGCTTGTCTATATTGAGATGAGATTTACAACCTTTGATCAGATCAGGAAAGAAAAAATTGTTTGAAGTATTTGCGTGGCCAGATTTTTTGAACGACTAGCTGTAATGGTTTGATTGATTGAAAGAGAAAAATTTGAGCAGTGACTAGATTTTGAATAATTTGATTATTAACTAATCGTGGCGTAAATAACGAACAAAAATTATATTACAGGTAAGAAAGTGCTTTACAATTTTCGATTTCTTTATTGTCTGACTTATTGCAGAATCGCATACATAATATCAAAAGAGAATATATGAAACCTACGTGTACCAACGAAGGTTATTAATGTTCATTTACTAAAAGCTTTTACAGTGAGGCTCATTATTAATGCAAGAGTGTCGAAATAATCAAAAGCCTTTGGCCAAAATATTTTTGGAAACAAACAAAGCTAAACTTTTGGAGGGCGAGTTTGCGTCTGATTTACCTGTACAACAAAAACATCCTTAATTGATTTCGCCAACAGATATTCAACAAGCTTACATTATTTTTGTATTTGATAAATACAAAAGCAGCACAACGCCTAAAAATATCAACGGTAGTTTTTGATGTTTATGCATCTTGAAAGGGAATATTGGTACTGACTTGAAGTAGCTTGTGTAAATTTTTATCGTTATCGTGAAATTGGTTAACCCGGTTCCATCAGTCATGGTGTTGAAATTTACGAACTTTCGCACATTCAAATGGTGAAGAAGGGAAAAGTTTAATAAAGTTTGAACCAGATTTATCTTTCTTTTTTAAAGTCTCTCCTAAATAAAATGTTGCTTCTTTGAAAATGTTTTCGATCACAAACAAAATAAAAATCAGTTCCCTTTTTTTTTATTTGCCCACCTTTCTTGCAGTATCGACACGTCTACACCCTGACTTACCGTTGTGAATAAAATTGATACCAACTCCGCACCGATTTGTGTTTTCCTGGTTCTTTTAACTGATTTGGTTAAAAAAGTTTCAATTATTTACGACTTGTCTTGAACTGCGCAAATGAAATCAGGAAAATATTTTTTCGTTACAAATTAAACTTAGTTTTTTGTTAAAGTAATCTTTTTGTGTTCGTGAATGTCAGATAAAAATGAGCTCTAAAAAATCCAAAAAGAGTTTTTATCAGATAAGTTTAGCTACAAAAACACAAAAAAGTGTTTGAATAGAGTTAAGTTTTATAGCCGATCAAAAGTCATGTGAAAATAGCATGATAGGTGTTGCTTTTGTCGCGACGTCTTAAAAATTTTATTTGATTCAAAATTTTACACTTCTCGTTTCCACCACGAGCATGGAATAGAGTATTCTTTGTTTTTTTATTGATTTTTTGTTTCGCTTAGCGCTTAAGCTCGGAAAGAAGAAAAAAATCAATGAAACAAATAAAAAATGCTCTTTTTCACGCTCGTCATGGGAACGAGATCTAATTCATGAGTCAAAATTCGCAGTACGTAACCTTTTTTGCCTTGCTGAATAGGTTTGCTTGTGTAAAGCGACGCAACAAATTTTAATTTTAAAATTGCTGTTGTTGAAAATTGTTATTTTGCCGCCAGATTAACTTTAGTCGTTCTTCAGCTAGGTGATGCGTGTTCGATTCCTGCGCTGGCCAAATTTAAACGGTTTTGTCAACGGCTGGCCACGTTGTAACAGTATCAACTAAGTGGTTGTGTTTTCTAGACTCAATGTTGATAACTGAACCCTACAAAAAACGACCTGCTGCAACATATTATACAACTAGAATAGAATGTATGTTTTTTACTTATTTCATGTTCGATTTGATTAAACAACTACAGAACTCTTTTTATATGTCTTGTCTCACAAGAATCTTTTTAACTGGAGCATTTTTAGCTGGTTTGAAATGATTTGATAAAACAACGTGGCATGCTGTCACGTCTCTTTGTTAAGTTGTCTCAAGGGTCGTTTCCACTACGAGCGTGGAATGGAGTATTTTTGTTTCTTTTTTTGATTTTTTTTGTTTCACTTAGCGCTTAAGCGCGGAAAGAAGTAAAAAAATCAATAAAACAAAGAAGGAATTTTCCATTCCACGCTTGTAGTGGAAACGAGCCCTTAAACTTTGTATAGTTTAATTCAGCATAATCGATGGTATAATTTTGAAAGAGAGGTAATTTTTAGAATCCACTTATAAATAATAACAAGTAATATCCAATATTTTATCATTTATAATTGCAAAATTTTTATTCAGAAGCTGCACGTTTTCAACTAAAATAGATCTATTGCGTGTAAATTGTCTTTATTTAGAATCTAAATTATCTTTAAATACTTATTGATAAGGCCTTATGTGAGTCAAAAACGTTCAGGTTTTTAAAAATTTTGCAATTATAAATGGTAAAATATTGGTTATTGCTTGCTATTATTTACACGTTAATTCAATTCGTAGTTGAAAAGAGTTTGACGGAATGACCAATTTTAACTTCGTATCATCCACTGAATTTATAGTAGATTAACCACTGGCAAAGTGGTAATTTTAACCCCGGCTATTCGGTCAAGATTGGACCCCTGGTCAGGGTAAATATTTAAAAAAAAATCAGGCCTGATTGGAACTTCTGATTCGGCCTCAATTTCTGCTCGTACGTTGTGGATATTCAGGTATAGTCTCTTGTAGAGAAATATTATTTTTTCTAAAAACAAACAAACATGTGTTGGACACTGATCGTTTCAAATTTGTTCCATTCAGTCACTACAGTTTTCAATTCGTAAACTTTTAAGCCTACATGCCGATTTCATTTATCTCGCTAATATAAGTTTCTTGTGAAAGTTGCGCTCCAATTCATATTTCGGAGCGTGGGTGGCACTTGGGCGTGAAAAATTGGGCATGGATCCCGTACAATTGGACAATTCGAAGGGCGACTATTCAAGATTGAGCAACACGACCACCCTCAAGTTGTTCATTTCATTCGTTGATCGTTGTTGATTGTTGGTTTTTCGCGCTTTTAGTTGGTGTGTGCATGAGTACAATGATCTTTCAGATTCTACAGTGAGGATATACTAGCGCTAGCGACCGAATGGTGAATTGATAGATAGAATATAGCTCTTGGTCTAAACCTAAATGCTGACGCTTACAATTCTTCGATCGACGAATGTGAGCTTTGATGATGTCAGTAGATAGCGCTCACGTACATTAGCGGTAGCCTTTTTTTAACCCCATCTTAGCTTTAAAAAAGATTTTTGATTTGGATGCAAATTTTCCTATAATTTATTTTTTTCCCGAGATTCATAAAACAATGAACAATTGGTTAAACTCCTTCGAATTCCTGTGTGTTTCGTGGGTTTCAACTGATCAAAAAAAGAACTTTATCTAAAGTCACCTCGTCAGATTTTTTTAGAAATGGGGTAGTGTAGTTAAAAGAAGTTTTCACTGGTTGTACTGTATCTTATAGACCTAAGCAAAGCTTAACTATGTCTTGACAAAAAGGCATGAAAATTTCTGTGTTCTTTTTTAAATCGCTTTTGTGCTTACGAGTAAATCAAGCCCATTTCAAAGACAATGATCACATTTTGGTTGAATTGATTAGACTGTCGATTTTACTTATCTGTTGCCATTTATGACTTAATGCAAGTTTTTTGACTTAATTGAGATAAAATGTTTAAAATTCAACCGAAGGGGATTAGAAATTTCTAGTTTGATCTGGATTTGCGAAAGGTGCCGAGATTGCGACGTCAAATTTATAGACTGTTTTTGAGTGCCAAGATTCGCCTTCTTTAAAAACTTTTGTGACGCTCAAAATTTGCTGCGTTTGCTGCTCGGTCTTTGCTGAAAAAAAAAATCAATATAAAAATGACCTCACCGCATCAGGCTGGCATACTTACTAATTAATTTGATTTAAGTTGGCCAAAAAAAAACAAATTTAATAAAAGAAACAAATTTTACTAAACGAACTACTGAAGCTTTTATTAAAACATAAAAAAGAGCCTTTCTTAAAGCTTTCAGCTAATCACAGTTTTTTGGCCTAATTGCAAAAAAAGACTTTCACGTGATTGGTTTCCGTAATTCAGCCGTAAAGAGTTTTTTTAGCAGCGAGATTTAAAAAATTAAAAATCAACACAGCCGGTTTTTGTAAAGTGAATTGGGTGGATTGCAACTTGGACTTTAAAGCCCTAAAAAATTGATTATTTAAAATGCCAAATAAAAGTGAATACCATTTGAAAAGCTACTAAATGATTAAGATTGAAATGTTTTAAAATATACATCGGCTTTCAAAGTACATCGACATTGGCAATTAAAAATTATTTCTCTATTTTATTATATTCATTTTCTTACAGCTTTTATTTTAGACGTTCAAATTCTAGGCGGAATCTGTAACTGAAGGTTTTTGTTTTTTATAACCACTCATGAAAACGATAAACTTTTTCTTATTAATTGATTATAAGTTAAAGGTTTCGTTTGTAAAAATCTGTTGCGTTAAAAATTTTTTTTCAGATTCGTGGGCAAAGCTGTTATGTATGATGGATAAAAATTAAGTTTGATACGTTTATAACCAGATGACCATTAAAAACAAAAGTAATTGAAAAGTAGTTAAATTATAAGAAAGATTACAACAAATTTCTACAAAAGAAAAGTTTTGATTTTTACTTATCTATGCATGAAAACTAAATGGGCAAGAAACAATCATTTCGTTTTCAAACATTAGGATTATTACAAACCAGAACTTTATCGCTGAAATTATTTCTGTTGCTCCTTTTTGCAATGATGCAGATTCCAGTTTCTCTTGCTCAAACGTCAACTTTAACTGCAAATAGCAATTCGTCAAAACAAGATCAAGAAAATAAAGAATCAAACTTAGATCAATGTCCTGTCAAGAAACTTGACGGCAAACGGATTTGCCAAAACGGAATCCTAATTCCTCTCTGGCCTCCTGGAGACATATCCAAATTGACAACCGCAGATATTATAGCAAGAGCGACTGTGTATTTTCTCGGTCTTTTTTATCTCTTCCTCGGGGTTTCTATAATAGCTGATCGATTCATGGCCTCGATCGAGGTTATCACGTCAAAAGAAAAAGAAATTACTTATCGGACAAAAGCAGGAGAAACGACGACGACGACCGTTCGAATCTGGAACGAGACCGTTTCGAATCTTACTCTCATGGCGCTCGGCTCTTCTGCTCCGGAAATCATGCTGTCAATCATAGAAATATGCGGAAAGAAGTTTTGTGCAGGCGATCTTGGTCCTTCGACGATCGTCGGTAGCGCGTCGTTCAATCTCTTCATCATTATCGCCATCTGCATGTACGTCATCCCGGATGGAGAAGTGCGAAGAATCAAACATCCTCGTGTCTTCTTTGTCACGGCGTCGTGGAGTATCCTTGCCTATATTTGGCTTTACGTCATACTTGCCTTAAGTTCGCCAGGGGTTGTAGAAATATGGGAGGGGGTGCTCACCTTCCTCTTTTTTCCTATTTTAGTGGTCATCGCCTGGATAGCAGATCGACGGCTTCTCGTGTATAAGTATATGCACAAGCGCTATCGGACTCGACACAAGACGGTGATTGTTGAAACTGAAGGTGGACCCCAAGTCAAAGAGGATGACGCCAACTTTCATTTAACGGAGTTGGGCGAGAGCAGTAAGTCGAGTTTGGAAGGCGGTCGTCGCGATTCCAACGTCACTTACGATGACACGCTTGACGACATCGTTGATCCGGAAACAAGCCGGAAGAACATGATCAAGTTAATGAGAGAATTGAGAAAGAAACATCCGGAAGCGGATATCGCGGAACTCGAGCGACTTGCAAACGCAGAAACGCTTCAACATCAGCATAAAAGCAGAGCTTTTTACCGAATCCAGGCAACGCGAAAATTAACGGGAGCCGGAAACATTTTGCACAAAGGAAAAGGAGATCAACTAAAAATGGCAAGTATTTTGAAGAAAAACACTGCTCCTAATAATAATTTTTACTTAAATCAGGTAAATCGATATGACTTACCGTAAAACCTCTAATTTAGCGCCACCCTGTCTCTTCAAGAAGTCGCCGAAAGCGATTTCTTTTTGCGGTGAAACTAACCCGAAATCCCTCTTTCAGCATCAGCATTAGCATGGAATAAAAAAAAAACCAAGAGAAAATGGATCTCTGAAGAAGCGAAAGTAACCGCAGGGGAATCCGGGTTAGTTGCACAAACAAAAATCGCTTACGGTGACTTTTGAAAAAACAGGGTGGCGCTCAATTAGAGGTTTTACGGTAGCTTGGGTTTATTTTTTCCAATGAAAGCGTGGTAGCGGCCTGAGATGCTATTTCATAGGTCGGCGGTTTAAACCTCGATGTAATCGTATCAAAAAATGTACAGTATAAAAATGCCCAGGCTCTTGTTGGTTTCCTTTGGTGATAATTTCACGACCACAAAGACGGAAGGCTTCAGGTCCGACTCCTGACTCCTACTATTTGCAGAATCGGAATTTGAATCCAATTTTCTACCACTCTAATTCAAACTTCGATTCTGCTGTCCAGGATGATTCTGCGAGGAACAAAAGCTTGTTGGATCAATAAACGACCATACGTATTCGTTATGACAAATCATAGTTTACTAAATAACACAAAATATTTTTTAAACACTTGAATGGTTATGATGATTGATGATAATGATAAACACATGATGATTTGCAAGCATTTACGAAAACCCTCAAACGAGGCCTTGCAATCTGCACCGAAGACTCGATAATCAGGTTGAACTCCGCTTGGCCCGCGAAATTGAATCGCCACCGCTGATTAATTTGTCTACAAATGGCTGCGTTGATTCATAAAAGAAACTGATTTAACCTTTTAGATGCTTTTGGTGAAAGAACCGATTTAGTTTTGAACTGTTAAATAGCTTATGGTAGAAGAGGCTCATTGATTTTCGGTCAAATAGCTTGTCATTAAAATGACTTTAGGTCACCCGCAGAGAGTATTCTCTTTACCTTAAAATTGAATAAATACAGTCGCTTATTATATTTTTGTACTGTAGTTAAGAAGACTTAATTTTCCTAAACCTTTCCTTGTGTTGCCCACCCAAAACAATTAGTTACGCACGAAATGCTTTTCAGTTTATTAAGACTTATAAGAGGGTTTTTTGCTGTTTGGGTGCATTTTTTAGTTACAAACACGAGAAAAATAATAATCGTTAATTTAAGGGTGCATAATGTTTTTTGGCAAACCCTGTATTTGGCAGTTAAAACGGAGATGAATTCTTGGTAGGTAGTTACGTTTTCTTTATATTAAAAAATTGGTTTTTTTACTGTTAATAACGAAATATTCGTAAAAGAAATTTAAGAAAGTAAATACAAGTACCAATTAATTGTATTTATTGAGGCAAATGTCGTCACACTACATTTTCAACAATTACAAACTCCAAAACTAAGTAGAATATAAACATCAAGTTACTTGCAAGTATTTTTATAATATTGATTTGATATTTTATATAATACGTGAATTAAACAAGGAAGTGCAATAACTCGTAAAAAAAAGACAGTTGAATTTTTCCTTAAATTTTTCCAAATTGAATTGATCTCTTGTTTTAGAGATGTTCCTTCCTTATGCATCTCGATCCATTATTTTAAAATTGTTTAAATTGAAAACAGAGTTTTTACACTAAATGTCACGTGATTCTGAGACTTGAACAAAGCTGAAGAAGTCCGCAACCTAACCTTTACTAGTAGATGAAAACAAGAAACCTTTGATCAAAATATCGCAAAAAGATTTATGTAAACAATAGGCTAATACTACAAGCTTCAAACAATTATTTTATTTGCAGTCTACTTGATATCTTTTTTCGTTTTTAAGTGGCTGAATTAAAAAAAAATATAAATGACATTTCCCCTACCTTTTATTACGCTACGGTCTTTCATAAGAGAGAAAACAAATTTGCATTCAACTTCATAAAGTTTTAAATGTAATTTCTTAATGTTCCATATTAAGTATGTAAAGTGCATGTTGTAAACCTACAAAATTTCAAAAAGTCAAAACACCAATTTACTTCATTTAATATTTATGAGTTTGTGTTGATCGGTTAAAAAAAAGTGCACAGTTAAATTGTCCTTAAACCTTGCTCAAAATACAACAAAAGACCAAACAACGCCATCAAAAAAGTATTTCTTGACAATCCAACACAGAGCTGACAACATTTGATCGAAGTTACTTGGGACACTATAATGAGATGTTTCCGACGTTGGTAGTGTACAATACAAATAACTTCTAAAAGTTATTTGTTTTTGTAAAACTTCGTTTTCCAATTCTTTTCCGCATTTTCAATAATTTCAGGTTTTCTTTTAAGATAAAGCTTTCAAAAGATTATGTTTAGGGCCATATTTGAAAAGAAAATGACACGGTCAAAAACCACTCTGCTTGCTAAATTAAGAAAACGGTATTTTAAACGTTGATAATATGGCTACAAAGAGTAAATTATCTGGATCATCTTGCAGTGGGCAGAAAACTTCCAAATTATCCTTCTTTTCTCAACATTGTTATACTGTATACAGCCACAATGAAAACAAAATCGTTCTATGAAAGATTGCTTTAACTTGCTTTTAAATTTGCCAACAATCTTTTAAAAATTTTCCAAAAAATTCTTAGCAAGTACTGTTAAATAAAACTTTATTAGTTGTATGGCACGTACAACTATTATGAAAAGGTGACTTATGAATCGCTTTTAACTGTAGCAAACTTTACAGAATACATCCAAAATCACTTCTGGTTTTTAGTATATTTTATCGGTCGAGAAAATGCCCACACAAAGGCACCTAAATAAATCTTTTTTTTTAAATTACTACAATATTTGATCGCGATTCCAACTTTCAATGTTTATTTCTTCAGTATTTTATTCATGACCACTATTAAACGAATAAATATTGAATAAAGACAGAGAAGAGTAAAAAGTTGTGCATGCAAATGTTGTGAAGTCAACATAAAAAGAGCTTTGTTTTCTCCCAACATACATATGACTAGGCATACCATATTTTTGAAAGTGCAAACCGGGACGCTCGTTAACAAAAAAAATTTGTCCCTAAAAAGTAGTGTCCTCTAAAACAGGGGTCCGCAAATACTTTTTGGTGCGACCCAAAAAGTATTTGCCCTAAATTCACGCGACCCAAAAATTTAGTAAGCGTCATTTTTTCTGGAACATTATTTTAAATATATAGCAATTTTAAGGCTACTATTTTATGTAGCAATTTCTTTTATAAATTGTAGAAAGTGAGCAGTCACAAACCACAAATCATTGCGTTTATTCTTTCTAATGAGAAGTATGAGCTTTGTGTTTAGAACACAATAAACCAATTGTGGGTTTGATATGAGAGACGGCAACCCGAAGATCATCTTCTAATTCCTACTACGAAGGTAAAAAATAAACTCCTTTTCTTTGTATAAGTTACAACTATATTTTTTCTTGATCGGGCGCCAAAGTTACGCATATTTAAATATAAGGGTAGTTTGTAGCTTGGGGGGATTTCGCTGACCTTATTCAAATAAGTTCAGGACTTCGAGGACGGATAAAGCTATTGAATTCCTTTAAATCATCGGACAAGCCAGCATCTTTCTAACGAAGAGTGTATTTAAGAATCGCGTGTCTTTCTTTCTAACAACATATTGAATTTACGAGTTTCTTTATTAACAAAAATTGAATTTATAATTTCTCTTTTGTACCAGTTAGTAACCAGTTTCTCAACATTTAGTTGTGACTAAAGCTAATTTTACTAAAACTGATGAAAAACCTGAAATAGTAATGAAGTATTAACGCATCTTAACCAAAAGGTGTATCTGTTACGCAAGTCATAAGCATGGCAGCAAACTCATCGTTAATTTTCCTGCTCCAAAAACGTAAAAATATTTTACTGTAGCTCTTTTTTAACAAATCAACGAGCGAACTGAAACTGTCTAACGCTAGCTAGCTGGCCTAGCTACTAAGCTAATCTTAATTTGGGAAGTATTTTTCTTTTTAGCTGATTTATTTGTAACTGCTTCATGAGGCTAATAACCTGAAAGCTGCAAAGCCCTTATATCTTCCGACAGATGCCACTAAAATAATCTATAGCAGTGTTCTTCAAACTTTTTTCATCGAGACCCATTTTGCACAGCCAAATTTTTTCGCGACCCCTAAAAAAAGGTCTTCACCTAAAATCGATTTCTGATTCTGCTATTTTTCCCCTGACATCAAGGTGTTCTCTAAAAAAAAAAAAAAAAGGTCTTCACCTAGAATCGATCTCTCGATCATTCCGCTATTTTTGCCCAAAAATCAAGGTGTTCTCTAAATCAGCGGTTCCCAAACTGTGTGCCGCGAAAGTATGCGAAAGTTGTTGTACTTACTGCTTTTCTCACAATAATTGCAGTGTGAAGGTTATTAGCGGCAACTTCCCTTCAGAGAACGATTCCGATTGAGGACCTTTTTCAAATAGCCTGATTTTGGGAGGAAAATAGAGAAAAATAAGGAAATCGGATATAAAATCGAAGTGAAGACCTTTTGTTTTTTTTTAAAGAACACCCTGATTTTCGGAGAAAAAAAGATTGTTCAAAGAAGTAATGGAACTGAATACCTTTTTTCATTACGGCGCCGCGAGTATTTTTAAATCTTCAAAGGGCGCCGTGAAAAAAAAGTTTGGGAACCGCTGCTCTAAACAAAAAAAAGAAAAAAGGTTTTTACTTCGAATTAATCTTGTATTTCGCTACTTTTCTTCCAAAATCATCGTAATCTCTAAAAATCTAAAATTTAAAATCTCGCGACCCCCATTGAACCACTTTGCGACCCCCAGTTTGAAGAGCCCTGATCTATAGTAAACTGAGGCTTAGTGACTAGCAACAAAGACATTGAAATTTTATATGCGGTGATTGATTGTTACCTCATCAGTCGTAACAATTGACACTTATTACGTCGAAGGACATCAATTTTCAAAACTTATGGCTAGAAAGATACAAAAAATTTATATTATCACGCAAAGTCAAAATTAAAAACCAAAAAGTTCAAGAAAATAATTGAAAAAAATGATGACGTGAAAATGCGTCATTATATCAGAATAATTTTAGTAGGTTTAAATTTTTTGCGACCCAAACTGGAAGGTGTCGCGACCCACTATTTGCGGACCCCTGCTCTAAAAAAAGGTTTTCACTTTGAATCATTCTCGGATTTCATAATTTTCGTCCCCAAAACGAAGTGTTTTGTAAAAAAAAGTCTTCGCTTTAAATCAGTGTCAAATTTTTAAATTTTTGTCTGAAAAAGAAAATATTCTCAAAAAAAAGGTCTTCACTTCATGATTTTTTCACAAAAAAAGTGTTCTTTAAAACAAAGGAGTTTGCACAGGGAATCTGTCTTCGATTTTTGTTGGGATTTCTGCCGAAATGGCCGGGACAAAGCCCTAAAAATCAGGACTGTCCCGCCAAAATCGGGACGTATGGTAAGCCTGCGTATGACATCTGTGAAGTAATTTAACCTTGCCATGAAAAATCTATGTTCCAAGCGTGCAGTAAGCTAGTAAAGTTGAAGGGCTAAGTAGACCAACTAAAAGAGCAAATCGTTTGAGAAGCTCGCTGTGCGATTCGTTAAGTAATTTTAAATTCATTTTTTTACTGAGAAATGGCTAAACTGGTTTGTATTTACATGCACAAGAATTATTGTTTTAATTTTATCAAATAAATCATTTCAGGCAGAGAGTGAAGCCAGCCTTCTTGAAAGCGATGAAGAGTCTGTCGCAAAAATATATTTCGATCCTTCGGAATATCGCGTTCTGGAAAGCTGCGGGGAGGCCGAGTTAAAAGTGAGTTTGTTTTTACTTTTACTAATCGTTTTTTCCATTTGAGCTGTACTTCCCTCAAGCAATATCTTCCCCCATAGTTTTTATATTTGACATTACTGTAGTCATTTGTCAAGTACTAAGTTTAGTTAAACTTACTGGAAGTGGGTTAAAATTGCTCAAACCAGGCTGCATGTCCAAGTAGATAAGAGCGTCGTTGTATCGGCAATCTGGTTTGGCTCCTACTCTCATCATTCCTTTTGTACTTGATTTTGCTATAGTTTGATTTGTTTGGCTTTCTTAGCAACCAGTTTCGGCTTTCTGTCGTATCATTATTTAAAAATTAGAAAACAAATAAAAAACTTTTAACTGGACAGCAATATCTTGGCATTTTTGTAAACAGGTCTGTGAATTAGCGTGTGTTTAAGGCTTGTTTCTACTACGAGAGTGAACTGGAGCATTCTTTGTTTTTTTTTACTGATCTTTCCGCGCTTAAAATCTAAACGATCGCTAAGCAAAGCAAAAAACAATAAAACAAACAAAGAATACTCCATTTCACGCTCGTAGTGGGAACAAGTCCTTACTCAAAATTTAACGCCTTCGACGTTCTGCAAATCAGAATTTATAGAAAAATAGGCATACCATATTTCCGAAGCGGTAAATCGGGACGTTTGTTAAAAGGAAAAAGTTCGTTCCTAAAAAAAAAAGATTTTCACTTTATATCTCTTTCGAATTTTTTGATTTTCATCGTTAAAAAAAATAGTGTTGTCTAAAAAAAGGTCTTCACTTAAAATTGGAAATACCGGGACATAATGATTAACCGGGCGGGACGCCTGAAAAAGGCCTAAAAATCGGGATTGTCTTGGCTAAAACAAGACTATGGTAAGCCTACAGAGAAGCTGATGTTAACAATCATGAATCGGCTAAGTTTATTAATTTTTCATAAAAGATTAACATGTAAAGGCCCCTCAACATGTTCTCTAGCTTCTACAGAGGGATCTTCATGGAATTGCGTTATTTTAATCACCCGGCTTACTCAATGGACAAACAGCAATTATAAAGATGACTGATCGTCAATAAAAACTAATTATAGAATTTATCTGCAGTTGTCAACACATCGTTCGTTTTATAATTAGCTGCTCCGACCGAACTGCATTTTTTGTCGGTTGTAAATCGATGATGAGGCCTGCGGCGGCTTGACCACTGAGCTGCATTGCAATCGTGGTTGAGTTGCGGATGCTAAGCTTAGTTATTATAGTTTTTAATAATACTTTGTCAGGATTTTTTTCACTCTCGTCTAAATTAAATTCTCTTTACGGCTTTGTGTAACTTTACAAGTTTTTAAACTATATTTTTGTATGGTTTCATGTTTCGTGTAAAAGTCGAAGAACTGCTATTTTCGTATATATTTTTTTTTTTATTTAAAAACTCTACTTGAATTTTCAAAAACATGTTTTTAGGTTCAATGTCATTATTTTATTTAAAATTTAGAAAAGAGAGCTCTTTAAATAAGTACCTTGTGCCCAGGTTTCCTTTATCTTTTTTAACTTGACTCTCAAAGTATAAATGTGAATAATATCTAAAAAAACTCATCTTGTTACTTTAAAATGATTACGATAAGCATTGTTTATCTTTACATTGAATTTAAATTGCTTTTTCAATATTTAATGCTTTATGCACGTTTTCTTGGGACTCGTCTCTAAAAAAAAGCGACCAAGTTACTGAGGCTGAAGTTAGCAAGACACCAACTATAATTTTATCGAATGAAAGCGTAAAATTTCTATTTAATTTAAATTAAATTCGAAGAGCAATACAAAAGCGCCCAGACTTTCCACCGAACTGGCAAAAAAAGACTGTCAAAAAAAGTCCGTACGTTCAGCGACTCCTAGATGATAATGCGTAGCTTTGCTGACTCCCTGAATAAGATGCAGAAGAGTGCGCTGTAAAAGTTGACACTTTTCTTGCTCAAAACAAGCTATTTAACTAAAAAAAGTTCTTCGTTAAATTTTTTTATGAGTGAAACATCTTTAAGTAAAAGCAAAAAAGAACAAAATTCTCCTGCATTTAACATATAAAACAATGATTCTACCGCTTTAGTTCGCATTATAGATCACGTTAATCATTGCATGAAATATTTTAAAAATGAGGATCCAGAAGTAGCTAAACGAGCAGCTTTTAGAATTTTCAATAATTTGTTTTTTTTGTCGGATGCTTATTGGAAGAATCTGTCCGCATTTTAAAAAACAGCAAAGCATCAGATTAATTATTTACTGTTTCTAAAAAGTGTAAATATTTTTAATGTTTATCCTGAAAAATTGGTATGGACACGTAAAAAGGAGAGAAGAAGACTACGTGGGGAAAAGGATGATGGAGATGGCAGTGCCAGGCAGAAGGAAAAGAGGAAGGCCAAGGAGAAGGTGGATGGATTTGGTGAGAGAAGACATGGAAAGGGTTGGAGCTAGGGAAGGAGATGAAGTAGACCGAGTGAAATGGAGATTACTGTCGCACTGTGGCGACCCCGAGTAGGGAGAAGCCGAAAGAAGAAGAAGAAGATCCTGAAAAATATGCACTGCCCTCAAGTGTTTTTAAGCGTTATTATACCTTTAAAAATAGCTGTTGATTTCTATAACAATGCTTATATTATTATGGCGGGATTTTTGGTGCTTAAGTCTATAAGTTTCGCTTCAAGACCACAATTAACTTATGCAGTACTTTTGTCTGGAATTTTAAACTAGATCGACTTCTGACCAAAAAAGATATTTCTTCATTTTGGATATAAAAGTCTACCAAATAAAGTTTAGAGAGAAAGGGGTCTATGGTTTAAAAAAGGTTAAGAACTTGTGCTCCAGAATGAAGTGTCTCGTCCTGATTTTTCTTTCAGGAGGGACTTTACAGGTTTTTTATCTTGTATTTATCCAGTGGGTTGATTGTATGATTTGATATCTTTTATGAAACGTAAAATAATAGTAAGTTGCTTTTTCAGTAGTTTTTATAGTTTTTAAAATTTTGGTTTTGGTAAATCACATTCCATCCTACAAAATCAGGATGATTTGTAAAGTAAAATAACAAACCAGCGAAAGCTAAAAAAACTTTTCAATCTACCCCCTTGATATGCTGATTGTGCCTGGGGAACCCAGACACACCTATCTACTGCTGCACCTTTGCTGAGTATCCCGTAACACCGGTTTCGGCCGGACGTAGAATCAAACTTAGACTTTACACTAGGAAGCAAAACCTTAAATACTTAATAATTCATCGCGAAATTTTAAAGAAAGACCGTGAATGAAACTATTTTTTTGATACGATAAAAGAAAAATATCAGAGTTAAATATTAGAGTTTTATAAATTGGCTTGACAATTGATGGGTGTTTTTTAATTTATTTTAAATCAAAGAATATATGAAAAGATTTCTTTAGTTTAAATATTTGCTTATACTGTTTATACTACAGTAATTACTTATAGCGGTGGTCAAAAGTTTAGCATCACCTAAACATTTTTTAAAAAATAGCATGTATCGAATTCAATTTTGTTTGATTAATAAAAATAGCACTCTTCGCGACGGATGGACTCGTATGAGATTGTCTGACGTCACTCAAGTGAGCATACAGCATGAATTTATTTGCTAAAATTTCCAAAAAAAAAAACTCTGTGACGTCACAATGCCCAAGCAAAAGCACACGTCCGTTTATATACCGTTTATCACTTTATCACTTATTTATCAAATCTATGCAAAAAGATGTAAAGCTGTTATTAAAAAATTTGGATATAGCACAAAATATTTGCTTTTTAAATAAAGTGATAGAAAATTTTTTAAAAAATAAGTGATGCTATATTTTTGTCTACATGCTATTTTTTTCAATCTATTTAATAATTAATAATTGAGAAATAAAATCATGCATAATTATTATGATATAAAAATTAAAAAATGCATATATTAAAAGTATAATAACTTATTTTTATCAACTAAAGAAATTTGAATTTACTTAATGCTATTTTTTAAAAAACCCTTAGGTGATGCTAAACTTTTTGTCACCCCCGTAAATTTTCAACTGGTTTTCTCTGGATTCGAACCCACTGGTTTTTAATTTATAGATGTTATTATTTTAAGGTCTCAAGAAGGGGCGGCGATCTAAACTCCACTTTATACGTCGATTATCGAACGATCGACGGGACTGCGAATGCCGGCTCCGATTACGAAGCCAAAGAGGCGACGGTGAGATTCGAACCCGGAGAAACCGTAAAGAGCATTTACGTGAAGATCTTGGATGACGACATTTTCGAAGAAGACGAATATTTCACGGTTGAATTGTTCAACATTCGCTCTGGGGCGACCCACGGAATGTTTGACAAGGACGTCAACTCGGCGACGATTGCGCGCATCGGAGTGCCGTCAATCGCTCGCGTGATCATTCTGGACGATGACCACGCGGGACTGTTTACATTCCCCAGCGATTCAATAACGGTAAGAAACGATTTTTCCGAAATCGTATTTAAATTTTTATCTGTTTTAATAAGATTTCAATCTTTATAAAAAATTTTTTTTTCTTGAATAAGAAAATTTTTATTAAATTCTTCAATTAAATGCGCCGAAAGCTAGTTCAGCTTTTCTAAAGGTTGCCTTATATTGTATGCCCATTATTATAAAGGTATTATTGCTTTACGGATTCAAATTCATTTAACTACTTAGAGTGTAAGTATCAATTGAATTGATGTTTACAAATACGTTTGCGCTATTGCTGTTGTTCATGAAAAACATCTGGCGCAAACACGGCGTCAAGTTTGGATTCGTCAGCAGGATAGCTTAGCGTCGTAATACAGCTCTGACTTGCGAGCAGAAGGACGCGATGCTCAGTGTACCAGAATGATTTCTGTTGTGCTCTTGGAATTCCATTTCACGACAAATTCACCAATGCGGTCGTGATCTTTGCCTACAATAGTGACTCGGCTTAAAACAGAAAGCAACAACTGGGCCAAAAACCCATGCGAAGATGAATAAGTTTTGTGCCCCGCCAGGTGGCAAAGTAAGCGTCGAAAATAAGCAAAAAATGAAAACATAATCACAAAGAGTTACATTCGATAAACTATTATTAATCCATTGCTTACATTCGCATGAATAAATCAAGAAAAGTGCTCTAAGTACAGAAATGTACGATCGAGCGTTGAAAACCGCACCAGTTAAAGCCACTGTTTATCAATACCAAACTATTCTGATTTCTTTGATGTAGTAACATCGAGACATGAAACGTCAATGCAATCAAAATAGCTTGCGTGGCATTTTCTTTTCCTGGTCTATTTATACATCGCCGCAATGTTTTATGGATTTAGTCTTTCCTTGTTTATGAAGGAAGTGACATATGTGGAATTCGTTGGTCTCTTGAGGGATGAAGCAGCTGAAACGTCAGGCTTAAGAATCGAATTTGCCAGAAAACTCGGCAGGGAAACAATTTTTTCGTTCAAACACTTACGAGAAGGTTTTTATTATCAAAATGTATACAAAAATAATTGAGTGATTTAAAAAAAAATATTTAAGTAAAAGTAAATTTTTTGAACACATTTTTTGTGAGATTTGTCCCCTCTTTACTGCCCAGAAAATAGGCCAGGCATATTTAAACGAAATTGTTTTGCGAGTACTGTTTCTAAATACAGTAGATGGTATGCCAAAATGTGGGTTACATTTTAGTATTAATTCGTTAAAACACATGAATTTATTATTTTCAACAAAACTTATTTCAAGTTAAAGAAACAAATTTGCCAAAAAAATAGTCCTTTTACAACTACAATTATTGTAAAAAATAAAAAGCGTGCTAACTTCACATTAAATAAGAAGAATTATACATGTACATTAAACAAGAATACCTGATGTATGGCCTTTTTTAATCTATATTCAAACTGCTGTCTAAAATCTATTTCTCCGTAAGGTAACTTTAAATATTTACTTTAAAAAAAATAAGCAAAAAAGTCCCTTTTCCGCCAAAAGAGTATTTTTAAAAAAATTACTAAGAGCTGCTCGCGGACCCCTTACAACAATTTGGCAGATCCGTTGGGGGTACGTGGAATACCGGTTGGGAACCGCTAGCCTAGATAAACCATAATTTCATATTTGAAATTGTCGCAGTTAGTTTGATGAAACACTTGTTCTAAAACAGAGACGTCACAAACGACTTTACAGGCGATAAGTTAAAACAGAAGTTGGTCGGGTGCTGGTGTTAAAACACTTCGCAGAGCCACCTTATCTCTGGTCTACTCAGCAGCTGAGTACTGTGGCCCAGTCTGATGTCGCAGTGCTCACACTCACCTCATCGACAGTGTCTTGAACGACGCCTTGCGCATAGTCACTGGATGCCTGCGTCCCACTCCAACGGACTACCTACCTATACTCTCAGGCATCCAGCCAGCTGAGCTTCGCCGAAAGGGAGCGACACTCTCCTTGGCTCACCGTGGATCTCTGGACCCTGATCATATCTTATATGATCTTTTAAGTGGGTCCTCAGATACTCACCAAGCGAGACTAAGATCCAGACGCCCGTTTGTGCCAGGTGCGCGGAATCTTTTTGACATCCTTACCAGACTTGGCATCCGTGCTTCTGAATGGATAAATCACAAATGGAAAACGGAGTACTGTGAAAATGTTTCCAGGCTCCGTGCATATGTGCCCGGGACCGGTGCCAGGCCTATTGGGATGGGCTTACCCCGAGCAGCTTGGGTTAAGCTCATCCGCCTGCGGATTTGTGTTGGGCGATTCCATTCGTCTATGCACCAATGGGGTCTCGCTCCTTCACCGAATTACAAGTGTGGCGCCTCTAAACAAACCGCAGACCACTTTCTAACAGCGTGCCCTATACATCGGCCACCACATGGAGCACGAGGTCTGACGGTTTTGGATGACGAAACCCGATTCTGGCTTAATGACATCACTGCCAGCATCTAATCTAGGCAGTGCAGCAGTCTGGGATAGTAAAAGAATAAACCCTCGGCCCCAATCCTGTTTGTGTCTGACCTGGAGTGGATACTTCTCCAAACGACGAAGACGAGTGTCTTGACGAAACAACAGAATGGCACGAGCAGGTTTTGAACCGAGACCATTTAGATCACAATCCGGCACTCTAATTAATCTACCACGCTTTCGACATTTGATAGAAAGAGCTGCATGGTTGCTACACCTTATTTCTCATATACATTTGTTTGAGTTGCCAGTCCAAAAAGAATCTATAATAAATGCATACACACACCCGTATAAAAAGTTTTGTAAAATACCCTCAAAAACTTGATATCAAAAATAAAGTTATAAAAATTTTGGCTTGAACTTTTGGGGCTCTTAAAATCAGTACTATTCTATCAATAATGAAGATCTTGAGGTCATGTGGTCTCGGTCTCGTGTTTTGTATATTGGTCTCGAGACAGAACATTTTTGAATATTTTTGTTATTTGATGTTATTGTGATGAGTTTGGCAATTTGCTTAACAATAACACTCAGTTAACCAGCTTTGTCACAATTTGAAGTGGTGAAAAACTTCGAGTCAAACTTCTTTATTCTTTAGTTTTACAACTTTTTTAGGTTTATTCCAATAAAGATTTTTATTGTTAGCAGGGCCATCTGTTACAAGCTAATCTCACAACAAAAAAACTTGAGCTTTTTTCGTTCGGCAACCAACAAGTCTGGTAGTGCTTTGAATGTTTCTACGCACACTCTTGCCATTAAAACATTACACCAAATTAATCTAATTTTAGAAAAATCAAGTAACTTGATTATGTATATATTTTTTAAAGCTTTTTTTCAATTAGACGACAAGCTTCAACAGAAGAACGAAAGAAATAATACAGAAAAACAGCAGTAGCTCCAGAGAGCGGACATGGATTTTTATATGTTGTTTGTTACAGTTAATCTATAGCTAGTTATCCACCTTAAAATTTAGTACGCCTGCCAAAAGTTGCTTTAAAAGTATGTTTTAAAGCAGAATAAATATGATTAAAAAAATGACTTTTACGTTAACTGGAAGCTAAAGTTTCTAAATATTCAGTTTCAAAACGTCTTAAAGTAGATTTAGAATTAGACTCCATCAGTGATAACGCTATGTTACCGCTAAAGTTCTCCGGAAACTTAAATCGGGCAATGCAATAGAATGCAATAGTTAGTTCAGACCTGTGCAAAATATGGCCGGTGAATGCCCAGAATATGGCCTGCGACACAATTAATAAAATTTTTATTTCGAGTTTTATTTGGTTTAATATGGCAGGAGTGCAGTTACATAAAATCATGTAATTCTTAAATCGCTAACAGTCAAAATTTAGAACTGCTTGCCAAGACTGCCAAGCAGGGGAAAGTGCCGTAAAACATTTTTCCCAAGGACATAATTGAATTGCACGATTAGGTTTTTAACCGCGGTCGTTTTGATCACGATCACCACGCTCTAAACACTCGACCACGCTGCCCAGGACCCGTTTAACAGCCGGTTGAAAAGTTGTGATCAATAAATCAATAGGAGTATGCGCGGAAGGGAAGGAGGTTTGAAGATTAAAACACCTCCATGAAGAATGATTGTTAAAGCTTCATAGTACCATTAAGACAGTTTAAAAACTGTTAAAATAAAGTGAAGAATTTATTTGATTAAAAGATAATTAGGGTTAGAAAAAAGTGAAGAACAAAAAAAGGATTTTCACCTTGTTTTACATTTGTCGGCAGCGTGTTTGAGTAGTAAATAGCGCTGTGATTGATGGCGAACGTGATTGGAACCGTTAAAAGCCTACTCTCCTTATTCTGTTGTGTCCTAGGGAATAACATTTTAGGCACTTTCCCCAGCTTGGTGGTCTCAGAAAGCTGTCCTAAATTGTGATCATACCTTAAAATATAAACTAAAAAAACAAAATAAAAATTTTAACCGGACAGCAATATTTTTGCACCCGGCCTCCTTTTTGTGAAAGACATCATGAATTACGATGATCGTGTTTTCGGCTCTCAACTGCCGCCCCCTCCCCCCATAACAAATTTCTGCTAACGCCATTGTATGAATCTAATTGCTTAAAACAAAATACCAAATGGTAACATAACGAAGTAGAAAAGTAGAAAATAATTAAAAAGTACTCTGATTAATTTACCCAAAGTTAGACAAAAAAATGAACAGGGTAACACAGAAAAAAACAGCAGCGAGTTGTTAAACAGTTTTTACTCATTTGCACAATTTATTCTAATTTTTAATCTTTTTGAGGTGATTAATTAGACTAATTCGATTCTATGTAAGCCAAACATAGCCAACAAATACAACACAGATACCTGAGCTAATCAAATAATTAGGTAAAGTTTCAACCATTCCCGTGATGAGTGTGCCTTCAGCATTTTTGAATTAAAAAAAAAATTTTCAATGAATATTCATTGAAAATTTTCTGATTGCGTTTTTCAACATTGTTAACTTAGGTGCCTTTTGCGTTTCGGCTTTCTTCTGCTCTACTTGGGCGGGTTTTGAAGCAGATTGTTTTATGATGCATCACTCTGAGTAAAGCTTTTTTCAACATGATAGCGATGTTTGTTTAATTAAAATGCAATCTTAGACTATTTAAAAAATAAAAATTTATTGCGTTTGTAATGACTAATGGAATTTATGGACTATATGATTGTAAAATTTTTTGGTCTCGGTCTCGGTCTCCAACAGTAGGTCTCGAAATTCGACGGTCTCGATCTCGGTCTTGGTCTCAGAAAAATTATTGGGTCTCGGTCTCAGTCTCCACGTTTGTGGTCTCGCTTAAATTACTGCATTCTCTCATAGTTTAATCTTTTTGAAATATACAAAATTGGTTTTTTTGAGACCTGAAATAGCTTGCGGGTAAATAGTTTTCGTGTTTAATTTTTTAAAACTTCTACCAGAAATGGCCTCCACTTAAAAATTTCTTGGTATGTAACTGCTTACCATCGCACTTCAAGAAACAAGTCAACAGACTTCCGTAACTAGATATCACGTGGCTACCGACATAACCTCACAAATTAGTAGATAGTGAGGAAAGTCGCCGTCCCAAAGTGTTTCCCAGCAAAAAATTCAAACAATCTAATTTTTCTGGCATTGAGCATGTTTTTTAAGGTATAAAATGCACCTGTAAAAATGTTCTTGGCAAAAAAAAAGATGTTTTACCCCCAAAGAAATTATTTCAATATGTTGCACACCAAAATCAAACCACAAAATTGTCGTTTTTTTAGTGTAATTGATTATTTCAACATAAAACTAGTAAAGTGATTTTTGAGCATCAGAAAGATTTTCGGTATATAACAAAGCTCTTGTATTCTGGTCAGTTGCATTTGTTATGTTTAGGCTTCTTGGTGGAATGGTGCAAAACCATAATTCGGACAATTTGCACACAAAATTCGGGAGAAATTGTTTTGTTCCCTGCGCCTATGACCACGATCCACGAATTGCTCTTCATTTAATACTTGTCAGAAATAGAAAGAAAAAATATTTTCTATTATTTAGGGCGTGAACCAAACTCGAATCGTTAACTTGTATTAATTGCTGATTGTTGTCTGTAAACCCGAACCGTGACTGAACCGAAACTGAATAACTAAAAATGAAATTTGCTGAACCTGAACCAGAATCTTACGAGTATTTTAAACGGTTTGACGCTCTGATAAAAAGTTAAAATGTTGATTAATTACAATACAAAAAAAGAAATTAAGTTCAACTTCAAAACATTTGCGAAGATTTTTTTTTAATTTTGTAAAACTTCTGTGTGACCAAGTATTGTACTGTAAAGGTGCAAAAAATAAAAGAAAAGAAAAAAAACGATTTGAAATTACTTTAGCGCAAGTAAACTGGAATCGAGCAAAATATCTTGGATTCTTCGACAATTAACCGTTCTTATTGCAAATTTTTACCATGGTCATTTTCAACTTTAACGATTGGTGGCATATATATTAGCACAAAAACAAATGGTTTAGGTGAGATTTGTATATTTTCATTCAAAAATTGATATAGCAAGCAATAAAAAGCATATTTATCTAAATAATTTATACTTGTTGTTTTCAAAGGAATAAGGTCAAAACAGAAAGTAGGTTTTAATCTGCTCCTGAAATGAATCTGAAACCTAATCAGTAAGCAGTGGTGGCTTTAATACAGAGCAAACGAGGGGCGGCATCTGATCCCCTAAAAAACATCAAAAAGTGGGCCCCTCCTAAGCAAAATATTGCTCTATTTTTTCGTATTAACTCCAAGAAGGTGGCTCCTTGTCTGAACCTTAACTTTGGAACGAAAGTAAGAACCTATTTTAGAGATCATTACGGGTTTTCGACGAAAATAGAGAGCTTGGACATGAAAGTAATGATCTTTTCTTTGGACAAAAAAACTCGACAAAAAACTTGGCAAAAAAAATTTGACAAGCTAAAAGTAGCCCCTTTTTTTTTCTTGCACCAGACCCCCTTTTTTAAGGCAATCACTGTCATTAGGCTTAATTATTTGAGAAAGTTTATGTAGATTTTTAATCCGTACAAAACTTCATAAGAAAACAATATCGTTTGAAAATTACGAAACAGAATGCTTTAAGCTTTTTCTTGCTAAATTGATTTTGGACCTTGCTGTGCCACTTTGCTCATTTGTCGGCATCGTGGTCGAGTGGTTAAGAGCGCCGTGATTTCGATCAACATGGTTTCAGTTCAAAACCTACTCGCGCCATTCTGTTGTGTCTTTGGAAAAGACACTTTACGGCATTTTTCTCCGCTTGGTGGCTTTATTAAGCAGTTCTAAATTTCAGTCATATCTCTATAAAACTAAAAAAACAAATAAGAAATTTTAGGCTGACAACAATACCTTGGCATCTCCGGAAGCAGGTCGGGGTAATTGTTTGCCCTGTGTATTAGCGCCTCCGTCGCTATTCTGCGAGGCAGAAAGATAAATATAGAGAAAAAAAAGAAATCCTATAAATTCTAAGTTTAAAATAAAATAAAATTCATTAAAATCAAATTTTTAATAGTTACTCTCTTTACTGTTGCAGTTACAAATAAGCATGTTTTGATAGCTTAAGAAATAAATAAAATAAGTAAGAAAAAAATGATTTTATTTGCGACATCATTTATTTGAAAAGCACTTCAAAATATCAATTAACCTTTTATCAACAAACGCTCCTACTAAAAAGGAGCTGAATTGCAATTGCTTTTTTATGTCTCAATGGATAATTTTTTGTCTTGATTATCCTTCTATCTTGCAGGCTAACGAAACAACAAAATAAAAAGCTCTTGCATCAATTCCTTTTTTTTGTTGCTATGGACTTTGGCATTGCTTTCTTTTGGGTCTGCAGAAAATATAAAACAACAGTTGGCAATCGAAAAAACTAGACGCTGTCATTGGCTTACAGCCAAGTTTCGTTTGGACAAAAGCTATTTTCGGCGCCAAAAATTTTTTGGGGTTACATTAATACTTATACTTATTGCTTTCAATTTATTAAAAACGAATTAATACAACAAACGTGCAGCAAGTCTTCACTTGGCCATCTTTCATTAAAAAACAGTGAATGGTATTTACGTAGTTGAAGCTTTTATTCGAAAGTCTTGACGCATTTCTAATTAAATGTTTCAGCCAAGGATTTTTATCATACAGATAAATGAAGGAATCGGAATCTTAAAAATCGAAGTCCAAAGAAACTCCGGGGCACGGGGCAAAGTTCTTGTTCCTTATAGGACCGTGAGCGGAACTGCAAAAGGTGGTGGGGAAGACTATATCGATTCGTTCGGAGAATTAGAGTTCGAAAATGATGAAACATCGTAAGTGCTGAACTGTTATCGGAAAAATCGATTTTGCTTCGAAGGTAGATGCGCTGCGTCTGCTGAAAAATCGGTTTAGATTTGACCGCGACTCAATTTTATTAAGCCAGTCTATTGTTACGTCATTAATTATATGACAGAAGGATTTTCTAAAGCTTTTTTTCTCTTGAACTTTTGTCAAAAAAGAATATTAATTATAGGGAACAAAAGAAATAAAATCATAATCCTCTTCAAAAGTAAATTTTTATCTTTATCCATCTGCTGGAATAAAATATAAAAAAATAGACATAAGATAACCTTTTATCAGATTTATAAAATATAGATTGCTTAATGTATTTTTAATTACCCTGAATGACCCAGTTAAAATATCGCTAATCCTTTATATTTTGTCATGACAAGTATACCCAAGATATAGGATGTGCAAAAATAAAGAATATGACATATAAGTTGAACCTTTTTAACTTGAATCAATTTGAGACACGATCATTTTCTTCGTGTTCAACACCCAGTTACTCAAAAAGATATCATAAAAATTTAAATAAAAAAAATTTAGCTGAATCTAGGATGTAACCTGTGAAAAAATAGTACTTAAAAACCATTGAAAACTTAAAAATAATGATAAGGTCCCACAGAAAGAAAATGTCAAATATAGCTGTACAGTTGTTTTAGCGATTAATATTGGAAGTCCTTTCTAGTTTTTAAGAGTAAAAATTGAGTTAAAAAATCGAAACTCTTGGCCAAAGTAAAAAAGCTAAAAATTTGTATTAAAAAACGGTTTCGATTTCTATGATAAAATACTCTGTACATCCCCTTTTTTAAGATATATGAAAAATGTTTTTATTACCCAGAATAACTCTCGTTTTGCTATTCAGGTTTCTGCAATATAATTAAAAAAACAACAAATTTCTGGTTATATTTTAAAATTAGTTGACCGTTTTTTTGAAGGAAGTACATCAGCATTCAAATTATAGACGATGAAGAATACGAAAAAAACAAAAGTTTTTATTTGAAATTGTCAGCACCAAAGCAACATCAAGATACTAATTCTGATTCCGGTTTGTACAACTTCAAATTTAAGTAAAAAAATATTACCCTAGAATCAAAAATAGAAGCAGTAATAACCTTCTTATTTTGCATTTTCTCGTAATTTTTTCTTTAATATAAAGCTTAACTAACATATTTCAAAATTTATATTTCACCTGTATTTTACCTTATATTTTATGAAATAGATTTTATGATGCAAAATTTGTCGGCAGCGTGGTCGAGTGGTTAAGAGCGCCGTATTTGTGATCAACATAGTGTCCGCTCAAAACCTACTCGCGCTGTTCTGTTGTGTCCTTTAGAAAAAGGCTTTAGGCACTTTTCCCTGCTTGGTGGTCTTGGCAAGCAGTTCTAAATCTTAATCATATCTCTATTAAATATCATGCGGACAGCAATATCTTGGCATCTCCGGAAGCAGGTCTGGGTAATTGCTTGCCTATGAATCAGCACCTCCGTCGCTTTCCTGCGAGTCAAGAGGATAAATATAGAGATAAAATGAATAATAATAGACAGTGGGTCCATTGATTTTTTAGAAATTTGAGAGTTGAATTGTTTAAGTGAATGTTAAAGAATTAAATCAAAATGTTAAAATGAGAAATTAGTAAGAATAAAACAGCTTGATACGTTAGATACTACTTTTTTTTCAACTGATTTTTAATTGTATCAATAACATTTAAGTCAAATTTTTTGCTACCCTAGGTTATGGTTTTTAATTTGTACAAATAGTACCAATAATAAGTCACCTGTAACATGTAAAAGCTTAACGAAGAAATGCTGAGTTTCTTTAATAATTAATTAACAAGGTCTGTATTTAATTCTTACCCTTCGTATACAGTTTTGGATTTGGAAAATACGAGTACTTATGGTATGTTTTTTTGTTGAGAGTCTAAATGAAAGTATTGATAGCTCTAATTTAAAATCTTATTACGTTACATATAAAAAAATAACTAGAAAATCCTTCAACTGGATATGAGTATTTTAGTTTCTCGGCAAGCAGACGGGTAATCTGTTATTTGCAATGAGTCAACGGTTGCACTGTTGTCCAACAGATCAAGACAATAAATAGTTTTTATAATTCATATGATACTTGCGGTGAAACAAATATAACTTTTTTTTGCTTTTAAGGAACTGATTTGAATGAAGATTTCCGATCAACAGAGAAAAAATCTTTGGAAGCTTTAACTGAAGAAGAAGAAGAGGATAAACGGATCGCAGAATTAGGAAAGCCTCGGTTGGGGGAATATTCTTGTATTGAAATTGTTATTGAAGAAAGTTACGAATTTAAAGTAAGTGTTAAAGCATTTTAAACCACAAATAAGTTGCTTAAATCTAAAAAAGCTAATTATAAATTTTAACCGGACAATAACAAATTTGTTTATCCGCGAAGAACTTCTTGACGTTTATCCTGTGTAGGTTCGAAAGATGATTAGTTGGTAGAATGATAGTAAAATTCTTAAATTACACATTATTGCAAATCAAATTTCAGTTATAGATATTTGATTAAAGTCAATCAATTGCCTGTTTTGGGTAGAAAATAAAAAACATTTGGCTCTTGAAATCACACCAACTTTAAAAACAAATTTTTCAATTTATGATTTTGCTCTTAAGTTTAAAGTAAAAAAAGAAATTTGCTCATAAAAATTAATCAATAAAAAAGTTTGTTTTTGTTGTTGTTGTTTTTTTCCCATCCCCGAGAGTATCTTGAAAAAGCAATTCCTTAACCCCTCTAAAAAGCCAATCAAAACTTTTACACTTGGATGATTTGTGCTGCTCCCAAAGGCCTTTTCCGCAGGCTAGTAGTGTGGTGGTACGTTGGTATTTTGCTACAGTTAGAGGAGGTGATTGGTGTCATGGGCGTATGTCAAGCATAGCAGACCTCGTGGTGTGTAAGTATACGAATTTACTGTGTGTCGGTAACTTTGCCAGAGTCGTGATCTGTTGACTTTGAGCTGAGACAGTTTTGTAACCATATGACGTGGTAATGTTTGTTGTGATGAATAAATGTCATGGGGCGTGGGGTTACCGACTTTGCTGTTTTTTTCTGGAGCAAGGATATTTTGAGGGGTTGGTAGTGTGAATGTGTTTGAGGTTTTCTTTACATTCCTCAGGTGTTATGTCTGGTTGATATGATAGGGTAGTGTTGATATACATAGGGCTCTATATGGTGTTTGCATATTCCAAAATAAGACGAGTGACAGTTTTAAACGTAAAGACGATCAGCTCCTTTTGTTTACATTATTTGGTAGAAGTCAGTGCTTTGAGAATGTTAAGCATATGTTTTGTTTTAGTGATCATGATATTTATCTGCTGTAAAAACGTTAATTTTAGATCTCGAGTGAATCCAAAAAGTTTTGTGTGTTTCGCTATTGGTGATTTTTGATTGTTTAATTGAAGTGAATAAGTCGTGCCATACTCAGCTAAGTCTGGTGTAAAAAGTGGAGTTGTATTTTTTTAATATTGTGTTTATATGAAGATTATTAATAGGCCATTCATAAACTTTGTGAAAATATTGGTTAAATGAGTTGTTGGACCTTAGGTATTTGGTGTATGATGCTGTGGTTGTTACGTACTCGGCCTATGTTGTGATTTGTCCATTTTTTGGGGGAAATAGAATATTAGACAAGCAAACGTTAAATAACTTTGGAGGCAGAACTCCACCAGAAGTCAGAAGTCCGACTCATGGGTCGCTTGTTTTGATACTCTGGTAAAGTTAATAAAATTTGTGATTGTTGTTACAGAATACTGTTGACAAACTAATTAAAAAAGCAAACCTTGCTGTGATGGTAAGCACGTCATCCTGGAGGGAACAATTTGTCGAAGCTTTGAGCGTAAATGGAGGTGAGTTCTTAGGTATTTCTGTAATAAGAAAATTTTTGCTCTGCTTGTGGATGACTAGAAGCAAAGAGATAAGGTGGTGCATTTTTCACCACGAAAAGTTCTACATTTGATGCGAAATTTAAACTGAGGCTAATTCTCCAAACAGTCAATAAGCTATTGAACAAAAGTTAACATTTCAAATTTGTTTCTTCCTAGGTGCAGACGACGATGAAAAAGACGAAAGTTCTGAGCCATCAGCATTTGATTATGTCATGCATTACTTGACTGTTTTTTGGAAGGTAACAAGTCATTTCTCTGCGTTTGACATTATGATGTTTACCTGGTCGGGCAATGTAAATTCCTGAATTTCTTAGTCTGCCGCTGTTGTTTTGAGCGATGAATTAATTAGATCATATCGGCGTTCTGAAACCCTTTTCTTTTGCTATTTAAGTTTATATGACAAACCTTTTTGCAAGATTGATTCTGACCCAAATAATTTTAGTTTCCATTCCTGGGTGAAGACCAAAACAAGGGTCTCTCTTGGTGATTAAAGTCTGAAAGTAGTTTTTGCGCAATTGACCACAAGTAAAGATCTTTCTTGGTTTTCATCAAATTTTTATTTAAGTTTTTTGTCATGCGACTCTTTTTGACATTTTAATTTGTTGCAGTTTATATAAATCTTTCAGTTTATATATGTTACTTATTTTGAATTTATGAGACTAATTTTATATATTCGTTTGTCTCGGCGACTTATGCTTGTGTCGGATACATGAATTGAAAAACTGTGGGCCAGAAAGTTTTTGAATAGCAGAAGCAACGAGACATAGTAGCTTTTGTTCAAAGTTTTTTCAAAATATAAGCAATAATTTTTGAATAATCTCGCAAAAGCAATAATTTTATTGGATCGAAAGATCTTAAAATAACAAAGCAGATTTATTTGTTTCGTTTAGTCCACGGGTCACCGGCATGAGTTTGCGTTTATTCCAAGGTCGGTGCAAAAATCTGGATTTGATTACCAGATCGTAGATCATAAATCTTGACATAAGTGCGAACCTTATCGATTTTTTTTGAAAAAATTGTTCGGTGGTCATAAGGAATTTTAAATTTTTCCATAGCAAGATAGAAATCATAACTTGTAAGATTAAAGAAAAAAGAATAAACAAAGCGGCAACATCAGGTGCTGTTCGCATTCGTGCCCCCCACAGAGTACGGAGGAGGTTGGGCTTGCTTTACCGTGTCGATTGTTATGATCGGGTTGTTGACCGCCGTGATCGGGGACGTCGCGTCCCAGTTTGGCTGCATCGTAAATCTTAATGACGCGGTAACCGCCGTCACGCTTGTTGCCATGGGAACCAGTGTTCCAGGTGAGATTTGTTTGGAGTTTGCTAAAGGCCCGTTTCCACTACGAGCGTGGAAAAGAGCATTCTTTCTCTCTTTTATTGATCTTCTGTTGAAGCGAGCGGTTAAAATTGAAGCGAGCGCAAAAAAAAGCAATAAAACAAACAAAGAATGCTTTTTTCCACGCTCGTAGTGGAAATGGGCCTTAAAAAGAGACTAACTATTAAAATAGGACTAAAGCGAAATAAAACGATTCGCCGTTGCAATAAATTTTCGTCAAACATGAAACAAACATTTTGTAACTTTGTTTTGCAATCAAATTTCCAATATTTTGAAAGGATTGAAATTAAATGAATGTTAGAAGTTTATTTACAGGTAAGTCTAATGTGCAATTGATGGCGTGAAAGAATTTGTCTCATCTTCTAACTTGGTAATTTAAATTAGAATTAATATTTATTAGAGTTAGCTTAAATTTAGCACGGGAACCTGTGGTCTTAAAACAGGTCTTTAATTTCAATTAAAAGCTTTTTATAGTTTTGTCTTGACTTTGAAAGACAATATTTGCTTTGCTAGAAGAAGGCCTAAAATCTGTTACGGCTCAATAATAGACATTTAATTTTTTAAACTAGCCCTTGTTTTTAAATGTTGCTTGTGTTTTTGTCTTATTGCAGGATAAGTAACATGCAAAAATTTAACTTCTGACTCTATGAGCAAAATTACTGATATTTAAGATTGTTAATTGTTTTCTTTAAATACTTCGGAACCCTTAAATATAGCTACTGTTGTGGTACAAAAAATTGTGCGGTGTTACAAAATAAAGGAAAAAGCAGGAGGAACAGGTTGTTACCAGTTTTCTTCACCGCTCCGATCGAACAAAACGTTTTCCCAAGCCATCAAACGTTTGGCTTGGTGTAAGCCAAAAAAGTTGGATATGACGTCATATCATGTGATCATTTGAAGAGTTAAAGAAACCTTCTGCTTTTCATCAAAGCCTTTTCAAACCTTAAAAAGAGATTTATTGAACAATAACAAAGTTTTTCGAAAAGAAAAAGGAGTTTTTGTATCTGACGTGTCGTTGCAGGAACGAGTGAAGCGCCGAGGAAGAATTAATGCCATTTCACTTTCTAAAACATTTAAAACTCTTGATTTTTACTTTTACAATTTGCTGCGTTTATAAACACAAATTTACAATAGAAAAAGTTATTAAAGTAGGACTAATTATTAGCAAGAACTTTTCCCTTAATTTTTGGCTTATGCAATGTATAATATGTTACTGCTTCTTCAGCAACCTACTTAAGCTTTTTTAGGATAGCAACAAAGTTTTTTTGTAAGTTGTTTCCTAGATGATTATTGTTTATTGCAGAAAAATTGTAGAAAGACAATTTGATTGAATTATTAAATTTAAAATCTGATTTGCAAGAACTCGGGTGTTTTTTTCTTTTTCATATTTTTACATTTCTTCTTTTTTCAGACACTTTCGCCAGCAAAGTAGCCGCAGTCGGCGACGAGTACGCCGACGCATCGATTGGCAACGTGACTGGATCAAACGCCGTCAATGTGTTTCTCGGCATTGGAATTGCTTGGACCGTCGCCGCAATTTATTGGGCCGTTAAAGGAACCACCGAAGAAATGCGAAAATTTCACGTCGATCCGGGCAATTTGGCCTTTTCTGTGACGGTATTTTCGATTTTCGCGTGTGTCGCCGTGGCAGTTCTCGTGTTTCGAAGAAGATTCAAAGCGATTGGGGGTGAATTGGGAGGGCCACGAAAATACAAAATAATAAGCTCTTGTACTTTTATTTTCTTTTGGGTACTATATATTCTATTGTCGGCTTTTGACAGCTATGGACTGATTGATACTTTTTGAGCATCGTTTTTATCTTGGCTGCAGTGAAGCAGTGAAGATTACCAATTATGATCAGCCCGGCAACCTCAGCAAAGTATAAAAAATTAGTAAATTTTATTCTAAAGCAATTTGTGCGTAAAGAGATTCGATTAATTCACTGAATTTGCGTTTTGCTCTTACTAGACAATTTATTTAAGAACTAAAGCTTGTTAATGTTTTAATTGTTTTTGCTTTAGTGTCCTCCATCGCGGTAAACTGCTTCTGCAGTAACTTTCCCACATTTTTTTTGACTAATTTATTCTTCTAAAAGTATTTGATGATTAAAGTACACAAGAGCAGACTTTGGGATTTTGAATGGACGTTCCAATTGAAATGCACAAACTCTATGTGTTTATTTGCTTTTGTGCTGCTAATCGAGTTGAAGAATTTTTGCTGGTTTCGCTTTGGAAAATGCGCCCACTTGACTGTGTCGAAAACATGAAGCAACATTTGGGAAGGTCCTTTCCAATTTTATTATTTTTGCACCCGTTATGAGCCTTTGTTTGAAGATATACTGTGCTTCGAAATAACGACTCCATATTTTTTTATTTATTTCATTACGTATAGCTAATTTTTTTGTAATATTTATATTGATTTTGAAATACTTCAAAAGATAAGAAATGACAATCTATTTCTGAGAAATTTTGAGGCCCAGTTTTAAACCTACCCTTATTATTCGAGTATAAGTCGCACCTCCCTCCAACTATGACTTGTTTGATGGAACAAAATTTTTTTATAATTTTTATTTGAGTAAAAACACGAACATGATTGTTTTCCTTCAAATCAACAATAATCACTTTGCCCAAACAGTTTATTCCAATCTTGTTCCTGTTTGTCGCATGTCACGAGGTGACAAATGGTACTACGACATTTGATCGAAACGACACTTGATCGAACTGAAAGTTAATAAAAAAAAAGAGATTTAATTTTGTATTTTTCTGCGATTAAACAATCTCTTTTTTATTGTAAATTAGATTCTTAAAAAGTAGAGGCCATCAGTAAGAAGATAATTTGTTTTTATTTTTTATAGTTTTCAGCCAATGTCAAGGTCATGGTTTCTTAACAAGGTCCCTGGACAAAACATTTTTTAGGGGGCAACAAATAGATCTCTTTTCAAGGTTATGTTTTGTTAGATGCCTATTGGTGCCTTTGTAGTCAGTAGCGTATTTACGGTGGGCATTGTGCTATGGCCCCACCCTTGAAGACCCCTTGGAGAAATCAGAGATAGATTTAAAAGGAAGACTTTTTTTAGAGATTACTATGTTTGTGGGACAAAAAATCAACAAATCGGGACAAATTCAAAGTTGTAAATTTTCTCTTTCAATATTTGATCAAGTGTTGTTTCGATCAAATGTCGTTCGATGAACTGTCGGATCACGGTGGCAAATACCCCTCAACTTTAGTTTCGTCATCAGATTTTTTATCCTAAAGTTGATCATCTCCACCACCATACAATTGATTGGAAATCCCAGTTGGCAATCGTGATTTTCTAGTCCTTTTTCTCTTTCTGTCTCAGTGTTGCCGAAATGCCGAATTTTTCTCGTGCGTAAGTCGCACCTGATTTTTGGGTGCGTATTTGGTACAAATAAATGCGATTTATACTCGAATAAACATGGTAATTGTTAATATTTGGTTTAAAAGCTCAATTTTACTGACATTTGATAAACTTATACGTATTGATTTTTTTTCGTTTTAACCTATTATTTTAAAATTATCAATTTGATATGTTCCTGACTTTTTTTACAGCAAATATGAAAAAAGTATTATTATAATCTAGAACTGTTTGTCTTTGTTTCCCAAATTTGATGGTGCTAAAAAAACGTCAGATTCAAAATGTTTTAATTTTGACCACAAGAAACATTGCCAAAGATTGTTGCTCAAACTCTTAAATTGTTTTATAGTCGGTAAGCTGTAGTGCGAAGGCGTCCGACCGTCTTGAGCCAAGGGTTATTTTGACTTATTATAAATATTTCCAAGCCTAGTAAATAAAACGTCGCGGCCGAATTTTATAAGTGAAAGTCTTTTTTTGTCTTAAGGATTTTTGATTTCAAACTCAAGTAAATACCTTTTTTTAGTCTTCACTTTCCCTAAATTAATTTTTTTGAAACACGATTACTCATTTAATGTATACGTTATTTTCAAAAATACCGAGTGGCCGTTCAAAACCTTTACTTGGACCATGGTTTAAACGCCTCAGCTATAGCCCATTATCAAAATTCTTAGAAAAACGCTTGAGGGTTTTCACCAAGCTGCCATCTGTATTTCAAAAAAACTTCGCTTTCAAATTAATTGGCGGTTGATGCAAAGTAAGAAACTTTTTAGATCTTTAAACACGTCCGAATTGCTTTTTTCGTTTACACCGATTTTGAATGAAATGGATCTGCTTAAATAGCGACACATTAGCAAATCATGTTAAGCGTGAACAAAAAGCTTGGTTTCAGATGCTTTCGTGTTGGCGGATTTTGTGCTGTTTTTTTTTAATATTTATTTTGCAGTTATGTTGCAATTTTACAAACGATTTAGGACGTATAAATGTTTTCGACTTCACGTCAGCAACTTTTTGCAGTGAAAAATATAAATATTAGCTGAAAAGAAGCCGCAAATTTTTTTTATAGAGCTGCTCTTAAATGACATTTTTATTTGGTGCAAAAACAAAAACGGATTCCATGTTAGCCAAAATCGTATTCGAATAGATTTCGTATAATTCCTTTTCCGCAACAAAAGGATAGTGTTCGAAACATGCGCATGTGTTGCTTCTTGTTTGGGTTGTTCTTTTGTGTGCTTTTTTCACCAATAAATAAGCCCATTAAAAGTATTTTTGTAGTTTACATAGATTTTGGACTCGAAGGTGCTTTGTTTGATCGTTTGTAAAATTGTATAGGTTTAATAGAAAAAAACCTCGAACTTGATTAAGAGTTTATAATAATGCTACAGCAAGAAAAGTATAAAACTTAATATTAATTTGAATGGAAGAAATGTAAGTGCGAGTAGGTAAAAAAATAGTTATCCCTGCAATTCATTTGCGGGAGTTTCAGAGGTGGGCGATGCGCAACTCGAATCTGTCACTTCTGCAATTGCGGAAGTTGCGTTGCGCTATTATACTTTTTTGGGCCGCGTTGGGCACCGAGAAATAAAAAGACTACTTTGGTTTTTTCGCGCTGCGCATTAAACAAAACTATTGCGCTTAGTTGCGCTGCGCTTTACGACTTAGTCCTATTTTGAAAAAGCGCCATGTACTTTGAGGGGAACTGAATCTTTAATCTTTCAAACAAGAAATTAGCGAGTTTTTTTTTTTTTTGAGAAACGGCAGCACCTTTGATAGCTTGTGTTTTCAACAAATAATTTCCAGCTGAAGTGGACATTAATCTTTTACTAAAAATTCCTCTCAACAATTTGAATACAAAGATTTACTTGTAAAGTTTCTTTATTTGCCAAACGGAAACGCTTGAATCGGCGGAAAACCCGATAAGGGTTGCGGTTTGTCAATATTCTCTGCCACTAACGAGTTTGTTCGTCAGTTACGAAAATGCCATAAACTTTCCCAAAAAGTAAAAAAAATTTAAGTTTGAAACAAGCAGTGATATGTCAGTTGTACAACGCGCGGTAAGGCATGCTCCAAGTGCAATACGAATTCGAAACAAAAATATCTGCTTCGGTTAGCAAACATATAAAGTTAATCAAAATGGAGCAGGAAATGATGTTTATGGTTTACACTTATCATTGCAATTTACGTGCCGTAATATTAAACCACAAAGCTAAATCTTCTTATGTAAACTTGAACTTGTTTGTGCGTTCTTGGCAATCCCCCTGACGAGCCTTATAGACGAACAGATATTTGGAGCAAATACGTTTAATGCTTAAATTTAATTATTTAATAAACTTAATAAATTAATTTATACGTTTAATGGAAAACGTCAAATTTGTAGCATACTTACAGCAGTGATAAAAGGTTTAGCATCACCTAAACATTTTTCAAAAAATAGCATATATTGAATTCAATTTTGTTTGATTAATCGAAATAACGCTCTTGCGCGACGGGTGGACCCATATGAGATCGTATGACGTCACTCAAGTGAGCATACGGCTTGAATTTATTTGCTAAAATTTCCAAAAAATCTCTGTGACGTCACAATGCCCAAGCAAATGCGCACGTCCGTTTATATACGGTTTATCACTTTTTCACTTAATTATCAAATCTATGCAAAAAGATGTAAAGCTGTTATTAAAAAATTTGGATATAGCACAAAATATTAGATTTTTAAATAAAGTGATAGAAAATTTTTAAAAAATAAATGATGCTATATTTTTGTCTACATGCTATTTTTTTTTAATCAATTTAATAATTAATAATTGAGAAATAAAATAATGTATAATCATTATTAAAATTTTTTTTTTTTTTTTTTTCAATAAGGGAGACAAGAATCAGTCCAAATTTATTAAATAAATGATGGCAAATTAAGTATAATCATTATGATATAAAAATTAAAAAATGGATAAATTAAAAGTATAATAACTTATTTTTATCAATTAAAGAAATTTGAATTTACTTAATGCTATTTTTTAAAAAACCCTTAGGTGATGCTAAACTTTTGGCCACGCTTGATGTTTTTTGACATTTAGTCTTTGTTTTCCTTTTACAGCATAGTAATCCGCAAAGACCAAAGCCGATTTGACGAAACGTGCCAACGCACAAAATTATCGCGATAAGATGATTCACGGATAGAAAAATATCGATCACGTGTCAAGACTCGATGGATGTAATTAAAAATTTAAAAAAAAAAATCAATTTGTCAATCTCAAATTTTGTGCACAAAAATGTGGAAAAGTGAAAAACAGTTAATTTTTTTTGTAAAAAAAGCTATTAATTATTATCTTTTGTTGTTTGTTGTAATCTATCTTTATGATTTTAAAAGAAGCGATCAAAATCTACGCGATGAACACTTTTTTCCGTATCTGAAGCTGACACAAAATCCCAGTTGACTAATGTAGGCCGAATTGAAATTTCTCACTTAGCTAATCCACCTTGCACTCATCCGTGCAGTAGTTTTGAAGTATAAGTGACTGTTGTTTGGCAGTTTGTGTGGACACTTAAGACTGCTTCGAATCAGCCGAGCAAAAATTTGGTCCGACCGTCTCATTTCGACGTTCCTGGTCTTTTTCCGCATTTTTAGATAAGAAAACCGGATCGTAGGATGAACTCAAAGTGATGATCTTGTTTGTATGTTGCCGCACACTTTGAATAACAGCTAATTTCCGCAGGTAAAAGTGGTGTAAGTTCTGTCGGACCACTTAATAATGACCCCACTGGCGGTAAGTCACTTGACATTCTGCTTCTCGATATTTTTAATATGCACTCTCCATCTGAAAAAGCTTTGAAACCCACTGGTTTAGAAAGATTGGTTCAACTTATATCCCACTCAGAGTAATTTACTCAGTTCAAAAAAGTATGCCTATAGGCTATCTTTTAGCTAACCTAAAAAGATAATTAAAAAATCTGATATATGCGACCGGGGTTTTATGATATTGCAGTTTGGAAGCGTTTTTCTTGCTTGTAAAGATGCATTTGTCTTTGTCAGCAATTTCCGCTTAATTCGCAAAAAAAAGCGATTTAATTTACTTGTACTGTAGAACCGAAGCCCACGCTGCCTGGGTAAAAATTTTTCCAAAAAAATTTTCCAAAAACAAGTAAGAGAAATAATCTTGTAATTCGTTGCTAAATAAATATCACAAGAGCAAAAGTTGACTTTTATTAATACGAGATTTAAAGAACAAACATCTGCCAAAGTGCAAACAAGAGAGCAAAGCAGCATGATTAATATCGAGATCGATCTGTTCAAATCTGCCTGTAATGCAGTTAAATAAAAGTTCATGAACAGCCAAATAGTTTTCTTCTTTCATTACATTTACTTTTTTTTACATAGAAAACGGTTGGTTACTTTAATTGCTTCTTTTTAATGTATTACAGGGTACTACAAAAAAATGTAACTACCCTACTTTGATTGGTTTTTGTTTAGACAGACTTTGAATACAAGCTTAATAGGCCAAATTGAGAAGGTTGGATTATGCCTGAAAGTCAAATAAACTTCTTGTAGGCCACATGCTCTACAGTATATGAGCCCCTTTTCGGTTGAAACATGCTTTTACGCGAACGCAGAAATTCTGACGGACTTTTTCCTGGCCTCAGCGGTAACTTCAACTGCATAAGCTGGTGCCACATTGTGCTTTAGATCAGCCAGTGTTTGAGCTCTGTTGCCATAGGTTTTTCCTCTTTGCTGCTCCCAAAACCAGAAATCAAGTGAATTTAGCGCCTCCGTCGCTTTCCTGCAAGTCAGAAGGATAAATATAGAGATAAAATAAATAAAATAAATTTAAGTCAGGGATATGGGAGGCCTACTCATAATCTGTGTTCAAATTGATAGTACAATTCTACAAAGAGTCCCCTGAGATTATTCAATAAAGTATGAGTAGCATGAGATCCTGCGCCATCCTGCATGAACCAAGCAAGCCGCGACCGTCGTTGGGTTAGCTTTTAAAGAAGAACAAAGAGATCAGAAAATAAAAATAAATAAAATAAAAACGTTTAATTAATAAAATAACCATAAATTAAAAACTCTTGTCTTTTGTCTGGAGTTGGGACAAAATCTTAAATATTTGCTTAAATCAAAGTTTTTTTTATTGTTTAATTTGTGTTTTTTCTTTTAGTAAACTGGTTCAAATTGGAAAAGTGCTTTTAATTTGTATAGTCTGGATTTATACAACCCCCAGGCAGAAGAGAGATTTAAACGGTGTGTTCTTAAATTCACACCGTTAAGTGAGATCCAGAATTTGCTCTTACATAGAAGACCTAACTTTATGTTAAAATGTTTTCAGGTTTTGAAGGTTTTACTCACATTAGCAAACTTAGACACAATTGGGCCGATAAAAAAACGATCTTTAATAAAATTGCTTCTTCTTCGTGTGGAGTAGATATTTCTCTTTCCGGAAGACTCTTCAGATTTTAGGGCAGGTGTTGATCAGCCAGGCCACTGGCTCATTATCAACTGATTCTAGACCAGCCCTTTGCTTGGATGATGGAAAATGGGGCAGGATTTTATTATGTGGTCAGCGGTTTGCCCTTCTGTGCCACACTCACACGCTGTTGTGAGAGCTATACCCCATCTCTGCACTGCCCGAACGGAATGTTAGTTCGGAGGCGATTAAACCTGACCCCGATTGATCTGGAGGTACATTCCCAATGGTTTGGAGTTGAACTCGGAGATAAAAGTACGTAGGCGGGAGGTATATCCTTGCCATTCCATATTCCATTTAGTTTCCGCATAACATGCCACACTGGTGTCCGGTGTCCGGCTTAGAAAAGTTTTTTAAAAATTCCAGTGCAGTAAGCACCAATGGGTGTTCAATTTGAGCTGTCGATGTCTTCTATAAAACAAGGACCTTTCGTTAAGTATGTGTTCAGGCTCTTGTATTCGGCGAGCTAGAGACAGTATGACTTGTTTGCGGCGAAGCTTAGTCTGAAGGATACCTGCTAAAGCAAATAAGTTGTCTGTTGGTGTAGGGTGTAGGCATCCGCATGCATGCGTATGACGCTTTGCGCATTGTGACTGGAAACTTCTTTTTAGTGCATCAAAATAAAGCGATCTCTGAAAGAAGTCTTCATTATAGAGATGCAACCGTTATGGTGCTACTATGAAGAAATAGAGAAGGGGTTTGTTGTGATATTGTGCAATAGATGACGTAGTGTTTTCTTAAACGCTCTAATCTTAATCAGCGCCTTCTGCTCGAACAATTATTGGACACGCGCATCTCCAAGCATAATTGTTAACAGTTAAATATGCGCCTTTACTTCGGTTCTTCAGTCAGTTCGAGTTATCAAGCTACTACAGCAAACGAACTAAAAGCATTATATTTTCAATACGGTTGTTGTTTGGCTAAGTACTTTTGTGAATATATACTATTGTTTTTTTAATAAACCTGTGTATTCGTGCAAAGATACAACAGGCAAAAGTGGCGACGAGGATTCAAGGAACTCAACTGCGTCAAGAAAGAAAAAAGAAAATTTGTTGAATTTGCATTACAGCTTGAATTGTCGACAATGAGTGAAATTTCTGAACTGATTTTGTTGTTAAATAAGCAACACCAAGAGCAAATGACAGTTTTACGCGACGAGCAGAACAAGCAACACCAAGAGCAAATGACAATGCTTCAAGAGCAGATAAAAATTCTACAAAGCAGCTTGAACAACCCGCGAGAAAATGTTCCAACACCGATGGCAAGTTTTCAACCATTCGATTCCACATCTGAGTTATGGACTGATTATTTGGCAAGGTTCCGAACATTCGTCACTGCTAACTCCATTCCCGACAACAAGCAAGCACAAATTTTTCTTACCAACCAATCTAACTCCGTTTACAAAATGCTTAGCAACTTAGCGGCTCAGCAACAACCTGTCAAAAGCATACATGAGCTAACGATGAATGATATTCAGACGTTTATGGCAGAGCAGTTCGACCCAAAACGATTTGTTGTCAGAGAACGTTTCAAGTTCTGGTCTGACATGAAACGCAAACCTGGCGAAACTATTCCTGAACTGGCAAGCAGAATACGACAAGATGCAGCTACATGTGATTTTCAATCCATTAAAGATCCATTAGATGAAGCCTTACGAACTAAATTTATCTGTTCAGTCGACAACGAAGCAGTTTTGAAGACACTCTTCAAGCTCAAGGACGATGAACTAAAGTTTAGCAACGCCATCAGAGTGGCTCAAGAAGTGGAAGAAGCAGCCAAGGTAGCAAAGGAAACCGTACACGGTCAACCTTCTACGTCGGTGCAGAAAGTTTATCACGCAAAGTCCAAAACTTCCAAAACGCAAGAAAAGAAAACCGCCTGCTTCAGGTGTGGAAATTCTGGACATTTCAGCAAAGCTTGTCCCCACATTAAAGCTATTTGCAGCTTCTGCAAGAAAACAGGTCATCTGCAATCTGTATGCATGTCTCGACTCAGAGATAACAGCAAGCTTGTGAAACAACAGATGAAATTGGTGCACAAAGTCCAATGTTCTGTTTCACCCATCTATCAAACTATTAGACTTAATGACCGCAGAATTAAGTTTGAAATTGATAGCGGAGCCAGTGACACATTTTGCTGTGAAGCGACGTGGCAAACGCTGGGTAAACCCACTCTACAACCTGTAACAATTCGATATCAAGTTGCTGAAGGTAGCCCGCTACCCGTCGTGGGACAATTCCAATCAACTGCAAGTATTGATGGAAAATCACCTGACGTGACCTTTCCTGTAATTGTCACTAAGGTGCCCAATCTAAATTTACTAGGTCGTCTGGCGATGATGAAGTTGAAACTCACCAACTTAACTGATCACTTCAGAGAAAACCTAAGTTGTGCTGAATCTACTGCAACGATAGAGCACGTCACTACAACTGGTCCAGAAAACTCTTTACATGCGGCATGTATTCAATTATGTGGAGAGTTTCCTACTTTATTTGAATCTACATTGGGTTGTCTAAAAGATTTTTCACTGGACATACGGTTTAAACCTGAAGCTAAACCTATTTTCAAGAAGCCAAGACCTGTTCCGTTCTCAATCCTACAAGATTTAAACGAAGCATACGAAGCAGGAATTAAGAGAGGTGTATGGGAGCTTACAGATTTTAACTCGTACGGCACCCCCGTGGTTCCTATTCGAAAGTCTCCTTTGCCAGGTCAAGCAAAAGCAAGCATCCGAGTTTGTGGAGATTATTCGGTGACTGTAAACTCGCAACTGGAAGACCATCGTCAACCAATCCCTCTCCCAGAAGATCTAATGCGCAAGCTAGGACGTGGTTACTGCTTTAGTAAGATTGATCTAGCTAATGCATATAATCAAATCTGTCTTTCTCCTGACAGCCAGAAGAAGCTGGCTCTCAGCACTCACAAAGGGGTTTTACTGCAGAAAAGACTTCCTTTCGGAATTAAATCCGCACCAGGGTATTTCCAAGAAATCATGGAACAGTTAACGCAAAATTTGCGAGGAGTTGCCGTGTATTTCGATGATATTTTGGTAAGTGGTGACAACGCAAAAGATCATTTGATGAACCTGCGAGCTTTGTTCAAAAGACTAGAAGAAAAAGGTCTTCGCTGCAACCGTGAAAAATGTGTTTTCGCCCAAGTATCAATTGATTACCTGGGTCACACTTTATCAAGTCGAGGAATTGCAAAAGGGTCCAAAGTTGATGCCATACTAGAAATGCCTACACCCAAGAACATTTCTACGTTAAAATCTTTTTTAGCATCTGTGCAGTTTTATTCTAAATTCTTACCTCCATATTTTTCGGAAATCACCGAGCCGTTGTACAAGCTTACACGCAAAGGACAACAGTGGAAGTGGGGTGAAGAAGAATCAACATCTTTCAAAAAGATCAAACGGTTACTATGCACAGAGACTGTACTTGCGCACTATGACCCATCTCTTCCGTTGGGTTTATCTTGTGACGCCTCAGAATGCGGAATTGGAGCGGTATTATTTCATCGCTTTGCAGACGGAAGCGAGCGTCCGATTCTCAATATTTCTAAAATTCTATCGGCAACACAAAGACGCTACAGCCAAATACAGAAAGAAGCACTATCCTTAGTGTACGCTTTGAAGAAATTTCATCAGTTTCTCTACGGTCGTAAGTTCATTGTGGTTACCGATCACAAACCTCTAGTGACCTTGTTTGCCCCTAATAAAGGTACTCCTGCAATGGCCGCGAATCGACTTGCACGATGGGCATTACTAGTCCATCAATATGACTACACGGTGGAATACCGTAGAAGCAAGGATCATGGCAATGCCGATGCTCTTAGTCGCTTGCCATTTTCAAATGACACAAGTTTTGATGGGGAGGAGATGGAAGATGATGTCGATAGCGTTTGTTTAGTTCGAACAATCAGTCGTCAAATCAATCCTGACAATCCATTGCTTGTGGTCAGAGAGACTGCCAAGGATCCAATTCTTTCCCAACTAATGCGATTTGTGAAGGAAGGATGGCCGCATGCATTTTCGGAAGAGCTGAAAGACTTCAAAAAGTTGGAAAATTCGTTGTCAACAGAGAATGGTTGCGTTTTTTACGGCTTACGGGTAATAATTCCTTCAACCCTACGTAATCATATTCTTAAATTATTACACCTTGGACATTTCGGCATGCAACGGATGAAACAACTTGCCAGGTCAACTGTCTATTGGCCAAGAATTGACTTTGACATCGAGAACTTATGTCGCAAATGCACTTCCTGTGGCCAATTTCAAAATAAGCCGGATAAACCTTCAATCCATCCGTGGATGATGCCAGAAAAACCATGGTCAAGACTCCACTTGGACCATGCGATCAACTTTCTGGGAAGAAACTGGTTAGTCCTTGTAGACGCTTATTCAAAATATCCTTGCATTCATCCAACAACCTCAACGTCTTCGAAAAGTACCACTGCTATACTTGAACAAGAATTTGCTCATTTCGGATATCCCCACACGTTGGTGACCGATAATGCCACAACATTCATGTCTCAAGAGTTCCAAGCTTGGTGCAAACAACGAGGCATTGTACATCTCACCGGAGCACCTTATCATCCAGCAACAAACGGTGCTGCCGAGCGTTTGATACAATCGTTCAAACAGGCATTGAGAAAATCCTCGTTACCTCCAAAGGAAGCTTTGCAAGAATTTCTAATGCAATATAGAAGAATTCCTTTTGCATCGGGACTGTCACCAAGCGAATTGTTGAATGGAAGAAGAATTCGCACCAAAATTGACACTTTGGTTCCATCCATTCCGCATCTCCTGCAGGGAAGACAGTCAAGACAAGCGAGCAAGCATTCAAATACTGAAGACTCGGAAGTGGTTTCGAAAGTCGAACATCATTACTCACTAGGAGACCCTTGTTACGCACTGTACTTCGGCCCTAGAAGAGATCGCGACCCACGATGGGTGCCTGCGATAGTTACGAAAGTCCATGGTACACGAAGCGTCAATGTACGAGTCATTCCTCGAGGACCAACTTGGAGAAGACATCTTGATCAACTTCGACCTCGATACGGTTCAGATCAAGATGATGATCCCTGTGAAATCCCAACGAGCGTTTTGTCTACAGAAACACTTCCAGCCGGGACTGATCACGCATCTAGTTCTTCTTCGATGAACCAACGCAACAATCCGAGACTACCAACCGGAGACGAGTACGGGCGACACAATCTACGACGATCAGCGAGAACAAAGAGACCTCCAAAAAAATATTATTGCTAATATGTATATATATTTTTTGTCGTAGTTTATTTGGGGAGGTGTTGTGATATTGTGCAATAGATGACGTAGTGTTTTCTTAAACGCTCTAATCTTAATCAGCGCCTTCTGCTCGAACAATTATTGGACACGCGCATCTCCAAGCATAATTGTTAACAGTTAAATATGCGCCTTTACTTCGGTTCTTCAGTCAGTTCGAGTTATCAAGCTACTACAGCAAACGAACTAAAAGCATTATATTTTCAATACGGTTGTTGTTTGGCTAAGTACTTTTGTGAATATATACTATTGTTTTTTTAATAAACCTGTGTATTCGTGCAAAGATACAACAGGGTTCTTAAACTTTTTAAGACGCGCCCCCTTTTATCATGCAAACAAAACTCGTGCCCACCTTGATGATACCAATAAAACGCAAGCCCCATCATATTAAAAAATCTAACCGCATCAAACAGAAAAAAAATAGCTTAATTTTGTTATTAAGAATAATAAAACTGTTTTTTGAAAGCATAGGCGTACCAGCCAAAAAAATTTTGGGGAGGCAATAAAGTTTTACCTAAATTATGTGACATTTGCCGAAACCATTATTTTTTAGTGCTTTGCGGATAGAACAAAAAAATTATTTTAAATTTTAGGATAAAGACCAATTTCCGTCCCAAAATTATCGTGTTCTCTAAAAAAAGTCTTCACCTAAATTTGGTAACTATTTTTTGCAATTGATCATTGTCGCTGCCCTAAAATTCCTGATTTTGCCCAAATTTTTCATATCGCTGCCCTAAAAATTCTGGTTTTGCCCAAATATTTTCTTGTTACTTCCGCCTTTGCTCCCCGCCAGGTACGGCTATGAATATATATTTATATATAACATTTAGGATATATGATAGATATAATTTTTTTTCGTATTTAGGAAAGTTTGTTGGTCATACTTTGCATGACTTGCATGCCTTAACCACACGCCACTGGTGCACGTATAGCTACAGTACCTACACTCTTGTATATGTCAACATATTTTTCCCAGAAATTTATCAGTGGCGCAGCTTTAAATTGTTTTTTGCAAAGGAGTTACACTTCATTTTCAAAAACTCTTCCTGTAAATCTTCGGAAAGAATATTGTTGTTTAGACAAAAAAGATTCCTTGTCATCTTCATTTTTGGAAGTGTAATATCGCTCAAATCTCGGAAATACCCTTCAAATTATTGTTTTAAAAGTCGTAGGTGACCCTCCAACTCGAAGCTATTCCGAGTTTAGTTTGGTTTTTCTCGAGAGCAATATCAAGTTTAGGAAAGGAAGCTGCATTTTCTTTTTGAATTCAACAATGCCCAACTCCAGTTCTGCCGCAAAAACGTTGTTGGCATCACAGTCATTGATACGGTCAATATTCTTGCCCGGAAAATTTAAATTTAAAACATTTAACGCTTTGAAAATATCCACAAAATTTGCCTCCATCAAATGAAACTCTTTTGATTCGATAGACAAAGAAGATCTTGTTTCCCATGAGCTTCCAAAAACAGCATAATTTTATTTTTTATTACATACATGCGGGCTAGCATGTTAACTTTTGATAACCACCTAAAGGATGTTTGAAAAAGCAGATTCTCGTGATTGCAACCTATGTCGTTGATTGATAAACAGTTTTTTTGTATTGACAGCACTTGCTTAACGTAATTGACCCCTTGTATGATTTTGCAAGCTTAACTTTCATGGCAATAACTAAAGCTCAGAGCTTCTCAGTAAATCACGCAATGAGACCTAAACCCATTGAAAGTTTTTTTCTTTAACTTTGCAATAAATTCACTTTGAGATCCAAATATTGTCAGAGTACCATCAATGTGGACACCTACAATTTTTTTCCAAGGTAACCTATTCAAGTGTTGCAATAAACGTGTCGACAACTTTAAATCTATTTTCCGCTTTACATGTGGTCTGTAGTGGTCTACAAAACACCATATCCTCTTCTATTGAAACAAACGTGCTCTAACAACTGCAACATTTGGATAATATTAGTTGTTTCACTACATTGAATTGAACAAAAAAGGTGAGGCTTGTAATATTTTGAGAACTTGACACTCCATGTGTTTTGTGAGCTCATTAATGGGTGTTGTAATCGTAGAATCCAAGGCAAAAATTTTTGCCGTCTTCTGTTTTATTTTTTTCCCAACACATGGCCAGCTGCTTTTAACATGCAGTGTTTAAATCAATGTTTTACCAATGTTGTGAGCTTTAAGGCGCGTTTACAGCCGTTACAGTACTTTCAGCGTGATCTTGGTTTGTTTTATTGACGCTCAAATCCACTCATTTTTTCTCGAAAACATGAGTAGATTTGCGCGTCAATAAAACAAACCAAAATCGCGCTGGAAAAAAAAAATACTGTAAACGGCTGTAAACGCGCCTTTAAAGGCCCGTTTCCACTACGAGCGTGGATAAAAGCATTCTTTGTTTGTTTTATTGCTTTTTTTTTGCGCTCGCTTCAATTTTAACCGCTCGCTTCAATCGAAGATCAATAAAAGAGACAAAGAATGCTCTTTTCCACGCTCGTAGTGGAAACGGGCCTTAAGGCCAATGTTATGAGCTTTAAGGCGCGTTTCCACTACGAGCGTGGAAAAGAGCATTCTCCAAGCTTTTAGGGCCTTAAGGCCCGTTTCCACTACGAGCGTGGAAAAGAGCATTCTTTGTCTCTTATATTGATCTTCGATTGAAGCGAGCGGTTAAAATTGAAGCGAGCGCAAAAAAAAAGCAATAAAACAAACAAAGAATGCTTTTATCCACGCTCGTAGTGGAAACGGGCCTTTATTCTCTTTAGCAATCATATGTGAGCGATTGCGAATAACGCTTCCATAATTTCTGCAGACGAAGATTGGTTTAAGCACTTAGCCTACTTGCAATTTTCAATTTTTTTAAAGAGTCTTTCTTACGTTAAAAAAGACTAAAACTTACGTTTATGGCTTGTTTTTAATAAGTCGGAATACACGCATTGTGCAACTGCAAAGCAGTAAATTTGTTTTAGGTTTTTGCAGTAGAAGATGATTTAGTATCTTAGTTAAGAAAGCTTCAACATTGAGTTTTCAATCTAATTTTGGTATATTTATAATTAAGTGTTTGAACCTCAATTTTTATATTTGTAACATACATTTTTAACTAACACTAATTCACAAACCATACCTCACCTTAACTTGTAAAAACGGATTACGAAAGTTTTTACTTCCATAGTGAAGACCATTGAAGCTAATGAAACATTTGCCATTGTGAACGACAATAACTCTTCCAAATTTTAGTTTGAAAATGTAGAATATGTCCTATATCTTTAGACGACCGTCGGGGTCTAAATTTTGAGTTAATATAAGCCAGTAATTCTTAACAAAAGGCACGCTTTTCTTGAAAAGAGTTTAAAAAGTTCGGGGGGGTCAGCTTTAATTACACATTTTTTACAATGCATATATTTTGATGACTTCAAAAATATTTTCTGTCTCCAATTAAGTGTAGCTACATGAAAATTAAAGTCTCATCTTTCCATTGCAAGAAAATACTTTTTACTCCTCTCTCCACAGTTTTGATTTTTATACTAGGCCTACTACGACGTTGCTTTTTACTACAATGAAAGAAATTAATAGAAGAACGGAAACAATTTGAATTTTTAGGAGGTCATGATTGTTTCAAAAAAGTAGGTTATCTACCAAAAAATTTAAGGATTTAAACTCCCTTCGCTCCCTGGATCCGATACAAGCAAGCATGTAAGATTTAAAGGATGTAAAATCGAAGGCTTTCATTCAAAATCAAATTCCTTAAGACTTTGAGAACCTAAAGAATTGATTTGCTTCTAAATAAACAGATTTCCCAATTATAATGGTAAAGGAAACTGAAAATTCTGCATATTTTTCATAAAAAAACTTTTTCTCGGCAGCGTAGTTGAGTGGTTAAAGCGCCGTGCTTGTGATTAACATTGTCTTGGTTGAAAACCTTCTTACGGCATTCTGTTGTGCTTTAGAAAAAAACTAAACAGCACTTTTTCCTGCTTGGTGGTCTTGGCAAGTAGTTCTAAAGTTTAGTCATATCTCTATAAAACCAAAAAAACAAGCGTTGTCGAGTGGTTAAAGCACCGGGCTCGTGACCAACACGGTCTCGGTTCAAAACCCACTTGCGCCAATCTGTTGTGTCCTTGGGAAAGACACTTTATGGCACTTTCCCCTGCTTGGTGGTCTTGGCAAGCAGTTCTAAATTACAGTAATATCTCTATTAAATTACAAGCGTACAGCAATATCTTGGTATCTCCGGAAGCAGGTCGGGGTAATTGCTTACCCTATGTATTAGCGCCTCCGTCGCTTTCCTGCGAGTCAGGAGGATAAATATAGAGATAACATAATAAAAATAAATAACAAAATAATAAATTTCAACCGCACTGCAATATCTTGGCATCTTTGAAAGCAGGTGGGGGTAATTGCTTGCCCTATATATAGCGCCTTCAAACTTTCCTGCAAGTCAAGAGGATAAATATAGAGATAAAGTGGAAAAAATTTTTAACTCAAAAAGAGTTATCTAAATGTGAAAGAATGCGTCAAATTCCCTTTTTTCTTTAAATAGAGCATGTTTTGCTTGTTATTAGATAAAAAATAGTACTGACATTACTTTGAAAAATTAGTGCCTCACCAACGACAAGTTTTACGGCACGTCACTGGTGCAGAGTCATATTAGAAGACTGTAACACCTTGAATCTCCATAAAATTTATTGTAATTAGTAGCCTCCCAAAACTTTAATATACCATAGTGCGTTTATTGTTTTGCCTTGGGGCAGAAAATATAGCCCCTCCACCTTTACTGGAGAAGCACACCTATACCATGACAGACGGAGGGTGTTTCACTGCTGCTTGAATGTAGTCTACCTGGAGATTACTGATGATGATTTAGAGGGTTTTTGTACAAAAGGCTTGTATGAAGCAAATTGTAGGAACCTAGACTTATTTCAAAACATTTTTTAACTCCAGTTCTCGGTTGACCAAAGACGGTAATTTTGACAAAATGCCAGTCGTTGCTTAGAATTTTTTTTTGTTAGTAGGGATTTTTTCAAAGGTTTGCTGGCTGGCAGACCATAATCCATTTTTAGCGAAGTTCTGGCAGTGATGTGCGTATTTCTGTTGATGTGATTGAAGGTTTGCCCAGACAAATTCACTTAATTTCCCGATCAGTTCTGATTGTTGTTTTGCGAAAGAGCTCACTTCTCCTTCGATTCAAGTTTTTAAAAAGTTGTGATTGATAATATGAATGCAAAAATTTTGCTATTTTAACTTGATATTTGTTTTAATTTATTATCAATTTATTAAGTTCTTTACTTACTATTAAGTTCTTTACTACAAGGGCAAATATGTGACTGGCCCAAGCATAATTTTATACTTAGGTTAAAATGGGGATAGATGTTGGATAGAATTATAATATTTAATAATCTATGATCGTGCAACTAAAAAATTTTCGGACTGATCGGACTGTGTACTGTCAATTTTATATGCTTTGTCGGACTCGGATCGGATTAGATTATCATTTTAGAAAGTCGGAGTAAAAAAAAACACAATCCGCTAATCTTTGGTAGAGGCATAGACTCTACAAAAAAACTATGTAGAGTCTATGGTAAAGGTTAAAATTATTTTAGCATGTTGTCGCAGCCACACGAATTGATTTTATTAATTGTTCATTTGTCAGGTTAGTTCAGGAAGACAATTTGGCATTTTAAAAATACAACAGTATCAGATTATTGATTTCTCTTCCAATCCACTATTTATATAGTCACAAGAGCGGTAAAAAAAAGTCTGTTGAGCCGCAGTTTGCCCAGCCCTGCTCTTAACTTACGTAAAATACAAAAATTAAATTAAAATTCCCTGTTAGCATGTAACTAAACTATTGAAGTACTAATACTTTTATCTATAGCAGAAGGGGAAACCTGGAATGTGCATGTATAGGGGCAAGTAAAAGAGTCGCCCTGATTGATTTTATAACCTCATATTTGTATATGAGGTTTAATTTAATAGAAGTTGTAGAAGCAAATGTAATAGTTGAGGAATGGTTTAATTGATTAGTTGTAAGAGATTGATTTAATTTTTTAAAGTTTCAATGAAGTTATGAAATTTAAATCTAAAGAGATGCATAAACTTAAATTTTAAATAAGTGGAATTAAATGAAGTACAGTGAAGTGCAAATTTATCTTTGTGTTGAAGGAATCAGAAAAATATAATTTAGAATCAATCCCTTAGATCTCATTTGGTTAGAATAATTGAGTCGATTTATAAAATAGGTGCTTGACAATTTTGTGACAGCAAGTGCTGTCAAATCTTTTCTAGAAGTCATTGTAAACAATCTATGTTTATGAAACTAACACAGATCCCCATGTGGTTGCTATCACTTTTTAAAGAGATTCTTTCCTTTTAATTTTTTTCATTTTGCTATGCTAGTGCTGTAAGGAGATTTCAGGTTATTTTGATCAAGAAAAATTGCTTACAGATCATTTTCTCTGACAAAAAATTGTTCACTGTTGAGGCAATCTGCAACCGACAAAATGACAGAGTCCTAGCAAAGTCCTCTGCAGACATTCCTGACTCCACGAGAAGCGTTTTCAGGTGACAGAAACCTTTTTCTGTCATGGTGTGGGCCGCCATTTCAAAAACATGGAAGTCCCCCATCATTTTTGTTCCACAAGGAGCAAAAATGAATACAAATGCTCGTACATTGAAACAATCTTGACTCCTGCACTTCAAGCAGCCAAAAAGCATTTCAAAGACAAGCTGTCAGCTTCCAACAAGATGGTGCACCATCACACACATCCAGACACAGAAGTGGTGCCAAGACCATTTTCCAGGATTTTAGAGCAAGGAGGTTTGGCCACCCTCATCACCAGATCTTAACCTGATGAACTGTTGTGTTTGGTCCCTTTTGGAGGCAGATGCCTGTGCTTTTTCTCATGTGTCAGTTGAAGCCCTCAAGAGTTCTTTTGAGAAGGCATGGGCGAAAATATCCCAAGAAACCCTGTGTAAAGCAGAAGAGGGCTTTCATGGCAGACTTGAGTGTGTAATTCAGGCCAGAGGGGGACATATTGAATGACATTTTGTACTATTGTTCATGAAAGTCATGTCAAATAAAAAAATTAATTGTTTGTATTTTTATTTATGATTTACAAAATTATCAAATTTTTACGTTGTCCAAGGACTTTGTCTGCACCTTGTATAATACTCAAAACCCAAATTGTTTTGATAGATATTTTATTACATATTAGAATTTCATTTTCAGAAACTATTTGATGTCATTCTGTTCTTTAAAATTTATGATTGTTCTAAATTTCAATTGTTTAATAATTAGATTGTTTAATTTTGCAATTACAAGTCATTTTACCCTGACTTTTTTTTCTGAAAATAAGTTATTCAAGTAAATTATGATAGTGAGCAAAAAAGATTGCTGTTTTTATAGGTAATTTGTAAATCTGTTAAAGATTTGTGTACAAAACTTGAAGTCGTTTTAGCCATTGCTCATGCAACAGATGTCTTGCCTTTTTTAATACTGTGTACTAATTTGTTAAAACCTTTGTCATAAGATTAGTGTATTATATCTTTGGCTTGCTAATTATACTAAGATTTTTCAAGTTTCATAAAGTCTTAATTTCATTTTTTTCAACTTGTGGAGATCAACTTTATTTTGTTATTAGTAAGGTTTTTTTGAAAATTATATATTTTTAATTGAAAAACTTTTCCAGTTTGGTTAATTGATAATTAAAAGATTTTGTTTTTATTAATATTATCATTAAATATTTGTTTTGATTAATTTATTAGAAAAATTAAAGTTATAGTTTGTCATGTTGATAGCTTATTAATTTTTTTATGATTAAAATTTATTTTTTATATGTTAGATTCTGCTTAGTTTAAAGTAAAATTTGTTTTTCCATAATGAATTTTAATCGAGGTGGATCAAGTTCAGAATTTAATGCTCAAGGTAAAATTAGTTTGTTTTGTTATATGTGTCATAAACTTGATCGGTTAAGATTTTAATTAAAATTTTTCAGTTAATTTAGATAACTTTCTGTTCATTCTGTGTTGTATGAACTGGCATTTTGTATGTTTTCAACTGTAACACAGCTTATTCTTTTTTCAGTTTTAAAATTTAATAATTGCAACTTTTTCTATTAAAAAAAAAAAAGAGATGAAGATATTTTCTAAAAATACTTTGTGATGTAACAGTAAAATTGAATACTAAGCTAAAAATCAACAATTTTTTAATTCAAATGTTAGCAATGTAACCAGTTGTATGAGACCAGTGGTTTTTAGACTGAATAGAAAGGTGCAAAGGGTGTGCAATGGTGTTGTTCTGTGCAAGTTATGAATGGAAGTAACAATAACACATTACCTCATGTGTGCAAAAATTTGTTCATAATAATACAGAAAAAAATAATAAAATGTTATTCTCACCTATTTTAAGTTTGAAACGTTGAATATTCTGAAAATCATTGTACATTTATGTTCAAACAGAAGATTATTCTAGCTCAGACAGAAATTAGAAATGTAAAGCCAACCATCATAATAAAAAGCACATGAATTGTTCTAATGATTTGATTGAAGTGGAGCAAAAAGTGTCTGAGCACCTGGTATAAGTTATACCTTTAGGACCTATTTATCCTAGAATTAAGATATTTACCCAAATAGATAGTCACAAAATGAGTTAAAAAAAGAAACAGAATGTGACAAAGATTATTTTAAGTTCAGCTTCACCTGCAATATATATGAAAAATAGGGTGTTTCTAAAATGTGTTATGTGGAGAGGAGTTGCTTAGAGTGAAAAAGTGTGAACAGTGATGCATTTCAGAAATATTTGTAAGCTGAAGCCTTAAAAGCATCATTTGAAATTGCTTACTTAATCATTTGGGAAAAGAAACCTCACAATATCAGGGAAGCATTAATAAAATTGTTGGTGCTAAAAGCAGTCAGTCTTGTTTTAAGAGAAGCTAACAGGATAGAGCTTGCAAAAATTTCTCTCTCTTACTCTAAAGTGAAAACGCACATTGATGAAATTGCAGAGGATATTGAACTTCAATTACTAAAAAAAACAAATTATGTGCTTTTGCCATCCAATTTGCTGAGACAACTAACATTGCAGAAATGTCTCAGTTGCTGGTTTACATTTGATTTGTTGGATCTACTTTTTTGAAAAAGAAATGCAATTTTGCATACCCTTGCAAACGATGTGTTTGTAGCTATTTTTCTTTGACCACAATTTAATTAAATGGGAGAACTTTGTGTGTATCTGCACGGATGGTGCTCCTAAAATGCTTAGTTTGCAAAGTGGATTGGTTGCCAATAGGGCTGGGGAGCCAGAGCTGGAGTCAAGCTAATTATGTTCAGTAAAGCTGAAGCTCAAAATTTCTGCTGTCTTTGGCTCTTAACAATCTAAATATTTGGATTACAGTAATAGTCTAGAATGCCAGCACTGCTATGATTTCGTTAAAGTTTATTATTTACAGTTAACATTATTGTTGTTTAATATGCTTTTGACCCTTTAGCACAATTGTTAGAGTTTTGAATCCTATTTATTTTTTTTATCTAACATTTTAGCATTTTTCATTTATTCATGAATGGCTACCCTAAGCCCAAAATAGGCTTGAATGAACCATGCACTAGTAAACTGTTAAATCATTTACTTCTTTGGAAGTGTTGAACCCCTTTTAAACAGTATTTTTGTCATGTAAATTAAAGTGGCACAAGGCATGCAATTAAATATATAATTTTATATTCTGTAAAAAATTTCAATCTTATTATTGAAAGTTAGAAAATACCTTGAATTGGTCAATCTATTTATTGCTTATTTAAAAGTACTTTGCTGTTAAAGTCCTTTTTAACTTTACGAAAAGGACAAATGAAATAAGCTTTTTTCTCTTATTACTTTACAAGATGACATAGTTTAAATTTCATGTATAGGTAATTATCTCCTCATATCAAAATTCTGTCCTTAATGTACATGAGGTTGTAAGTCCCATTGTGAGAAAATATTAGGTTGTTACAAAAATAATGGCTGCTTGAAGTACTGTGTTTTGCAAAACTATCTTAACATTGTACTTGTTGTTTATTTTAGGTCAATTTTGGTGTACATAATAATTGATGTGTACTCTTAAATATTTTTTAATTTATTTTCAGGTAAAAATATTTTTAAAGCATATAACCTCTTAATTGTAAACACAAAAAAACATGATCTTTGCTTACTTATGTTGCATGATTTCAAACTCAGGCACAATGCCTCCTAAACTGTTGCCAATATCAACAGAGCATGGGGAGATGGGTATACAAGTGATTGGACAGTACGAAGGTGCTTCCAGAAATTCTGTAGTGTAGATCAGAGCCTTGAAGATAAAAGGCAGAGGATGGGTATGCAGTCTTGACAATAAACAGTTGCAAGCAATTGTTGAGCAAAATCCATGACAAAGTGCCAAAGAAATGTTTCCAATACCCCTTAAATGAAGCTGTTGCAGTGCTGAGATCAAGTGTCTCAGATAGTTCTTTGGCACTTTGTTGTGGATTTTGCTCAAGAATTTGCTTACAATTGCTTGCAATTGTTCATTGTCAAGACTGCATACCCATTCTCTGCCTTTTTTTATCTTCAAGACTCTGATCTACATTACAGAATTTCTGGAAGCACCTTCATACTGTCCAATTACTTGTGCAAGGTCTGTCCAAAAAGTATCTGACCTTTGGGCATAAAACACACAACACAACACAATGAATATCACAAATTTTATTTAATCTCCTTCAAAATACTCCTTTTGCAAGTGCACACACTTTTCCCAGCACCTCTGCCACTTTTGGAAACACCTCTTGAACTCCTCTGAAATGCTCCTGAGCTCTGTCATCATTTTTTCCGTAATGTCTTTACATGACTGAAATTGAGTTCCTTTTAGTGTACTTTTTAACTTAGGGAATAGCCAGAAGTCACATGGTGCAAAATCAGGAGAGTAAGGAGGCTGTTACACAAGTGCTGTATTGTTTTTGGCCAAAAACCTTTGATTACAAAGGTGGAATGAGCAGGAACATTGTCATGGTGAAGTTGCCAGTTCTTCCATGTCCACATGTCTGGCCACTTTCTTTGCACAGCATCACAAAAGCAACTTAAAACCTCCAAGTAGTACTCTTTATTGATTGTTTGGCCTTCTGCTGTGTATTTGTGATGCACTATGCCAGAGAAATTGAAGAAACAGGTCAGCATCACTTTCACATTGCTGCTTGTTTTGGCTTGTAGATGGCCTGCCAGAGCATGCCTCACTTTCCACTGACATTCGACCATTTTTGAAGCGATTAAACCATTTCTTTATTTGAGTTTGACTTAAGGCCTCATCTCCAAAAGCTTGCTGAATCTTTTGAATTGTTTCAGTTTGATTATTACCTAGCTTTTGGTAGAACTTGATACAATAGCTTTGTTTGATGCTTTCTGTCATTATGCTTGTGAGAAAAAAATCAACGATCATGCACTATACAACTGCACTAAATGCATAAAAAAAAGAGAATGAGACCAACTATCGGTTTGAAATTTTTTATGTGTGGGCAGTAATTGTGACGTTACAATCCACCAAAACCACTTTGCTGGTGTGGCATTATTTTTGGCAGGAGGAGATAAGGTCAGATACTTTTTGGACAGACCTCATATACCCATCTCCCTATGCTTTGTTGATATTAGCAACAGTTTTGGAGGCATTGTGCCTAAATTTGAAATCATGCAACATAAGTAAGCAAAGGTCATGTTTTTTTGTATTCATCATTAAGAGCTTATATTCTTCAAAAATAATTTTGCCTAAAAATAAGTAGAGTATACATCAATTATTATGCATACCAAAATTTACCCAAAATAATCAACAAATACAATGTTAAGATAATTTTGCAAAACACAGTACTTCAAGCAGCAATTTTTTTTAATGACCTAATACATTTCAGTTGATGTTTTATGGTATTGGTAATATAAAAAAGGCTTATAGCTATGGAGCTGGAGCTACACCTTAAAATTTTACAGGTCCAGAACTGGAGCCAAACCTATTTTAAGCCAGCTCCCCAGCCCTGGTTGCCAGGATAATGCACAGAAGTCCAAACACAGTAGGAACTCAATGCATTATTCACTGCAAAGCTTTTGCCCAAGGATTTTATTTGCTACAATGAATAACAAGCTGCCAATTGCCGTTCATGCTATCAACTTTGTCAAAACCAATTCTGTCAATTCTTTGTCAAACTCTTTACTGCTCTGTGCAAAGATATCGATGTTGATTATAAGATTATGCTATTTTACATAGCTGTTTGATTGGAAAAAAAAAGCCAAAATAGAAGCCCATCTGAAGTTGTTAAGAATTCAAGAGGTATTTTTAGATTTGGCAAACACCAAATCTTCCAGAATGGAAAATAGCAAGAAATCCCTTTTATGTTGAGGTAGGCTTTCTGCTAGACCGGGGGTGGGCAAACTATAGCCTGCAGGTCGTTACGACTTTTTGTGTGGCCCGTGAAAGCTTCAAGCAAATAACTTAACTCTCTCTTTGCTTTCAGTTGTTGTGATCTCTAAAAAAGATGTCCAAAATTTGGGATTACTACGTTTTTGGAACGAAAAAGGAGATTTTGGACATTGATTAAAAATGATTATCATTTTTTTTTGAGAGATTAATATAGTGCAGCTTGCATTTAAAATCAACTTGTGAATGAAGCCTGCAAGCTAAAAAGTTTGCCCACCCCTGTGCTAGACAAATGCATGAGAGAATTCTTGGAATTAAAATGCAACTTTGTTGCCAAAGATGACTTTGAAACAATGCCTCTCAATGATTTTGGGGCTCATTACATATGTATGTTCATAACATTTAATTAAACAATTGTTTAATTTTTGATGATCAAACTGACAAAATTTATTCAATAGCAATTAGCAACCCTTTTGTTTGTCAAGATCTTGTGTTTATTGAATTACACTGTGCTGCATCAATTTTAAAGTTGCCAAAGTGTTGGCAGTTTTCAGTGCACTGTGTGACACTGATCCAAAAATGTTATTTATTTTCCCCCATCAGGTGCGGTTTTTTTTGTTAATTGCATTTCAAATTTTCAACAACTTGTGCTTTTTCAGCCTTTTTCCTACTTTATCTTCAAAGAGCAAAGATAGTGAGCCAGACGCGTGGAATACAGAGCAAAGTACTGGCAAGCTGATGCCTTTGATGCAGTTTCAACTGAATAATCTAACACAAGATTTGAATCTGACCAAAGAATCCATTCAGCTCCTAGAATGACTACATGAACACAACTTACTGGCTTCACTCATGACATACTTCTGGCATCAGCATAGATATGAGGGGTTCAAAAAGTGCTTCAGATATGATGAAGACCATTTCTTGGTGTACTGTCAAGATGTTTCAGGCTTAATATCGGCTTTGGAAATAGTCTATATTCTGGCAGAATGGCAATTGTTTTTGGACTCATCTGTAAAGAGTTTGAAGGTAGTATTAATAATATGTTGCCTTTGTTCCTGTTGGACATTCAGTGAAGCTCACTACATATTATGAAGACAAAATTTGTTTTGGAATCTCTTCAGTGTAGTCAACACATTTGGAAAATATGTGGTGAGTGGAAAATAATTTTAGTAATTCTTGGGCTGCAAGCCAATTACACGAAACATACATGTTTTTTGTGTCTGTGGGACTCCAGAGCTAATGGTTGCCATTACATGCAGATTAGCTGGTTGCCTAGAACAAATTTTATACCTGGTCTTAAAAAAGTCAAACCTTTTTGGTTAGTTGATCTCCAAAATATTTTTTTGCCACCTCTTCACATTCAGCTTGGTTTCATAAAGTACTATGTCAAGGTGCTTGATAAAGATGGCTTAATATTCAGGTTTTTATAAAGAAAATTTTCCTGTATCTCTGAGCAAAGCTACAAGCAAAAGTTTTTTGATGTGCCCCAGATTCATGAACTGACCAAGGACATGAGTGCAGTATAAACAAGAGCATGAACAGCTTTTCAGGCAGTGATTTCAAACTTTCTTGGTAGGTGCAAAATCCATAATTACAAGGAATAGATTAAGAAACTACTTGAAACTTTTGATCTCTTGGAGCCTAGATGTCTGTAGAAATGCATTTTTGAGCTTGCACTTGGATTACTTACCAAGAATTGTGGCAACTACAATGAAGAACAGAGAGAGTGATCCTACCCAGACCTTTGGCAGATGGAAGAGAGATATCAAAGATACTGGGATGTAAACATGCTTGCAGATTACTGTTGGTGCTTAAAAAGAGACCTTTCCAATTCCACACATAAGAGAAAATGTTTAAAGGGACATAATAAACTGTTTTATCTTCTTGCTATAATAAACTGTTTATTGTTGAGACATCACCATGTCCTGGACAATGTTGTCTGTGTTACAGTCCTTTTAAAAACTTTGTTTTTTGTCTTTACAACTCATGTTTACAAGCCTTGAGCTGTTAAAACAAATTTGTGATCTTAAATGAAACTTATTAACGTCACATATTAGTCAGCGAGTGGTTACCAAAATTACATGTCAGAAAAGCATATTGGTTAATTTTAATGGCCTTAGTTGCAGCTATACTCAGCACTTTTGTAGCATTTAAAATGCCTGTTGTTGCAAAAAACTTAAAGTAATAAGATAAATAATAAATAAAACTAACATCTTATGTACAAAAATTAGCAACATACATTATCCAATAAGCTACCACAGAAATTAATTTCCTCATAACACACACAAGATGAGGACCAAAGCTTGAAAAATTAAAAAGCAATGAAGAAAAAATTTGACCTGACTTAAAAAACTAGTTGCATTTTTGAGAGTGCAATAAACTGACCAAGAACAGTGAAAACATTCTTAACCTTTGAGAAAAAAATTTCAAACACAGCATAGTGTTGTGGTTTTTGTTTGCGGTTTTCATTTACATTTATTACACAATGTTAAAATTTAATCTTTATTTTACAGAATCACTTGTTCAAATAAAATCATGCAACAAAAATATGAACTTATTAAAATAGATTGAGTCTCTGGCTGAAAAACAAAAAGTTCTCTTTAAAGATTTGTCCTGAAATAGACCAACACAAAATTCATCTTGGTTTAACTTCTTTTCTTTGTTATTTATTGAATTGTCATCTTCATTGTTTCGTTGTGTTCTGTTGGTTTTGCTTCAAATGTCATGTTTTATATAGTTTTCTTTGAATTGTTTGTTTTGAAATAGTATAGATGTTGATGTGGGTTTGATTTACCACAGTGTTATCATTGACTTTGCTTAATTTTTTCCTTGCTATATGTATGTATAAATACATAAATATAGTATTTAAAATTTTTAATAAACTTTTTTTTTTTTTATCTCTGGATTTATCCTCCTGACTCGCAGGAAAGCGATGGAGGCGCTATAAATAGGGTAAGCAATTATTCTGACCTGCTTCCAGAGATGCCAAGATATCGCTGTCTGCTAGTAATTTAGTAGAGATATTACTGTAATTTAGAACTGCTTTCCAGGACCAACCAGCAGGGGAAAGTGCTGTAAAGTGTAGAATGGCACAAGTGGGTTTTGAACCGAGACCATGTTGATCATCAGTCTGGTGCTTTAACCACTCGACCACACTGCCAACTTAGTTTGTAAAAATTTTGCTGTGCTATTTGTTGAGATCTGAAACTTTTTTTTTGATTAACATTTATTTTATTGTGTGTGTACTACCAGTGTATAAAGAGTTTCTGCTCATATGTTTTATATTTGTATGAATAAGTTTTAGTTTAATGTGATGGAGCTTAACTATGAACCTAAAAACAGAAAAAGTGAGTCAGTGTCAAAAATTGATTTGGTTTAAATTCATAAAGTTCATGTAAATATTATTTTTTATGGAGTTTTAACATTGTTTATACATATATTGCACACAACTCTTGCTATAAAGGCTTGGAAAGCATGAGATTTCAACAAACAAAAGGGTCATTATTGGGTTAACTTGGTCTGATCTTAGAAGATTAAACACTTGCTTAAGTAAGTGAAAGAAATAAAGATTAAGCACCAAACTATTGCACATTTAAATCTCTATATAGCCAAACTCGATATGTACCAAGACTTTGGCACTGAAATATTGTGACCCCCAATCTAAAGTTTCTATCACAACCTTTTAGTTTCTAGAAAAGAAAGAGCAATGTTAGATTTTCAGTATAGAATAAGTTTTTGGAAATGGCATAAATAATTATCAAAAGCAGATCATACATTAAAAAAAGCATTAAAAAAGGGCCAGATTAATTTTTGAGATAGCCTATTTCTTAGAGATTGCTGAAAGCAACACTGGTCTTTTTTATTTTCAAAACAATGATGTGTGTTAGTGAAAGTACTTGATCAATGTGACTTTTCATGTCCAAACTAGACTGCGTCTTTGATAGCTATGGATTGATTATTGGTTTAACATGATATTGGATAATACTCTGGAAAATCATGTAGAAAATATAGAGCAAAGATAATATGGATTTTTTACAGGCTTTAACAGCTTTGGAATTGTAAATGCAAGCATTGTTTTCCAGGGTTTTGAAATTTTAAATCTCTACAAGAAGGAAGAAAAAAAGTAATGTAATCAGGACTTCAAAGAAGCTTCAGTATGCTGTGGCCTTTGGAAAGTCAAACACTACTTGTCAATGCATCAAAATAAATTGCAGTCAAGACCCCCAAATCTCCCATTTTTAAATAGCTGTGATTGACTAGCATCAGCTGAAATGAAACAATAATAAGTCAATGCTTCAAACTGCTGCAGACAATCAATCTCTCTGTTTTTTGTCAAGTTTTTTTTTATTTTTTGTCACAGCTATGTTTTTTTGGAGACCATAGAAATGTTATGAGGTTTTTACACTTTACATCCCAACACTATACAGTTGTTTTGGTAACTGTGTGGAATTTTTTTGTTGGTTTTCTGTTGAACTTGCAGAAGTCCTGTTATGCTGTATTCACATCAGGTAAACACAAAAATAAATTTTATGTACAGGTTTAATAAGTTTAAACTGAACCAATGCTTCAACACTGACTCATTTGTATTTTTTAGATTTACACTTACACTCTGTCACACTAAACTAGAACTAGTAATTTTTCAAAGTTTATTAGCAATACCACAATAATAAAGCAAATATTTTTTTTCTACTTTGAACTCAAAGATAAACCCAGCTAGTGTTTCAATGTAGAAAAAAAAAGAAAAAGACCTCATATGGTTTTCAAAATTTTATGGTATAGAGCAGTCTACAAAAACATTGTTATTATTATTAGGTGCCCAAAAAAATCTTTGCCAATTTTTATGAAGGAAATTAAAGATCTTCTATCTTCCATCTCTTTCCCAGCTGGTGCAAATAAAGTCTTATGGTTTTATCACTTACATGAATCTGACTCTATGACTGCTTTTAAATTGCCATTGTTTAGAGATATTGGTCATCCAGCTTGAGGTACATCTTCAAGGGTTTCATTGCCAGAACGAAACTTTTGACCAGTTTCGTACACTTCTTTCACTTGGTGCACCTTTACCAAACATTGTACATAGCTTACGAGAAGCAGATGAAGCACTTGTGCCAAGTTTAAACTCGTACAACAGACAAGCACGAATTATCAATTTTCTATCAGTTATTTTTAAGGCTCCGAAATAAGAAATAAAATAATATTAGTCATGAAAAACTATAAAAACTGAAATCATTCAACAATTTACTTGTCAATACAAGTTGGTTCCTGTATAACTATGCTTATTAGTAATGAAAAAGGGGGGCCTAAAAAAGTCAACAAAAATTGGCAAAGACTTTTTTGGGCACCTAATATTAAGTCGCTTATGCTTATGAAGAAGTTGAATTATTTGCACTTGTGCAGTGGATTTTTTTTCAGTATGATAAAAAGTGCCTCAAGCTGTATAGAAAGATGATGAATAACATTAGTTTTGTTTGAAGGAGACCTTCAATGTCCTGCTGGAGATTGTTGGGCCTTCAAAACTTGCTGACAATGTGACCTAATAAGCACAATTTTTTACATGCACTGTCTTGTCCTGAAAAAGATTTTTTCCCAATAAACAGTTCCTGGCCAAAGATAAAAAATTTGTTTTGGAAAATTTGATTTTAGTTTATCATGCACAGTTGAAAGTACTAACATACTGTTGATCTGGGCTATAAGAAAAAATCTGAGTTTTGGGTCATTTAAAATTTTTGTTTGGCTGTATTGTCCTGGTTGCAATATCTGTTTTAAGTGTAGCTTCATTATACAGTAGTAAGAAGTATTTAAAAAGTTTTGTTAAGTGCCTTTTTCAAAGGCACAATAAACATTTTTCACATGGACTAAACATTATACTTGCATCCTTCAACTTGCAAGGCCAAGAATTATCACACTAAGCTGTTTTGGTGTCTTGGTCCAATTATTGGCTGTTTGTAAGTTTTTTTTTTGTTTTGCTTTCAATGCTAAAAGGCTCATAGTTGAGAGCAAAATGTTGAAGAATGTTTATCTTGCAATGAGCCTTCAAAAGTTTATTTAAATATCCTTTGCCTTGAAGCTAAATGTTAATGTATTGATAAATGTAATTTAATACTCTGCCTAAATTCTGAGCAAGGCTGTAGAGTTGAACAACTTAACTGTTGGTAGTTTTGCTTCAATTGTAATTGTCTTTTTTTCATTAGTTTAATACTTCCAGCTCCAATACAAGAAAAATTATGTTAATTGATTGCTTAACTTTTCAATTTTAAATAAGCCTGTTTTTCTTTTAGCTATTACTGATGAATACAGTAATAGTTTTATTTTCTGTTCCTATCTGATTATTTATTAAAGTATTAATTAAATGCATAGGTTATCGAACAATGAAGTTTGTAACTGGTGGAAACTTGGCTTCAAGTTCTAATAAGAAGCCAACAAAAAGAAAAGCTGAGGTAATTTTGTAGCTTGATGTAAGTATTTTCTTTTGGTTGTTATAATATTAGTAGATTTAAATTTATAAGTGCTTTTCTAAGTGATATGAATTATCAGTTTTTTAAAAGTTTTTTCTACTTTGGTTATAAATTACGATAAGACTAGAAGAATATTAATCCTTGCCATATTTATAGTTACCAAATCACTTGGCATTGCTTTTAGTTTAAATAATGCAATCATGATACAACTATATACTTATTTGCTTTTTTTATTCTTAAAAAATATTTTTATTTATTACAGTATGAAGTAATTTATTATCTTTACCACATGCATGGTTTATTATATAATAGTAACTTACATTTGTAACTTTGGTACTTGATCAACTATTTTTTTCTCAAAACTGAGGTAAAAATTTCAAGTTATCTCATACATTTGTGATCCACAATTACGAATACTGTAGTACAAAATGTATTCTTCTGTGTAACAATTTGTAAAAGAACTGCAACATTCTTTCAAAAAACCATTTACCTATGATAGCATATTTTATGTAGCAATTATAAATCATTTGCTGGTGCTTATATAATATCTACTTGGTTGAAAATAACAACAGGTTTTGTAGAAAAAAAAAAAAAACATATAATGTTTGTTTCAGATTGTTCAGTAAATTTGAAAAAATTTGAAGATTTTACTAAGTAATAACTGCAGTATTTACTTACAAGAAGAGAGATTTATAAACTTTTCATGCTGTGTAACATGTTGTTGTTGTTGTTGTTGCCCCTCCTCCAACATGGATATCTTGGAATACCATCTCTTAACCCTGCAAAGAAGCTAATCTAGATTTTCCCTCTTGGATTACCTTTGCTGCTTCTAAAGCTTTTTCCACAGACTAGTGATGTTGTGTTGGGTTGGTACTTGACTACAGTTAAAGAGGTGATTAGTGTGAAGTGTGTGTGTGACAAGCATAGTTGACATTGTGGCATGTAAGTTTCAGGGTTTGCTGTATGTAGGTGACTTTGCAAGAGTGGTAGTTTTGTATGCATATGACATGGTAATGTTTCTTCTGATGAATGAATATCATAAGGTGTGGTGTTAGTAACTTTGTTGTTTTTTTCTAGAATTAAGGTATTGTGAGGTGATGATAGTGTGAATGTGTTTGAGGTTTTCTCTACATTCTTTAGTTATTATGTTTGGATCTTAGATGATGATGTTAGTGTGCTCATTGTTATGAAAGATTCTGGCTTTCATGTTTCTGGGCAGATCTGAGTATGCATTAAGATCATGTAAAGGGTGTATTAGTGTTTGAGTCAGTTGTTTAAATTGAGTACCATGAAGTTTGAGATGGGTGCCCATTGAAAGGTTTTGTCATGTAGGTGTTGAGTGTTTGTATCTTGTGTGTGGCCAGCAGCAATTCACAAAGCTGTGTTTTGAATGGTTTGCACTTTCTTGATGTTGGCGTTTGATATGATAGGGCTCCATATGGGGTTTGCATATTGCCAAATGGGTCAAGTAATACTTTTAAATGTAGAGACCATTAATTCCTTTTGTTTACCCCATTTGGTAGAAGTGAGTGCTTTAGAATGTTAAGCGTTTATTTTACCTTAATGGTGGTGACATTTATATGTTGTGAAAATGTCAGTTTTGGGTCTAGAGTGATTCCAAGAATTTTGGGGTGTTTTGTTGTTGATAGTGTTTGGTTGTTTAATTTAAGTGACCATATTCAACTGGATCTGTGTAAAAAGTGTGGTGGTAGTTTTTTTTTGTGTTTAAATAAAGATTATTAGTGGTGGCCCATTCATAGATTTTGTAAAGATATGGTTAAATGAGTTGTTGGGTGGTACAGTGTTCTGTGTGAGATGCAGTGATTGTTATGTCATCAGCATATGTTATGATTTATACATCTTTTGGGGCAAGTGGAATGTCAAGAAAATGTAGAATAATGTTGGTGACAGAACTCTACCTTGTGGTACTCTAGTGTTGAATTGTTTGAATTTTGAGAGTGTGCCATTGTATTGAATGCATGCTTGTCGTCCATTTATGTAGTTTGCTTTGAACTTAATGATGATGATGTTAGGAATGCTTGTTAGTGTGAGTTTGTGCATATTCACTGTATCAAACACCTTGCTTCTGTCCAAAGCTATCGCTACAGTGTGTTGTGGAAGACTTAGATTGTTAAAGCCTCTTGTGATTTGGTGGGAGATGTTGTGCAAAGTAGTGTATGTCAAGTGTTTATTTTTGAATCCATGTTAATGAGAAATGGTTGGAATGTTCTCTGTTATATATGGTAATAGTGTTTTAGTATTTCAGCAAGGGTGATAACAGTGATATTGGTCAGTAGTTTGTGCCAATGTTGTGGTCTTTGTTTGGTTTTGGAATGGGGATGATTGTGGTATAATTCCAAAGATGGGATATTTTGTTTGTGTTAAGGACAATGTTGTACATGTTTGTGAGGTATCTGATGGCAAGTGGCCCTAGGTGTTTGAAATATCTGATGTTATGCCATCAAGTCCAGTGAAATTGTTGTTTAAGCTGTTTGAGATGGCTAATTGCACTTGTGTAGTGGTAAGTTGTATTTTCTTGGTGGGAAGGGTCTTGATTGTATGGTCTATGTGTCTGTTGATTTTGTTTGTGCTATATGGAGTGATGTTCGTGAATTGTTTATTGAAAACTTTTGCTTTGTCTATGTCAGTGATGGCTGTTTTAATTCCAAATCAAATGTTTTTGTTCTGTTGTGTACATGGTTTTTTGTTGGATAGTTTTGTTATGGTGCCCCACAGGGAGTGTGGATTGTGTTTGTGATCAATTTTGTCAAGATGTTGTTTCCAAGAGTTTGTTTTGTGTTCATGTATTTGTTTGTTTAGGTGATTGTTTGTAGGTCTAATCTGTTTTGTTTGCGAGTATGGTTACAATGATGGATAAACTTGCTGATATTTATGAGTAACTGAGTGTGATTTTTGCTGTTGTGATTTCTTTTAGAGATGAAGTGTCTGTCAGCATCCAAAATTGCCTTAATAAGGGTTTGCTTGCCTCATGAACATTTTTGTTGTGAGGTCTGCAGGAGATGAGATCCTCAACGTGTTCTTTAAAAGATGTCCAATTGGTCTTTTGGTTGTTTGTTATTGTTTTAGTGAAGTGAGAGCTAGTTGTTTTGGTCTTGTGATGTACACTGCAGGTGGTGAGTAAAGGTAAGTGAACTGATGTGAGGGAGTAAATGGTCTGCCAGCTAGTGTGATTATGCAAGTCTGTTGAAGCATTGATGATGTCTGTTGAACTAGGCTGTTGTGTTTGATTGGGTGGTAGACATATTGGAGTGTTTGTGTTTAGTGTGATGTGATTGGAGTTAAGCAGGATGCATTTGATTAGTTGTTTATGGTCTTCAGTTGGTGACTACCATAACAGTGAGTAAGCATTAACATCTGCTGCAATAATTGTATTTGAAGATTTGTTATGGTTGTGAATGTATTGGATATAATTGAAGATTATGTTTATGATAGCTGGACTTAATGTACATGTTTGTGATATAAATTGCTGTGATGTAGAAAGGTGAATTTTGCTGATTTGCAGTTCAATGGAAAAGGTGTTTGATGTTTTAAGTTGTGAAAAACTGATGTTGTTTTTAATGTAAGTTAGGAGGCCTTCTCTTTGTTTGTGATTGATCAGTCATTGAAGATTCATCAAAAATTGCTGATTGCTTTAATCAATTTTTTGTTGAAATTGGTCACTCTATTGCTAACAATGTCAATAAACCCCTACATACAGATTACACCACTTACTTAAGAAACCCTGTTTTACATTCTATAGTTCTAGATCCCCCACTGCAATTAAAATTTTTCATCTGATTAATTCAATTAATCCAAACAAAGCTAGCAAAGCTGACAACATCAACCCCTTCTTACATATAGGAGCAGTAGTACTAGCTCCTATATTATATATATACTTTCAATGGTCATTTGATCTTGGTATTTTTCCCCAAGCTTTCAAAACTGCCAAAGTAATCCCTATATTTAAATCCGGTAGTAGGGAAATATTAGGCAATTATTGACCAATAACTTTACTTTCCAACCTGTTGAAAATACTGAAAAAACTTATCAAAATACGATTTCATAAATTTAAAAAAAAAATAAAGTTTTGTATGCAAATCAATATGGTTTTAGAAACAATCACAGCATTAATCACGCTTTACTTGACGACTAACTGTTGCGATGCCTTGCATTGGTCACAACACACAGCATTTTTGTTTATGGATCTTTGCAAGACGTTTGATACAGTGTCACACGAAATCCTATTGCACAAGATACACCATTATGGCATTCATGGATTGGCGTATGCTTTAATCAAAAATTACCTTACCTCTAGTAACCAATTTTAACTTTTAGTGATACTTCATCCTCTACTAAATCCATCAATATTGGTGTTCCTCAAGGCTCCATACTCGGTCTCTTACTTTTCCTAATATATATTAACGAATTACCAAATGCCATTAACAGTACACCCCATCTTTTTGCTGATGACACCTGCCTTATACTACAACAGTCATCTCTGTCAGCCCTTGTTCAGATGAATTAATACAGCTTAAAGATTGGTATGATGCTAACAAAATCCAAATCAATCCAAACAAATCATGCATATTACACCTTCCTCCTAAACAAAATACCCCACCTTTAACCTTTCAAATTCCTTATGATAATTCCTTCATAGTTAATAGTATTTGCTGTAAATATCTTGGGATCCTAATTGATAACAAGCTAAATTTTAAACAACAAATGCAACTAGTTGAATCTAAAATAGTCAAATCGGTAAGAATTTTAAATAAATTGTGACATATTTTTCCTTCCTCTACTCTTCTTATCTACTTCGCTTTAGTCCACCCTCATTTACTATATGGCCTTCCCATTTGGGAAGTACTTTTTCAACATATCTCCAAAAATTTTGTCTCCAAAATAAAGCTCTTTGCATAATTTCAAACTGTAACCCTAGAACATCAGCAACACCACTTTTTTACCAATACAAAATCTTAAAAAATACAAGATTTGTGCTATTTTGAAATTGCCAAAATTATGCACCAATACTCCAACAAACACCTTCCAATCTGCTTTAAATCCTTGTTTACCCAAACCAGTTCAATTCATAGTCACTCTTCTTCAGTGGTTCTTAACGTGGGCACTTTTGATTTTTGGGGGGGTGGAAATATTCAGGGGGCATTTTTGGGGGCGCTTAAGGTGTACAGTATTTATCTCATTGCAAAGACCTTTTTTTTAAGAGAACACCCTGATTTTGGGAGAAAAATAGGGAAATCAGAGATGGAATTGAAGCGAAGATCTTTTTTTTTTGGAGAACACCCTGATTTTGGGAGAAAAATAGGGAAATCAGAGATGAAATTGAAGCGAAGACCTTTTTTTTTAAGAACACCCTGATTTCGAGAGAAAAATATGCAAGCCAAGATCAGACCTCTTTTTTTCTCAGACAACATCAATTTTTGAAAATTCTTGCCTCAGGTGCCTAAATTGGAATATCCACCACTGTGTAGAATCCAATGCACTTCACTGTATAACTTATCATCTTTAGCAGTTACATTATGGTGGGTGACAGCCTATGGAAATCTCTAAAAAGGGGTGCTGAGTAGAAAAAGGTTAAGAACCACTGCTCTACTAGATCCAATATTCGAAACGATTTATACTTACCTCACTTCTCATCGTCTCAATGTCAACGATCAATTAAATTTCAAGGGACAAAAATCTGGAACTCCATCTCTCCTCATATTTGAAACCAATCGTTTAATACCTTCAAACGTAATATTAAAATTCAGCTCTTAAATTACTATATACGAATCAAAATGATATAATTCGTCATGTCCTAACACAATAATCTTTGAAATTGAATAATTCTGCTACAATTTCTGGGTGACTGCTTAACTAGAAGATCTTAATCGGTCACTTTACGGTGTCCTGTCGAGATTGTTATTATTTTATTTTTTTTATTCACTGTAGTTGTACATCACCTGTGTTTTACTATTTTAATACGTATTTTTTTTTTGTTTATTTTTTGTGTATTACCTTCATAGTGCGTAATAATCTCTGACAAAATAAACTTCTGTCTGTCTGTCTCTCTCTGTGTGAGTATGATCTGTTCTGACTGGTGTAAAGTAAGGAATGTTTAGTGTTTTGTGCGATTGATTGAGTTTTGTCTCTTGTATTGTAATGATGTTTGCTTGTGTGTTTTTAATGATTAGTTGTATTTCATAGGGGTTTTGTGGCAAATGCCATTTGCATTAAGTTGCAGGACTTTTGGGAAATTTCTTTGGTGATGTTGTGTTTGTTTGTATTCTGTGGTTGTGCTGTGAAGTGTGCAATATCATGAGTTGTTGTTGTACTCCTTTGTTGTGATTTGGGAGAATTTTGAATACACCCAGTGCAGTTACATAAAATAGATGTTCTATGATTGGTGATTGGTTTGAGACAAATGTCACAACACATTTTTGTGTTTGTTGTCCAGGGTTTGGGTGTGTGTTGCCTCCAAGAAGTAGCAATCTGATAATCCAATTTGTGAGTAAACTAAAAAATTGACTTTCCTGAGAGGCCAGAGACTAGTTTTCTCACCAAATAAAGCAAGAACTTCACTCAATAGAGATTAGACAGGAAGCAGAAATGAAAGATTTGTAGTGGTTGAAAATGAACCACCAGTGTTCTAACCTTGACAAGGCTGACTCATTTAGGAAAGTACTTTTCAAACAGATACCTCTACCAAGTACCTGAACATGACCTTTTTAATTTGCATGACACTCAAGGTAGCATAAAAAAATGTTCTGGGTAACATATGAATTGGAGTGTAACCTTACTGCGATGGTGTTTTTATATAAAAGATTTCCTTCTACACTGCTTGCTTGCCACAGCTTTTGAGAACAGTCTGCCCAGGTTTAAAGTTTCCATCTTGTAAACTACATTTTGTCTAATCTCTATCTGCAAACCTCTTTGGTATGGATATTTTTAAGATGAGAAATGAAATCTCTGGCCAACACAGCTTTACAGATCACTGAAACATGCAAACTTTGCCACCACAGTTAGGTAGTAGTTCATAGGAAACATCACTTGTGCAACCCTTCTATTTAAATTAGTTAGGACTAAAAAAGTTTAAAATAAATTGAGGTTTTTTTTCTTGGACTGTAAAGTGAAGATTAAAAAATGCTGTTTGTGTGTGTGTGTGTGTGTGTCTGTATGTGTCACAACTTTAGTGATAATCAGTTTGAGTTTAAACTTGGAATAAGTATGGCTTTTAAGTATTTTCTTGTTTAAACAGATCGATTTGGAGTATGAGCAAGGTATTCTTTTTTTTTCTTAGATGCTTTGTGAGCATTAATCATTAACATTCAAACAGAAGACTACCATGATCTATTATAAAAAAGCTATTAGTAATGGTATTTTTAATAGTAATAAAACTTGATGCATACAAATTTTTTCGTATGTTTTTTTTTACACAAGTACAATTGAATCTGGTTGTGTAATATAAAACTAATGTTTAAAGATTTAATATTTTGGTATATATTGCACCGGAAAACCAAAAATTTCATAAAATCTTCTAAAGTTTTTTCAAACTTTAAAATCATTGACTGTTGTTTAGAGATTTTATGAAATCTCTGGTTTCAGAGTCTTACTGTAACATATGTACCTCCAAAAGATGATAAAGTTAAAATATAGACAAGAAAAATTATTACATTTTTTGTAAACCAATTGAAATTTCCCTTCTGATGGTGTGTTTTGAATGGGAAAAAATATTTTGTTTCAATCATATTGTATTCTGTATAATTTCCTTTATTTATATAATATGTATAAATTCTGCAATTGCAGACAAGTGTTAAGTTTCACTTTAGCTGTAAGTTTACAATTCATCTGAATACTATGCAAAATGTATACGTCATGTTCCACCATTTATTACTTCTACAAACTCACATGCTCCCATAAGAATCCCAATACTAAAAAGACCGTATATTTAAATTTTTATTTCTACAGGGGCTTTGTGATAGTGATGATGAATATTTTAATGATGACGTGGTGGAAGTTCCTCAAGAAGATGATATAATCGCAGCTTGTCCTTTTCTTTCTGAAGAAGAAAAAAAGGTTCTGCCATTTAATTTTCGAATATCTTTTACATCTCTTTTACTGTTGTTGACATATGCAGGAGATAAAGAACAAAAATAAACCAGAAGAAGAAGTTGACCCTTTGGATGCGTTTATGGCTGGTATTGAAAATGAGGTAAATACCAAGCAGCAATTGCAATTTACAATATTTAAAAACCAATCACATGCACTGCCGCTAGCGATCCAAAGAAGCAGATGCTCACAGACAAAGAGAAAAAATTTCATTACTTTTATCATAACAATTAGTCTGGGATAATGTTCTATAATAAAGTGCTGTTACTGCTCTGAGTATTATTTTTAAAGAAACTTGTACTCCAAAATCTTTAGACAGTTACAAAATGAAATTATTACACGGCGCTCATAAAAAAATGAAACGATGTACAATTTACGGTGATATTTTTAAAGCATCAAGTGGTTTATCAAACAACTAATACTAAAAAAATATTTGAATTTGAGTCGCACTTGATTTTAAAACCGTTGGTTATTTTGTTTCATCAGCTGGATCAGATCAAAAGACCGCGCATGTTTGGGCGCTGTTTCATTTTGCTAACATGTCAAAAAATCACCAAGTGCTATCGAAAAACTGCTGACAACATTGCCATGCAAAAAATTGCAAATTTTAACGAAAACTATGTTTACGTTTAGGTTCATTGCTTAACTCTTTCACCTTTTGTTTAAACTGCTCGTTTTTTGCTAACAGTTGTTACATTTCGATTTTAAAACAATACAAACGTTTTTTGTAAAAAATACGTTTGTCAAAGAAAAAATAATTTATCGTGTTTTACATTGATATCTTTTCAAAAAACTTTTTTTATCTTAAACAGAATTTTGTAGAAGGCTTGTAGAAATTCTTATAACTTTAGCAAGATATTTCCAGTTATAATTTTTAAAATCATCTGATTTTAAAAATTATAATTTCCCCGATAAAATTATTATAAATTAAAAAAATTATAATTTCCCCGATAAAAATAAAGATTCCCCGACCTGCTTTTAGAGATGACAAGACATTGCTTTCCGGCTAAAATTGTTTATTTCGATTTTTAATTCTTATTTACAGATACGAGCTGCTTGTTAAGATAGCCAAGTTGTAAAAAGTGCCGTAGAGTGTCTTTTCCAAGGACACAATAAAGTAACCCAAGTAGGTTTTTGAGCCACTACTGTTTCAATCGCGTTTGCCATTAATACGGCCCTCTTAAAGTATTAGAAATCAATGAAAAAAAATGAATGCTTATGCTAGTTTCATGCAAAGTCCTGATGATCAAATACAGCAAGATGTCTATAATATATGCCAACCATAAAAAATGCAATATCTTTGAACAAACGCGCATAAAATAGCCTAAATGCTTTGGTAAAACAGTTCAATCCTAGTCTTTTGATACCAGCAGTCAAATGTACGTGGTTTATTGGTTGGTACTTCTTTAAACCACCAGTTCACGGAATAGTTACCTGCCCGGAAAAAACAAGCCATAGTATTTAAAAACAAAGTAGTTTTATTGCAACTTTTGAATAAAAAATAAGTTAAAATTTCTTTTGGCATGTTTTTTGGTTAAAGCCCCGTTTCCCCACGAGCGTTGGCGAGAGTATTCTTTATATGTTCATGATTTTTCTCGCTTTTCTTCGCTCTTAAGCGCGGAAAAAAGTAGAAAAACTCCCGCTAATGCTCGTAGTGGAAACGAGTCCTGACGGCCTGTGCCCGCATTAGAATTGCTTTTGCCTAATCATCGGCACAAATTCACTAGATTTGGACATTGTTAATTATTTCAAGTTATCTCATGTACCTACACCTTAACTGAAATCAAGTGAAGTTTTTTAAACCCTATTACATGTAAGTACTGTTTGTCTTTTGCATTTTTCAGGTTGCAACACAAACTGCTGAAGATGAAGCTTCAGCGGCTTCAAGCAAAAAGCCGAAAGATATCAGGGACGATTTGGAACAACTGGACAACGAAGAATTGTATTTTAAATACATGGAAGAAAACCCGAATGCCGGTCAAATAATTCATTTTCTGTTTCGTTCGGTTAAACTTTCCGCAGATTTTTGCGATTATCTTAATATTCGCCTTTGACTGGATTATACGACAAAATAGCTAGTCCCAAAATAGCTAGTCCCAAAATGGCTAGTTCCAAAATAGCTAGTATCCCAAAACAGCTTGTTCCAAAATAGCTAGTATACCAAAACAACTTGTTCCAAAATAGCTAGTATACCAAAATAGCTAATTTACCAAGCTAACTCTAACCCTAACTCTAACCCTAACCCTAACCCTAACCCTATTCCTATAAGAATAATAAGAAATCATTGTTTTTCCTATAAGAATAATAAGAAATCATTGTTTTTTGTTAAACTATTTTAGAACTAGCTATTTTGGTATACTAGCTATAATGGAAACTAGCTATTTAAGATACTAGCTATTTTGGCATTAGCTATTTTGGTGTACTAGCTATTTTGGCACTAGCTATTTTGGTGTACTAGCTATTTTGGCACTAGCTATTTTGGAACTAGCCATTTTGGACCAGCTATTTTAGAACTAGCTATTTTGGGACTAGCTGTTTTGGGTTTCACCCTTTGACTGATAGGTCACCCTATCGATGCATTTCAGTTACAAATAGCTTTTATTTTATTGAAGCACAATAGATTTTTTTGTTAGTGTCTTTTTTTCTATAAACAGCTTTTTGAATCGATCCTTTTACGACGAATATTTTTTATGAGAAATAGACTAAAAGCTTTGAGAATAAACTTTCTTGCTCTAATCTTTATTTATTTTATTTTTTTGCAAAATATAACCGCTGTCTAAAAAAAATATATTCGATGTTTTAATTCATACCCAAACACTCGTGAAAACATTTGTCATGGTTTTTTGTCGCCGATTGGCAGCAAAGAGTAATGTTGTTAATCTTACTTTTAACAATGACGTTATTTTTTTCAAGTTTGGTAAATCGAACGAGTTTTTTTTCTATTTTTTTTATAGTATATTTTTAAGTTAGCTTACATACACACAATAAAGACACTTTCTAATATGCAAAGAGACTCTCAAGTTGCAGCGAGACGATTCTCGAATATCTTAATTTTTCCAAAAAAATTTAGTCTTTTTGTGAAACTGATGAAGTTCACTGCTTCGTTTCAGCCTTGTGATTTCAATTCTTCGCACAGGGCGAATGTTTCTCGACGAAGAAGGAAACCCTTTCGAATACGACGAGGACGGCAACCCGATCGAACTGAAAGGGCCGAACCGGAAGGTCATCGAGCCACTTCCGGTCATCTATCACTCGGAAATCGACTACCCAGACTTTAAGAAGAACTTCTACCAAGAGCATCCTGCCATCACACACCTGACCGATGCCGAGGTGAAGACGCTGAGAGACAAACTCAACATCAAAGTTTCTGGATTCACTCCTCCCAAACCCGTGTCCAGTTTTGGTCACTTTGGCTTTGACGACAAGTTGATGTCGGCTATCAGGTATTTTGATTTCTGTTCCAAAGTGCTTGCTTTTTTCTTGTAGAGATTTGTGTGGTTATTTTTTCAAGTGTCTTCGGCCATAAAAGCTTTTTTCAATCAGACAAAGCAAATCAAGCGAAAAAATTAATGTTAAACCTTTTCTAAAATTTTTTTAAGCGGTTTCATGTTTCACTTATCATTAATTTAATTTTCGTGTATCCAACTTTGTCAAAATATATTCTTTTTTACCCAGCTTTGTTTACCCTATATTGCCCACCGTAGCCTTCATGCTTTTATTTGATTGCCATAATTTTCGAAGCAGTGTAATATCATAAATAATCATAGTTAAAAAGTTTTCTGCAATGGCTTTTATTTAATTATATCGATTTCTTGGTACGCTTTTTCGACTTATTCCTAAGCCCTTTCGTTCCCCCCCCCAAAAAGAAAAGACTGGGACTCCTCACATAAAATCACTAACTTGCTCCATATCATTACAATTTGTTCTATTCAAGGTGTTTAAGATCGTTGCTTTATGCAAAAGCTGTTTTGGCGGTTTTTTCCTTCAAGGCTGGTTTCAAAGGAACCATCTTTAAACCTTTTTCATCCGAGACTTCCACTCTCGGATAACCTCTGCTACTTGTAACTGATTTCTCCACTGACATGTGACGCTGTGTTCAGGAAGCAGGAGTACATCCAGCCGACTCCGATTCAGGCGCAGGGAATTCCCTGCGCGTCATCCGGTCGTGACGTCATCGGCATCGCAAAGACCGGCTCTGGCAAGACCGCGGCATTTGTCTGGCCCATGCTCGTTCACATCATAAATCAACCTGTTATCAAAGAGAAAGACGGACCCATTGGTGAGCTTCCGAATTCTTTTTTTTTTGGTGGGACAAGTGGATACTGATTTTACGTACTTGTGAAAGGTTTGATTGTGGCTCCCACTCGTGAATTGTGCCAGCAGATATACCTGGAATGCCGGCGCTTTGGTAAAGTGTTCGGTCTACGTAGCGCTTGTTGTTACGGGGGAGGAAACATGCACGAGCAGCAGAAAGCGCTCGCTGACGGTTGCGAGGTTAGTGGAGGTGTTTGACGCTCGGTTTTTCGACTTGCGCCACTCGCGCTCGATGTGAAACTTGCGCCACGTTTACGCATGGGTGAAAACATCATTGGGTTTTAATTTAACTTGAGATAATTCCAAAAACGTGCCGAGTGACATTATGCGCTTCAATGCTTTCTTGATTTGAGGTTGGGTCCCTTTACAGATCGTTGTTTGCACCCCCGGGCGCATTATCGACCACGTCAAGAAGAAGAACACGAATCTGCAGCGAGTCACCTACTTGGTGTTTGATGAAGCCGATCGAATGTTCGACATGGGATTCGAGTATCAAGTAACTTTTGAGTGTGTGTGTGTGTTTCATATAAGATGTAAATATCAAGTGAGTTGTATGCGTATGTTCTACATGGGATTCGTGTATCAACCAAGTTTTTTTGTGTGTATAATATACAGAGTGTTTCAAAAAATTTGACATCATTTGACATGTATATATTATAGAAACTACTTAGTCGAATCAAAGGAAATTCAACAGGGTTAATGTTGACCAAAACAGGATTTATTCCTGTAAATTTGAATAAGAAATTCAAAGGCACGTGAATTCCATAAAAGGTTTCGCAAATGTTCAATATGCCCACCGCCTGTAACGCGGCACACGTAAAGTCGGTACTTTGGCTCCTCCTAAACATGCTGCAGCATGTCTTGGGTAACAATCTCCAGTTTAACTTTCGTGCAAGACAGGTAGTTAACAAAGAAACACCACCGCACTGGAGACTGTTACTTGACAAGCCAAGACATGCTGCAGCATGTTTAGGAGGAGCCAGAGTACCGACTTCACGTGTGCCGTGTCACAGGCGGTGCGCATATTGAACATTTGCGAAACCTTTCATGAAATTCACGTGCCTTTGAATTTCTTATTCAAATTTACAGGAATAAATCTTGTTTTGGTCAACATTAACCCTGTTGAATTTCATTTGATTCGACTAAGTAGTTTCTGTACTATTTCCATGTCAAATGGTGTCAAATTTTTTTGAAACATCATTTAGTATTTGAGTACTTAATTTGTTGGTTTGAGTGCTTTCAACTGAGTTTGACATTGGATTTAAATTGCTGTGCGTTCGCTTGCTCGCGTGGTTATTTAGCATCTCTTATTGTGCTAAAAGTGTTTCGCAATCCTTTCCTTTGTTATGTCGTAAGTGCAACGTCAATCGTTTCGGGCTCAAATCACGTTGTGCAAAAGCCGTTAAACAGTGACATAATGCAGGGATCTCCAAACATTTCGAGCAGGGGGCCATGTATAGATTTTTTGGGCCAAACCAAAAACTTAATTTGCGAAAAACAGTTAATAAATAACTTTAAACAGACTATTTATTTAAAAATCTGATGCTGTACACAGTTGAAATGTAAACATACACATATATATTTAACCAGTTATTTGTTAATCTTGATTAGTATTAGAAACATAAAACTGGCACATTTCCGACATAATTCTATCCAACTGTGGTTCAAAGTGAGTGGTTTCGATCATGAGCAAGGCATTCAAGTGTTCATCTGCAGCAAGATTTTGTGTATTTCATCCTTGAAAAGGTTTTTTCGCACAAATACGTAGTACCAAAAGCTGAAATAAATTCACAAGCAAATTTTTTTAAGTAAGAGTATTGCTGAGATGGAAGACATTTGTAAAATTCAATTAAACTTCCTTCTTTAAACTTGTCTTTTAAAATATCATTAGATTGCAAATCAATAATTTCCATTTGTAAATCCATAGGTAAATCTTCAATGACAAAGTCAAAAGGATTTTTAAATGGTCTTATTTTTATTATTAATCGGCGCATTTTTCCGTTGCTTTATACGAGTACTTTTGTATATGTTCTTTTGAAAAGAGCTTTGCGGACCGAATTAAAAATCTTAACGGGCCGTATTTTGGAGACCCCTGACATAGTGGAATGCATACAATGGTTACATGTTTTAACCAAAATGTAGTAGCACCGGTGAGTAATCGCGCTGTCTAACCCATCAGCTGTGCGTTTCAACGACACCCTCTGCTGTGCTTTTCATACGTGGAATTTTCAATGTCATTTAAAGCTGATTTTTTTCTCAGGTCCGATCCATAGCCAATCACGTGCGTCCCGATCGCCAGACTTTACTTTTTAGCGCCACCTTCCGAAAGCGAGTTGAAAGACTCGCTCGCGATATCCTGCAAAATCCCGTTCGAATCGTCCAAGGAGACATCGGCGAAGCGAACACCGACGTGACCCAAGTAAGTGCTGCAAAATTCGGTGTCGCCTGCGTAATGTTACCGATGTTTTGTTACGTGCTTAAATTTTATTTTGAAAGAGGGAAGCTAAACGCATTCACGCCATTTTACTTGTTTTATCGCAGCACAATTTCTAACTTTTATGATGGTTGTAAATCTATGATTTCAAACCTGAATTTTTCGTTATATCGTGCATTCATGCCGTTTCATGCGTCGAAGCGAATGGCAAGTTCGGGCAGTGCCCATTTCTAAAAAATTGTCAATTCGATTATTCCCGTTTGGACGCTGCAAACTTGCATGTTCGCAGGTTGTTGAAGTTTTAAAATACGCCGAGATGAAGTGGAAGTGGTTGACGTCAAGAATCATCCCCTTCACCGCGGAAGGAAGTCTTTTGATTTTCGTCACCAAAAAGGTAGCAACAGAAAGCCTTTGATTGGGTTTGATATAATTTATTTGCATTTGTCAATCATTGTATTAATCTCAGTACGTTCAAAGAAGACTTTGGCGAAATATTTACTTTAATTTTCTTTTTTCTATCGGAAAAAATATTTCTATCCGTTTTTGTACTACCACGGCTCACTTAACATCCGACCAGATAATGCCCCATTTTCCGCTTTTTTCCGCGAGCTTCGCAGAATCCGACTACGCAGATTTACTACTTTTTTCAGATACAACTTAAAAGTACTGATATATGTAGTACACAAAGCAATACATGAATTGAATTTAATTAAGATTAAATTTCAACATAAAAATAGGTACTTCAAAAATATATCATAAAACGAGGAATTTGAAATGAAGTGATCTACTGTTAGTTATTAATTGGCAAAAGAGTATATGTATTATGCAATTAAAATATAATTTTAGTTATATGTGATAAATCGTAATTCAACAGGTTATTGAAATAAAAAAGATTGTTTTAAAAGGTTTGAAAAAACTTAAAGTTTCTTAACTATAATGTTCTACTGTAGTTTATTGTTATTGTACTTACTTAAAAAAACTTTTTAGTTATGTTTGCTATGGTAAATTACTGGTGGACTAGTTAGTAGTATAAACTCAAATGCATTTCATGATTAAAAGCCATAAGGTTTCAAATGAGTTGTTTTATCTAATGTTTAGTTTGGTCATTAACAATATGATCATTATTTTTGCAATCAGTATTTTTGCAATTCCAAAAACTTCCTAATTACCTGTTAATATAGTTAAATTTTTAAAAGATAATTTTAGAATTAAACTTCACTATAAATATATTCTACTTTTGCAGCTAGATATGATTAAATGCACAAAAAACTACATGATGATAGTGATTTAACAACATACCTTTTTGATATTTTTTCATTTTTTAATAGAAAGTTTTTATTAACATTAATATTTTTTCTTGTTTTATTAGGCTTTGTTCTAATGTTTATTATTTATAAATTTCAGCTGTGTCTAGTGTTTATCTTAATTTTAATGTCTTTAATCCAAATTTTTAATTTTCTAAGTCAGATAATTTTTTAACATGGTAATGCAACTGTTTTGTTTGCATGTAAGTCAAATTATAGCAGTTATTTATAAAATTTAGTGAATTTTTATAACACTTAAACAAGCCTGATTTAATTAAATTGTACAAAATTTTTCATATTTATAAAAATTAACACCTACCAAAAATTTTATCATTTGCGCTAAAAATTTTAAAGATGAGTTTAATAAGGATGGCAAAAAAAATCAAAATGGAACTTTTGTCGGTACCTATTATTTATGCAAAAAAATCAGGTAAAAGTTCATCAGTTTTTTCCATCTATAAGTGTAATGTCTAAAGATCTAAAAATAAGAATATTTCAAGAGGATCGACTAAGTCATTTTGAAAAGGATGACGTCATTAGGTTTTTTATTGATCTTGCTGCAAAGAATGCATCGCTTCATTTTCTTATGTCATCGAATTGATCATCAATCATTAGTAACAAAATTGTTTTTGATGAGAAAATTTCTATAGTTTGTGAAGCAATTAAAATTAATGATGATAAATTTTTTAGTTTATTTTGCAATTTGAGTGTCAAATAAGTTTTTAGTAGATGTATCATTTCTTTTAAAATTGAAGTATCTAAATATAGGTATGTGTGTGATAGGATTTTATAATTCAATTTGTTCGTGTGCTTATGCACATCTTAGTGTAATTTTTCTTTCTATAATTGCCTTAAGTGTAAAATTGCTGTACTGCTCCAAGAATGTATAGTTTACAATGAAATAAAAGTTTTGTCTCTTTATATTAAATGTTTTCATTTAATTAATCGTTTCCATTTATTTATTCTAGTTTTTTATCTTTGAAAAACATTCTTTATTTTAAAATAATAAACATGCTTTATATACTCCATGCTTTTTAATCTGATGTGTCATACATTTCTGGGTGTATCAGAATTTTTTGAGGGTGTTTTAGTTTGATAGGTGTACATGGTCTTCAAGGACTTTTTCTAGTTTAATCTACTATCAGTATGCCTATTATTTTAATTGTTAAATCAGTAATATTTTTTCAAACTGCTAAAACTGTGTCAATAAAAAACGTGTAATTACGAGAAAACATTTTATTCTTCTTTTCCATTGATCTACGTTTTTATACGTAGATCTGTTCATTTTTTGGTGGCCAATCCATTTAAAAGGAAAAAAATAAAGTCTATTTTAATCATGTATTTTTTAGACTTGTAACAGTGTAAAGCATTATCTTAAACTCAGGTGCACAGTTTTTTTGGGGGGTTTAATTTAAAATGTTTATTGTTGCAAAAACAGTTAAAAACAGTGCTCTATACCAGGGTTTTCAAACTTTTTGTTCTGCGACCCCATTTTAAAAAATAAATTTTTGTGTGACCCCAATATGTGTAGGCTAATTTTACGTTAATTTTTTCCAATAGAAAACCACGCATGTGCATGAAAAACCATGTAATAACAACGAAAAATAGAAATAGTAACCTAAAGCGAATTAACAAAATTACAAAAACCAGGTGTTCTCTAAAAAAAAAAGAAAAACGGGCTTCACTCTGATTCAGGCTTTATTTTGTCGATTAAATGTCTTAAATGTCTACTAACCTTAAGCAAGAATGGTGTAATGACACTGTATCTTTTCTAGCTTTTCATTGTCAATAAATATTATTGCAAAAAAGCCAATTTCGAAAGCACAAAAAGCTAATTTGTTTCGCGACCCCAAAATTTTTTACGCGACCCCCAGTTTGAGAAGCCCTGCTATACACAACCTTAACCTTTTTTAAACTGTACCTCTCTTTTCCACTTCTTTGCAACGGTACATTTTTGCATTTGAACAATAGATTTCCAAACTTCGTGACGTGTTGCTAGCTAGGCATGCTTTTGTAGAGTGACACGTCCGGCTATTTTCGTAAAGCTTTGAAATTTCATATTTAATCGTTAAATATCGTTTTATAGCAAAAGATTTTTTAATTCTGATGATATTCCGCAGAAAATCGTTGAAAAATTACTAAAAAATGCTACTTATTTTGTGTAGAGTTTTTAAAACATAAAAATTTAATTATGCAACTACAGAAAACTATATCACAAAAAACATCGATAGTCCTGTTAGCAACAGTTCAAAAATATGGCATGTCTCAGAGGCGTATTTTAAGCAGGCTGCGATTTCTGCGCAAAGTTAATAATATTCTAGTAAACTTAGCTTTTTGAAGTTTCAAACAAACTGATAAATTCGAGTTTCTTTCACGGACAGGCCAATGCCGAGGAGCTGGCAACCAACTTGAAGAACGAAGGTTATGACGTCGCTCTGATACACGGCGATATGAACCAGTTCGACAGAAACACAGTGATTACGAATTTCAAAAAGAGACAGGTTAAAAGTTATTTCCATTTATCTTAAATAAAGTCATTACTTCGATTAACTTTTTAAAGTTCATTCAGCAGAAGCTCATCGGATGAAATTTTTGCAAGATTCGGAAACCTTTTTGTTCAGGATTGTTAGTTCTAACTTGTCTCAATCAACGTTCATATCTGCACTCGTTCACGTACAATGGCGACCCGATCGAAAATATATTGTTAAACCTTTTCGGCATTTATTGTCGCACGAATCAATAAACTCAGTTATTCTTATGCCCCAATTAGGGGATAAATCACCCTCATTTTGAAAGGCATGTAAAGTGCTTGTAAAGCATGATACAGCAACGAGTACGCTATGTCTAGCTTTTTACGTACACTAATTGCATAAACCTTCACTGCAATACATTTTTCAGAATGGAACACTTACACTTTGCAGTTACACGGTCTGGATGTTGCCCACCGTGTCTATATTAAGTTTTGCATATTTAAAAGCAAAAAAGTTGGGTCCACGCCCAGATGAGAATTGAATGCAATTTATAAATGTTAGCTTCTTTGTTAATTCATTTTAGTTCCTGAAGCAAAGAATTGCACATGACGTATAGTAGTGACGACATATAGCTTCTTTTGCGTTACGATTTAACCTTCTTCAGGTCGCAACTCTCGTCGCTACCGACGTCGCCGCTCGCGGCTTAGACATTCCTTCGATTAAAAACGTCGTCAATTTCGATGTTGCGAGGGACATCGACACCCACACACATCGAATAGGAAGGTAAGTGAACATGAGCTGATTTGCTGGAAATCTTTACAATTCATCAATAACTTTCCAGCTTTTTTTATTTCACCCTAACCCCGAAAGAGACTTATAACACTGCGTCCCTTCATAAATTTCCAGCTAAAAGAAGTCGATTTCAAACTAAATTGCACAATTCAAGATTTTGCACCCCTATTTTTTTTCGGACTGCAAAAGAGCACTCTTTCGCCATGCTTTTTTTATTTTATAAAAATCCAATCGATTTTCTCCTCCCCAGAACGGGTCGCGCCGGACAGAAGGGCACCGCGTACACGCTCGTCACCTCAAAAGATTCGCAGTTCGCTGGCGATTTGGTGAAGAATCTCGAGCATGCCGAGCAGCGAGTTCCCGAGGCTCTGATGCAGCTCGCCATGCAGAACCCACGCTTCAAGAAATCGAGGTTTAGAGAAGGGAAGAGTTCGAATCCCGTCAAAGACAGGCCAGGTCTCGGCGCGCCGGCGGCCAGGTTTGACAAGTTTGAAATGTCTGTCGATTTTTTTTTGAGTTTTCAAAGCATGAATTCGCGTGTAATAAACTTTAATGTCACGTTTCAACGATTGAACTATGGTCAAACAGAACAACAACCCTACTATTTCTGTCAGTTTTAAGTGAAATTTTTTGATAATCACCGCAGTTTTGCGGCGAACATCACAATTTCGTTCATAATCCTCCGCCCACAGTACATGAGCTCATGAAAACTACGTAATATTGAATTTGGAAGAATTCTAGAATATAAAAGCGATGGTTGAAAGAATTGTCGCTTTTATGCCAAACGTAAAGCAGAGAAACTGCCAGACTTGACTAGAATTCGAACCCGGATTTACGGTTTCATAATATAATGCATTGTCAAACTGGCCGATGCAAACCATCCGCTCACGTTCGTTCTCGCCGCTCTGTTGTATAATCTGCGATCGTGCTTCAAGCCTCAAAATAACTCTGTCCCCAATTACAATTCAACAATCGGACGCATTTCCTGAGAGCACCTGCAGCCGGCATTGCTAACCCGACGTCGCTTTTCAGCTTCAACAGCAAGCCCGTCTCGAACGCGAACACGACCGCCGCGTTTCGACAAGCGCAGTCCGGCGTCCTCGGCGGTCGCGCTTCGTGCATGAAGGAATACTTCCAGAACCAGTACAAGTCCAACTTCGTGCAGAGCTCGGAACCCGCCGCGGCTGCGACTTGGAACAGCGGCGACGGCTTCAAACTCCCCAGCGGCGGCCGGAAGAAGAAGTCGCGATGGGACTCGTGACGCTTCGTGTTCGTCCGCGTCACTTCCGGCGGTCGGCTAAGCGAACGTTAAATCGGTTTTCGGTGCTTCGAGTCTTGGAAACTTCGGCAAGGTTTGACAACGCCGTGCTGATTGGTCGAATATATCACGTGATGTTGCACGTCACAAAACCAGAGACAGTTCGACGCTAATTTGCCAGACCATAGTTTTTAGTTTGAAATGTTCAAAGGTCTATTGCAAATCTTGTGGTTGACCAGTTTTTTACAACTTCAATAAAAATAAATGAAATCCTGTAGACCTCGGCGTGAATTTTTTAACGAGCTGAAATGAAATTGTCGGTTTTTCGGGTCGGTTTTGTTAGGCCAAACTATTCGAATTTCTTAAGAAGTGTCGTCTTATTTATCTAGTTCTTGACAAACTTTTGTTCTATCTTTTACACAAACTACTTAATGCGAAGTTGCATAGGAAGCAAGAAAGAGCTTGATCCTCATTGTTTTGGGAATTTTTTTTGTCGCTGAATGTATTCAAATATTGTCTTTTTTGAATAAGATTTTATTCGTCGCTTTAAATTATTGTCTCCAAACCAAACCAAATATCACTTCTCGAAGTTTTCAATAAAATGGTTTTTTTGGACGATAAAAATTGTTTTTTAAAGAAAATATCCTTGAGTCTTGTTTCGCAAAATATTAAGTTTGGTTTTAAACCATTTTATGTGGTTGACCAGAGTAGAAAGGTGTTTATTAAAAACTAAATTTTTGCTTATCAAATCTCATTAGAGATAATTTTTGAGGTTCGCGGAAAACCCACCTATTTCCCGTTGCAGTCATTTGAAAATCTCTATAAAGATGACGCAATAAAAGACTATTGCAACGCTTCATTTAACACGATAAGATGATGCAACAAATCGATTATCACCGAACTACCAAATAGTTGGAGATTGGAGTTTTAAGTAGTGTCGAATCTCAATTTTGACGGAAAGTAAAGATTACAGTTAAGAATATTACAATTTTCTTAATTCTGCATCACGTTTGTAGCACCTTGAGCAACAACTTATAAATGCGTAAAAAAATAGTTTTATTTATATTTTTAGTTACAATCAAGAAAGTCAGCTTAAAAATAGTCTTTGTCTAAAAAAGGTTAAAAGTTATGCAATAAGAGTTTTTAACGTGTTTTAAAACGTGCATTTTCTATAATAGGCAATTGAAAAATGTAAAGGTTACTCAGATTATACCTTAACATTAACCAGTTATGGTCTAACAAAAGAAAGGCCTGGTGCAAGAAAAAAAAGGAGTAAAAATTCATTTCGCAATAATAATAAAAAGTAGCCTAGTCCAAAACAAAGATTGCGAAGCGGGGAGACAAGAGGGGGCCACCGTCATGGTGCTACTATGACGAGATAGAGCAATATTTTGCTTAGGAGCCAATTTTTAACGTTTTTTAGGGGGGACCACATTCGACCGCTTTGTTTGCTCCGCGCTGAAGCCGTCGCTGGCAGTTGGTTTACAGAAACTTTCTCGCTTGAAAAGTTGAATGAATAAGCTTCCGAGCTACATCGGTAATCCTTAAACATTAGTTATGCGGTAGGACGAGATGCAATAGAACTTGTAGTTTTTTAGAATCAAATCGGATTTTGCATATGGCATGTACATATATTTTAAAGCCGGGCACTTTACAAAAATAAGCAAACCTCCCCGTGATGATGTTAGGAATTATAATGAAACGAAAGAAGGAAGATTAGAGAAGAAATGATTGAGTCAGTAGTGGTATTCAACCGGTTTGAACGAACCTGTTTTTAATATTGTAAAAAAAGCTCAGCGTACTCCCATATTTAATATATAAGATTGAGGCGGATAGAAACAAGGACTAAACTCTCTCAATAGAAAAAAATGGGATCTACAGGCTGTCTCCCTAATTCTGAGAAGAAAATATAGGGCGATTCGAATGTAAATATGATTATTAACAATAAGTAACATCCAAAGATAGTCCAAATAGTTTGTTTGAACCTTAAAATTTTGACAAAAATTTTAATGCATCTGTTCAAAGAAAATTAGCCGATTATGGAATAGCTCCTATAATTTAAGATTTGTGGTTCCTACCAAGTGCAAGACTGCACTGGTAGGAACGGCATTGTGCATCACGCACGCCGTATGACCAGATGCTGTAATATATCGAGTTAGGGACAGATGGCACTAGAGAGTACCACCTGTGGCATTGTGCATCACGCACGCCGAACCCGAGCTCACTGCCCGACCATGGTTGACAGCAGACTGTCCCTGATGAGAGTTTAAAACTCGAAACCATGGTCGGGCAGTGAGCTCGGGTTCGGCGTGCGTGATGCACAGTGCCACAGGTGGTACTCTCTAGTGCCATCTGTCCCTAACTCCTATAATTTCTTCTTGCGGAACCGTAAATTTGGATTCAACTTCCGGGTCAACCAAGTTCGACACAGTTCCTCATCACTAAGACAAAAACATTTTTTTGTCCCCCCGTTCGATCGTTTTCCCTTTGTTCTTTGCAAAAGACACCTAAAAAATAACCAAATAAACACGCAAATCGCTTATTTTAATCAAATGAAACAACTAAAAAATCAAAAAATATAAATAGTAGGAAATGAAAGTAGCCTGACATCTGAAAAGTCCAATTTTTATAAAAACCATGCCACAATATTTAGAATAAAAAAAGATACAAATTTTTGTTTTCTGAGTTTTTTGATAACGATTTTCGTAATATCAAGCCGCTGTTAAAGTCGGTGTGCGACGTAAATATAAAGCAAAAGTGAGAGAAAATATTTTTCCTAGATATTTAATAAGCTTACAAAGTCAATTAAAAAAAATTGATGCAGTGTATAAGGTTTCATTGCTTTTTCTGCGGTTACACTAAAAGTCTTTTTATTTTCGGAATGAGAATATTCTTTTGGGTATAGGCTAATCATCATCAGCTTATTCAAATAAAAGCAATAATTAATATATTACATTGTCCAAAATCTTAATAGTTTGACATTTAACCGATAAAATTTATTTTTTAATAAATCGACATTTCTTTTCAAAAAAAGTCAATTGACTGAATTTTTATTGTTTTGGATTAGAATACGATTATTCAGTTTACCATTTACTTGCGATGCAAATCATTTACCATTGATTAATTTGACTATGTACGTCCTACATAGTTTTGTTTGAATGCCACAATAGTGATTGCTCATGTGTGTATGTAGGAATAAGTTTTTTTTCAGCTGTGTCATCACGAATCAAAAGTACAAAAAAATTACAAACTGATAAAAATGAAGCAGTAAAAAACAGTACGTGTTAGGACATGCAAATAATACATTATACAATATAAAAAATGTGATTAAAATTTTCATGTTCACTGCACTTAAAATAATAAAAGAAAATACAGCGAATTTTTGTAATAAAATCAAAATCCAAAAATACTTTTTCTTGGAAATTCATTTATAACGTAAACGGTGTTTGTTTAAAATTTCGGAACGGTTTGTGCCTTTTTTCAATTCTTGCCTTTTTTCTTTTTTTTAGCAGTGCATGTATAAAAACAGAAATTTACTACGTTTTGATTCATTTACTCTTTCATAAGATACAAAAACAAATATATATATAAAAAAAATTGAGATGAGTCTTGCGAAAACTTCTTGTCTGATGGCTAAATTATTACAACCAAGTTTGCCAAAATCTTTGTACCAATTTCAAAAATTGAATTTAACTTCATCACTTGGATCATCACTGGGAACGTCAAAAAGGCTCTTACATATTACAATGGAAAAAACAAAACTTTCCGCATCACATTATTGCAAGAGCAAGATGTCCAGAAGAGCAATAACTTCCGCGGCAGCCTCCTTCCCCTCAGTAAAAGAAAAAGAATCTGTCACCATATGTCGCCGTTGTAATTCAGACGATCGGGAAGACTTGATTGATTTTATGAGCAAGATGTTTGTAACGAGGGAGCCATTAATGAAGAATCTTGGTGCCACACCAGAAAATTCGAAAAAATACATCGCTTATTGCATTGACGTAAGTTCATTATTACTTTTTGTTTTGCTTGAAAAACTGTTTGTTTTTTTATATACTCTTGCTTTTTTGGCGATTCTTTTAAAGTATTTTCTTTCAATGTAATTAAAACGGTATCAGTTAATCGTTTTCTTCTTTGTATGGTGAGACGTAATTACTTATAATATTTGCCTTGATACGACGTTGATTCTTTTTCTGTTTTATGCGGAATTATCATTTTACGTAGGCTGCGGACCCGTTTAGGGATTTTAAGCTCCTAGATTCCAAAAACACTTTGGAAATATTCCAATAGAGTGAGAATCGAACTGGCGTCCTTATTCTCATAAGTCAGGGCGGAAGCACACTGATCTATTTTGTCGACTTTTAATCTCTTTTGTCGCTAAAATTTTGGAAAACAAAAATTATTCTTTTTTTTTCCAATCAGTGCTTAGATTCTGTCACAAAGAAATATCGGTAGTCTAGAACTTATGTTGTTCTACGATAGAGCATTAAAAATAATAATTAGGCAAAAAAATTTTTTAATGGTAAAGAAAACGAACTTTTCAGGTATAATATTTTTAATTCGTCGAAAGTTTCTTTTAGATTTAATGCATTTATCATAAAAGTTTTCATATGTTTTGTAGGAAGCTTTAGAGCAAGATGCTTCATTTGTGGCAATCGATGGTGAAAGTGGCTTAATTTGTGGCCTCCGAGTAAATGCCATCGGACCTTCCAGCGGTCAGGAGTTAAGTTTAGACTTTGGCCCAAAAATCAACGCTATACCTCAAGTAAGTCTATAGAATTATTCATTTTTGTCTCAGGAATTTTGTTCCGCAATTAAGTTTAATTAATTTAAATTTTTTAAGTTATTTATATTGCTGCGACCATTTCATTGAAGTCGGCAGGCCTATGTTTTCTTGATCAGACGCCCAAGCAAGATTGAAGACGGGGGACCGTCCGAAACACTCAGATTTTAGGGTCCCATACACTCAGATTTTAGGTTGCTCACAAATATAAGAAAAAATTTTTTGGCGTACAAATTGAAGCAAATTGTTTGTACGTTATCCTTATACACGGCTTTTTGGGCAATCTCTGCTGGGCTTGAAAAAGTATCGCCAGTTTATTTTTACCGTTATCTCTACGGCTTTAGACAAATTATTCCGAAAAGATGAGAGTTGAACAGGCATCCTTATTTTCGCAAGTCAGGGTAATAGCACACTAATCTATTTTGTCGATTTCAATCTCTTTTGTCTTTACAATTTTGGGAAACAAAAATTATCTTTTTTTGCCACCAATGATTGGATTCTGTCACAAACAAGTATCGATGGTTTAGAAACTTGTATTGCACAACGATACAAAAGAATTTTTGATCTAAAGAGGAGGTCCAAAAGATTTTCTATAAAATAAGTATTTGCGACAACGTTGTGCTTTATTAAAAAACATTTTAACATTGAAAAAACTTGTCACTGATAAATTTATTCGAAAAAAAGCAAGCAAAAGCTACAACTAATAAATTGACGCGGCAGAACTATCATTCAGCGCATTTAAAAAATTCTTCGGCGTTTTAAAACATTTTTAGTTTTTTATTGGCTTTCCGCACAGTCACATTAGAGTTTCATAAATTAGTCTAATTATTCACGTATTCAAATTGGTTAAGAAACTCTGAACTTGATGTAGTTTTGTTTCAACTTTTACCTATAATTCTTGAACGTTGTCCAAAGCCATAGAGATAGCGGTAAAAATAAACTGATGACACTTTTTCAAGCCCAGGTGAGATTGCCCAAAAAGCTATATATATACTGTATATATAAGAATAACGTACAAACAATTGTCGGCAGCGTGGTTGAGTGGTTAAAGCACCGGACTGATGATCAGTATGGTCTCGGTTCAAAACCCACTTGCGCCATTCAGTTGTGTCCTTGGGAAAGACACTTTACGGCACTTTCCCCTGCTTGGTGGTCTTGACAAGCAGTTCTGAATTGAAGTCATATCTCCACTAAATTACTAGCGGAGAGCAATGTCTTGGCATCTCCGGAAGCAGGTCGAAGTATTTGCTTACCCTATGTATAGCGCCTCCATCGCTTTCCTGCAAGTCAGGAGGATAAATAAAGAGATAAAAATAAAAAAAAGAGATAAAACTTTTTGTTCTATACTTCTCATATAATTTTTGAACGCCACAAATTTTGTTTTGACCAAGAAAAACTTTTTTCAAGCAAATAGGATGTTAATCTCACGTTTAAGTTTTTGACTCGACTTTGCCTTTAAATTAAAATTTTTTTTTACTTTAACAAATAATTGCTGCTGTTTCTTTAGTTTCTTCATCACATCGAAAAAGGGACAGCGCAGTTTCTCGGAACGGAAAGGTACTTGAGACACGTTGCAATATGCGTGAAGCCCTCTTCTTCACAATGTGGAATAGCCACCGATTTAACGAGTCTTTCGGTTCGTTGTGCAATCGAGCGTGACCTCAGTCACATGACCGCAATGTGCAGCTGGAAACTGCCTTACATTTTGGCCAAAAAAATGGGTTACAGCCTTGCTTGGGAGCTGGGGTACGAAGACTATGCTGAGCTTGTTACAGACGACGTCAAGAATGGTTTTATGACGTTGGCAAAATCCGAAGATAAAGCACGAGTTATGGTAAAAAAGCTCCAGTAGCTTTTTCTTCAAATGCAACTTCTTCATTTTGAATTTAAAGTCTAACCAATCAAATGCAGCTTTGATTGGTTAGAAATGAAAAACGTTAAGTGAGTTGCTTTAAAAAACACTGCACGATTTTGGACCTCGTTAAATTCCTGTTAGGAAAATATTCTCTTTTTCTGACTTTAAATAATGAAGCATGTTATGGTTTCTACAATTTTCTTGTTGTACATTCCGTTGCGTGGATACAAGTCGACAATGCTTTTTTGTTTCGATGCAAATCCGGTTTTTCTTTTATTTTGGTAAGAATTTTGCTTTTGAAAAATGTATTTGTTCTGGAATGGTGTGCTTTACTTTATCTTTAATATTGTTTTAGACCTACTCGCTATCATTTGATACACCAGCAAAGATTTTCCATCGGAAAACTTGTTCCAAAAATTGTCCAAAGACAATTTTTTTTTAGATGGGCGGCGTGATTTGCGGACTTAAGTGTAAATAAACATAAAATTGTGTTTTTTTTTAATAGTCGCGTTTAAACTAAAAGGGCAAATGATTTCTTTTAAGTTTTTATAAAAAGCACTTTATAAAACATTTTGCAACCACGAAAGGTGTTTGCAGAGTAATAATACAAGAAAAAATGATCAAAATGTTTTAAGTTTTTTTTTCGATTTATCTAATAACCAAGGATACCGACTATTCTAACGAACCTTTACTTGCGCCAGTTTTATAATAAAATTTTTTCCGAAACTATATTTTTGAAACAATCTCTTTTAATTTGACGTTCTGCCACAAAGCTTCTTAACTTTTTCAAAAAGCTTGAAATTAGATTTTTTAAATGGTCCGAACGATGCGTTGGCATTTTTTTGGGTCAGGTAAGCAAAATTTCTTTTGTACCCCCGGTTAAAAACACTGCTTTTGTTTCAACAAAAGCCATTTGAATTTGTTTGTAATAGCGATTATAAGGAAACAGTTATTGCAACCAGTGCTTCCAATCGGCAATCGAAATAATTTGTAATTATTCGGGTCAAAAACAGAATGTGACGTGTTCTAAAAGGTCGGTTGATTCGTCGATCGAATGATACACACCTGTCGCAAGGACGTTGCCAGGCAATAGGGAAAGCAATTGGAACGTGCTAATTGATTTGTCTTGTAGTTTTTGCTGGCTGAAGTTTTGTTATTATTGTTGTTTTTTACGCTTTAGTAACACTATGCTGTGTTTCAGAATTTTATTGCAAATTTTTGCTTTTACTTATTGTGTAACCTATGATTTATCTACTTCTATTATCATAAGGGTTTATTTATTCAACCAAAGAGTTTTTTGCTTTATATTTTAATTGTTTGGTTTATTTAATTTTAATGTATATTTTGCAACATTCTTTATTGCTTCTTGTAAAATATAAGCAAAAATATAAAGACTTACTTTTTTGTGATAAGTTCATAGAAAGTTAATTTTAATTGACTTGTTTCAGTGGCATTTGCTTTTAATTTCAACTATACAGCTTACTTAGAAGTCTAGTTTAAATAACGTTTTCTTTACAAGATAAAAATGTGTTAAAAAGTGAGAGTCTGCAAGGATGGACCTGGTTATTTTAGCATTTAAATCTACTCGGAAAAAACAATTATCAGTTAATTTTGAAGTTGTGTGATCTTTTTCAAATTTTTTCCCTACGTTAGGGTTTTATAATTAATTATTTTAGTCTGAAATGCTGCATAATGGCAAGGACTTGTTTATTTGCAATCCTTTACTCAAAATAATTAGGGGCCTTCGTCCCATTTAAAAACGAATTGTTTGGCAAAAAAAAAATTGTAATTATTGCATAGAAAAGGTTTACGCTTTAATTTTGAAATTTTATTTAAGAAAAAGTTAAAAATTTTGACAAAAAACTGAAAATGTCTGAAGGTGAAAAAGCAAAGTTCGATTTTAAAACTTTAATCAGCTATTAATTTGTTTATAATATGAGATATTCGTTCAATGAAAACAATGCACTACCAGCGTAACTGCGATATTGTCCTGACGAGTTCTAACTAGAACGAAACAGGTCTGTCGGCAATTGCTTGTTGATTGACTTGACCATTCTTACTTAATGAGATATCCGTATTACGACAATTTATCGAATTACAGTTGAATTAACTGTGCAAGATTCTATGGTTAAAACTTTTCTTTGTTATTTTAAATCAGATTAATAACCTTCGGAAACTTATTACTGATTCAAAAAAGTTGTGGTACTATATTTACCATTGTTATTCAATTTCGATAAACTGTCGGGTCACAGAGACATCGAGGACCACGAAGACAAAATGCTTTTTATCATATTATAAAAGTTTCTATATAACTCAATCAAGATTTGAATCGAGTACATTATGAACTCATAACCAATAAGACACGAATTAACTTCTCCAGAATAAAATTTTATCCTGAAGAGGACGTTCTTGCCCAAATCCTGAAAAAGACGTTCTTAATTTTCTTTGTTTTCCATAAAAATAACATAGAAAACAAGCCGCTTAAAAGATAAGAAGCACCAGATTCGAGTTTCGCTCTTATTAGAGCTCATCAGTGATGCTTATCTCACTGAGAAGTTGAGAAGCGAAACTCGAGTCTGGTGCTTCTCGTCTTTTAAGCGGCTTGTTTTCTAAGTAATTCTAAATCCTCATAACTACAGTATATAATCTTAAAAATAAAAATAACAGTTTCCAATTCAAATCGTAACAGCCAGGACGATTATATGAACATTTTATGTTTCATATTGTGACTTTGAAAAAACGTACATATTTCTTGAAAACTCGATATTCTGTATTTTGATGCACTAATCTTTTACTTTTAAGTTTACTTTATTACGTAAAAAAACAAAATCTACATTTTCAAATTGTTATATAACAAAGCGATTTAAAAACATTCGTATAAATATCCTTATTGCTAATCAATCGGAAACGGCTTGATATGAACATGAGACGTTTTGCTCTAAATATAAACGACCTTTCCGCCTTAGTCTCAAAGATTGAAATCAAAACCTGTCGCAAAATTATTAAATACAGAAGGAAAGGTGCAAAGCTGGCCGTAATTACGTAAATCGGCATTATGTAAACGATTTCAAAAAGCATAAACAATACACAATTCTTATAAATTGTCGTTCACGCTTTTTTCACCGGGTAAACGTGAATCTTTTAAGTCAAATCCGAAATCAGGATTTTACACAAATTGCTCACGCGAATCTTAATTTAAAAAATGCTTCAAGAATTAATCAGAAAAACTCTATTACTTATTGCAACTCTTGAAAGCAGAAAAAGCTTATAATTGCAACCAATAATGTTTGTTTTCCGTATTTTTTTATACGTTTATAAAGAGATTCAATCTATTTTTTTTAATTTCTGTAATAATATTAACTCAAGATTTTACGAGGGTCAGTCAAAAAGTAATGAGCCCTGTTAACTTTAACCGCTTTAACCTTCATATTTTTTCTAGAAATTTTAAGGGTGTTTAGTAAATTTACTGCTTTAAAGATAAATTGTAAAAAAAAATTGTTTCAACGTGTCCACTTTTGGTATTGTGTTTTGGAAATGACGTCATCACTGGATGTCCGTCAGAAGCAGAGAGCTGTGATTGAATTTCTTGTTTCGGAAGGGGAGCCACCAAAACAAATTTTCGAAAGATTGGTAAATGTTTATGGAGATGCTTCATTAGCCTACAGCACTGTGAAAAAGTGGGTATCCAGGATTAAACACGAAGAAGATGATCCAAGTTTGAGTAGCCTCCAGGACAGACCAAGAAGTGGAAGACCATCTTCTGCAGTCAATCCTGGAAACAATGATAAGGTTGAGAAATTGATTAGAGATGATCGCAGAATCACTATTGATGACATTGCTGAATGTGTTGGAGTTAGCCATGGAAGTGCTGTGAATATTGTTAATGAGCTAGGCTTTGCAAAGGTTTGCGCCAGATGGGTTCCGAGGCAACTTTTGGATTTTCACAAGCAAGCCCGTTTTGAAGCTTGTTCGGAGCTTATTGAGTGTCACAGAAGTGACAAAACTTTTCTCAGCCGTATAGTGACAGGAGATGAAACCTGGGTTCATCACTATGAACCTCTGTCGAAAAGATCATCCATGGAATGGCGTCACCCCAAGTCCCCAAGAGCCAAGAAATTCAAAAGTCAACGTTCAGCTGGAAAAATTATGGCGACTGTGTTTTAGGACATTGAAGGAGTGATATTGGTAGATTTTATGCCTAAAGGTACTACCATCAACTCAGATGCTTACATTGACACTTTACGCAAACTGAAAGCGAAACTGAGAAGAGTACGACCTCACCTGGACATGTCTAAGGTCTTGCTGCAACACGATAACGCCAAGCTCCATACCAGTCTCAAAACTCGTGAAGTGATTGCTTCTTTTGGATGGACGACGGTAACCCATCCCCCATACTCACCCGACCTGGCACCATCTGACTATCATCTTTTTGAACCATTGAAAGAAGGAGTTAGGGGGCAGCACTTCACTAGTGATCAAGAAGTCAAGCACGCTGTAAGAAACTGGTTAAAAATGCAGCCTGCTGTATTTACAAGGCTGGCATAGTGTCCCTTGTTCATCGATGGACAGTTGGAATTGAAAAGTGCGGAGATTACATTGAAAAGTAGAACTGAGATCTCCTATCCCTGGGCTTTCTTTTGATGTATGACTTTTGATTTTATTGCAACAAATATGGCCAGGAGAGACTTGGGCTCATTATTTTTTGACTGACCCTCGTATTAAAAATAATTTTTGATAAAAAAGGGTTTATAAGGTTTATCAAAAATTTTCGGGGGTTACTCGTGAAAGACGCTGAAACTTTTATAGACAAGCATCCAATAATATTTACTTTCGTTAACGCGTCTTTTGATGTTCATAATTTAATTAAATACGTTGCTTTTCTTTCTATTTGCAAATTGGAGTAATGTTTTCTTTTTCCTCCGAACGGAGAGTCTGAGGTCAATTTTTGGGTCGGTTCAACCGACAGAGTCACTAACATTGCACAATGACTTGAAGTTCGCTTTGGTTTTGATTTTTTTTAAATAAAATAAATACTGCCAGCTTGCGGTCGTTTCAAACTAACCATAAACAGTTTCAACAATTTTTTATTTTTATCTCTATATTTATCCTCCTGACTCGCAGGAAAACAATGGAGGCGCTATACATAGGGTAAGCAATTACTTCGACCTGCTTCCGGAGATGCCACGATATTGCTGTTCGCTTGTAATTTTAATAGAGATATGACTTTAATTTAGAACTGCTTGCCAAGGCCACCAAGCAGGGGAAAGTGCCATAAAGTGTCTTTCCCAAGGACACAACAGAATGGCGCGATTAGGTTTTGAACCAAGACCGTTTCGATCACAATCTCGACGGTTTAACCACTTGACCACGTTGCCGACTCATAACCAACAAAACCGATAACTCTTTAACGGGGTTAAACTAAGGTTCATAGCCACCAATCGAAGAAATCTACAAATTTTTCTATAAAATAGTAAACTGTTATGTACTGTACATTCCGCTCGACCAAAAGTATTTCTATGATCGTAAGAATTGCTTAATAGTAAATTAAGTACATTACTCAAGAAAAAATTTAACTTGATGTATAAGCATAAATTTTTTCCGAAAGTCAAGTGAAAAGCAAAAAAGCGAAAAGCCTAGAGGTCCTTGTGTTCCAACAAGTTTAAAAACCTAGCTCTTATATGCGAGTCACCGGAAAACCCCATTCCAGTAAGTTTCATCACAGGGTTACGATAAGGCCAGAATTTTTCACCCCCGTAACTACATTTCACTACCCTAGATTTGCATTGTGATTTTTCACTGTGAAATTTACCTAGAACCGAAACTTTGATGTCAAATAAAGTCTTTAATGGGGTACTTGGGCCCACTTCGTTCTCATTGAAAAGCGTCGCTTTCAAACGAACACGTCTCGAACGAATTGTCGCTTTTGGTTTTAGGTTAACGCTTTTTATCGGAATCGTTCACATTAAGTGTATCTGTTGGAAGGCTGAAACTTATATGTTGACCTTTAGCTTTTCGAGTTTTGTCAATGCACAACTAACAATTTTCTTTATTTATTGTCTTTTCGAAGATGTTATGGTATATGAGTCTGAAACGCATTTTACAACATTCAATTTAGCTGACTTTTACTATTGAAAACTGTTTTTTGAAAGAAAGTTTTCTTCTTTTGCAATTAAAACTGTTTAACTAGATGAGCAAAATTTATTGTGGATATGCACCTTATATGTTCCAGTTGTCTTTAAATGTTGAACATATTGTTGACAATTGCCATGTTGGCATCAAAAGAAACAGAGATTTTTTTCGGTTTTCAATGTTTTATCCCAAAAATCAATCCAAATCTAGTTTGCTGTAATTTGCACGTGGCACTTTGTACAATAAGTCAAATATAAGTTTTGTTGTTGAAAATTCTTGGAATGTTTTTAAGTATAAATAAATCGTATTCGGATTTCTTCGAGAAAAAAGAGGAAAATGATTGAACAATAAATGTACAAATTTCGAATAAATCATGAAAGAGCCTGGTATTTTCGGAACCATTTCACCTTGTAAATTTTCTTTGATAGGCTTGAAAAGGTCTTTTGAAATGCCAGATAAAAGCGCTAATTTTAAATAATTTTGATTGGATCCGGTTACTTCAAGTATTCCTACGATTTCTACGCATGTTGGAATTTAAATTAAACAAACGCATTTTGACTTAAATGACGCCGATTGCGTACGTGCGTACGCACGCAATTGCTTTGTAAACAACATGGATAAGAAAATTTTAAATACAACTTGCTTTTGCTGGTAATAAGTTTGCTTGATGTAAATCCGTCTAAAAATGTGTAAATAACATATAAAAACAGAAAAAACTGAAAAAAATTTTCATCACTTTTTTATACCAAAAAAATTCGACAAATCTTTTTTGATTGATAAACTTTACTATGCAGCAGTAGTTGCCTTATTAAATATTTATTTAATGTAAACCTGCTATGCTTTAAAGCAACTTCGGCATCATTTTTTCAGCTAAAATTATTTTTTTTATGAATCAGATCATTCATTCATTCATTTATTCATTTCATTTTTATTCTCGATCACTATTAAACAGTTTAACGAAAAAAATATAAATATTGAAGAATCAAGAAAAGGAAGAAGCAGCACAACGTCAGACGTTAAAACATGCATAAGATAATCAGAAAGTGAAAGTACAAAACAGTAGAAAGCATGGCTGCAACACCTTAATTAGATAAAAATATAAGAAATGACAAAGAAAAAAGAATATATAATAATAATATTATCAAACAAATTGAAAGATTGAATAATAATCAGTGCATGACTAGTCTGCGTAATGATGATGGGTGGCACAGCTGGCCAAGATGGGAATTTAGCTTAACTGAACAAGATGAGTAAAAAAATCACCCATAAAAAGAAACCTCACCAGGTCCGGAAACCTTTTCTGAATGCATCTGGTGACTATACTGAGATTGATGGAATTGTTGATTATGCAAGAGTATATACAAAAAATTACGGAATTATAAATCAAATAATAAGCAAATATTAACGATATAAAAGATAACATAACATAAAAAAAACTATTATGCTAGTCGAAGTTGACGGAGTTGAAAAAAAAACTATATGAATAACGTAACAATTATAAATAAAAAATATATATATATTAATAGAAAAAGTAATAAAAATAAAAGAAAAACTTTTACAACAGAATTCATGAATTAAAAAAAAAAAAAAATAATAATAATAAATAAAATTTTACAGACCAGCATAATAGCAAAACAAACAAATTAAACAAAGTCAATAGCATTCAGCAACTACTAAAAATTTACATATATTACAATTTTAAAAAATAAAAAATTAATTGCCAAAAAGAAATTTTAATTAAGGAGCGAAGATAAGGGTGAAAAAGAATCGATTTGATTGAGTGATTGATTTGAAATTACGCAGACAAACAAATTTAAGAAAAGAGTTCTTAAAATCTTTGTGAGCAGACTGGATATCTTGATCGTTTGAACTTTTCTCCCAAAGATTGAATTGGAAAGTTTTGATACCATTTCAATTGCTTTTTTCCAGAAACCTGTGATCAAAAATATATAGGGCAATATTGTGTTTAGGAATCTAACACTACAATTAATTATTATTTCCATTACTTAAAAGATATTTATAAACCTCAAGAGTAAAAGATCGAATACTTTGTTTCTTATTTTTTAAATTGAACAACTTATACGGTTCGTAACAGAGCTTTCAGATGTTTTTTTGCTGATTAGAAATTCTGACTTCGGATCAAAGCGCAGCCGTATATAAAGGGACGTGCGTATTTGCATGGGTATTGTGACGTAACAGAGGGTTTTTCAGGAAGTTTAGCCAAAAATAATTGCCGTGTTTATTTTTTTGCTCATTTTGAATCACATGACATGAGCCCATTTTGGCCCTCCCGTCACGAAAGAGTTAAGTCGAAAGAAAAGCAATTCCAATAAGCTGGATTACGGTAGTAGTATGTAATGCGTCATTTGTGTTGCGTCCGGTGGAGCAGGAGCGCTGGAGCGATGACGTCATCCGTGCGCGAACCCTAGGTTTCATGAGCCAGCAAACCGAAAAGGTCCAAACCCTATCTTTTACTTTCTAATACTTGTATGTTTCAAATCAATTTAGTTTCAAATTAATATTAATAACAAGATCAATAAGTTCTAAAAGAAATAAAAACAGTAAGATTAATAAGTTCTATTGAAAACGATTTTATAAAGTTTATGCAGTAGACAATTCCACGTATTTCCTGAAGCGTGAACGTCGTTTCCTGTTCTGAATCGTATTGATTTAACCTTAAGTAATCTCTAACTACTTCCAAAAAGTGATTTAATATGTGTTTTTTTTTCTAACTTTAATCTCAAAAGCAATACTTGTGCAAGTTTAAACGTTCTCTAGACAACCTTTATTTTTATTCACAAGATACCTATATTCAAAAGTTTTTTTTTCTAGACAAGTTTAATTTTAGGTGCCTATAATCAATTTTAAACATTTTTCTAGCTATGCTTAACTTTTATTTGTACGATATCTATCGTTAATTTTTTTTTCAGGTAACCTTAATTTTTGTCATACCTTTGTTTAATTTTTTCTTGAAAACCTTAATTTTTGTCATACCTAAACTCAATTTTTTTTTCTAAAGAACCTTAATTTTTGTCATACCTTTATTTAATTTTTTCTTGAAAACCTTAATTTTTGTCATAACTACCTTCAATTTTTTCTTAACAACCTTAATTTTTGTCATACCTTTGTTTAATTTTTTCTTGAAAACCTTAATTTTTTATAATTATCTTCAATTTTTTTTTTGACGATCTTGATTTTCTTATATCTAGGTTTAATTTTTTTCTTGGTAACCTTGGTTTTTGTCATAACTTTGTTAAGTTATTTCTTGACAACTTCGATTTTTGTCACACTTATCTTTAATTTTTTTAACAATCTTGATTTTTGTCATGCCTTTGTTTAAGTTTTTTTTCTTATCAATCTTGGTTTTTGTCATACCTTTGTTTAAATTTTCTCGGTAACCTTGATTTTTGTCATACATAAACTCAATTTTTTTCTAAAGTACCTTAATTTTTGTCATACCTTTGTTTAATTTTTTTTGGAAACCTTAATTTTTGTCATAACTACCTTCAATTTTTTCTTAATAACCTCGATTTTTGTCATAACTTTGTATAACTTTTCTTGAAATCCTTAATTTTTTATAACTGTCTTCAAGTTTTTCTCGGCGATCTTGATTTTCTTATATCTAGGTTTAATTTTTTCTTGGTAACCTTGATTTTTGTCATACCTTTGTTTAAGTTTTTTTTCCTATCAACCTTGGTTTTTGTCACACTTATCTTTAATTTTTCTCGGTAACCTTGATTTTTGTCATACCTAAACTCAATTTTTTTTTCTAAAGAACCTTGATTTTTGTCATACCTTTGTTTAATTTTTTCTTGAAAACCTTGATATTTGTCATAACTACCTTCAAATTTTTTCTTAACAACCTCGATTTTTGTCATATCTTTGTTTAATTTTTTCTTGAAAACCTTAATTTTTAATAACTATTTTCAATTTGTTCTCGGTGATCTTGATTTTTTTATATCTAGGTTTAATTTTTTCTTGGTAACCTTGATTTTTGTCATGCCTTTGTTTAATTTTCTCTCGACAATTTTGATTTTTGTCATAACTATCTTCAATTTTTTTTTAACTACCTCGATTTCGGTCATAACTTTTTTTAATTTTTTCTTAAAAATCTTAATTTTTTATAATTATCTTCAATTTTTTCTCAGCGATCTTGATTTTTTTATATCTAGGTTTAATTTTTCTTGGTAACCTTGATTTTTGTCATAACTTTGTTTAGTTATTTCTTGACAACCTTGATTTTTGTCACACTTATTTTTAATTTTTCTTGAAAACCTTGATTTTTGTCATACCTTTGTTTAAGTTTTTTTTTTTTAATCAACCCTGAGTTTTGTTGTACCTTTGTTTAATTTTTCTCGGTAACCTTGATTTTTGTCACATCTATCTTTAATTTTTCTAAACGACCTTGATTTTTGTCATGCCTTTGTTTAATTTTTTCTCGACAACCTTGATTTTTGTCATAACTATCTTCAATTTTTTCTTAACTACCTCGATTTTTGTCATAACTTTGTTTAATTTTTTTTTGAAAACCCTAATTTTTTATAACCATCTTCAATTTTTTCTCGGGGATCTTGATTTTCTTATAACTAGGTTTAATTTTTTCTTGGTAACCTTGATTTTTGTCATAACTTTGTTTAATTATTTCTTGACAAACTCGATTTTGTCACACTTATCTTTAATTTTTCTTACAATCTTGATTTTTGTCATACCTTTGTTTAGTTTTTCTCGGTAACCTTGATTTTTGTCATACCTAAACTCAATTGTTTTTCTAAACAATCTCAATTTTTGTCGTAACTTTGTTTAATTTTTTCTTGAAAACTTTGATATTTGTCATAATTATCTTTAATTTTTTCTTAACAACCACAATTTTTGTCATACCTTTGTTTAATCTTTTCTAATCAAACTTGATTTTTTATAACTGTCTTTAATTTTTTCTAGGCAAGCTTGATTTTGTACTTTTGTTCAATTTTTCAAAAATTTTTCTAAGACAACCTTGGTTTTTGTTACACCTATCTTCAACTTTTCTAGACAAATTCGATTTTTGTTATGCCTTTGTTCAAGTTTTAAAACTTTTTCTTTAAACAATTTCGACTTTTGTTATACTTATGCTCAATTTTTCAAAAGTTTTTCTCAGCCAACCTTGATTTTTGTTATACCTTTGTTTAATTTTTCTTGGCAACCTTGTTTATTGTCATAGCTATCTTCAATTTTTTTTCTAATAAATCTCAATTTTATTATACCTTTGTTTATTTATTTATTTATTTTATTTTATTTTTTTCAACAGTCTTGATTTTTGTATAACTTTCTTTATTTTTTTTTCTAAACAAACTTGAATTTTTGTATCACCTTCGTTGAATTTTTCAAAATTTTTCTTTGTCAACCATGATTTTATTACAACTTTTTGAATTTTAAAAAGTTTTTCTTTAGGCAATTTTGGTTTTTAGATATCTATCTTCAATTTTTTTCTAGGTAAGCTTGATTTTTGCTATAGTTATGTTCAATTTTTCAAAAAATTTTCTTAGTCAACCTTGGTTTTTGTTACAGCTATCTTCAATTTTTTTTTTTTCTACTCGTAGATACCTTCGATTTTTGTTATAACTTTGTTCAATTTTAAAGCTTTTTCTCTAAACAATTTTGTGTTTTGTTATACTTATCTTCAGGTTTTAAAAAATTTTTCTTAATCAACCTTGATTTTTGTTATAACTTTGTTCAATTTTAATAGTTTCTCTTGGTAACCTTGATTTTTAGATATCTATCATTTTTAATTTTTTTCTTGGCAACCTTGATTTTTGTTATATTTATGTTCACTTTCTCCAAAATTTTTTCTAAGAAGCTTAATTTGAAGTTATTTATATTTAATTTTTTCTCAACAAATTTGACTTTTGCTACACCCTTGTTAAACTTTTTAAAATTTTTCTTCGTCAACCATGATTTTTGTTATACTTTTGTTGAAGTTTTAAAAGTTTATCTTGATTTTTATCATTCCTATCTTCAATTTTCTCCTAAACAAATTTGATTTTTGCTAGACATTTGTTCAGTTTTTCAAAAATTTTCTTAATCAACCTTGATTTTTAGATACCTATCTTCAATTTTTTTCTTGACATCTTCAGTTTTCATTATACGTTTGTTTAATTTTTTCTTGGCAATCTTGATTTTTGTCATACCTATGTTTAATTTTTTTTTAACAATCTAGATTTTTGTCGCACCTACCTTCAATTTTTTTCTAAACAACCTTGGTTTTTGTCATACTTTTGTTTAATTTTTTTTGATAACCTTGATTTTTGTCATACCTAACCTCAATTTTTTTTTAGACAACTTGATTTTGTTATATCTATGCTTAATTTTTTATTGGCAACCTTGATTTTTGTCATACCTTTGTTTAAGTTTTTTCTTGTCAACCTTGATTTTACTTATGTTCAATTTTTCAAAACTTTTTCTTAATCAATCTTAATTTTAGAAACCTGCATTCGATTTTTCCCTAAGAAAGCTCGACTTTTAGGCAGCTTTATTCAATTTTAAAACTTTTTCTCTTAGCAGTCTTGATTTTTGTTATACCTAACCTCAATTTTTCTCTAACAACCTTGATTTTTGATATAAGCTTTATTCGATTTAAAATAATTTTTTTAATCAACCTTGATTTTGTTATACCTTTGTTTAATTTTTTTCTTGGCAACCTTGATTTTTATTATACTTATCTTCAATTTTTTACAGAGGCAAATATTTTGACTTTTGCACGGTTCAAAAATTCCCATTTTACTTAGTTTTTTCTCTCCAAAGTGAAAAGAGTCGCATTAAAGGTTTTGGTTTAACTAAATATCGATTTGTTTGTTTTTAAATACTAAGCAACAATAAAAACATTTTAAAGTAGCCTAAACTAACAAAAAAATGACTAGTCAAGCCTTATTAGACTCATCTCTTCATTAAAAGATATCAATTTTTGACTTAAAGACCTTTTATTTTCACCTTGTAATGTTTGAATGAATTTCACAATGAAAAAGGTGTTTAACATTACAAAATTTCACAAGATTTTCTCAAGTTGAAACCGTCTTGATTGAAAAATAGCAAATTTGGCGTTAAAAGTTGTTCGATTTGCAAATCAATATCTGTTTTTAGCAACTGTTTATTCATTATGTAACCTAAATGCGATGCTTTAAATTAATTTTATGATAAAAATCAGTCAACCTTACAAATTTTAACTAGTTGAAACCGTTTGTGCCTCAAAAAAATCAAAAACATTACGTTTCAGCATGATTTAATTTTGCCTTTATACAAACAAACTTTTCGAAACAAACCTACATTTTACTTTGTTCACGTTTCAATAGCTAAGTTTGTTGTTTCAAAAGTTAGACTAAGAAATTTTTTATTTTTCAATTTGAAGCCACAACTTGTGTATTTGTTTTACAAACGTACCCTTTTTAAACTATTATGCATGTAACTTGTAGAGCATATCAATTTTTATGTTTTCAACTGGTCTGTTACATTTTTATTTAAAAAAATTCTCTTGACTTTACGTATTGTTGTCTTTATGAAAAAATTATCATATTTTGTTAAAAATTTTCTTTTAACGTGATTTATAACTTTGTGTTGATGGTGAAATGTTAGATAAAAGTTATGATTCGGAAAAATTTTTTATAAAAGAATAGTGTTTTTATTGCTTTTGTAATCATACAGGGTTTAACAGATAAATCCATACAAATTTAAAATTGTTATAAGAATGTTTGGTAACAACTTATTATTTTAGTTTTCTAAAATAGTGTTTAATAGGACCCATATTGTATAAAAAGTATATTAATTTTTTTAAACAATTCATTCTGCAATGGAACAAACGAGAAGATATGCAATATGCGAATTGCGCCGCACGGGGCATACACCATTAAAAATAATAAAATTACTTAGATATCCGAGACAAACAGTTTATGATGTTTGCAAAAGATTTGATGAAATGGGCAAAGAACAAAGAAGTACTCACAATAGCAGAAGAGACAGGATTTTAAAACTTACTTTTTTAGCAGGATTAAAAAGAAGCATTAAAGCAAATCCTGCGGTGCCTATGACCGAGTTGGCGAAAAAAGATCAGTTAGTGTGATGACAATAAAAAGAGGCATTAATAAATTAGGTTTTAACTCTTATGCAAGAGAGAAAAAACAACTTTTAACAGAAAAAATGAAAGAAATTCGTTTTAATTGGTGTAAATTAATATTGAATTTGTTAAAATCCAATCCATTGAAGATAAAATTTTATTATTTTTAAGGGTGTGTGCCCCGCGCGGCGCAATTCGCATATTGCAGATCTTCTCGTTTGTTCCATTGCAGAATGAATTGTTTAAAAAAAATTAATATACTTTTTATACAATATGGGTCCTATTAAACACTATTTTATAAAACTAAAATAATAAGTTGTTACCAAACATTCTTATAACAATTTTAAATTTGTACGGATTTATCTGTTAAACCCTGTACACAAACCTTGAAAAATACACAGATCGTCATGAAAAGCTTTACTTAAACCACAGTGTTGTCTATTTTACCAAGTTTTTTGTATCATAACAGCAATA